>OY728119.1:670661252-671911252 GCA_963277665.1 Viscum album | reverse complement strand
CTTGTAAGTGTATCCCTATAGGCACCATCTACCCTAACCCAAATTTCCTATAGAGAGCCCCAAAACACCCACAAACCCATGAATGGTTGATATAGGCCTTTATTGACCCACCCAGCATGTTCGGGCCCAACAAGGGCCCGAAAATACTGTGAGGGTTGTTTTGAGGCCTAAATGTTTTTTGAAATATCCTTAAAAATTCCTAAAATTAGTTTAAACAATTATAAATTTATTAAAATTATTCTGGGTATTAGGGGAATCATTTTTTAATAATTAAAATTATATATATTTTATTTTAATTCATAATAAAAACCTTAAAGTATAATTTTATCTTTCAAATTTTTTATGATAGAGTGTGCATTTTTGACTGATCATGAGTTGAGATTGGCCCTTATAAGTTTGATTATTTATTTAATCATTATTGGGAAGAATGTTTTTAATATTTATTTATTAAATATTTAATATATTGTCATTTTAATTAGTCCACTCTACTAGAAATATATATAATGGTTTTTATTTCCGCATTTAATGTAATTAAATATATCCTCTCATCTCAAGTTCCCTTCACTTTCATGTGTGTGTAAAGATGATGATGATGATGATGTAGTTAGAGATAAAAATTGGATATGATCCAAATAGTATAAAATGAATGGGTGAATAAAGGGATTTTTCAATTTGATTAGTTTAATAAGACTCATGGTATAAAAATTGGGAGGTGGTTGAGTAGTCTTTCTCATAGTTAATTTTCTTTTGTGAATGTATATGATTATATGTAATAACATAGAATTGTTAAGATGTATGCATAAATAAAATGAATAAATGTGTGATGAATGTTTTATATTGATTTATGGTGAATGTTATGAGTGTTATCACAAAAAAATGATAAATATCATCATATTTCATTCAATGAGATAAATAAATGAACTTGACATCCCACAAAGTAATATTGAATCATTAAAAAAATACTTCCATCACTTGCATTTGAAAAAAAAACATGCACCAGGTGCTCGTCATCTAAAGTCTAGATTTCCTCTAGATTTTAGGGAGTTCATATGAATGTTGTGATCCCATTTAACTGAATTTTTCTATAAATAAATAAGAAAAAATATATTTCTTACTACATCTTTAGTAAAAAATATTTTTGTAAATTCAATTTTACGATTTATAGGATTTGGGAATCCATTCAATAGATCGAGGAGTCACAAGTTAATAATGTTTCTAGCAGAGAATATACCTTAAAAATATACCAGTAGTGAAGTAGCCATAGTTTAGAATATGAGGAGAAGTTTTAAGGATTCATTACACAAGAATATTCAAGTGATTGAATATTATAAATCTGGTAGTTCATGGATTTTGGGATTCGATAAAATAGTGGGTGACATATAATATATATAAATCATTATATATATATATCATTGGTAATCAAGATAAAATACCAATCCTTTAAATTTATTTAAATTAGATAAAATTTTAATCAATAATATCAATTTACTAACAACTTTAATGGCCCAAAGACCTTCATTGTTTATTGATTTTTGATAATCCACCTTTCAAGGGGTGAGGTGGAACCCATAAAAAGACCGTAGGCATAAATATTACATAGACCATAGGCCTTAGAGGAATTCATGGCCCGTAGGCTTCAAACATTACATACAACCTAGACTAACTACTTGGAACTGCTCCTCCCCAGCATCTTCATCGTGAAATCAGCTCTCCACCTTCACATGGATATTTGGTTCGGCATTCCCATGCATGCACATGCTTTTCCCGATGGCGGGTTCCATACCCTCTCATTATTGCAATCTGTTTATCTTCTGATGTGGTGAATGCTCTTTGCTCATCCTCATTGTAGAGCTTGTTCCTTGTAGGTTCCCTTGTTTCCATCTACACTTAAGGTGGTCCGAATTCCTTGAGGTGGCCCAAAGGCTTTACTTACCCGAAGGCCTGGGTGGATCGAAGGCTTTACAGGACTCAGGAAATGTATCGTTGGCCTAAAGGCCCAAACATGGTATATTCTCGGCTACTATTGTGCCAAACAGTGCCTTTTACAGTTCCCGCTACAGTACCTACTACAATACTGCATAGTTCCCGATACAGTACCTACTACAGTACTGCTACAATACCTACTATAGTACTTCTACAGTACCCGAAAATTCTACCTCCACCAGGATTTGATCCCTAGTCACTTGGATGCACTTACATAGTCCTTACCAACCGGGCTAAGGCTCATGTGCATTATACTCCACTGAGGGAAGAATTCATATGTGCTAGAGTCCTCAATTCATAATGAACGTTTTTAAAGATAATTCTATGTGAAAAAATACATATATAATAAGAATATTGGTGATGAATTGGATGTTAAGTTAAATATGTTACCATATATGTCCAATAAACAATATAAAAAAATATGAATAAAGGGAGGCATACAAGATACCCACTCATATATAAAATTTATATCAAAATAGAATAAGGAATGAAATATATGAGATATCTAGTGCTCGTTTGATTGAGTATGTTTGGAGAAATAAATCAAACGATACATCATGTACTCAAACTTATAGAGTACATTAAGAGATTAGATTCCCTAGAATTTAAACTGAACCCTGAACTTATTGCACCTCCACTACTTGCATCCCTACCCACAACGTATTTACTTTCATTGTTAACTACAACCTGAATAATATAAAGAATTCTCTTCATGATATTCTAGTTATGGTTCATCAACTAGATGTAGACATGAAAAATATTACTATATAGTGCGTACAGTGAATATGAAATGGAAGGAAAAAGAGTTATGTCAATGGAAAAACCTATGTCAATGGAACCAATACATTTTCTATCCAAGGAGACAAATATATAGATCAAGTATAATGAGTTTAAATATATTTACATTACATGTGGAATGAAAGGCCACTGGAATAAGAAATACATTTATGTGAATACTAATCATGGTGATACTTTTATTAAGATATATCCTATGGTTCACACATTTTTATTCAAATATTATAACCAAGAATATTTAAGAAGAATACAACGAGTGAGGAGTGTCTCCATGAATTAAATGGTATAATAATGGTGGAATTGGATGTTAGGTATTACTATATAACTTTAACTATTGTTTATTTATTTTATTAAATAATTATTATTATGTGGAATCTATTATAAAACAAATTATCCCATTGTCACGTTTAGACACCATGAATCTTTACTTAAATCAAGGGGATAAAATTTGTTTCACTAATAATAATTAATTATGTTATGGCATGGTAAATATTAATAATTGTATTTATATTCCTTAATGTAAATATTGGTATCGACAGTCGACAAAAAAACTAGCCAGAACACCTCATATCCTACCAAACTGTTGATCTATAATCAAGTTCCTGTAAATAAAACACAATTAAATAACTACATCAAATAGGGTATTTAGACTCCATTAATGTATAATCGATAAAGGTAAAACCCTTAGGTTTATGTCAGGTTTTTTTCATGGAAAAATGAATAAGACATCTTTCATTGGTAATGGATACCTAGGTATCAATATTATGGAATTGATTCATACAAAAATATGGTTTCCATTTCTAGTAGAGTAAAGAGGTTATTATTCTTAGTTCATTACTTTTATATATTACTTTAGTAGATATTAATATTTCTATTTAATATTGTGTAGTTTAGATTCTTTTGACATGTTTATGAAATAATATATCAAAATAGATATTCATCTTGGTAAAAAGATTAAGAAAAACCTCTAAAAATGTTGTTTCTCATATATTAACTACGAATTCATTGATTATTTGAAGAAGTGTGAGATACTACAATTCAATTCTCTTTATACACTTCAATAGAATAGAGTATGTCAAAGGAGGAATCAGAACTTTCATAACAAGGTTTGATCGATGATAAGTCATGAAACTCTCACATTAACCTTTTGGGGATGTCCTATACAAACACTGATATATAAAAAAAATAATTAGAAAATAAGGTGGGTGATTTTATTACATATTATTAGTGGAATTTTAAACCCCCGTTATATCTCAGATTCATGTTTAGGAAATTTTGGAAATTATTAAGGAAATTACTATTTAATAAACTAACATCACGAAGAACACGCTTAATATTTATATTATATTCTATGGAAACTAAAGGTTATTAATTATATAAATCATCAAATAGAAATGTGATTTTTTCAAGACATGGAATATATCTATAAAGGGATCAAATGTTTAAAGGAAATAGATGGAGAAATATTGGATTCAATAATGTTTAAGCTAAAGATGCACAAGCATTGAAATAGGGATAAAATACAAAATAAAAAGTGGGAGAAGAATAAGTTACCAATATATAATTACAACATAGGTTTACAAGATAGGTAAGAGAACCATAGACATATGGTTTACTTTTCACAATTTTTGGTGGAATTTTATTCCTTTTGGATAATTAACCTCCTAATTAAAAAGAAGCAGTAGATGAAAAATATATTAACAAGTTGAAAGAAAAATTGATTTTTTAAATGTATTCCTTATACCAAAAATTATTTTTTGAATTTAGTAGGACCAGAAAATAATGTAAAACTAATTGTCTATAAATAATTATTCACGAAAAAGATGTAGATGGATGGTAATTTAAATACCTATAACCTATGATTGGTTAAAAAGGGTTTCATAAAATGTTAATAAACATACCGTGATAAAATCTTTTCACTAATTGAAAGATTAAAATCTATTGTGGATTTTTATGAAATAACTCCCTTTTCGGATTATGAGATTTAAAAAATGGATTTAAAAGTATTTTACCAAATAGGATGTTGTTTTGAGTGGTTTATTTGATTCAACCAGAAGGTTTTTCAATGTCAAATAATGATGATAAATATTTCAATCTACAAAGATATGTTTACGGATTAGAGTTGGAATCATAATCATGAAAATTTATCTTTGACGAGGCTATAAGAGATTTTGGTTTCATTAATAATTAATGTAATACATATTAATATATGAAGTTTGGCGGGAGTTCTGTTATTCTTGTTTTATTATATGTAAACAACTTGTTATTAATGTGGAATGAAGTAAAATTCTTATTTTTAGTTAAGGCTTAGATATATGAATAGATCCCCAATAAATATTTTGCTGATGAAACCAATATTTTATTTATCAAGATTTATCAAGATAGATATCAAAGGATTCTTGGAATAATTAAAATACATATATTAAGAAGGATATCAAAAGTTACAACATGAAAGAATATAAGGGTTGATTTTTTCCAATGTCACATGAAATTAATCTCTTCAAGAATATTTTTCCAAACACATAGGAGGTGATAAATAGAATGATTATAGATCCTTAAGATTTAGTTGAGTGATTAATCATGTATTAAATGATTATATATTATGTTTTATGTTTTATAAAATTTAATAATGTTAAGTAGATATCATGAAAATATTAGGGTGTTGCATCAGAAAATAGTTAAAACTATCCAATAGTACTTAAGACATAAAAGGGAAATATTCATGGTATATGGTGGGTATAAGGAACTAGTGGTGGGGGATACATAGATGATAGTTTTAAGATAGATAATTTTTTTCTTAAGTCATAGTTAGGTTATATATTTTTCTTAAATAATGGTTTAATAAGATAGAAAATATTGAAACAAATTGTGGTCACCAATTCCTTAGGATAATCCAAGCATATAATAGTTTTAGATTCCACTATGGGAGAAAATTGGATATAATTATTTATCTAATTTTAGGGAATTTTACATCATTGTACAAGAAAAATTATACCATTCCATAAGAATACTATAGAAGTGGTATTGCTAAGGAGATTAGGTATCACCAGAGTGAAAATCATATACATCAGAGGTTTCATCTCTAGAGGGACTTTACATAAAGAGTTGAATTCATAATTAATAGAGTGTCCTAAGGGGATAATTTGTCATACTCACTAACTAAATCCATTTCTTAGTATAATAATGATTCTCATGAGAGAGATAGTATATTGATAGTGGTTAGAAGTTGGCTCTAGTATAGTGATAGTGTTATGAGAGTGGGTGTGGTAGACCCCACTCAAATATGTACTTTTCGATGATCATCACATGTATTCAGTTAAATATATGTACAAATATTATCCTTAGAGTATTATTCTTATGTTTATACTTTACATGATATTGTATTTATATTACTAGTCATATAAAAATGTTATAAAATTATTAAATCCCTAAAGATACAATTAATCTAATCATAAAAATCAATTATATAGTGTAGAAACATCATACTGATGAAACATATATGATGTTTCACTATCATATATTGGGGGTTTATAAGAATCTATAATTGTTCTTATAAATATGATACTTGGTAATATCTATTGTGTGAGACTATAAGGATTTCCCTATCAATAAGAGTGCAACATGTTTTATGTTTCATTTGATTTTTATATCCAAGAGAATGAATTTTGGTCTCCAAAATTGAGATTATTATTAATGTATATCATTGATCACATACGTTCATTTATGATAAAATCCATTAAAATTTGTTTTTATAGTGATTTATCTTTCTTTAATTGAATCAGTGATGACATAACATTAATTGAATGATCTAGAATAAAGTTGTCACTTTTACATATAGGAAATGATATCTAGATCCCTGTTAAATAGTACAATAATACCTTTATCAAATCCATTACCATGTTCTGGGAATGTAATTCTATCCTATATAGTTAATGAAAATAATAAACAAATTATATAAGTTTACTAACACAAAGATATGTATTCTTCTTTATGTGATCGCTTGAGATATGGAAATTATATTACATACTATATTATTATTTGAGAGGTTTTCAATTTTATGACTATACCTTATGTATTTAGGGTCCTTGTGGTGTTTCTAGATGCTACTTCTAGTATATGAGTAGAAATAACTTATATTTTGATAAGGACCTTTAGGGTAACACATTAAGTGAATTCAAATGTTTTTATAAATATAATGAATTGAAATTTAGGACATAGTGGGACCCATTAAGGGTTTAGGTAATGTATAAGAGTGAATAACCATACAAAATAAAATAAAATAAATATTACCAATGTTTATAATAATAAGAATTGAATATTTTAATACAAGTTATTCATATGTTATTTAGGGAGTAGAAGAAAACATTTTATTAATGAATATTCATCATTAAAGATTCATTAAATATTTTATTGGAGAAAAAAATAAAGTAAATAAATCATATTTTATCACATAACATAATTTTAATGTTACAGGTTAGTGATAAAATATTTCTTACATTTTTAACATGTTTATAAAGTTATGATATTTCCAAAACGGATTATTTTGATGGTTAAACTTCGGAAAGGGATGGAGTAAAATATAAATAACATTATCATAATTATGTAAGAAAAAATAATACCAAATTCGTGGGAACTATTTCCTACATGAATTTGATATGTTCTTCCTCATTTTAATCATTTCTTAGAGTGATAAATAAGGATTTGGAGTACCTCTATCCAAAATATTATACACAGATCAAGTAAGTGGTTCTCTGATGATATAAAATATGTCAAAAGATTCTTTAATTCTCTAAGATGGCACTTAAAGTTCATATATCAAAATACTGATATGATTTTGAAGCACATTTGGATGATATATAGGGTTCTTTATTCATGATTACTTATGTTACAACCACTGGTGATGAGTACAATTCACTAAAATCTTAAAGTAAAATAAGGTATAATTTCAATTAAGTTTTCCATGTTTAAATTAATTATACATGATCCCCACATTAAGAATTGAGTATTGTCACACCTAATCTATCATTTCTAGAAAACTCTAATTGCGAATTTTTTAATTTTAAATGTTTTAATATATACCACACAACTAAAACCAACAATTATCTCACATAGGTTTTATAAAAGGTATGTTCAAATCTGAGTTCAGGTATTTATTTTTATAATATGTGTTTCCGATTCTCAAAATATCATTGAATAATTTATCATTTTTCTTTTTTCTATTGGTCATACCAAATATGTGGGTCTGACCTTTGTGGTTGGTGGTGTTTTTTTCATGTTTTCCTCTTAATATATATTTTACAAACCCACCTCATTTTTCACGTGGGTTAGGAATTCCCACGAGGAAACACATATTTTATAAACTAAAAAATTATATTATTATTTAAAACGTTTTTGTATAGTTTTTACATACATCATACGAGAGGCTTGACCAAGAAGCCCATAAATGATAACATGTTTTATAATGTCATTCTACCACATGTATCATTATATTTTGGGTTACATAATTCTCATGTGTGGGATGCCTACATGTACATGACTCATTTGAGTTATCATTTTTATATTTCAATATTTATTATTTTCTCATGTATCAGGTCTATTTTGTTTATGTATATTCTAGTGACTTAAATACATACAAATAATTTAAACATACAATTCCACCTCTATTAAATGATTCTAATATGATAAGGTACAAATTATCTATATTCTTATTTTCAGTATTAAATTACAAATGAATATTTTATTCATTAAATTCCCTACACTGACAGTCCTCATCCTAATGGTGTAACCAAGTGTAAAATATGTTATATCCTTAAGACTGTTGTTTCACAAGTATGTACCATTCCAAATTTGGGGAAGAATAATATTTCTACTACCTATTTTATAATTTTATTTCATCCTATATACTTTAGATGGAGTCACATTCAAGTCATTGTTTCGTTATTATAACACCCATTAGAAAACTATTGTGCTTTTGTTAGCTATTTGTTTACCAAAATTTTCATTCATGGAGCTCTTAGGTGCTCAACATTAGAAACCTATGTTTTCCAGGGAATAAAGATCATAATTCACGATTGATTTAGAGTTTTTATAATCGTGAAAGAGTGACAGTTTGGGAGATAATTTGTTTTTCAGGGAATGTTCTTGGTTTTAATTCTACATGACTTTCAAAAGTGACTATGTGACATAGTTTTTGGGGAGGCAATAATTCTCTCATGGTTGAACATGGTTTTCATAATAGTGAACCAAAACCATGTGATCTCTTTAGGTGTTTAAAAATTTCTGATTTTATCATTTTGCCTTGATAGATTTAACTCCCCCTATCCCTATTTCCACCACCTGAGACAGAACCCTCTCATTTTACTTTTGATCTCCTCCTATTTTTCTCTTGGTGGATTCCCCTTGATATCTTGGTGGGTTGGATTGAGGTAAGCCTTTTATCATCATGGTTTCTCCTTCTATTACCTTATTATTTTCAGGTGCCCTCATTTCCATAGAGTGTGAAAACCATAGATCTCATTTTTAATTAATATAGTGTTGTTAATGGGGAGTTGTTTTTTTAGTTATTAGGATGGTGAGGAAATCCCTTTCATGATTCTAGTATTTCTCATATGTGGTGATAATAATTATATTGACTGCAAGATAGGTGTATCTATTTAATGGATTTTCCATGTATAAACATTGATTCATGTTTTCCATAAGGGTTTTCTTATCAAATTTCCTTTAAATTGAATTATAGATTATTATTTATCCATGTTTAGTGTGGTGCATAATTTATATTGGAAATTTGATGTTATAATGTTGGTTTTAAAAGTGAGTTAGAATTTTTCACTCCATATGTTTTTTAAATGGATTAAATAGGTTTAGTGATTTAAAATGGTATTTTTAATGTGTTTTAAAGAGTAATTTCATGGTGATTTATTCTTGACATATTATGGGAATAAACTTTATATTAAATTGGTTTTAATTACGTTATGTGATGGGAAATGTTTATTGATTTATAAATATGTTAAATTGGGTTTTAAAAAAGGGGATTTTCTCAAGGAATACATTACATTTTGAATGGCAATGTTTTACCTTGATGAAGGTATTAATTTAAAGTGGGAATGTTTTCACTTGAGGAAAATTTATTTTAAAATGAGGAAGCTGGATTTTTAAAGTGTTTTTTGTAGAGTATATTATGAATATAAATTATTGTGAAAAATTTGTGTGTTTGGAATTGTTTAGAACAAGGGGGCCTTGGGCATGTATATGGTGACTTAGGAATTGGAAACATAGATTATTTTTAGGACTATCTAGGTTAGTTGGTACAAGGTACCATGAGATACATTGGGAAGAATACCCAGGGATCTTCCATGATGTTGTCCAAGATAGTGAGAGAAAATTTAGGAGATAGACCAAAGAGATTCCAACATATTAAGCATTCAGTTGAAGTAGATTTTGGGAGTTAGAGTTGTGGAATACCGGGAGATATTAAAATATTTTCATACTTAGATAGAAAAACATTTTTTACCAAATAATACTATACCCTTACTGTTAGATCCCATGGTTCACGTTACTTATGACTGATTAGTATTACAAATTATTTATACATGATGATATTTTTATGTGGTGTTTTGTTATACCGTGATTTTATGCCATATTTAACATTATTTGGTTATATAGTGATCTTATTACCAAGCATATATGTTTAAATTTTTTTTTCTATAAGTTAGATTTCTCTTTATTATTCAAATTTTAAATTTCTTGATTATGAAATGAAGTTTGTATTTATGATCATGTTTATTCCTTATTCATGTTTTTTAATCATTTTAATTTTAGGTGGTCTTATTTATGTATTTTATCTTCATTTTTTTGTTATTTTTAAAGATTTTTTGTTTTTGAGAAAAACCAAATGTATTTAAAAACTATTTCCCATCAATTTTTTTAATGTAATATTGGTTATGAAAAAATATGTTTTCAAACTAGATTTATTGGTTTTCGTTGAGAAATTACATATATTGATTCACAGTTGTATCCTACGGGGTTTCGTGTCTCACACTGTACATATTCCTTTGGGTATATGTAGACATTGTTTTTAAGGACAATGGTTATGGAAATGGAAATATTTTTTCAACGGATCTTCTTCATTATCAACATCTAATGGTTGTTTCATTAAATGATACATGGATTCATAAAGTTTTGATCATGATGAGATGATCTTGAGTTTTGTCTAGTTGGGTTGCTATTTATCACCCTTACGATCTCTTATTATTGTTTTGTCCTTCTATATATCTTGAAATTGGATATAATATTTAAATGCCATATATTTTATGTTTTTATGATAATGTGATTTGGTTTTTGATATCCAATTTTTTTCATTGTTGTGTTACTCTATTATATTTATTTTTATCTGTTGTTCATAGTTATAAGATTGGTTTGTCCATTAAACTCAAGGATGCTTTATTCCAGGTAATTATAGGAAAAACCCAATCGAAAATATTTATATATGTTTCCCTGGTGCTTCTCACAATCTTGTGGTGATCCAGAATGAACTTGGGGCCTTGTGAAATGATGTATTGGGTGATGGTTTGGGTTAACCTCTACATATTTTTTTCCAATGATGGCCTCTAAAACCCCTCTAAATTTGTGTTTTTGGTTTTATATACTATTACAACTTCTTATCTTTTACATATTATATCCTCTAGAGGAGATCCACTTTCTATATTTTTTTTCCATTAAAAACTATTGATCCTCTCCCTTTTGATGTTATTGCTTCTTCATCAAGTCCATAGAACATGATCCATTTTCATTCAATTTGTTCTACATATCCTCTACTACATTTTTTTTGAGATATCTCTCATTGAACAATGATTTTTTTTGTTATCTTATAACCAGATGAGTTATTCTATTTTCATTAATGTGTTTCATTGAGACATCTACCATTTACATAAACCCATTATACCTCATAAAATTTTCAATTATCACTATATTATCTATATCTAATATCATTATTCAATGGATATGCCATACTTTTAGACAAATAAAGTAATCGTCATGACCTTTCGTGATCCTTCTGAGATGAATTACCCATTGACTTGAGGAAGGGTACACATTAATTTAAATTATATCATATATATATATATGGTTTACATATTACAATGAATGTTATGATATTGACTTAGGATATAATATATCCTCATTATACAATCATAGATATATAATATCATCTTGATCGGATTCAATAAATATAAAAATGTTTATATAAGATAACCAGATATTAGATCGTATACCTATTCCAGCTGAAAAAATTGGTTTTTCAGAGAAAATGGATTTAAAAAATGAAATTTAATTTTGATTTTACAATTACACACCATAAAGATTATTCATGCAATGATGATTATTTTTTAACATTCCCACCTATCAAAAAGATGTTCTATATTCAATTAATTATTTTTATTTCCTTAACTTCCCATTGGAACCTTCATAATCTAGTTATCAGTAATGTCTTCTTGCATGATTTTTAAGACAAGGAGGTCTGTAAAACCTTGAGATTATAGAATATATTTATTTAAATAATTTTTTTATTTAATATATTTCTCTATATGTATCACCAAACTATAATAATCCCTAAAATATTTTTTATTTATGAATTAAAAAACTACAGTAAATAAAAATATATTATCCAATTAAAAAATAATACATTTAGAGGATATATAAATAATATAATTTAAATATAAAAGGATTTCCTATTCTCAAATAAATATATATTGTCTTAATACATTAAAATTATTCAATTTTAAGAACATGTGTTAATAAAATATATTATTTTAATATATAAACTAAAATATTAACATCATTAAGTTCTGATTTGGTATGGGATAGAACTTTGATCACATAAGGTTTAATTTTTTTTTCAAACAATGTAGTTTTATTTTTATTTTAATTTAAAATATACATTTATAAATTTCATAATTTTAATATTATAAAATTAAATTAAATTTTTCATTCTAAATATCAATATTTTCCTAAGTATTTTTTGAGTTTTTTCTAAAATAAATGATTTTTAGGTGAATAGTGAAATAACAATTTTACCAAAACTATAACATTATAAGAAAGAAATGAAACTATATAAATATGTTTAACTAGTAAATATGTATTTATTTAATAAAACGAAAAATTTTAGAAATATTATTTTGAATTTCGAAAACCTATTATTAAAATTTTAGTGACATTAGTAATATTTTCTCATAATAGAAGATTTTGGTATTTTTTAATTAAAAGATATTTTGGTAAAATTTTGTTTTGGATTACATTGAAATTAAAATAAATTTTGTTTGATTTATAATAAACTAAAATATATAATTATAATAAATGAAATTTATAACTTTATCACACACATTAATTTTATGCTTGAAAATAAAAATTTCCTAAAAATTTGTGTTTTCAAGTTACATACTCAAATGTTAAAATTTATTTATTTTACACATATAATTTATTAATAAAAAAATAGATTCCATATTTTTATTAATTAGTTCAATTTTTTTAATATGTTCCGTATTATTATTATGCATTAATTGTAAATTATTAGGTAAAAACTAGTTACTATAGTAAAATCTAAAATAGAAAACGCAACAAAATAAGTGGTAAAGTGATACAAATATGGTAAAAACATGATTTTAATTGAGTGTTTGAGAGATTATACACTTTATCTCATCATCCAATCCATTATTTATTATTTTCAGCAAATTAACATTTTAAACATGTTCTCTCTTTATAATATGTGTATATATTTACAAAATATATATTCTATCCATATAAAAAAGGGTCTTCTCACCTCCCCTTAAAGATGATAAAAATAATTATATTTACACTTGAAAATTTTCCCATTATCATTCCTTTATTAACATATTATTTTTTCCTTGAGACTATAGTCACAATACCTTTTATTAAGACTTCCATTTTCAATGAGTATTCTAAGTGAATGAATAATTTCTCAATGTGAGTAATTTCATCTCCTATAAATTCTATCTTTTCTATATTAACTTACAAATATAATTTTGAAATTACTATTTAGTGAAATAATTATTTTTTCTATAATTTATTTTATTATTCTAAAGTAATAACTATTAACAACATTTCATCTTTTAAATTAAGAAAAATGAAACTCTCAGGTGTGTGTTGTACAGACTACCACCTCCGTGAAGCAATGGATTATTCTTCATCACCCCTACCTCTATTTTATGATTAAAAAATTGAAAATGAGGAAGAAATGTGAAAAATATAATTTATTTATTAATATTAATATAAAAATTATAATCCACCTTATTTTCCTCTCATTCCTTTAGAAATGAAAACATTAATCTTGTGTTGTGCGGATGACCACCAGTACGAAGTATCTTAAGCTGTTTTCCATATGGTTTATTTATTACTTATTAAAATATCATAAAATATGATTCAACACCTTAAAATTATCTAAATAATATCATTATACTTTTTAAAATAATGATACTATGAAAAATAAACCACTTTAACAATCATAATCATCTATGAGTTATGGTATGTTCATTTTTAGGTTGGTTTAACCACATACTTGAACAATGATTTAGAATGATATCATTTAAGACTATGAGAACTAATTTACTAAGGATATACGATATAAATCAATAAAGAAATATTTTATTTAGATCAATAATGGTAAAAATATTATTAAACATAGTAATTATTTTACAATTATTCGTCTGTTAAAGATCCATGACACATGCTTTTCCCCAATTTCACTTACAGGAACCATGAATAATAATTTCATAAAATGAAACTATTACATTATAAAATTTAATGAAAAATAAATTATTTTACCTTTTTGATATGGTAATGATGAAATTTGGGTTATAAATGAGGAACAATACATCTATTATAGAACTAGTTCAAATTATTTACATTACTCACATCCAATAAGAAAAATAAATAATAACTAAATAATATAGATATAGAGAATAATTATAAATTATTTTTATAAAACTTTTTTATACATGAATAAGTTTTTGAGATAGGCGATTACTATAGGTAAGAGTGTGATAAAAAATGTGGGAATTCAAGGGAATAATTTCTGATCTCATATTTAAACCCCTTGAGAATAATTTCATAATACAAACAATGTTTTATTTATAATGGTGTATGAACTACCTAATTATAGTATTTTACATTATTAATTTTATTTTTTGTGTTTGATTATCCCTACATGTTCTCTATTTAATGATTTTTTATTTTAAAGATACCAAAGTTGTAATGGTTTTAGTTAACTCAACTCCCTTCACTGAGTTATAATGATTCGTCTTAAACATATTTATTCCAAGATTGTTTTTCCCTCCAAAATAGTTTCCTCATGGTATTGTTTTTTCCACTCCAGTATAAAATTACTATTTTGTTCAGTTCTTTTATGTTGATAAAACATTACTCCCAAATAGAATATCATTATTTAGAATAATTATTTTTCTCTTTAATGATGATTTCCCCTCTTTATCATTATTTTCCATTCCAAATAATGTTCTCCTTTATAATTGTTAACCCACGTATGTATAATATCATGTAAAATCTATTTTTTCCTTCTATTTTAAAAAAGAAATTTCATTACTCCTTTATGATGTGTGTTTTTAATAAAGGTATTAAAAAATATTTTAAAAGGTTTCCCATCCATTAAAATTATTTATCTTATAGACCACATTTATTTTAATAACCTATATGCTATTACATGGATCTATCATTGAAGTTTCTTTTTTAAAGGTAAATTTTTACCTTTTTAGCTCAATTTTTTGAATGTTAGCCACAACATAATCTTTTATTGAATGTCTTATAAAATCTATTATTAGTATATTTCCATGTGAATTCATATTTCATCCACATTTTTAATTTTATATAAATCACTCTCTCTATATTCAGGGTTTTTAAAATAAATTATTATCTACATGATTTATATAATATTTCATTTCAAATGATTTCAAAATATCAATGATATTTTTTATTTCTAAGGTAATTTTTTCTAAAATGGAAAAAATTATTTTTCATCTAAACCATTTTTATTTGAATTATTTTATATATCATTCTAGAATTTATAAAAATGATAGTATCTACCTTATTTCCCTAGATAAATAATGTTATGACCATATCTTTTAATGGAACAATCCATAATTTTCTTTGAATTTCCTAACCATCCACCATGAACATCCATATATTTTATTCTAATGAATTTTATTTGTGAATAATCTATTATCAATTCCTTTAATGGAAGTGTTTTAACCTATATAACATATATCTATTGATCTTGGAAATTATTGACATAAATTTATACCCTTTATCTATATTGTGTAAATAATATATGCTCTATCATGAATGAATTATATTTAACTAGAATGTTATATAACATCTTCATAATCCCATTTATTTTTCATGGGTATATGAAGTAAATATTTTTTAAGGAATTATTAATGTTTCTAATATGATTCCATTTTAAAAGTACATAAAACCCATTTTTTTCTTATTTTCGTTATGACATGACCACAATTTATTTTATGTATCACAAAAATGTATGGATAATGAAGGGTGGGAGCCTATATTTCCCTATAATTATTTGGTTTATGTTTATGTCATTTGAGCTCAAAAGGGTATATGTGAGGATTTATCCCAATAAAAAGGTTATTAATGAGTAATTATCCCAGGAAAAAGAGAATACAGGAGGATTTATCACATGAAAAATGGAACACTTTAAGATTTATCCCTATCTAAAGGAGTATACATGAGGTTTTATCCCAAGACAAAGGGTACAAGATAGGATTATCCCATTACTAAGAAGTTACATAGGTGGTCAGCACGAGCCTACAATATGATGAATGTATTGTTTGGTAGCCTTAATATGTAGTTTCTATAATTATTATTATTCCACTATTTAATGATTATCCTATTTACTATTATATTCTCTAAGGGAACATGTTTATTGAATGATGTTTCCATTATATTTTTATTAATGTATTATTTTATTCCCATACCTATGCCTTGATTTATGATCTATTCTTTTCTGGGAATAACATTTTATATATCATGATTATACACATATGCTTATATTTTTCCCTCTAATGATATTTTATTATTAGCGCTTATACTTACCCTTACTAGGCATATGAGATAATACCATTTCTTACACTACCCAAAGTTATAATGAAAATCAATACCTAATATGTGTCTAGAATAATATATTCTGTAGATGATTTTTTTGAGGATTGAATGGATTGATATTGATTATGTATATTCATAAATAGTGTAAAAATATTCTTTTGATATAAAGAAAATGAGTTCAATATGTTAATTCATTATCCTTACTCTCTAAAACTCTAAACAAAATAAGTTCCTTATAATTTTAATTTTAAAGTATTTTTGAGAGATATTGTATATAAGGATGTGAATCAAAGACAATGTCTTAGGAATTTTTATTTTGGAATTGGATCCAAGAGTGTAGTTTTGGGACACCTAAATTGGTAACATAGGCAAATTTAGATAAATTTGGAGGTTAGGATGTTATCGATTGATGATAAATTAAATGTTATAAAGGCCATTACCGATTGATTATTTATGGTTGATCATAGTTTCAAATGTATAGATAAGCCTTTAAGTTGGTTATAATGAATATTTTATGTCGTTTATGTATTAGGAAAAGATATATTTAAATAATATATTAGGAATAAGTTTAAATATAGGATTAAAAAATTAATATTTGGTAAAGTATATATTTTATAGTTCTTCTATAAATAACATCCTTATCTGGAAACATGGAAGTTGATGCCACTGTGGAATATATTCAACTAGGGGTAATTACATCAAAAAAGGCTCGTCAAATATCAAATCAATCTTCACTCTGATGTACAATTAGTGGGTATAAGACTACATAACGAGATTGACAATTCCCAAGGGATATTATTTGGAAACATTAGATTATTTTTCAAAACCAATATAAAGTATGTATTTCCCAAATTATTTAGTGGAATTTGTTTTTAAGTATGAGAGAACCCAACTTAAAAAACCTAGGTTAAACTAAGAATAATCCAGGTGGAACCAAAATAATTATAGAATAATAAGATGGTTCTATAAAATAATACATCATGATATTAAATTTTCCAGAAGTTATTTATTATAAATACCATATGATGTTATTATTTATCACTCATGATTAACCCTTTGGGTTTTATAAATTCATGGATCTCGGAGGAACCAAATTAATAATTGATGTGATAGACAATGTAATAATTATCCTAATGAGAAAACAAATGGGATAAAATATATTTATGAAACACTTATGGTTAATATCAAAAAACTATCTCGATTTATAATTAATAATTTGAGTCCTTCCAAACTTTGGAAAACAACAAATAAGAAAATATTAATGTTTTATAAAATATTAAGAGATTATGATGATGTTGGAAATAATATTCAACTTTCCACATGATAAAAATGCTGTAAAAATCACCCAAGGGAATTACTCAATGAAATATGGACATGATTCAAGTGTATAAGGGCTGTAAATTGATCTTATGATTATTAAAGGGAGATTAAGATTCTATATAATATAAAAATGTTATTGGATACTGAACTAATAACCCATATAATACCACTACATTAAATATAATGAGTTTGAGAATTATGAAAATAGATGCCTCAATATAAGGTCAAATAAGGATTATAGATATCAACAACCTCCTAATACAAAGTAATAAGGGAAAGGAATTCCAATCATAACTACTAATGTGGACCATTAAATTTAATATTCACTTATCTTCCAATCTATATTTATAGATGAATTATGGGATACATATATAGGGTATATATGATGTTTTCAAAGAACATTAAATCACCACCCCATGATTTGATTATATAGTAAAACATTTTTTGATTATATCCGTAGTTGAAATTTTTGGGAACGTTCCTTGTGAATATCTAGATATTATTCTTTTATATGAATTCATAATTATTATGGAAATTTATTGACCATATATATAGATAATTCAAAACAATAATCAAAATACGGAAATAAAAATTTATATTTCAAACCAACATGGGATCATCTATCAGTACAAGGATGAATATGATCTCTCTCGAAAAACTAATTCTATTATAGGAATTATGATACCTAATCATGAAGGATGTTGAGCTAAAATTTTTGGAAGAAACTCAATATTAGGTTCAAGACATTATAATGGAAAATGATATATTTTATAAATTTGTTGATAACACATTAGACATTATGTAATGAGTCACATATATATGTTGGGAACCCTCGGTTAGATTCACTAGTATGTGATAATTAAAATAGTGATGATGTAACTTATTTAATGCGGTAAATATAACACACTGAGATTTTAGGAAATGATTGTCAAAATAAATAATTTGTTGAATATCTTGATGAACATGAGAAATTTAACTATAATGAGGCATGGAATATTTATTTTTTATGAATAGTAAAAACTCTAGTAAATAAAAAATATTAACCAATTAAAAATTATAACATTTAAAGGATATATAATTCATCTAATTTAATATATAAATGGAACTACCATTCTAAAGTAAATGTTTAATATACTAATAAATTAAAAAAGATAAATTTCAAAATACTATTTTGATAGTATATAATATTTCATTATATTTACTCAAAAATTAACATCATTAAGTTTAAAATTGGTATGAGATAGTACTAAGAACACATAATTTTTTAAATTTTATTTTTCAATAAAATAATTTCTCTTTATATATTTATTTAAAAGATAAATTTAAAATTTTAAAAAAATTACTTATACAAAATTTTCTTATTTTTTTATTTCTCATATCATAATTTTCTAGAGATGATTTTTTAGATTTTTCTAAAATAATTTATTTTTAGGTGAATCCTGAAAATTGAATTTTACCAAAACATAAACATTATTAATGAAAGACCTATGTAACAATGAAATATTTTTAGAAAATTGAATTTTCTTATATTTAGTTGATCTATTGTGTTTAACACTATTTTAAGATAATATTTATCTCCACTCAACAGTAGATTAGATTATGGTATATGAACCACTATTATAAGATTATGTTATATAAGAGTTCGAGTTCTTTTGATAGATTTCATTTCACACAAGGATGAGTATAGTTTAAAAACTAAATATTATATTGTTACCTAATAAATTATCCATCATAATGGAACGTATGAAATATATTTATTTAATTATGATAATATACTTTAAAAATCTATATATAATTAATTATTTTGTGAGTAATTAATTATAAATGAATATAATACCTTTTTTAAATAAAAGGACTTGTTTTTCTCAAAAACTATTTAAATAATAATAAGTGAGATTATAAAATAAAAAAATCATTATTGATTGATTTTATTATTTTTATATATACATAATATATTAAATCTAATCTTTAATATTCATATTATATTTATTCTATACAATATATAAGAAAAAATTAAATTTTTGGATAAAAGATGTATTTTTAAAAAATATAGTTTTCCACCTTTTTATGGACCACTCATTTTAAATATAGTTTTTGAAACTTTTGTATATTAAATTTGAAAAAATAAAATTCTTATTTGAAATCAGAGTTTCAAAATTTACTTAGGTTTAATTTTGGGTATATTTCAGATAAGTTTCTAATTTTGATGAATAGAAAATAAATAATGTATTTTAATTGATAAATAATTTTCATCAAATTTATTTAGTGTGAAATTATATATTTTAATGAGTTTAAAGAATAAATAGATTATATTTTTATCATTTAATGTAATATAGATCATTGGAAGAAATTTTACATTGATTTCAAATGTAAAATCATTTCAATCTTTTGTCAGTTTTAACTTTTAAAACAAATTTTCTTATTCTGAAATCGGATTCATTTTAAATTATTTGCCTAAAATTCTTTATTTTGAATTTTGAAAAATGGATTCCATATTTTTAATCAGTAGGTCTAAATAATGTAAATATCTTTCTGTTAATTTTGGGCATTGTGAATAGTAGCTTTAATAATTTTTTTATTAATACGGTAAGAAGGTAAATTACATAATTAAAGGTAAAAATTATATTATAAAATTTACATTTCAATTTTCAAAATATCACTAGATAAGTTTGTTGCATCCTAAATCATACTTGGGTTACTATAGTTTGTATTAGAGCAAAGTGGAAGGAATTTGATCCTTAGGAACTCTCATGTGTGAACATTTGACAAAGCATAGCTCTCCACCCGAGGGATTCATAAGGAAATAGATACCACTAGGGATGGTTGTGTGTCCCATCTAGGGGTGTAGTTTCCCATGGTATGATCTTAGAGGTATCAATTTTAGTCCATTGGAAAAAATTCTAAAACATTATTTTTGGTATCAGAGGAAAGGTTTTATCATCCTTTTCAAACTAGGATGCGAAAACTTTAGTGAGATCCCTATAGATATTTCAAAGGATAAGTCTAGGTATGTCCCTAATGATAAGTATATGTGTCGGCTAAAATCCTAGAATTTTGGTAATAATATTGAATAAAAATGGATTAAACCTATGGTGTCATATATTTAAATATTATAAGTAATTTCCCATGGCTATGTGATTTTCATCAATGATTTTTATTTATCACACTTTTCATTCTAGTTTTAGTCAATAGCCAGAACTATGTAAAAAATGGTTAAAATTGAATATTTCATAAGTGGAATGTATGAGAATTATGAAAATCTATTTCCCAAGAGGAAATATCAGGAACAGAATAATAGAGGTGGTACAAGTACTGGTTATACTACTGAAGATAAAGATATTGAAAAAAACATGTGAATAGTATGATATATTCTAGAATTATTTTTTACATTAAACCTATAAATATTGGTTAGATTAAAGTTGAGGAAACTTAATAAATTTTTCATATTGTAGGAAATACTGATATTATGGATCTTGATTTATGTTTTATTAATAATGTTGGACGATTAAGGTGTATATGTTTCTGAATTCAAAATTATGTAAAAAGAATCATGATATATATAAGTGGTTTCAGTATTAGTTTTTTATTAAGGATTTCGAAGGATATGTTGAATAGTTTTAAAGAACTAGAAAAGTTATTTAATGGTATGATGATATACTTGAAGAAGATATGATTAAGGGAAAGATAACCCTTAATATGTCCCTTTTTTATGATAATGGTGTTTGGATGAAGATATGTTGCATATGAATATGTAAATTGTATGATGATAGTTTCATGGGAACTATTTACGGATTTGTTTTTAGAAAGGTTATGTTATCATTAATAATTTATACAACTTTTTGGGACTTAATAAATATATCGAATAAGTTTTTGAATAAGGAAACATGCATGTTTTCAATAAGGATATATGGTAATTCAGTTTTTTACCATGACTTAATAGAATACAAGATGAATTTGTTCACATGTTTGGAACGTGGCCAACATGAAATACATTATGATATATGGGGGATAAATTTTAATCAATGTTAGTTCAACTCTTTCTAATTTTTTGGATTTTAATTATTCATAAGGATTGTAATCCTATAAATTTATCAAATGTTTAAGTTAATCATTATACAAAGTTGGTTAGAATAAAGTATTTTCTCTCCATAAGTAGACTTATGCATATATGATAACTTGTTGTAACATTTTTTTGTGATAAATATGGATGGAATAACCTATCAATGAATTTATGGATCTCATGATCTTATAACACTTTATAAATGAAAAATTAAATGAAATTTATTTGAATAAGATATGAAGAGGAATTTTTTCAAGGCACGATCAAGAGTGATATTTTACTGAAATCATGTATGTATTTATTTTCATTAAACATTCTTCAACATTAAGGAAATGATCCTGAAACCAAAAATGTTATCCTAGAAACTTCTTATCTAATGAATGAAATGGACCCTTATATCATCAAAGATTTATAAATTTGTGATTATTTACTTTCTTCTATTATGTTATATATCACTCTCTATTAGACGGGCGACAGGCGACGGGCGACGGGCGACGGGCGATTGGATGCCCTAGCTTCCATGGCGGCGGCGACGGCCCCTCCCCATCCGGGGGAGGGGCTGGGTTCTTCTTCTAGAGATGCTGTTCTTAGGCGGCGCCCTTTCTTCCCTGACATTGAGGTCGCTCCGAAGGTTCCTGGAGTGTGTAATGGTCAACCTGTGGTCCCGGTCTCGTCTAAGGAATTTTCGGAAGCTTCATCACTTCTTTCCACAACCTTGGTTGCAAAGTTCACCCGCTGTAGGCCTCCGGTGGAGGTTTTCGAGAGGTACGTGAATCAGGATTGGGGTTTAGGTCGTCGGGCGGTTGTCGGTCTTCTCGGTCTGCGACAAATCCTTATTTGCCTTGCTGATGAAGACGACATGGCGCTGGCCTGGTCTCGAGCTAGCAGGTCCTTTAGAGGATTACCGTTCCATCTTAATCGCTGGACGTTTGATTTGAACATGAATCGGGACTCTTCCTCTGCGGCGATCTGGATTCAACTTCCAGGGTTGCCAGTACCCTTTCAGAATCTAGCCCTCCTCCGCTCAATAGGTAACTCCCTGGGTCGCTTCCTCTGTACGGATTGGAAAACAGATGCAATGGTGCACCCGATTGTTGCGAGAATCTGTATGGAAGTAGAGCTCTCTCGTCCTCCACCCGACAAGGTATGGATTGTGATCGAGGGGAAATACAGGTACGTACAAAGTGTGTTTTACAAATCTTGGTCTTTGTTTTGCTCTTTCTGCCACAGACAAGGCCACCGTCTGGAGGAATGCCGCAAAAGGGCTTCGACTGTGGTGGTTGATACTTCTGCGGTGGATAAGGGTGTCTCAGTGAATGTCGAAGGAGATGGGTCAGGCTCCGGCCATCGTTCTGAACCTACTGTGTGCAACCTGAGGTCTGTTGAGACTCCTCGGGGGGATCAAGAGCACGTGCCTCCTTGTCAACCGGGGGTGGGGTTGCACTGTGTGGCCAACGATTCGATGGTTGATCCTTCTTGCTCGGGGAGGGAGAGATCTGCCGGTTCTATCTTGAAGGAGACTGTCAGGGACTCGGGGCCTTAGGTGAAGGATGTGTCTGATCGCCTCAGGAAGGACTTAGGTGTAGTCCAGACGGCCAGTAGCACGGGGAAGGAGTGTTCGATTCAGGCGGATGAGTCCATGATGAGGATCTCTCTGCCTCCAAGTGAATTTAGGGGCTGGGAGGTTCAAAATCCTCAGATGCAGTATATGGGCAGGGGTTTTGAGCAACTAGCTTTACAGGATGGGTCTGGGGTTGGGGAAGCTTGTGTCAGGGAGAAGGAAGGGGGAAAAGGGGTTGGAACTGCCTTTGGTAACACCCCTGGTCACCTGAATGGAAATGGGGAGGAGGTGCAGGCTCAGATTAACATTGGAGACCCATAGGGTTCGGGTTTTGGCATCCTGCCAGAGAGTGTGGCTCAAGCCCGGATTCCAGTTGTTTTGAAAAATAGATTTGCAGAACTGGGTGAGGTAGATTCCAGAGTTGAATCTTCTGCTCTGGTTGTGGATGATAAAGACTACAGGAGGAACACTGATGGCCTCGGGTTGGAAGGTCAGATAAGGGGGAATGTTCTCCTGGAGTGTGTTGATGGTGGAGGGGAAGCAGGACTTGATGGGATAGGTAGAAGTTTTTCTGAAGCCAAAACCGAGGCAAGGGGTTACAGGAGGAAGAGGAGGAGGAGAGGTAAGAAGGATTACTCCTCCTTACCTCCTCCTATGAGGACCCGATCAACTAAAAAACCAACGTTCAAGGTGCTGGACAGGGAGATCATGTGTCATCCTAGCACTCCTGGACATCATGAAATCTCCTCGGACTTGGTGTTAAGCTCAGAGGATGTGGTGTCAGAACAGGTGTTATATCTTAACGCATCGGAAGAGGATGCAGCCAAAATGATGGGCCGGAACCTTGAAGCGGAGCTGAATGAAGAGCAGTATGTTTGGGTTGATAAGCAGGATTCGATCCTAGTTGGAGGCTTCAACAAGGGGTTGATCAGTCTCGTGGAGTACATGCAGGTTTGGAATAGATTGACCACTGCCTTTCAGGCCATGATAAGGGGAGACCCCCTGTTGCAGGTCTGTGAATTATCCTGGAAGTTGTTTAGGGACACGGCCTCTGGTGGATTTCGACTTGTTTTCAATGAATCTGTTTATATTCTCTCTTTCTAATGCGTTGTAAAGATGCTGTTCTTGTTGTGTGTGGAAGGTCGGAGGAACAGATCGGCTCGGATGGGTTAGAACACGCTGCTCCTTCTTTGGCAGGTCACTTGGGAGGTGGCTGATCGGAGGGATGGCTTGCCATCGGGAGGGACCATGCTTGCATGGGGTCGCTAAGTGGCTCTCCCTTGGAGCGAGCGGCGCTGTTTTTGCTTGGATGAGGTGATTTCTGCTTTTTGTTTGTTGCTGTTTGGGTCTGCTGTACTTTTGGTTTCCCACTTCCTTCCTTAAAGTGGCCTTATTAATAAAAAATAAAAAATAATTTTCAGTCAGTCTATCACTCTCTATTAGAACATTAGAGTTTTATTTCTCTTTCATAACCATGTTTTCAGTTTCTACCTATGTTCTCTTATGTATAAACCTAGTGATGAGTTACTGTGGGTATCAATTATGTTTCTAACTATCCTTTTTAAATTGAAGTTTTAGTATTAAATTTTATGATATGGGTTTTTATGAAAGAAGATTTCATGTATTAAACCAATAATAACCCCAATGAATTTCGATGGGAAAATTTATTTTAATGGGGTGGAATGTAACAAGCTGATATTATTATGAGATAAATTATTTTTAAATTACTTTGATTTCTTGTGTTTTATGATAAACCAATATAATATTTCATTAAATTATACACCATACTAACTTTAGGTATACAAAACACTATTCTTGGATTGTGTTACACATAATTTTGATTTCTTTAAATATATTTAATTTTACGCAAGACCGAGTTTAAGTGAACAACTAAACATTACTATGTTAACTTATAACCAAGAAATTATAATGGAAGGAATGAACATTATTAATTTAATTATGAAAATATTGTTTTCACATGTATATATAATTAATTCTTGGTGACTAATTAATTATAAATTGAAGTAAAACCATTTTTAAATAAAAGAAAAGGTTTTTTTTGAAAAACTATTTAAATCCAAATAAGTGTGTTTATAAAATAATAAAATCATTATATATATATATTTTTTAACGAAATATATATTTAATACATACAATCTAATGTTTAAAATTCATCTTATATGTTTTCTAGATATGATATAAAAATATATTCAATTATTTGGATAAAAAAAGTATTAAAAAATCAATTTTGCTGCCATTTGATGGGGATCCCATTTTTAATCTGGTTTTGACACATTTTAATATTATAAATGAAAAAATAAATTATTTTTGTTGAAATTAGAGTATTAAAATTTACTTCGGTATAAATTTTATTATTTTTTTATGACAAGTACACTTTTTGAAGAATAGTAAATAAACTAATTCATTTTAATTGAAAACAACTTTTTCATCAAATTTATTTACAGTGTTAAATTAAATATTTAAATAGATTTAAAATATATATTGATTTTATTTTTACCATTTAATATATTTTATGCCATTTTTAGTGGTTTTACATTAAATTTAGATTTAAAAACATTTCAATATTTTACATGTTTTATCTTTTAAAACTCATTTTCTCATTATGAAAACTAGAATAGTTTTACATTTATTACTGTGCCTTATATGTTTTGAATTTCAAAAACTTTATTCCATATTTGGAATTAGTGGTTGCAAATTCTTTTAATTAATTAATTTTATTCTTTGGGAATTATGAGTAGTATCTTCAGTAAATATTTTATTAATACGGTAAAGAGATAAATCAGGTAATTAAAGGTAAAATTGATAGTATTAAATTTCTTTAAAACATTTACTAATATCATTGGATGATTATTTTTCGACCTAAAAAATATTTGGGTCGAAATGATATCCTTTGGAAGCCACCATCATGAGATTAAGACATTTAATATATTTTAATAAATGAAAAGTTGAAGATGTCTTCCACCAATATAAATAAATATATTATTTTTAATATATGATAATAAAATAAGTTAATTTTTACTTTGAATACTCATTTGAAATCTAAAATGTCCTTATTTATCATGGTAATTTATTTGTAATTTTTATGATAAGGATAATTACCTTAAAGTCTTATACAATGATGCTGTAGAAATTATTTAATTGATAAAAATCTATAAAATAATTGTAATTAAAATTATAATGCTATTAATAGACCAAAGCACATGACCAAATCTTATTGGTAAAGTATATCTCAACCACAATCACTTAAGGGTATATCTATTGACTATTTGGAGCTATATAAAAATTATTATGACACTTATAATATTTTATTTAATGTGATGTCAAATTTGTCACATTCATATTTTAATAAATATATCTTTTTTAATATAGGATTTTCCAAAATAAATATTTCACTAAAAATATTCCTATAAAATATAGAAGAGTTATATTCATTATTTTATTTTATTTTTAAATTTTACCCAACAAATTAGTATACTAAATAATTACATAAATGTGATATAGTAATTATTATATTAATGGAACTATCAAATTAGTATTTTTAAATATATTATAATAAATAGAATATGGGATATTTAATATATAAAAATAATCCCAAGATGAACTTTAACCCTGTGAGATATAATAAAATATATGTTTTGAGAATAACACCTTATCTTGATATTTTTAAAAATCCAAGAATTTAATAGTGTCAAAATTGACAATAATGATATTTTGTCAAAAATAATTTTTTATTACATTTTTTAAAAATCACAACTCATTTTTAAATGTATATAATATTTATGATATGTTTTAAAATTTTCTAAATTTTTCAATTTTTGGTGTAATTTAAATAAAATAAGTACATATTTCAGCCTTTAATTATTAAATAAATTGTTACCATAGTTAAAATTAAAATAAAATAACTAAGGGTTAATAAAAATAAAAATGATTAAATTGAGAGAAAAACATGTCTAAAATTTATTAGCTTTTAATATTACAACCTTATATCATCTCATATACTAGAAAATTTCATTTTTGAGATTTTTGGGTGTGGTTTTATTTTATTATAAATTAATATTTATGGAGATTCTAAAAGTACCCCCACCTCAATTATAAAAGGGCACCTACTACCTTACATATTCACATCACATTGAGACATAATTTTTTGATATACCATTCCCATTTCCCTTATCAATTTTTCTATTTACATTATATAGGTTCTATTCTTCTGAATAGACTAACTCTGGTGCCTTTAAGAAGAGATCTAGAGGGGAAAATCGAAGAAGAGGTAATCTCATCTACTGATTCTTTCAAAAAAATTTATTCATCTACTTCATAATACTATGTTTTTACATTATAAATTAATAAATACAGTATCAAATATATTTTTATATATTATTATTATTATGGAACAACCATATTCCACATTTTATCGATCATATAAAAAATTAAATCCCCACACATGCGTACGTACAACTTATTGTCTCCATGTCGTGATGTAATATTTTTTCACCACCACATTACTTGGATGGGTATAATAATGAAAATATAAAATATATGTTATTATTTTAACAAGATATTTATTCTAAAACAATATATATACCATCCAATTCTATACTAATCCATAATTAAAAAATGATATAATTACTTGTGCGTACATACGACATACCACCTACACAATGCGATGTCATTCATTCTCCATGATATCATTTAAATTATGATAATATAATTTTATAGAATGGATAAATAAGATATATATAATAAATTATTATAATTATATAAATGATATAGTTCAATCCCTTCAATAATAACTAGGGTTTACTAATCACACCATGATTTAGTATTCTTTTTCACCCTTTACACCACTGAATTAAACAGATTTTTATTGTAAATTACAATTATTATAAAAACTTAACCTCCATGATTTAATTAATTATTTTGTTTTAATAAATTTTAAAAATGATAATTTTACTTTATTGTATAATTTAATTGTAGGTGGAGGTGATTTTAAGGGCCCATGATGAAGTGGATGAAAACTGGGTGAAATTTCTAGTGTGCCCAAGAACACCTGTTTTCTTTTTTCTTGTTATGAAAAATCTGTGAACCAAAATGGGTTGAGATTATTTCGGATGATATTATACTCAATGGGATAAAACATTCATGAAGTAACTGATTCCCAATTCATCTTATAAAATTTCAAATTGAACAGATTTTTCTAATAAAATGTATCTCCATAGAGATAAAAGTTTTCCTCTATATTTTAGAAATATATCTTATTATATACATTATTTGGCCACCAAATTTGAAATGGAGATATAAGAAAGGTATTAAAATATTTTTTTTTAGTTTTTATAAAAGTGATATAAGATTTTATAGTGGCTGAAAACCATAGGCCATGTTGATTATTAAAATCATGGTCCCCAAAACCACCTCTAATTTTGGATATGAAATAACACCTTGGGCACCAAATTTGGGTGTTCGACTAAGAAGAAAGGTGATGCCATTTTTGTAACGAACTATTGTTTTATCAATGTATTACCTTATTATAATTATGACTTATAATATCATAACATTATTAATCATAATGAAATATAATTATACTAAATATTATGGGACCATTAAACATAATTTTTCCACATCTATGTTTTGAATTCCGAAAATATGACACACACAATTGTGTTGTGGATGATTTTTGGAGTATAATAGAACAAACATAATTTTTTTTAACATTAACATACATGTATGAATAGTAACCTACCTTTATGAATAGTTATATGACCCTTATAAATAGTAAATCATCGAATGTAATTCTAACCTTACCCTTAAAAGATAAAAGAATCTTTAGGCATCTTATAAGTGAAAATTTGACCTTAGTAAAAATATTTGTATTTTTGTACGTCATAAATAAATAATTATAATTAATTAATTAATTTAAAATAAAATTTATTTTTTTATAATGTGTTCATAAATTATCAATTCTATGTCTTCTAGTTTTATGATAGTTTTATAAGACCTTATGTAATTTTTGAGTGCATTATAAAATCACTTTAAATTTTAAAAACTACATTTTTCAAATAAATTATGATTTCAATTAAATATTAAATTAAACATATTTATAATTTTTTTTTGAAAAATGGACTTACTTTTTGGATTCTACACATCGATAAATGGTTAGGGTGAATTTTTGGGATTTTTTTGTAATACTTCAATTTTCAGGTGAATAGTAAAAATACAGTTTTTTCACATAACCAGTGTACCTTAAAGTGAATCATTCATGATGTAATGATGGCATAAAATTTCTATAACTTTATATTATTAAATTTTTATTTAATTTCATAAAATTTTCCTTATAATACAATAAACTCAATTTCAAAACATAAAAAAAACTTTCCAAAGCCTAAAGTCAAAAGGTGATTCCTTAAAGTATCATTCTCTCTTTCTTTCACTTTCCGTTTAATAAAGTAATTAATTTGAATTATAAAGATTCTTTAAAGTCCAAAAATAATTATATTATATTAATATATCATTTATGATTTCAAAAAACTACTATTATAGGTCTAACATTTGATATATTATTAAAATCAATATTTTATTTTAAAAATAACCCCTCTTCATGTATAAATTACCCCTCTCCCTTCAATTTCCAAACTACATGTATCAAGCTTCAAAACATGTCTAATCTCTGACCTAATATCATCCTTATACCCTCTCCCACGTCCAAGATCTTTTGGTCTCATCAAGAGACAAATCATAGCTTTTTTTAAGGAGGATCTGAAGAGGAGGATTCAAGATGTAATTCCTCTCTCCCTCTTTTCCTTTGATTTCCATTCAATTTCAAGTTCTTTTCTTATTCTCCCCCACCTATGTTCTTAAAAATGGTATGGTAACTACATAATCAGACATATAATGTAATTTTATGATACTAATTGGATGTTATATCATCCAACCCCTTCTCCACTTCATTTAACTTCATAAATGAGATCATTGTTCGTGAGGTGTTAATTTATCACTTTCAAGAAAAACATATTTCCCTTTTTCTATTACCACTTTCCGATCTGATAATGAACCCAATTTTATGGTTGAACCAGAATTTTTTATATGTATTATATCCTCTATAATATTTTGGAACTAACTTATTCACATATTACTAAAATAATTAAAATAAACAAGTTTGTTGTGGATGAAAAACCGCCGAATTAACCAAAATAATCATCATTAAGATCCTTTATAATGATTCATCAACATGTTATATAATATTATAAATTAGAATATAATTTAAACTCCTGGAAGATAATTAATGACATTGAATATTATATCTGTATGTTTACCAATGTTCTACACTAACTTCTATTTTTGAATACAAGTTAACCACTTAAGAAAACCATTAAAATGATCATTCCTAAACATTATATTTCTAATAAATAACCCATTAAATGACCATAAAATAACTTAATGAAACCATAATGAACCACATTCACGGAAAAAAGGGTTCTTAATTGATAATTTATGAATATAATGTGGCTATACTGGCTATTAAAGAGAATAAATCGTTCATATACAAGGTAAGGGGAAATTCTCAAACCCAACTTTCTTTCTTCAAGTTCTACACATTTCACTCCATTTTTGGTCTATTAAGTCCATACAAATAATTTTTTCATCATCATATTACCATTTTTGGGATATAAAAGTTTTCCACTTGAGTTTATTTAAAAAAGATGTTTTCCAAAAGAACTATTCTTTCATAAACACACCTTTTATTTCTCACTTAAGGTTGATGGTTATTGTATCATGTATGTTATTCCCACTTTCTTTTGGGAACCAATTGTTTATGAATGTGTTATTATGAAATAAAAACCATTCCATTACATGGTATTGTTATGTTCATTTTTGATATATGTTATATGTGGCATACATGATAATGATAATGTAATTATGTGACAGGTGCACCCGTAATTATATAGCACAATATGAATGTTTGAATGTGATGGGTGTGCCCAGAATTTTACAGTTCCCTGATGCATTGGGTAAATTGATAAATCTCATGAGTTAATTTGAAATGATATGTGAACAATATTCATGCTTTTTTCATTGGTATGTGTTGTAGTTAACCACTAAGACATGATGTTTCATTTTTATGCATTGTCACATTTCTCGTCTTTTATTAATGCATCCTCTAATGTTCATGTTCTTTTTCCTTTTTTATGATTATACTCACCCATTGTTATATTGTTCATATCTATCCTTTTACTAGGCATTTATATTACCCATTTTTGATGTATATCCTCAGGAGACTACATGTACTAGGGAGAGTTCAAGCTCTAATAAGAAGCAATAGAAGAATGAATTAAACTAAATTTTATGTTTGTTGTTGTAAATTTTATGTATGGTTGTTGTTTTCCCAAGACACAAAACCTTTAGATTCTCTATGTGTAATACTATTATTTTTTTATCTTATAATGATGTAATGGTAATGTAATAAAAGGAAGGGTCACTATAGTAGTATCAGAGGAAAGGTTTATTTCCTCTAATGGACTAAAGGCCTTCATTTTTTTTATTGATTTTGATAATCCACTATTCAAGGGGTGAGGTGGAACCCTTAGGCAAGGTTTATTTAATTAAGGAACTAGGATTAGTGAACCCTAGAGAAAACCTCTAGCATGAGACTAAGTAAAAACATGCACACAACAAGATTTAAATAGGGATCCCATAAGTTATGATTTTAGTTAAATTTTTTGAAATGAATTAGTTATTTATTCATAACATGTTGACTTATGTTTTGTTCTAACCTTCTATATTTTAGAAAACGGTGGGAACCCGGATAAACCAAGCCAGTAACTCGTGAAATGGAAAATACAATGATTTACCGAATGACATCACTAATACATGAGGAGGTGGAGTTAAAAACATCATGGTGATGAATACCCAACTATCTCAAGTTATGAACAATCACCAGAATAATGGGTAACAACCTCCTTCCCCAAAGATGGAGAAACTTATTGTCTAGTGTTTCATGCGGCAACAACCACTGAAATTTAGTGTGTCTTCTGATCCATTAGTTGTGGAACAATTGGTCAACTACATGGAAATGATCTTTTCTATGCTTCACCATTCTCAGATAGAGAAGGTGACACTAGCAGTATATTTTCTAGACGGAGAGGCTGATCAATGGTGGGATTTGATTAAAAACACCAACCTAAGGGAGTAAATTGATAAGATGTAATGGGAATACTTTAAGATCATGTTTCTTAATAAGTATTTCCCATAAAATATTCATATGAAGATGGAGAAAGAATTTATAAACCTCAATAAAACAAGAAGGGGAATCTGTCACAACTGACAAAACAAATTTCACATGTCTTTCAAGGTATGATTTGGATTTTGTTATCAACAATGATAACAACATTGATAGATTCTTTAGTGGATTAAAAACACACCTTATAAAGGATCTTGAAATTAGAGAATTTGGGAGATATGAAGAATTTGTTTGATGTTATCTCAATGTGGATATGGAGTTTTGAGAATGGTCCCATGGATATGGTGATGAGAAACAAAATATGGAGTTTCAAGTTAGGGGATCTAATGATTAAGGTGGGAAGAAAACTCAACAACCCCATGCCAAAAATGTGGGATGTCCCATCATGGGAACTACCTTTAATGTTATGGGTAAATGCTTCAAGTGAGGGAAAGAATGACATCATGGTCAAGAGTGTTTAAAAGACATGAAAATGTAGGAGAATGTAGTGGAAGAAAGGGGAGCACCACCCATGGACCAATGCAACAACTGTAAGGGGCAAGGGAACTATGTAAGCTAGTGCACTAATATTCTATTCCTTGAGGGTAATCAATGTCAGCCGCCACCAAAACCAAAGGAATAATGTAAGGATTATTCCATCACTATAGTGGAAGTGGAGCAAGATAATGAAGGAATACAAGGTACACTTACTATTCACTCAATAATGGAAAGTCTAATTTGATTATGGTTCTATGCATTACATTTTATCTTTTATGTTTTATAGAACTATAGAATTGAATCCATGAATCCTTAATGTAGATATACCTATAAACACACCAAGTGGTGCAATCATTGAAACCCAAGTGTTTAACTCTTCTCCTTTTGGCATATGTGGGAGGATTCTTCCATCGAATCTCGTAATACTTCCCTTGGGGTAATTTGATGCTATAATAGGAATGGATTGGATTTTGTTATATAGAACACATATAAACCTTCTTGAAAATGAAATATCTTTTCATATTCCAAAATATACCATGATCCCCTTCAAATGCAAGGATGATCATGAATCTCTTTTGAAAAATCCTTCAACTGTGTGGGTGTTGATTACCTATGAAGAAGCATACCTCTCCCAAATGGTTGAGTCAATGGCAATTTTTAACCTTGAGTAAATTCCCATAGTGAGGGAATACAATGATGTATTTCTCAAAGAGTTACACAGACTTCCCCCAGATCATGAGGTTGTGTTTTCAATAGAACTCATACCCAGAGCTACTCCTATATCGAAGTGTCCCAATAGGATGGATCCTATAAAACAATAGGAGTTAAAGAAGAAGTTGTAAGAGAATTTAAAAAAAGGGTTCATATGCCCTAGTGCATCATGTTGGGGTGCACTAGTTCTCTTTATGAAGAAAAAGTATGTAAAAATGCGGTTGTGTATCGATTATCGATAACTCAACAAGATCTCCATAAAGAAAAAGTTTCCCCATCCAATGATTAATGACTTGTTCAATATGTTAAGATGATATCAATACTTATCAAAGTTGTATATTAATTCTAGATATCATCAACCTAAGGTGAAGAGGGAAGATATTCGGGAGACTTCCTTCAGTACAAGGTATAGGAAATATGCATTTTTAGTGATTCCCTTCGGACAAACTAATGCTCCTCCAATATTCATGGATTTTATGAATTGAGTCATTAGACATTACCTCAAAAAATTTTGGGAATGAGTTATCTATGATACTCTCATATACTCCAAGATAAAGGAGGAACATTAAGAACATCTAAGACTTATTTTGGCTACATTGAAAAAAGAGAAGTTGTACGCTATGATTAGAAAGGGTGAATTTTGGATGAGGTAATTCACGTTCATGGGACATGTGATCACAAGTGAGGGAACTTCTATAGACCCTTCTAAAATAAAGGTTATTAAAAAATGGATCACGACCTCTAGTGTCTTAGAAATCCATTGTTTTCATGGATAAGCTGGGTACTACTGACATTTTGTGAGAAATTTCTCACGATTATAAAGCCTGCTAACTATGTTAAAAAATAAAGGGTAAAGTATGTATGGATGGAAGAATGTGAGGGAAGATTCAAGGATCTAAAGAGGAGGATGATCAATACCCATGTAATCAAACTAACGAAAAGTGTAGAATGTTTTGTGATATACAGAGATGTTTTATTTAAATTATTATGTTGTGTACTCATGAAAAATGATAATGTGATAGCCTATGCCTCATGAAAGTTTAATATTCACTGAGCAGAACTACCTAATGCATGTTCTAGAGCTAGAATCCATGACTTTTCCATAAAAATACAGTGGCAATACTTTTATGGTGAGAAGTGTAACATATACACCGACCACAAGAGCTTAAAGTATATATTAAAATAAAAGGAGCTCAACATGCATCAAAGGAAATGGTTAGATCTAATCAAGGACTAAAATTTCTCTATTCAATATCATCCTGGAAAGGCAAAAAAGGTATCCAATGCTCTAAACAAAAAGGAACCTGCTACTCTATCCATGTTACAGATTGAGAAAGAACCTATCTTCGTGGATATGAAAAGGTTGTATTTTAAAATCATAAGGGCATGGGATACATCCTACCTTACCCAAATGATTTCACAACCATCAATCCAAGAGATGATTAAGGAGGCACCAAAGGATGATTTCGAGTTTCAATATAGGGTGAATTAAGTGAAGGAAGGGAAGCTGGAAGAGTTCTATATCGATGATGATGGTGTGATTCAGTTTGGAATGTGACTTTATGTGCCTTCATCACTCTGGATGAAGAAGTAACTATTGGACAATGGACATGGCTCGACATTATTTATCCATCCCGATAACACAAAGATGCGCTGAAATCTCTAGGAACACTTCTAGTGGGATAACATGTAGAATAAGATCATGGAATATATCTCAAGGTGCATGGTATGTCAACAAGTTAAAGAAGAGAAAAAAAAGTCCAAAGGGTTGATGAATCCACTTCCTATGCCCATGTGGAAATGGGAGAATGTCACTTTGGACTTTGTCATGGGTGTCCTAAAGACGTCGAAGGGAAATAATGTGATATGCGTTGTGGCTGACTGACTCACCAAGACTGCCCATTTTATCGCTATTCGAGAATACCTCTCTCTTGAAAACCTTTCAAAGATATATGTGATGGAAGTTTTGAGACTGCATAGTGTTCCACTCTCGATTGTCTCGGACTAAGATTCAAGGTTCACATCTAAATTAAAAAGGATCCTTCAACAAGCTTTGAGTACTTAATTAAATTTCAGCTTATCCTATAACCCCCAAACTGATGGCCAATATGATAGGACTATTCATATGTTTGAGAAAATTCTATGATCCTACTCTTTATAATTTAATGGTGGATGGGATCCGCATCTCCCAGAGGATGATTTCTCATACAACAATAGCTTTAATTTGAGAATTCAGAAGGCCCCATATAAAGCTCTGTATGGAAAGTGTTGTAGAACTCCAACTTGTGGGATGAAGTTGGAGAATGAAATCTACATGGACCTAACCTAGTGAAAGAGATGAAAAAAAGGTTTAATTCATCTAGAAAAACACCAATGATACTCAAAGTCTGCAAAAGAGCTATGCCAACAATCATCAAAGGGACTTGGAGTTCGATGTCGGAGATAAACTATTATTTCAAATATCACAACGGAAGAGAGTCGTATAGTTTGCAAATAAGGGAAAGAGAAGCCCAAGGTACATTATCCTATTTGAGATCCTTGACCGCATAAGAGTTTCAACCTCTTAGATTGAACTTCAACTGAATATGACTCAATTTCATGATCTGTTTCACATATCACTCCTAAAAAATTACATACCAGATCTGTCACATATAATGAGCTCGAAGGTGGTGCAGCTGGAATATGATCTCTCCTATGAGGAATAACCAATAGAGATTCTGGATAGGAGAGATAAGGTTCTATGGAACAAGAAAACCCACATAGTCAATGTGTTATGGTGGAACCATAAGTTTGAAGAAGAAACATGGGAAGCAGAGGAGTCGATGAATGATAAGTACCCTCACCTAGTTGTGTAAAACAAAATTTCAATTGAAAAATTTCATATGGGGGGAATAATGTAATGACCCAAAGATTTATCAATGGAATATCCTTATTAGAATTATTCATTATAGTATAATCAAGTGAGTAAGCACAATTACATATAATGATATTAAATATTATGTGACCATTAAAAATAATTTTCCCACTTCTATGTTTCGAATTTTAAAAACCGGAAAAACACTTTCGTGTTCATAATGATTTTTAGAGTCTAACAGAACAAACATAATTCATGGTGAATAGTAAAAAACCCTTATTAATAGTAACATACCCTTATGAATATTAATATGAACCTTATGAATATTAAATCATCAAAATTAATAGAAATCTTACCCTTACAAGATTAAATAAACATTAATCATATTATAAGTTACAATTTTACCTTAGAAAAAGTATTTGTATTTTTTTAAGTCATAAATAAATAATTATAATTAATTAATTAATTTAAAAGAAAATTTATTTTCTTATAATTTATTCATAAATTAAAAATTCTATGTCTTCTTGTTTTAATAAAATTTTATATGGCCTTATGTGAAGATTGAAAGCATTACAAAATCAATTGTAATTTTAAAAACTGTATTTATCATGTAAATTATAATTTAAAAAAAAATTAAATTAATAATATTTAGAAAAATATTTTTAAAAAATGGACTTCATTTTTTGATTCTACTTGTTGGAAAATGTTTAGGGTGGATTTTTTGGGATTTTTCTGAAATACTTCAATTTTTAGGTGAATTGTAAAAATACAGTTCTTCACAGAACCCGGGTATCTTAAGTTGCACCATTCATTATGTAATAATTACATAAACATTCTAGAACGTTATATTTTTCCATGATATATTTAATTTCGTAAATGAATTCTTAAAATACAATAAACTCAATTTATAAACCTAAAAAGAACCTTCCAAAGCCTAAAGTAAAAAAGTGATTCCTTAAAGTATCATTTTCTCTTTCTTTTATTACCTTTTAATAAATTCATTAATTCAAATTATAAAGATGATTTAAAGTCTAAAAAAATTAAATTATATTAATATATTATTTATGATTTCAAAAAACTATTATTACTAGTCTATCATTATAAATTTTATTTTATTTAATATTTTATTCTAAAAATACCCCATTATGTATAAATAACCTTCTCCCTCCCATTAACAGACCACATATATAATGATTAAAGACTTAAATAAACTATAATAAATAATCATCCCCAGGGCCTCTCCCATATCCAAGAGTTTCTGGTCTCATCAAGAGAACGATCCTAGCTTCCTTATTGAGGATCTGAAGAGGAGGATTCAAGAGGTAATTCCTCTCTCTTTTCCTATAATTTCCTTTCAATTTCAAGTTCTTTTATTATTATATCCCAACCTATCTTCATCCAAATGGTATGGTAACTCCAGTATCAAATATATAATGGAAATTTATGTAACCTATGGTATATTATATCAACCTACCCACTTCTCCTCTTCTTTTTATTTTTGAAATGAAAACGTTTTTCATGAGGTGTTAATTTATCACCTTCAAGAATGACGTGTTTTTTCCTTTACCACCTTCAAATATAGCCATGAAACAATTTTTATTTTTGAAGAATAATATTTAATATTAATTATATCCTATATAATGTTTTGGAACTAATTTTTTACATATTATTAAATAATTAATAGAAACAAGTTCGCTGTGGACGAAAAACTCTCGAATTAACCCAAATGATCATCATTAAGATCACATCTAATGATTCATCCAAATTGTATATAATCTAATCAATTATAATATTATTTAAAAACCATTAAGATAATTAATTACATTTAATATCGATTTTGGATGTGTACTAATGTTCTTCACGAACTTCCATTTATTAATAAAAGTGAACCGCTAAAGAAAACAATTAAAATGAACATTCCCAAACAATATATTTAAACACTATAACTCCTAAAAGGCCCATAAAATAATGTTATGAAAACATAATTAACCATATTCACGTATAAAATGTTCTATAAATTATAATTAATGAATATAATGTGGTTATAAAGAACATTAATGTGAATAAAGCATTCATATACAAGGCAAGGGGAAACTCTTGAACCCAACATTCTTTCTTCGGGTTCTCCCTATTTCACTCCATTTTTGGTATGATAACTCCATAATAATAATTTTTTCATCATTATATTACCATTTCTACAATATAAATGTTTTCCACTTTTTATTATGATAAAAAAATGTTTTTCTAAAAGAACCATTCTTTCATAAACACACATTTTATTTCTCACTCAAGGTTGATGGTTATTGAATCAAGTACATTATTACCACTTTCTTTTTGGAACCCAATGTTTATGAATATGTTATTATGATATTAAACCCATTCCATTCCATTGGTTAGTTATTTTATTTTTTATATATGTTCTATTTGTCTTGAATGATAATGATAACGTTATGATGTGACGGGTGCCCCCAGAAATACATAGCTCAATATGAATGTTTGAATGTGATGGGTGAACCTGGAATTATAAAGCACTCCAATGAATTGGATAATGTGATGAATCTTATAAATTAAATTGAGTTTTTTTGTGAATATTATTTTTTATTTGTTCACAATTTTTTGTGGTAGTTTACCACTAAGACAAGATATTTCATTATTATGCATTGCCACATTTCAATTATATTATTAATGCTTCCTATTATGTTCATGATCCTTTGCCTATGTTATGATTATTCTCAATGATTGTTATATTGTTCATATCTATCCTCTTAATGTCCATCTATATTACCCCTTTTTATATATATCATCAGGTGACTACTTGTACTAAGGAGAGGTCAAGTGCCAATAATAATCTAGAGAAGAAGAAATTAAATAAATTTTTATGTTTGATGTCTTAAATGTTTTTATGGTCCTAATTTTCCCAATACACATAACCTTTGGATCCTTTATGTGTAATAATATTATGTAGTTTATCTTTATAATGATGTAACAGTAATGAAATAAATGGTAGGGTCACATTAATTTTGGAGTCTCAAAGGATTCCTATAATCAATACTATAGGTTATATTGACCATGAGAATTTCTACTTTATCATCGTTGTCTTTTTCTCCTCCCAAAAAGTTCTCAACCCATTATGATCACCCAGGGAAGAAAATGTTGTAAATCCGAGATTTGTTTTTTGTAACAATTTAATGATCATTTTAATTACATGTTTGTATGTTTTTTTCCTTAACTTATTTTATTATTTTATTGAGTTATGTACTGGTATATCATACTCGACTCACATGATCGCGTTTGGGTGTACTCATTCATGTGATGCTGCACACACGATTCACCACATCTTCTCCCCCTTTCAATTATGATGATTCTGTGGTTAATATTGCTCAATTTATATCACATAAACACCTATGTTTCCTTTTAATTTCATTCCATAGTAACAAATTTAAAAAACATACAAACCTAGATAGTGCATCAAGTTCATCATGTGTTGCCTTGGTGAGTTTCAGTTATGAAGTTGAATACAAATCACCCAATCTTCTGTGGTATCTGGTGAATCATTGTGAGTTTTTTACTTAACCCTTGGTGTTATACTAGTATAATAACAATAAAATAATGGTTATAGGTATTAAAAAATTGGTATTAAAGCATCATAGACCTATATATTAAAGTGATGAAGGATGAGCATTATGAGCTTTCTCTGAGTTGATCACACTTACTCAAATCTGTTAATTTCTGTTATCTTGTATCGATTACATTTATATGCTAAATATTAAATAAAAAACTCAAATTTATTTCAACCCCATTCCACCTTTTCTTAATCAAAATATTCTTTTTAAATTAATGAACTAATACTCTATTGAGATACGACCTAGTGTTCCCGATATAGTGTAGAAATTGTAGTAAAAACTAAACACTTAATTTGATGCACTCGACAACGCAATCAAATTTTTGCACCATTTCCAAGGATCCAAGATAATTGTTTTATATATTTCCTTTTATTTCTTTATTTTACTTCTTAATTATTACCCCTTTATATATTCCCCCACCGCTCGTGATTATTTTTGATTTTCTTATTTTGATTTTTTTTGTGAGTTTCTTCTTCCTTATCTCCCTATCTCCATCTCTGTAATTATATAGTATAAAGACCCCTATATTCTTCTAATTTTACCCTTATAAAGTGATTTTTTATTTATATTAAATCATAAAAAGAAAAAATACAAAAAATATAAACATCACAACTTATTTTCATGATCTGATTAGAAAATGAAAAACTACTTGAATTTTAACGAAAAATTGAAATAACACATAAAAAAATAGGCCATCTATATTAAGAAAATAATGTAACACCGATAAAACTCATTTGGAACTTCAAGTGATACCAAACCAATAAGAAATTGAACCAAATCAAATTCAATAAAACATGGCTACAAATAACATGACCTAAAAAGAACTGACCACCATGAATGTAGAGTACCATCCAGTATATATCCAATATCCTGAGGAAGTAACGAAATTTGTGATGATATCAGTAATCATCCATATTCTTTGTAAATTATACGGTCTTCCCAGTAAGGAACCTCACAAACATATTAAAGTGTTTCATATATTGTTATCTACCATGAAACCACAAAATGTTTCTGAGGACCTCATAATGTTTATGGCCTTACCTTTTTACCATGATGTGTAGCTAAAGACATAAAACTCTATCTACCTACCATAATTGGGGGATGGAATGATCTGAAAATAATTTTATAGATAAGTTCTTCAAAGACAGTCAAACTGAATCAATTAGAAAATAAATTTATGGAATTAAGAAATCATAAGGAGAGACACTTAATGAATATTGGTAGAGAATAAAAATAATTTTTCTCAAGCTTCCACCTCCACCAAAATAATTAACAATTTCTAATTCAATACTTCTATGAGGTAATTATCCCCATGGATCATGGTATGATCGATCCTAACGCTGGTGGTGCCCTAGTTTATAAAACACCATCCCATACCCATGACTTAATAACGAACTTGACTCAAAATGGACAATAATTTGGTACACAAGCAATTTCACCCAATGGATAAATTCATAAGGTAAGTAAATCATCTATAGAAAAAAAGATAGATGATAAAATTGTGTACATGAATACCATTTTAAGGAAATTATCTCAGGTATAGTGTAAATCGAACCCTCCTCCAATTCCATTATATTTTGGTATTTGTTATGATAACACCCATTTTTCTGACCAATGCTGAAAACATTAGGATTCATCTGAGTCTTTTGCAGTAGTATTACCTAGGTGTCTAATCCAACAAGAACCAACCTTCATTAAAGAACCATTCAGGCCAAATCCAAACCCCAAGTTGAATTCATAACCAGACTACCAAAAAAGAGGATACTCAAGCTACCTGAAACAGAACTACTATAAAAAGGCCAAGATATGCAATCTTCCCATCCTTTAATATCTCAAAACAGTATTCCTCCTCTAAAAGTTGAACCATTCCTCGAGGATATGGTGAAGAAAATGGAAACCCATAGACTCAAATTCCAATATACCGCATAATCGACTATTCAAGACCAACAAACTCAATTGGGACAACTAGAAAATACCATCAGTGAGATAAAGATGCAAGGATCTGGTCAACTACCATTCCAACATATCGCTAATCCAAAATATAAATTTAATTTGTGAACAATCACACTATTAATAGGTAAATAAGTTGTTTATTCCAATAATTCTACAAAAATGATATGTACCCCTTCTAAAAACTCTCATTCCCTTCACTTAAAAGATTATAATGTTGAAAAAAACAAAAAATCTAAAAAAAAATATCTTTTAGGATTACACTGAACAATTATTTCATATTACTTTCCCCAAAGACTCTCTAAATCTAGGAAACAATTTGATAATGAGATTAAAAAAGAGATATTGGAAACATTTTAAAAGGTACAATTTAACATTACTTTATTGGATTTAGGTAAAAAAAAATTGATACTCCAAATTTATTAATGAGACTTAAACCCACATATGGTGAATCAAGGGGAATGAGAGAGTCATCCTAGGAAGGAAAGTGTTGACCTTGAATCAACCAACAATTCAAACTATGTGCAAGGATCCAAGAACATTAAAGATACCTTGCACCATAGGGGAGACATTATTTTCAAATTCTATACTAGATTTATGTGTTTCAATTAATGTAATTACATACTTAGTGTACATATATTTTCATGTTATAGAGAATCAACCAATATGGATTATCGTTCAACGTGAGCACTAGAGCACAACATTCCCATCAGGAGTGATCGATAATGCTATTATAAGAGATAAAAATATCATCTTCCCCCACTGATTTTTACATTATTGAGATGGAAGATAGACTAACCCAAGGACAGATCATATGATACATGTGAGGAAATTACTTCAAATAGAAATAATGATCATCAACATTCACAATAGTATGATATACATGGAGTTCATTAGAGAAAAGGTAAGTTTTAATATCCTAGAAGATATAAAACAACCCTTGGAAGAGTACTCCGCTCTTCTAATCTATTCAATGGAAGTGCTCTCAAATGATATACAGACAAAATATTATATACTTGACCCATAATAGGATTTATTTTTCACTTCATCACCCTTGGTTGATTTGTGTTTTGATTCATGTTTGGAGTGATGCGTGGGTTCAAAAAAGTGTAAGTGTTTTTATTTAATTGATTTTTGTGTTCATTATAAGGTACCCATGACTGTCAAGGATTTTGAAAATATCATTTTAATTGATTATCCTTCCTTAGATAATATAAATGGGTGTATAGATAGTTTCATGGACCTCAATCCCCTTAAATCCATTCTCTCAATCCAAAAAACAAGTGGTTTTGGAATCTAAAAAACGTCCATATAATTTAAAATATTTATATCATGAGGGTGTTGACCAATTTCCTATCATCTTTGAAATTAAAATCTCTCCAAAAAATTAATAAAAAATGCCTAAACTTATCTAAGAGTGTAAAAATGTGATTAGATGGAAATTGGCAGATATTTTTTGGATTGTTTGATCTATTTTTATGAACCACATTCTGTTAGATATTGATACTATACCTATAAGGCAACCTCAATAATGATTTAATACCACTCTACATGAATTGGTAAAATTGGAAGTAAGTAAATTACATGATGCTTAGAACATTTATCCTATATCTAATTGTAAATGGGTTAGCCTATTGTATATTATGGCTAGAAAACTGGAATGGCAGTTGTGTCAAATTAAAGTAAGGAATTGGTTCCAACACATGTTCAAAATAGTTGGTGAGTTTATATCGACGACCATCGATGAAATCAATACACGCGAAATGACCACTTTCCTCTACCTTTCATTGACCAAATTTTATAATTTTTTGTTGGTAAGTCCCATTATTATTTCCTTGATGGTTATTTAGGTTATTTACAAATCCATATAGCTCTTGAGGATCATGAAAAGAAGACATTTACCTGTCTATATAATACTTCTAGAAGATTTTTAGCGATTAATGTTGAGTATTATTTTATAAGTACCTTGATAATTGTATGGAAATAATTATGGATGATTTCATGGTTTATAGAACTTACTTGGATGACTATTTGGAATATATAGGTTTAATGTTCCACCACTTTATTGAAAAAGATCTTCTATTAAATTTGGATAAATTCTACATAATGGTTGAGTGAGGGATAATTATTGGGAATTTTATTTAAAAATAGTAATTAAAGTGTATAAATCAAAATTGAATTAATTTAATCACTTCCATATATAAAATGTTTCCGTGTGATGCGATCTTTATTGGGCCATGATGGGTTTTTCCGCTTATTCACTAAAGACAGCAGTAAGATATAACATCCCATGTCTTCATTATTGCAAAATGATTTTTATTTTTTTTGATACAAATTGTGAGGATTATTTTAATTTATTAGTATGGAGTCCCACATCTCCTCCCATTATCCAACCACAAAGGTGGAATCTCCCCTTCAAATTTATTTTTGATTCCTCTAACATTGAAGTTGGGGAATTGTTATTACAAAGGGTTGATAATTATTCTCAGGTCATTGTGTATTCCTTATGTACCATTGATCCTACCCAAAATAACTGTACAACCATGGAAATAGAGCTTCTTTCTATTGTTTTTGACCTGGAAAAATTCTATTCATATCATATTGGGTGAAAAATCATTATCTTTTCTGATCATGATTCCATTTATTTAATCCTAAATAAACATAAATATAAGCCCCACCTCATATGGTTTATGCTCCTAATCTAAGAGTTTGACCTTGATATTAATGATAAAAGAGGAGTGGAAAATGTGGTAGCTAACCCCATTAGAAGGATTTACACACCACAAGACCATGATGTTGGCTCACCCCTCTCCATTGGATAATTCTTCTCTCATGAGAACTGTTGTGAGGTTGTGGACCGTACCCCCTGTTATGCGAACATTGTCTAATTTCTAGAAACATATACGTACCCCACTAATTTCTAAACATCATAATCTCATGGACTTAATCCTGATTCTTGATGGTATATTTGTGACGACAAATATTTTCGGATAATTTGGAGTGACCAAGTTGTTCGTCGGTGTGACTCTGACCATGATTTCACCTCTTCTTTGACCTTCTGTCGCACTTTAGATCTCAATATACAGATAAAAAGTTATTTGACTCAAGGAATTATTGTACAATGTTGTATAGTGACACCCTTCAGCTTTGTATGTCATGTATTGGTTGTTAATTCACCAGGAATATCTCTAAGAGGATTGGAATTCCCTAGTAACCCAGGTTATTTTGTGCAATATTTGATGCATGGGTATTAAATTCATTTGGAATTTTCCAAATACATTTGGATTTGTGTACATATTTTTGGTTGTGGACTATGTATCTAAATTATTGGAAGAAAAGGATACAAGGATCGATTAATCATGAGTGATTTCAGATTTTGTGAGGTCTCAAAATTTTTGCAGGTTTGGTTTTCCAATATTCATTATTATTGAAAAGGGTTCACATTTTATCAATCACAACATAAAAAACACGCTCCACAAGTATGAGGTTTTTTCATAATGTATCCAATTAATATCACCCCAAAACTAACAGATAAGTACAAATCTCAAATTGGGAAATTCGTATAATCTTGGAAAAAAAGGTAAAACCCAATAGGAAATATTAGAGTTTGCACATGGATGATGCACTTTGGGAATACAATACATCTTTTAAAACCTTGATCGAAATGCCACAATACATTATTGTGTTTGGAATGTATTGTCACCTCCTAGTGTTGGTAGATTACGAAGTATATTAGGATGTTATGAAATTTAATATAAATCTCTTAAATGCAAGAGAGCATATGATTTTTGAACATTTAGGTGGTGGAAGAAATTCAGCATGATGCACTTGAGAAATCCTGAATCTAAAAAGAGAATAGAAAGGCTCTCTATGATGACATAATTCATCAGAGAAAGTTTCATATTAGTGGAAAGGACCACATGTACAATTCAAGGATAAAGCTTTACCTAAGTAAGCTTCCTTCTTGATAGATTGATCGTTATATTGTAAATAATGTTTACCAATTTTTACAGTATAGGTTCTTTCATAAGAAGAGAGGATGAAGTGTTACCATAAATTTAAAGAGACTTGAACAATTTTATGCGGATTTTTCAAAGCATATGGTGGAGGAAATAAACCATCATGAAGCAAAATACTAGTAAATACCACCAAGTTTTTTCCGTCCTTCCCACATTATCTTTTATTATAGTGAGGACACTACACAGCTTAGGGGTGGGGTGGATGGGTATATTCCTGGGTTAGTTAGTAATTTTATTTTTCCTTCATTAATTTTCTCTTTTTTCACTTTATTAATGTTATTTTCACTTTTATTATTTTCCCCCTTAATTTTATGCTACAATTCAAAATTTTTATGCCCACTTTATCATGGACAATAAATCATACTTAATCATAGAAGTTATTGAAAATGAATGAGGAATTTACATATTTCATGTTATTTTAACATTTAATTTTTTTTGTTTCAACGATGTAATGTGTGTTTTAACTTGAATTTGACATTTTGGTGTGATTTTTAGTATCTTGGTAGTTTCTAGATGATATAAATGGTTGTATCTCTTTGAAACATTTTAGAAGAGTGGTACCCTTTGTGAGATTAGTTTATGTGAAATTGTTTCACATAATATCTCCACACATCTTCTACACCAAACCATGAAGTGTGAATATTTATTAATTAAAAGAAGGTAAGTATATATTGGGTTAATATTTATAAGATTTCTAAAATGAATTTTCCACTCATTCATTCCTTATTAGATCATTACAGTACCAGATTAACCTATGTGTGTACCCATTATCTTACTATTGTATTTCCTAATGAAAATAAAACTAAAAAACAAAAAAATAATTGAAAAAACACAAAAATATGTGTTTTTCATGGGTAGGATAAAAACCAACATTCCTCAACCTTTTATCTTGTTACAACAATTATAATTAGGGTCGTGACGAGATCAATAAAGGGTTGAGTGATGAGTTGGAGATTTGTTCCATGGTCGACTTTTGAAGAATATAATAATAAATAAGGGGATTCATGAAATGTAAAACATATAGGGATATATAGGTCAAGATATTAAGTTTTTAATTTTTTTAATGATTATGTGAGTGAGTTTTGAAATTTGATTTCAAGGGATATAGGGCAGGTTTTGGGGACCAAATCATTTTAGCAGATAAATTATAAAATAACATATATTTACTAGAAAGAAATTGGAAAGAATAAGATGGAATTATTTTCACACACAAAAAAACATAGAGATTTAGTGGCGCGATTGAATTTTTTATTCCTTTGTCATATTGGTATCATGTATCTATTTGAATTTCATTCTAATACAAGTTATGGGACACATTTTTCAATGATCACTACGAATAAATTCTTTGTGTGATTTTTTCATTGATACCATTGCTCTCATGAATCAAATATTCATTTAATGATAAATCCTAATAAAGTTAGGAATATGTATAAATTAATAATTTTTCAAATATGAATTTTCCTTGGAGTGAAATTTTTTAGTTGTGGGGGTGTGATCGCACTACGATTCACTATTGATTTTCACCCTTAACACCACAGAATTAAACTAATTTCATATAATAAATTTGAATTATTATAAAAAAATTAACTCCCTATTTTAAGTGATTATTTATTTAATCATTATTAAAAAGGGTAATTTCAAATATTTTTATAATTTCACTGTAGGTGTATGTGATTTGGAGGGACTAGGATGAAGTGTAAGAAAACCGGGCCAAATTGCATGGAATCCCATGAACACTTGTCCACTATTTTCAATGTTTTTCTAAATAAGATCATCCAAATGTGATGATTGTTCGGGGGATGATATATTACTCCACGGGGATAATCTTTCATTAAGGAAATAAATCTTGATTTGTCCATTAAAAGTCCCAATCGATCTGATATTTCCAATAAAATGATTATCTACAGAGTCAAAGGGTTTTAACTATAATTTTTCAATATATATTATTATATACATTATTTGAACACAAATTTGAAATTTCGTAATATAGTAAGTCTTTTAACAAGTTTTTAGTATTTATAAAATCGATATAATATTTTCTAGTGGCCCAAAACCATGTGATAAGTGGTTTCATGAAATCCTGGTGCCCAAAACCACCTCTGAGTTTGGATATAAAAAAATACATTAGGAACAAAATTTTGGAGTTCAGGAAGGAGAAAAGGTGATTCCAACATTGAGTCCAAAATGAGTCTTATAGTTATCACTAGAAGTATTGGAGCCTATGGTATGTTATATATCAACATCTCTTTCTTCCTCCCCTCACATGGAGTTCTAAAATCATCATGATACCCAGGGAGAAACATGTTGTAAATCCGATCTTTGTTTTGGAAATAATTGAATGGTCCTTTTAATTATAGGTCTGTATGTTTTTTAATCATCTTATATTCTTATTTTATTGAGTTATGTACTGGTATTTCATACTCTAATCACATAATAATATTTGGGGGAACTCAATCATGTGATGTTTCACACACCGTTCACCACTTCTTCTTTCCCTTTCAATTGTGGTGTTTATGTGGTTCATATTGGTTAATTAAACTCACTGAAACATTGAAATGACCATGTACATTGATTTCATGGTAAAAAATTTAAATAACATACAAACATGGATATAAAATCAAGTTATTCATGTGTTTCATTGGTGAGATTCAGTTACAAAGTCAAATACAAATCAACCAATCATCAATAGTATCAGATGAATCATTGTGTGTTTCTTACTAAACCATATGAGGTATACTAGTATAATCATATTAAAATTGTGGTTATAGGTGCTAAAAACATGGCATTAATATACAATAACCCTATATATTGGAGCGATAAATGATTAGAATCATGATACTTCCCTTAGTTGATAATGAATAATAAAATATATTAATTTTTGTTTTGTTGTATCGATTGCTTTTATATTCTTCATAATAATAAAAAAAATTAATACAAACCCATTCACTATTTTCTTATTACAAAAATTATTTAAAAATTAATGATCTATGTATCTATCGAGATATAAACTAAGTTTCATTCTATACCACATAAATTCTAGTAAAAAGTAAAAAATTTAAATTGATGTTCTTAACAATACAATCATTTTATATGAAAAAACATGATGAAAATAACCCCCAAAGGTTATAGATCTCCCCTTTCGTTCTTATTAGCTCTAGATGTCTACATTAGAGTTAACTAAAGCCTAGATTCTCTTGGATCTAACACTGGTGGATTCTTTCAGTCATCTTTGACTTTTGGTGGATGATTTCGACAGGTTCATTTTGGTTAATTGTGTGTTATAAGATCACCGAGTTCTGGGTATCCTTAACAAATCCATTTTATGATTCCATTTTCCTTGAAAGTGGATCTGATATGTTATGGTATAGGGAACCCAGATAAGTGTAATGACTACAATTTTTCTTTCTTTTGTTGATCATAACATCTTTACGTGAACCTAAATGCATCATTCGTTGCGACCTAGGTATGCTCCCCTCATTTTACAATGATATTTCGAAACCCATAAATTATTTACATATTTGGGAACGTAGTGGGATGATTCCTATTCTCCAATAGCAAAATATCATCTATGATTCACCCAACTAATCCACATATTTGTGTGGAGTTCATGTTATAAATCTACTAGTTTAGTGGGGATGGATCACGGTTAGCGAAGAGTTTAGATATAAGAAAGCTATTTTATTTTTCACCTAGGTTGGTTACTACTCATTGGGTATTATATTGGGTAACTTGGACTCCCACTATCGTCATGGGGTCAGGAATGGGAGAATTAATTCTCAACTGGGTATATATGAATTTCTGGTCTATGATGTAGAGGAGGAGGGATATAGAGGAACTGTTCTAGGTCATCCCACCCATATAAAACTAGCAATAAGGATGATCAGTGGATTTCCCTGAATGTGTACGGAACTTCTCCAATATATGGTTGTAATTTGGTTAATCTTGATAGAAGTTATTTTATGGATGTGGATCCTATGTTTTCGAGTTAATCTTCTTATAGAATTAGAAATAATGAAAAATATCTTCCTCTAGATCCAAAAATATGTTATATATTTATAAGGTTGAGACATAATATTAAATGTCCTTCATCTTATAATAAGTCATCTATTAATGATGATGATAATGCACTTGAAAAGAGGGAATATATGGTCAAATGTGATAAAAATTGAGTGGAATGATCTGATCTTGGTGTGCATATGGACATTCTGTAGGGTAAATGATTTATTCTAAAAATACTGGGATGGATGAAGAAGCTTCTGATGCTTTGGTCTTAGAGCACACCAACCCACAACCCCAATTTATAGGGAAAGGATTTATACTAATGTGTGATACTAGTATGTTAGAGATGAATCCAACTGATTTTGATTTCAGTCCAGGTTTACAAATCAGAAATCTTATAGAGAAGATCAAAGAATTGTATAAAGCCGCATCAATGCCTAATAAATGGGAATGTGTTACCGATGGTGAATGAGTTGGAGAAAGAAGCCCAAATAAATCCTTGGGTTGTGGTAAAGACTTCTTCAAGGACATTGTCATACATGGAATGAAATTACTGGTCGATAGTGGGGTTAAAACCTCTAATCCACTGATGATAAAGATAAGGAATTACTATAACAACTTTATAAAGACTATGATACCATATTCACATCAAAGGATCCAAGGTGAGCTAATACTGATAAACTTAAGATCTTTTATCTATGTACCTCTCAATCCGAATGGGAAAATGAAAATGAGTCTAGGTGTGGGAATGAGTTGTCATATATTGATATGTATCTTTTCTTTTATTGGATATGGACTTACTGTTTTCTCTATCTTCTTTGTTTGTTAACTCTTTTTCTTTCTTTTAAAAAATGGTCAGAAGATACTTTTTCTGAATAGACATGCCTGGTAAGTATTTATTTGGGTTTATTTATCATCAATGTCCATGTTTTCTAAAATCTAATTCATAAAATGTTTATGTTTTCTCCAATGGATTTTAAAGTCATTTTCCTATTTTGACTTTTAACATAATGGTTTTAAAGGAATCTTTTTTAATTTTCCAAATGATGTATTTTTGAGTTTTCTAGAAAAGGTATGATATGGTTTTTTTAAAATTTATATACCATGAATATATTTTTATTCTTTTATAATTCATTATTTTCATGAATCAACCATTAAATGATTTCATAGTTAATTTCCATTATAATTTTTCTTTTAAAATTCCATGGTATTTTATGAAAAGAAAACTTTTTCGAAGAACAAATGATATTTTCATCAAAAATTAATTTCATGTGTTCAATCGAAATTACATTCCATATATGTTGGAATTATTTAATTGGTATATATATCAAGTATATTATCTCTAATATTACTATAGTTGATAATGATTATGATGGACCCCTATTTGTAGAATCCATTCATTATACACAGACAGTTTTATGATGTAATGATATCTATGAAACCAATTTTAGTTCATGGGTTATGATATGATTTATGTTTTTATGGGACACGTATGTAAGGTTTTTATTATGTGAGGGGTGTGACCAATATCTTCTTTCAATACATTGGGTAATTATTTTAATCTCATGAGTTTTATAGAATTTGAACGATAAATGATCTCATTTTAGTAATAAATCGCTAGAACAAAAAGTAAACCTAGTTAAGTAGTATAGGGATGGAAAGAACTGTAAACCCGATTCAGTAATAAAAGTTTTGAAAGAGGAGTGAAATCAGTTATGTAAAGGTATTTGTCCACTATGATAGTATTAGCAATGATCCTTCAAAAATATGAAAATGATTTACTATGCTTATGGGTTTTCCACATTTCCTTGTTTTATGCCCATGATATTTTCTTATGGATCAAGTTCCTTTAAGATGTATGCCTTATGAACTTCCCTGATTTATTTCATGGATCAATATTTTGATTATATATGGTATGATTTTCAAAATTTATTTTCAAGTTTTTAAATCCTTATATTCAAGTTTCGTTTGATATTTTCTTTGTTTAACCTTACTGAGAATCTAAGCTCACCCTTTTTATATGTTTTATTTCCCCATGGATATAAAAAAATATTTTTGGTAGGAAAAATAAAGGGAACGATCTGTATGGGATATATTGAAATCTTTCACCAAATTAGAAGAATGCGTTCTATATTTCCAAAGGCACTAGACTAATATGGTGTTTGAGAGTATGTTTTTGTAATGTATTAAGTATTATGAAAAAGTATTGTAATATTCATGTATATCAAGAATGGGTCGTTAGATCAGAAATGTTTATAAAACCATTGAATTGGTAAAATATATACTAAATAATTAAAAATTTACCTTCTAAAAGTACCATTTTGAATTTAGAAAACCTATGGTTAACATTTATGAAATATAAGTAATATTATACAATAAAAACGTTTTTTGGTCTTTTATTTATTTTAATTAATAGTTTAGATTTTTTTTTAATTTTTTGAAAACCACTTAAATTTTATTTTATTTAAATTAAAAATTTATATAATCAGAATGAAATACCTGGTAATCATATACTACATAGAAATTTAAGAGTAAAAATACTCTTTTTCTTATAAATGGGTTTTTGGGTGTTAATAGAAATAATGATACAGTTGATTTTTTTACACAATAAAAATTTATCTTGAAAAATTTATTTCTTATACGGAATCATTTTTTCCAAATTACTCAATAACTGTAATTTTATAATTAGGAAAAAAATTAAATTACATATGTAAATACTAGTTTCCATGGTAAAATCTAAAATAGTAAAATTAATATATAAAGGGGTAAATGGATTAAAAAAATGTATAAAATAAGTTTATAATTAATTTTTTGAGATTTTATTGACCTCATATCGTCTTCCATTCCATTAATTCCCATTTTTGGTGCCAGTTGACATTTAAAACATGTGCAATCATTATATTAAGTTGAAATATTTATAAAAGTTACTTTACCACCCCTTAAAGACCACCAAAAAAATATTTTTACACCTAAATATTCTTTATTTATACATGATTTATAACCCTATTCCTTTTACATGAGTCTTTAGTAATAACATATTGTCTTAAGACCTCCATATTCTGTTAGTCTTCAAAGGTAATGATTAATTTATTAATTTGAGTAATTTACTTTCCTAAACATCATTTACATTATTTCATACCTTAAAAATATTATATTATAATTCGTATATTATTAAAAATTCAATTTTTTATAATTAGTATTATTATCATAAGGTAATTACTATTAACCACCTTTCCCCTTTTCTATTATGAAAAAACCATTGTTGGTGCATTTTACATACTACTATCTCAATAAAGCGATGTCTTTTGTTTTCTCACCACCGCATCTATTTTTTATAATAAAATTAAAATTAAGGAATAAATGAGACACATATAATATAATTTTAATTATTAAGAGAAAATTTATAATCAATATTATCCAGCTAATTCTTTGAGAAATTAAAATATTAACCATGTGTTGCATGGACTACCACCTCCATATAGTATCATATCTCGTTTTCATATATTTTGATTAATATTTATTAAAATATATATTAATTTGAATCAACACCTTAGAATTATCTAAAAAATATCATTATTATTAGATAATATTGATATTAATAAAAAATAAACCAATTTCACAACATAATCATCCATTAAATTTTTTATTCTCATTTTTTGGTTGGTCTAACCATATACTAGATCAGTGCTATAATATAATGTCATGGATGACTATGAGAACACATTTAATAATGATATGTGATATAAATAAAAAAATGATTATTTTATTTTGGTTTTGAAATGGTAACATAAATATTAAACTCATTAATTATGGTTCGATTATTTGTTTGTTAGTGATCACAAAACAATTATTTTCACCAATTTATTATACATGAACTATGAATAAAAAATTAATGGAATGAAATTACAATGTTATAAAATATCATTAAACATAAATTTCATTACCTTTGTTTATCTAGTAATGGTAAATGTTTTTATAATAATAAAAAACATCACATTAATTATCAAATTATTTCAAAATGATCATGATTAATCAAACCCAATATTGAAAATAGCTAATAACTAACAAAGAAAATTAAAGGGAATAATTTTAAATAAATTAATAAGTTTATTATATTGGTTTATAAGATGGTTGTTGTTTATATACATGAGGTTTGAGTTTGGTAAACTAAGTGGGAATTCAAGATTCAGGCTTCCTGTCTCAAAAGTTCACCAGTTGAGACATATTTCTTAATATACACCACATTTGTTTTATCTAGTAACTAATTAACCAATATTACGATATTAATTTTATTTATGATGTTTGAATATCCATATCATTTTTTATTTTCAAATTTATTTTGTTTTTGAAAATACTAAAGCATTAAGGTTCTTTATTTACACAGCTCACCCATTGAGTTATAATGATTCAGATTAAACTTATTTCTCCCATGATTGGTTTCATAAACTATTATAGTTTATTTCATGAAAATTTATCTTCAAATATATAGGACAATTACCTTTTAATTTATATAGTTTTCATTGATAAAATTTCATTCCAAAAAATAATATCATTGTAGACAATATTTTCCATCCTATTTAATGATGGGTTCACCACTGTTTTTATATTTTCCATTCCCATCAATGTTATCATTAATAAATGGAATCATAATTATATGTTATTTCATGTGACAACTATATTTTTATCATCCTTAGTTAATTTTTTTTCTCTTTTTCAATGTAGGGTTTCAATGAAATAATTTAAAAATTTTTAAAAGATTTTATATTCTTATAATTGTTGTATCTTCTACCCCTAATTTATATTAATAACCTTTATATATTTTCAAGTATAGTTTATTGATGTTTCTTTAATAAAGGTAAATATTTTTCAAATTTTTCTCTCTACCTTTTGGAATATAACATATGAAAGTAACCCATAACTGTTGGCGCCAAAAATGTGGCCCGAAAGGAAGGAACGAAAAAGACAGCCGGCGCGCTGCCTCGCGAAGCACAGCCGCGAAGCACAGCCGCGAAGCGTCCCAACCTTGGCGGCCCCGCGAAGCTCCGGAGGCGGTAATCCTCCGCGAACCGGTTTGACGTTCGCGAGCCGCCGCGAAGCTCCAGAGGCGGTAATCCTCCGCGAATCCGTTTGACGTTCTCGAGCCGCCGCGAAGCCCCGAAGGCGGCGCGTGAGCCCTGCATCGCGGCGCCCCTTCCCTATAAATACTCGACTCCCCCTGAGTCCCGAGGACGGACAATCCGACCTTTCGGCTTCTCCTCTCCCGAATCGCGAAGAAAGCTTTGCCCTGGGAATCATGAGCTCCGCGAGGTATTTCTACTTCGCGAGACGACTCTGATTTGTTTCGTTCTGAGCCCCTCTTCCGAGAGGGATGCCCTTCGCGAAGCCCAAGGGCGTTCGCAAAGGAAGGGGATTCCCAAGGGAACCCGGGCAGCCGCGGAGCACTCGTGCTTCGCGAAACACCCAACCCATGCTAGTAATCCCTATGCCAAGGCAGGATAACTATGCATCGCGAAGCACATTGCTTGGCAGGACCCTGCTTCGCGAACCACTCCTTCTTCGCGAGGCAGTGCTCCGCGAACACTGTTCCACTTCGCGAAGCACCACCCACTCCCACCTATGCCCCATGCTAAGGCCAAGGCACCCCACTTCGCAAAGCACGCTCCTCTGCTTAGCGATTCCTCTTTCCGTGCGACCCTCTAGGTTTGCACGATGTGATTTCAAAGTCCCATGGACAACACCTCCCGTAGCGTTGCTTCGCCCAATGCTTCTTCGCATAGGCACGCTAACGGCTATTGCTTCTTCACATAGCCATGCTAACGTGGACCCCTCGATGGTTCCTCCCTCGACCCCCCTTTACCATGGCCTTACTGGTACCTTCCCTTCCCCAAGGACCATAGGGTACCGGTTATGTAAGCCATAGGGGTGTGGAGTGAACCCACCTCGTCCGAGCTGCAGGACGTTAAACTGCCAAGCACCACGTCCTCAACACATGACGTTAAACTGTGACCCAACCTCGTCTCCCTCACGAAGGGTCCCCCCAGCTCGAGCATTCATTACACCGCTCCTCTCCACGGGAATGGTAACTATTCCGCACATGGAATGAGATCCTCCTTGTCGGAGTGGTGTATGTTCGCAGGGGAAGGGTCGCCTCAGAGCGTAAACCCCTAACCTTTGGTACGGATGATTGCACCCGTGCATCTCGGTACTCCCCCACTACCAAGGTCAGTGGGGGACGTGATAGGGAACGAGGCACCTCCCATTGTCGGACCAAGGTCCATCTTTCCCGCGCTTTGTCGCGCCATGGGCCTCCATCCTGGAGTAAGTCCCAACACCATGGGCCGCTCAACGCGTAAGCCCCTCTTCGCTTCTCACGGACGCACCCTTCGCGACGTGATCGTCAGGTCCTTGCAACCTCTTGTTTCTCACACCGAGCATGACTCACGTGGGCTTAGAGTGAGCACTGACCCTGACAAACCCCTTCTGAACTACGAGGTCTTTGATCCATGTCAAAGCATGGTACGTAGGAAGCCTCCACGAGGTTCAACCCACCAATAGTGGACCAAGGTCTACTTTCCATCTGAACTACGAGGTCTTTGATCCATGTCAAGGCATGGTACGTAGGAAGCCTCCACGATGTTCAAGCCCACCAATAGTGGACCAAGGTCTACTTTCCATCTGAACTACGAGGTCTTTGATCCATGTCAAGGCATGGTACGTAGGAAGCCTCTATGAGGTTCAAGCCCACCCGTCTTTCACGTCGGGTTTCACCCCCGTCCAGCACGACGTTAAACTGCACCCCGGTCCAGTGGTAAGCCATTGCGACCCACCATCTGAACTACGAGGTCTTTGATCCGTGTCAAGGCATGGTACGTAGGAAGCCTCCACGAGGTTCAAGCCCACCAACAGTGGACCAAGGTCTACTTTCACGTCGGTTCACCGGCGAAACCCCATTTGAACTACGAGGTCTTTGATCCGTGTTAAGGCATGGTACGTAGGAAGCCTCCACGAGGTTAAAGATCACCCGTCGTTCTTTCACGTCAGGGTTCACTATCGTCCCGCATGACGTTAAACTGTATTCTCAGAACTACGAGGTCTTTGATCCGTGTTAAGGCATGGTACGTAGGAAGCCTCCACGAGGTTCAAGCCCACCCATCACCCAATTCACGTCAGTTTACCGGCACCATCCCGAACTACGCGGACTTTGATTCCCTACCACAGGGATACGTAGGAAGCCTCCTCAAGGCTCAAGCCCAACTTCACTGTCGCCCCCCTGCGATGGTCCCATTTCATCCTCCCCCACTTCACTCATCCATCCGTCACCCATCCTGATTCTCACCCGGGCCGCAACATCCCGGTGGAGTCATGCCATCCATCACCTCGCTGCCCCTAGCGGCGCCTGGGCCACTTTCCATGTGTAAGTCCCATCATATCTCCGGGTCGCTGTCCTCCGTGTACACCCCGATTCATCACCCTTTTTCCCTATAGGGAGTGCACCACCTCGGATTCGTCCTCATTGGGCATTCTGAATCGTCTCTATGGGACCATAGCCGTCTCTATGCGATACACCAATCTGATCCGTCTCTATGGGACGTTCTGATCACCCTCATCCATCTCCGCTGGACGTTAAACTCGCGGCATACCCTGTGTTGAACACGGGAAGCTGAGGAAAACCTCAGATACATGTCTATGACATGTAATTCCCCGCGCTCGATGTGGGATGCCTCGGGCTTCCACGCCCTCGAGAAGCCTTGTGATCGAGGATAACAGACAGATACACCAGGTACCCCAGCATCCAGACACGCTACTGATGCCTCAAACGTGACTACTCCCCTGACCGAAGGTTGCTGCCCTGACTGGACCCTTTGGAATGTCCCGACAGAAGCAGTGTAATTAACCGGCGTCCATAGAAACATGGCACTGGGAAGAGTTTCACGAACTACGTATTAAATCTATAAGGGAGACCCGGACTAGGTGACGAGTTCTGAGGAGGAATCCACAGGAGGAAGAACCGACATCCCATCATCCCGTTTCGATCAAGGAGCAGACGTACCTGAATAAGGAACGAATGCCGCCCACCTTTGGAAAGTGGGAATGCGGGGCAACAAAGCCGCGCGTCCCCCTCCCCCGCGGACGGATGCGCGCGTGCCCCGGCGAAAGCGTCGGAAACAGAAATGGTGAACCCGACGTGAAATTCTTCTCCTCAGCATGGAGATTAGTAGCGTTCGAGACACCAGTAGATTGACGTGTCACCGGATTCAGACATCCGTTGCCTGGTCCCGCCAAGTAAATGGCGGGCCTGTCGTGGAACTCACCAGAAGTCGGGGTAGTAGAACGTGGGGCGCTCCGCTCGGCAGCGTGTTGGCGTGGATCCTTCTCACAGACATGGAGGATGGAAGAACGCTGGGGCACTGGCTGTCAATCCTTTTCCTCTCAGTACTGATGAGTTGATACCTTCGTTTGCCAGGAACCAGGTTGCTATTTCAGAGATGCGGTTACCATCCGCTCCTCGCCCGCGCAGGGGCAGGGGCAACACCACTACGGCCACTCCACATGGCGCCACTACCGCCACGACGGCTGCCACGTCACGGGATGCGGGACGTCTGTAGACGCCGGAAAAGTCCGTTGTTCCCAAACGAAGCTCCGGATGCGGAAAGCGAGGTCATATTTGGAGTCGGAAGGATGTTCCGGAGGGCCCGGAGGCCTTGCGCGGAATTTCAGAGGCCCGCGCGCAAAGGTGATGTTCCGCGCGCAAACCCCCCGGGATGCGCGCAAGGCGCCGGTCCGGCGCGCAATTTTGCGCGCCGCGGGTCCGCGCGACTCCCTTGCGCGCCGCGCCCGATTCCGCGCCCGCGAGGAGAATTTCGCGCTCGCACCCTGGATTCCGCGCCCGGGGTTGCCTATAAATATAAGGCGACCCCCAACGTTTCAAAGGTTGCTGGAAGTCGAAACGTCTCTCGTGAGCGCAATTCAACCCCTTCCGCGCGCAATGACGAACTTCAGGTAACCTCCTTTCTTTTGCGCAAGAAAGCCTCGGGGTCCGCCTTCGCGCGCAATCCCCGCTGGCTCCTTTCATTTGAATAAAAACTCACCCTAAGGCCTTTGCGCGCAAAAGAACCCGCTTGCGCGCAATTGCCCCCGAGGTGCGCGCAATCCGGCCTGATTGCGCGCACCCCCCCTTCTTTCAAGTGGCCATTCGTTAAAGAATGATCCGTTTCTCCCGCGCGCTATCCGAAGCCCGGTGTGAGCAATCTCAAGCATCCGCGCGCAAGGCGCTGGCCCAATTGCGCGCCAGCCGCCCCGATTGCGCGCCGGCCCGCAGTATTGCGCGCAAAGCTTCCTTTTTGCGCGCAATCTGCCAGGGTCGTCCCCGTTGACCTCCTAAGGGTACCCGCCTGTGTGGCACCCGATGATTCTCATCCCGGGTGCCCGCACCGTGCGTTGTCTTCCCGTGCGGCCCTCCAGGTTCGTGCGAAGTGACATGCACCCATCGTCCGCGCTGCAAGACGTTAAACTGCCAAGTGCTTCGTCCGGCAACCTATGCCCAGCATGACGTTAAACTGCACATTCGTCCGGCAACCTATGCCCAGCATGACGTTAAACTGCACATTCGTCCGGCAACCTATGCCCAGCATGACGTTAAACTGCACATTCGTCCCGCATGACGTTAAACTGCGCATTCGTCCCGCATGACGTTAAACTACGCATACGTCCAGCATGACGTTAAACTGCATATTCGTCCAGCATGACGTTAAACTGCACATCCGTCCAAGCTGCACGACGTTAAACTGCCTAGCCCCCATCGTCCGCGCTGCAAGACGTTAAACTGCCAAGTGCTTCGTCCTCAACACACGACGTTAAACTGTACTTCGTCCGGCAAGACGTTAAACCGTCCGCTTCGTCCTCAACACACGACGTTAAACTGTACTTCGTCCGGCAAGACGTTAAACCGTCCGCATCGTCCGATCCCGTGCTCTGCACGCAGGGTCTCCCCCGGTTTGGACGTGGCCCCCACCCGCTCGTCTCTGCAGGGATGTCGGGATTGTCCCCCTTTTGGGACGATTTAATGGGAGTGGCTTTTCCCTACGGGGGCAGGGTATTACAAACCCCTAGTTTCTCGTGGGAGGCTGCACATGTGTATCTCCATTGCGCCTCCCCACTGCCGATGCCAGTAGAGGGTCTGACTGGGATCGAGGTGTCTTCCGCTTTCGGTCCAAGTCCCTTCCAACTGAGTTTTGCAGCATCCGGGCTGCCCCAAGTGCGTAAGTCCTGACAGAATGAACTACGTGGACTTTGATCCCTGTCTTCTATACAGGGTACGTAGGAAGCCTCCCTGAGGTCCAAGCCCGCCACCTGGTCGTCCCGGTCGTATTTACGTCGGTTCGTCCATCAGTGGACCCCTCTAGGGTTCACGCTTGCGTTGATTCACCTATGAATCCGCCCTTGTGGGAGACTGCCCGTGTGTATCTCCACGGTGCCTCCCCACAGCCCCCCTTTTCCATTTCCCCTTTTATCGTCCAGCATGACGTGAAACTGTGATCCACCCGGCCGTTCCATCCCCCTCTGTGCGAGGTGGTTCGGTTCAATCCTCCGCCCGGCGGCCTCGACCTCTTCGTGAGTCGGCTTGCCGACGTCCAGCATGACGTTAAACTGTATGCCCGAACTACGTTGACTTTGATCCGTGTTAACGCGCGGTACGTAGGAAGCCCCTCTGGGGTCCAAGCTCTTCACTTCATCATCCATCCTGATCCTTACCCGGGCCGCCACATCCCGGTGGGGTCATGCCACTTCACTCCACTCCACGTTACTTGGGAAGCCGCCCATGTGCTGGCCCCAGCGTCGGAGGTTCCCCGCAAGGGGTTCTGTCATCTGATCCACTTTTCGTGTTGATCGGTCCGACGCCATCCCCGCTGGACGTTAAACTCGCGGCATACCCCGTGTTAAACATGGGAAGCTGAGGAAAACCTCAGGTGACACAGTTCCCCGCACCTAGTACGGGATGCCTCAGGCCATTATGCCTTCGAGAAGCCCTATTAGGGACGGAAGACAGATGTACAGAGCCGCAGTGTTACGACACGCCCCCAGCACCCAGAGCCACCCGGCCTTCTCACCGCAGGTTGCTGCCCCGCCCAGACTCCTTGGAACGTCCGGGCGGAAGCAGCGTAATTAACCGGTGTCCATGAAGATATGGCGCCGGGAACGAGATTCACGAACATTCTTAAGTCTATGAGGGAGACCCGGATTAGGCGACAAGTTCCGAGGAGACGTCCAAGGAAGGAGGAGCCGACATCCCATCATCCCGGTTTCGATCAAGGAGCAGACGCCCCTGAATAAGGGACGGATGCCGCCCGCCCTTGGAAAGCGGGACTGCGGGACCACAAGCCGCGCGCCCATCCCCTCGGGTTGACGGGTGCACGCGCGAACGCGTCCTGGCGGAACAGCGTAACCCGACGCACATCCGCACCGAAACAGAAAAATGGTGAACCCGACGTGAATCTCTTCTCCTCGATATGAAGACCGATGGCTTTCAGAGGTGTTGGAAGACCGGCATGTTGCCCGGCCAAGCATTCAGTCTTACCCGCCAGGGGCTGGGGAGGTGAAATCGGGCACTCCGTCTCGCAACGTCGAGGGCCTGGGTTCCCCCCACGGAAGGCGTCGTGGCGCTAATGGTTGGTTGTCGATTCCTTTTTCCTGTCAGTGTTAATGGGTCTTTCTCCCTGCTTTCAGAAATCAGGTCGCCCGATCCAGTGCCCGATCTCCACCCGCCCACTGGCGCAGGGACAGGGGAAACACCGACGCGGCTACTCCGCGCGGTCCCGCCCGTTCCACAGCCGTCCTAGCAGCCGCAGCTGCGGGGCGACCACGCCCTCTCTCCCCCTCGGAGGTCATCCAGAGAAGGGTGATCAACACCCTGGTGCGGAGATACGAGGAAGAGGGAGTCATCCCCACTAGGGAAATGGCTCGCCTAGACCTCGAGGAGGCTGCGCCTCGCCACCACCGCCGCCCCCGAGGGCCGCGCGGGGAGGCACCGCTGCCTACCTCAACGTCCAATCGCTTCGGGAGTTTATCCCCGGAGCGCTCTGACAGTTCCCTTCCTTATGCGGATGAGGTGGGAGATGCCCGGGATCACCCTATCCGAGGTCCGCTCCAGGGATCCACGATAAGGGCTCCCGCCAGGCCACGGCGACATCGCCGCCAGGCCCCTCAAGTCGAGGAACAGGCTCTCCACCTGCCCGCGACGCTCATTCCGACTCGTCTGTCCCGACGCCAACGTCGGGCACGAGCGGAAGAGGATGCCCACCTTGGGGCTCTAGCAACAGCGGCCGCATTGGCCCAAGCCACTGCTGGCTCCAGTCGCCAGGCCTCTGTGCATCCTGAGCGGGGGAACTCCTATGCCCGACCTGGATCGAGGCCCCGACCGCCCCAAAGGCAGGTTGGGTCGACTCTCCCGGTTGCTGGCACTGGCAGTAGCCACCGCGGACCACCTCGTGGTAGCGCTATTCACCGGCAGGATCTACTCTGTGTGGCCGATCCAGGAGGCGTGGGTCATCCCACCTTCCGATCCCGGCCCGGAGGCCCGCCCGGAATCATCTCTCCCCGCGTCCCCTTTGATATCTGTCCCGGTGCCCCTCGCACCTTGGTTCCCAGTCCTCTTGGCCCCAGCACCAGTGCGGCCGGAGGACGCCAGGACAGAGATCAGCCCTGCCCCGAAGAACCACCCAGGGGCAGGAAGGCAAGGCGTCGACGCCGAGGGAAGAATGTTACGGAATTCCGGACAGAGATCCGACCGGTTTGCTTCTCTGACTCAGAGGCGGAGTACGATTCGGCGACAAAGCCCCTTCCCCAATCCCGCCAGTCAAGGGCAGGGGTAGGAATGCGGCACGTCAGCCTCGTGCTCCCCGAGAGCGAGATCGATGTGATCCCCGCTTCTCTCCGAAGGTATATCCGGAGTAACGAGGGCCTGGTAGACCCCCAAGGATCAAGCTTGCGGTTGGTACCCGGCCCCTCCAGAAGTGCCTTCCGTCTCGATCGGAGAAGCCGGAGACTTTTTCTGGGGACCGACGGTCGAACCACGATCTGGTGCACCCTCGGCGAGCACCGATGCTACGGCAGGATGTTCGCTCGCCGGCCCGTCCTATCGTGATGTGGTAGCCAGGGCACCGCCACCCTCAGAGGGCGGCCCGGGATATGGAGGCCAATCGGCCTGCTCGCCGTATTCACCGCCGGCCAGCCCGTCAGCCCGGCGGCCCGCCTCGGCACCACTACCAGTTCCCCGTCCGTTCCCAGCCATGGAAGAGGACCAAGAAGATCTGGGTCCCGAGTTTGAGTCGTGGAGCTTCTGGACCGTCCTTGCAGAGGGCCACTTCCCTGAGAAGTTTTGGCCAGTCGCAGGACCGGGCTTTGATGCACCCGAATCGCTCACCCCGGATGAGTTCGAATGCTTCCGCCGAACTCTCCGGGAGACTCGCTCCTGTCTTCACCGCCTACAAATGCCATACCCCGGGAGTCAAGCGCACCTGGAGGATATTGGTGAGCAGTGACGTCAAATTGACCTGGCCATGCTCCCCGCGGTTCGGCACCCCGGGTCATTTGGGCACCACGAGGCCCTCCAACAACGATGCGTCGAGTGTTTTCAAGCACTCCGCAAAGTTATCGAGGAAGCCACTCCCCACGTGTATATCCGTGGATGGGGGCAGTACGCTGCCCTACGCTTCATGGTAGTCTCTCAGGACACTGCGTATAACGCATTGATGGGCAGGCCATGGCTTCACCTTCACGCGGCGGTCCCCTCGTCATACCACCAATGCCTCAAATACTCCCTTAATGGTCGAGTAGGCGTGCTTCAAGGAGATGCCTCTCCTTTTGCCTCATGTGAAGCCCGCTATCTGGACGCGGACTATTACAAGAGCAAGGATAAGCAGATCCTGGCAGGTGAGGTTGAGCCTGTCGCTGTTGCAAGTGATCCCTGGGTAAGTCTGGATGACGCTTACGTCCTCCCGATTCACCGGTTGGACGTCGCCATGGTCTCGACGGCCCGCGAGTCTCCTGATGAGATGACCGCGACCGCCCGCGCCAGCACCAGTGGCCCAGCAGGACCTGGTAGCCCCAATGCAGTTTCCAACGCAGTCTCTCCCGTGGATGATCCCTCCCCGAGTGGAGAGGGTATGGAAGACGCACCCCCAGCCTTTGAGGAGGGCGTCCCCGCCACGGTCGATGAGTTAATACAGGTGAACCTTGGAACCGAGGCCGATCCAAGACCCACGTTGGTTAGTGCCGCCATGCCCTCTGAGGAGCGGCAGCAGTACGTGGACTTTCTCAGGCAGCACCGTGATGTGTTCGCTTGGGGCTATGACGAGATGCCGGGGCTAGATCCTCAGGTAGCCGTCCACCGCCTTGGTCTCCCGGCGAACCATCGCGGGTTCAAGCAGCCTCCCAGGAAGATGCACCCATCCCATGGTGCCATGGTTGAGGCCGAAGTTGACAAGCTTATCAAAGCCAACTTCGTGAGGGAAGTTCAGTACCCCAAATGGCTGGCCAACATTGTGCCGGTCAGGAAGAAGAACGGGCAGATTAGAGTCTGCATCGACTTCCGCGATCTCAACCGCCACTGTCCGAAGGATGATTTTCCACTTCCAGTGACAGAGCTGTTGATTGATGCCACGGCAGGGTTCCAAGCCCTCTCCTTCATGGATGGATACTCCGGATACAACCAAATTCGGATTGCCCCTGAGGATGAGGAGTTCACTGCCTTCAGGGCCCCCCAAGGTACCTTTTGCTACCGGGTCATGCCCTTCGGCCTGAAGAATGCAGGTGCCACCTATCAACGGGCGATGCACCGCATATTCAAGACAATCCTCGGCACACTGGTGGAATGCTACGTCGACGACTTGGTTGTCAAATCGCGCCATCGTCAGGACCATCTCAAAGATCTTGAGAAAGTGTTCAGCTTCCTCCGGTCTCGCTGCCTAAAGATGAACCCGTTGAAGTGTGCCTTTGGGGTCACCTCCGGAATGTTCCTTGGATTTGTGGTAAGATACCGGGGTATTGAGATCGACCCAGAGAAAATCAGGGCGATTAGCCAGATGCCATCCCCGGGTACCGTCCGGGAACTGCAAGGGTTCCAAGGCCACTTAGCCTATATACGCCGATTCATCGCGAATCTGGCCGGCAAGTGTAAGCCCTTTTCTCGGCTTATGAAGAAAGGTGCCACCTATGTATGGGATAAAGAGTGTCAGACCGCTTTCGAGGAAATCAAGCAGTACCTGCTTCAACCTCCGGTCCTGATGCCGCCCGTATCCGGAAAGCCGCCGGTCCTTTATGTGACCGCCCTGGAACGGTCCCTGGGTGCCCTTCTCGCCCAGAAGAACAACGAGGGAACAGAGAATAGCCTCTATTACCTCAGTCGCATGCTCCTCGATGCGGAGGTTAGGTATTCCCCCATCGAGAAGAGCTGTCTGGCACTCGTATTTGCCGTACAGAAATTACGGCACTACTTGCAGCACCATGAGGTACAGTTGGTTTCTCGGGTAGACCCGTTGAAATATATCCTGAGCCGACCTATGTTGACTGGCCGTCTAGCGCGGTGGGCTGTGATTCTCCAGCAGTTCGACATCAGGTATGTGTCTCAGAAGGCCATCAAAGGGCAAGCGTTGGCAGACTTTCTGGCAGCTCACCCGACCTCCGCGGATCAGCCGCTGGATCTAGGCTTTCCTGATGAGACCATTCTCTCGGTTGATCGAGCCGATCCATGCTGGCAGATGCACTTTGACGGTGCCTCCCGGAGCCCCACCGGTAGAAGACTCGATAATCCTAAGCTCAATAGAGTGGGCTTGGGCATCGTCTTCATTACCCCGGAGCGAGCCGTGCTGTCATACTCTTTCCTGTTGTCAGAGGGCTGTACCAACAATGAGGCGGAATACCATGCCCTCATCACCGGCCTCGAGTTGGCTCTCGAGATCGACGTGCCCCGTCTGTGCGTGAAAGGGGACTCCGAGCTGGTCGTTAAGCAGATCAATGGCGACTATGTTGTCAGGAAGCCGGAACTTGTGCCATTGTTGGAGTGCACCCTCCTTCTGATGGCCCGGTTCCCTTCTCGGCCAGAAATTGTCCATATTCCCCGGTCGCAGAACGGTCGAGCAGATGCTTTGGCCAGCCTTGCTGCATCACTTGCGGAGCCTGAACAGGACAACCTGATCGTCCGCGTGACGCGCCGCAGGCTCATCGCTCCCGTTATCCCGGAAGAAGATCGCGGCCCGTTGGTAAGTAATCTCACCACGGTTGCCCCTATGCCCGGAGCCCCGAGTACCCCAGATATGACAGTCGGATCAGCCCCTGATTGGAGGATGCCTTTGGTTGAGTACCTCCAACATGGAATTCTTCCATCGGATCGGGCCGAGCGCGAGCGAGTTCGACGCCGCGCATCGCAGTTTGTCCTCCAGAGCAGCCCCGGCCTGGAGCAGATCCTCTACAAACGCGGATTTGATGGTGTTCTCCTCCGTTGCCTTCAGGGAGTCGAGATCCCACGAGTCATGCAAGAGGTTCATGCTGGTTCATGTGGCGCCCACCAGACTGGGCCGAAGCTGTCCCACCAGATTCGGAGGTTGGGATACTTCTGGCCCTCTATGATCCATGACTGCATCGAGTACGCCAGGAGGTGCCATGCGTGCCAGGTTCATGCGAACTTTGTGCATCGGCCGCCGGAGCCTCTCTATACCACAAGGTATTCCTGGCCCTTTGCATTCTGGGGACTGGACGTTGTGGGACCTTACCCGCCGGCGACAGCTCGCCAGTGCCGGTTCATTCTGACCGCCACGGACTTCTTCTCCAAATGGGCAGAAGCGATTCCGCTCAGAGAGGTCAAATCCTGTTCGATCGCTGACTTCGTGACCTCCAACATCATCTATCGATTTGGAGTGCCTCACGCTATCCTCACGGATAACGGAGCCAATTTCCGAGCAGCCGAGTTGAAGAAGTTGTACGCCAAGTATAACATCCGCTCGAACCATACATCTCGCTATCATGCGCAGGCGAATGGACAGATCGAGGCGTTTAACAAAACCCTCTCTAACATTCTGCAAAAGATGGTTGGTCAGAACAAGAAGAGTTGGCCGGACAAGCTCCCCAACGCCCTCTGGGCTTATCGGACGACGACTCGCAATTCCACCCAGATGACCCCTTATTCCCTGGTGTATGGAGCTGAGGCCGTCCTGCCCATCGAGATCCAGTTACCATCCTTGCGCACTGCGGTCTACGACCAGCAAGCGCCGGACAGAGTTGCTGAAGCCCGTCTAGTCGAGTAGGAAGCACTGGATGAGAATAGACTTCGCGCTTTGCACAACTTGGAGAGGCATCAAAGCAGAATGGCTCGAGCTTTCAATAAGAAGGTTCGCCTCCGCTCCTTCCTGCAGGGTGATCTAGTGCTAGCCCTAAGAGCACCGATGATCCCCGGCAGGAAGCCGCCCAAGTTGGAGCCCAAGTGGGAGGGACCTTTTGTTGTCCACAAGGTCTATCCCAATGGCGCGTACTCCCTAGCGACTATGGATGGTGAGCGTGTCACTCCTCCCACCAACGCTAGGTTCCTCAAGCAATACTTTGCCTGAGTGTCACTTCGTCCTGCATGACGCTAAACTGCACGTCGTCCTGCATGACGCTAAACTGCACGTCGTCCTGCATGACGCTAAACTGCACGTCGTCCTGCATGACGCTAAACTGCACGTCGTCCTGCATGACGCTAAACTGCACGTCGTCCTGCATGACGCTAAACTGCAAGTCGTCCTGCATGACGCTAAACTGCACGTCGTCCTGCATGACGCTAAACTGCACGTCGTCCTGCATGACGCTAAACTGCACGTCGTCCTGCATGACGCTAAACTGCACGTCGTCCTGCATGACGCTAAACTGCACTTCGTCCTGCATGACGCTAAACTGCACGTCGTCCTGCATGACGCTAAACTGCACTTCGTCCTGCATGATTCTAAACTGCACCACATCCTGCACGACGTTAAACTGCATTCGTCTAGGCTACAAGACGTTAAAACTGTTCAGCATTCGTCCGCGCTGCAAGACGTTAAACTGCCAAGTGCTTCGTCCCGCATGACGCTAAACTGCACTACGTCCGAGCTACAAGACGTTAAACTGTTCAGCATTCGTCCTGCATGACGTAAAACTGCCACTTAAGAACTACGTGCGGCTTGATTCCCATCCTTATGGGATACGTAGGACCGCCTGAACCCTCGTGTTTCAGGCCCAGCCCCATCCTTCGGGAATTTCCATCCCATCTCGGGCCCTTGGCCCAGTTGCCCCCGGGTGTGCGGCGTATGGTGTGAGTGCGGGGCTATGCCCTCATTCACATCGGTTTGCTCGTCACGCTGTACGCCCCCCCACGTTTGGGGATGCCTTCTGCTCCCCCCTTTTCTTTTTTCCTCATCGTCCTGCATGACGTTAAACTGCACTTCAAGAACTACGTATGGCTTGATTCCCATCCTTATGGGATACGTAGGACCGCCTGGACATTCATGTTTCAGGCCCAGCCCCATTTCCCGGGAATCCCTATCCCGCGTTGGGCCTCTGGCCCCAGTTCCCCTCCTTTTTGTGCGAGGCGTATCGCGTGAGCGGGGGATTATGTCCTCATTCACGTCGGTCTACTGGCCGCGCCGTACGCCTCCCCCGTGTGTGGGACTACCTCACACCCCTCATCGTCCTGCATGACGTTAAACTGCCTCTCCAGAACTACGTATGGCTTGATTCCCATCCTTATGGGATACGTAGGACCGCCTGGACGCTTGTGTCTCAGGTCCAGCCCCGTCTCTTGGTTGATCACGGGGATCTGTCCCCCTTCGGTTGCTCTCAGGGTGAGTCCTCCGACCCTTTCCGGAGATCTGTTAACATGTTTTGGGTGCTGCGGTCTATGACTCGTAGTGTCAGATTCAATCCCGACAAGTCCTGTGTTGCTTGTCAGGCCCCGCGCTTCCTCTTGTTCAAGCCTTCACTCAAAGGGATCCTCGTTAGCGGTTTGGGTACGATGCCTCAGTGCTCTCCCACCGCTCCGGGTCGATTTACCGGTGGGTCTTGGGCCGCAAATTGATATGAATCCTGCGATTGAGCGGTTGATGCTCGTTTGCTTGCCCCGTCTTAGGCTGACGCGATCGGATGTTGTGTTGCGAATGCGTCAGCAACGTCCTTGACCGCCATGTCAGCTCTCTCAGGCTCTGAACATTGGTTGCGCAGTCCTCATCACACTCCGCCTTTGTGCGTTGTAGTGGAATCTTGACACTCTCTTCATACTGACCTCCGGTACGCCTCTACACGTTAGGCAGACCAACCAGGGTAATGATGTCGTTCGAGGCTCCCATGATCTGAGCACCAAGGATATATGCAGATATCCTCCCTAAGGGCCATGCGTAGCTGGACCCTCGTCCCCATAAGGAGGAGGGAGTCGCCCGAACAATTGCGTTCTGGGCCCAGTATATCTGGAGGCTAGCATCTCTGCCCCTCGGGTGATGGACATATGCAGACCCCTATCCCAAGACTCTTCTCCTGGAATCGTGCGTGACCGCAGGGCTGGGTATGTTCCCACCCCCGCCGTGTCCGCCGTACCGCAATAAGCGGATTCCTCCATGGTCCGAACCACATGACCTTAAACGTCCTACCACACGACCGTAAACTGTGATCGTCTTGGCCGCCCGACGAGAAGCGGCACTGCATCGTGATGTCCTCCTCAGGGGACACTCATGTTGGGCGCTGGTTAATGACCACGCCATTCATCAATCCCTTCCATGGCTTGATTATTGTGGCGACGCCAGAGATTTCTCAATCACGGGCATGTCGCCGCACAAAGAAAAACCATTCATCTTTAAGGACAAACAAGAAATATCAAATGCCGCTCCTTTTGTGTGCGAGGGTCAGACCCGCACTCTTCCCCGCGCTGGTGCCCGATTGTGTTGCACCGCGCTTCAAGAACTACGTGCGGCTTGATTCCCATCCTTATGGGATACGTAGGAACGCCCGGATGTTTGAAACTTCGGGTCCAGCCCCCCACCTCTTAGAGATTCCCCCTTCTCTGGGAAATCCGCCGCCTTCAGGTCACCCTCAAGGCGTGTTCCCCGACCCCTTGCCGTGGTCCACCGGTGTCAAGAGTACTCTGGTTTATTGCCAGGAGGGTCAGGATCCGCTTGGTCAGGTTTCCTCCACTTTTCAGGCTTCGTGCTCCCTTTCATTCGGACCCATCGTCTACGTCCTGGGTGGAGCCCCCGTGAACGGTTCGGACACAATGCCTCAGTGCTCTCCCACCGACTCGGGCCGGTACCCCCAATGGCCTCGGGCAGCAAATCGATATGAATCCTGCGATTGAGCGGTCGATGCTCGTTTGCTGCCTCATTCCACCAACGGTTAGTGCGATATTGATGCTGCTTTTCCGCCACGGTCGGCAGTACTCCCATATCGTTACACCGGTGCCCCCAGTCCTTGAGTGAATGGCCGCATGATTCACATTTTCCACCTCCCATTCTGACCAGGCGAAACCTCGACACTCTTGACACTATCCCTCAGTGCATCTTCGCATATCCAGGGGATATGACCACGATGTAGCGTGCTTTGAGTCCTTATGGTCCGAGCTCTAAGACCTTAAACTAAGATCTCCCCTTATGGTCCGAGCTCTAAGACCTTAAACTAAGATCTCTCCTTATGGTCCGAGCTCTAAGACCTTAAACTAAGATCTCTCCTTATGGTCCGAGCTCTAAGACCTTAAACTAAGATCCCCCCTTATGGTCTGAGCTCTAAGACCTTAAACTAAGATCCCCCCTTATGGTCCGAGCTCTAAGACCTTAAACTAAGATCTCCCCTTATGGTCCGAGCTCTAAGACCTTAAACTAAGATCCCCCCTTCTGGTCCGAGCTCTAAGACCTTAAACTAAGATCTCTCCTTATGGTCCGAGCTCTAAGACCTTAAACTAAGATCTAGCCCTTATGGTCCGAGCTCTAAGACCTTAAACTAAGATCCTCTAGCCCTATGGTCCGAGCTCTAAGACCTTAAACTAAGATCCTCCACCTTTATGGTCCGAGCTCTAAGACATTAAACTAAGATCTCTCTTTATGGTCCGAGCTCTAAGACCTTAAACTAAGATCTCTCCTTATGGTCCGAGTTCTAAGACCTTAAACTAAGATCTCCCCTAAACGGGATTCTACGTCCTACATGACGTTAAACTGCACTCACAGAACTACGTGTGGCTTGATCTCCAGCCTGATGGAGTACGTAGGAACGCCCGGGCATTCCGACTCGGGTCCAGCCTCAGGGATCGTTAAGTCCCGCCCCTCCTCGTCGCCGGCCGTCTGGCCTGACTTCGGGTAGAGTGGTGAAGTTGTGATATTCTCCCCGATTCAGCTCGGGATGCCCCATCGCAAGGATGGGGAGCGACAGTTTCCTCGTCAGAGAGGTGCTGTCTGAGAATTGAGGTGACTCACGGCCAGATTAGTGCATCCGCCTAATACGTTTTCCCCACGGTGGCGCAATTTTGAGAGCGTTGGATTCTGTCCGAACAAATCGTCACTTCGCCCCACGCTTCGCATGCCCTGTTGATCTGGATTTTCCACCCTTGTGTCTGAAGGAACCCCAAAGCGGTATTCATGATGACATGTGGTCCGCCTCCTGCAATATGAATGATGGCCTTTTTCGGTCCGTCTATGGCAGTTGTTATGGTCGATCCACTGTCCGCCTACCGTCTTGGGCATTTCCTGGAAGGCCGGCCGTTGTGGATGTCTGGATTCGGGACACGCGATTCACCCTTTCTCATTTCCCTATGTTCGGATAAAATCTCAACGCCCCTAGCGTTGTCCCGCTCGTGTGTTGGAACAAGTTGGGGGATGATACATTGGTTAGGTCTGAGGTCTCCTTTCCTAGGAATGACCTCCCTCTTTTCTCCAGAAACCCAGGCCCAATTATGGATGCCTGATGCTCGGTTAACACTCCCGCAAGACAACGAATTGTGGTTGAGCATATTAAACCGAAAGACGCAGATAAGTATATTGATTCATACAAATGGATCGAAATATTGAATAACGGAGGCAAAGTGTTCTAGGAATGGCAAAAAACAAAGCCCCTAGGGATTAGCGTGCTGGATAAGTCTTTCTAATGCCGCTACCCTTTGGCTGGCGGCCTCCAGGGCTGCTTCTCGTTCTCTGCGTGCCCTCTCCTCGTCGGCGGTCGCAGCACGCAGTTCGTCAATCCTGGCCTGTGCGCGCTCCCGCTCGACTTGGAGTGTGACCATCTGTTGGCCCGCCTCCGTCAGCTGTACCTGAGCGTCGATCAGTTGTACCGATAGTTGCTCCACAAGCTCGGTACATGCTGCAACGAAGGCCTCCTTCTCTGCCGCCTGCCCTTCGAGGCGCCGGAATTCCTGCTCTGCCGCGATGAGCGCCTGCGTGCTCTCCGACATGTCCCGACTTTGTGCGACGTCGGCACGCCGGCGGCTCTCGCGCATCTTCTCGGCCATGAAATCACGGACCGTCAGATGGAGGCGTTGAGCATCAGCTCCCCCGGCACACAGGAAGCGCAGCCAGGTCTGAAGTGATCCCATGCGCCCCAGCCATTCCGATGGGTCTCGCTTGAGGAAGCGCTAGATGCACTTCCACCCCCTGCGTCGCGTTACCCGGCTATCCTCGACCGCCTCCGCGTCCGAGTCATCCATCTCCTCGGGGTCGGCAGGCCGGTAAGCAGGGAAGGCAGCCAGCAGGTCTGCTGCAGGGTCCGCCCCTGGGATGTCCTCATGGGAGATAGGTTCCCCAACACCTGGGCGACCTTCTTCTCTCGCCCCAGCGGCGACGACGCCCTCGTCAGCCCCCCTCTCTCCGATGTCAGCGCCGCCGGCGTCCGGAGCCCCCTGATCAGCAGTTGATGGGGCCGGCTCGGTTTGGAAGGTCTGTTCCGGAGCAGGCGGCATGTCCACCACTGGTCCACTCGTATATGGCCCGGGTTCGGCAACCCGACGAGCCTCCAATGTTGAGATCACTGCGCGGGGCATGCCATGGTTAGTCACGGATCGTCAATGGCAAGCACCAGCAGTAAAGTAGGGAGACTTACGGGAGTTCGGAGCGTCATCTTCCGCTACCCCGGCCGCCGCAGGAACAGTTGCAGCAGGGGATCCCTTAGCGCTTGACAGTTCGATAATGGGTGCCTGGCCCCCGCCTTGTCCTGCTGGCGCCTCTCCTACTCCTGTTGAGGACGCCTGACCGACATCCGTGTGCTCCTGAGAAGGATGGAGAAACGGGTTAGAAGCTGCATAAGAGAATGGATGAAGCAAGTTGAGTAGGGATAGAAGCGGACCTCGAGGAGCTCAGTGACATCAACGTTGTCAGAGCCGGCCACCTCGCCACTCTCCCGTGGGCTCCCCCGATGGGACCTTCCCTCGGGGCCTTCATCCTCCCCCGTCTCCTCCTCCTCCTCGGAGTCGCTACTGTCATCTTCTCCCGGCGACATCTGTTCTGGAGCGGGCTCGAGACCGAGCATCACCTTCACCAAAAGGGATGGCTCCGCACGCTGACCACGTTGGCGCGCGTACTCGTCCATGGCCGTCAGATATGCATATTGCCGGTTGAAGTCCACCCTGTCGGTGATCTGGAGGCGCCCGACCTCTGGCAGATAGATTCCTTCTCTGAGTATCTTTCGCCAGATGACGTCGGTCCCCAGTGACTGCCGCAGGGTCATCCAGGCCGACCACAGCGCCGGGAAGACCGCATCGTGGGAGGGTTCGAGCAGACGCCTCACCTGCTTCCCGAGCCGCTCCCCGACCGACGCATGTGCCCCCTCTCTGGGCGCCGAGGTCGTGGCAGCAGCCTGCGATGCGCCCGCCGCCGAAGTCCCTGCTCGCGCCGGCCCCGCTGCTTGGCGCGCCTCCGTTCTCCCCCGTGTGGCGGCGCCTCGCCTCCTCCCTTGACGCCCGGTCTCCGCACGGGTGACCTCGAGCCGCCGAACTGGCTTCCGTAGAAGCCCCTCAGGGTACGCGATGGCCCAGTGTTCGGCATACTCGGTTGCCAAGCCTGCGTCGATCCCGGTAGGAGGGAGAGTGATGACGTCGCCAGAGCCGAAGGCGACGAACATCAGCCACATCTGGCGAAGGACGCAAGGGTTCGTCTCCTCCCGAACAGCAGTGAATACCCTCTTCGGCATCCGTTGAAGGCACCCGAACTGCCTGGCGAACCGGGTCGGCACGTAAGGCTCGCAGATCACCTTCCCGTCGATCCGAGCCACGAGCACCCCGCCCCGCATGTTCAGGAAATATTCATGCTGCTCCAGCGGGCCCTGTCCGTTGTCGATCATCTGGCCGACAGGAGTGGGGAACGGGCTGAAGTTGAAATTGGCATGATTGCCAATCCGAACCCTCACGCCCTCCTCACTGAGGGTCATCGGAGCGACCCCCGCAATGTTCAGCAGGGAGGGTCGCAGGCCGTTGCCCGGAGGACTGATGGCATTTGGGAACGTATACCCACCGAGGTGAGCAGCCACCCATCCGTGGAAGAACTGAAAGGGCCCACAGATCCTTCGTGGCGACCCCCCTCGTGAGATGCGTCCCAGAATGGCATACAGCCTCGCCAGTACTGGGACCCCGAGGTTGTATCTCTTGTTGGCAGCCATGGCGCCCGCCATCGCCAGTGTCGCCGGGCGGACGCCCATCCTCGCATCCCGCACTGGCAGGAGCCACCCGCTCAGAAAGGCGGCCAGGAACGCCGCGTACCGGACGTTCGGGTCCCGGGCCTCGATGACGCGGTACCCCCATGAGCGGTAATCGCCCGTCTCCAGGACCCGCCAGTACGACCCGTTCCGGCTCCTCTGAGCTGCGGTCGGGCACCGCTTCCCCCTGCCTGGCATCTTGACCACCGGGTCATGCTCCAGGAACTGGCCAAACCAATCCTTGTAGGCTATGTCCTTCTGGAAGTCCTGGATCCCGAGCCGCTGCGTAGCCAGGTCAAGCAGATGCCAGGTCAGAATGGGAGTCCGTGACCTGTCCTCCCAGATGTTCTTCGGTGGCAGGAACTCATCGTACTGGTAGCCCTCCAGCGGGATACCTCCGATGCAGTGGATGTCCCAGAGACCGATGCCGACCTCCCCATGGTGAAGATGGAAGGTGTTGGTATCCGGGGACCAGCGAGTGAACAGCTCCGGCCCGAGCTCAGACTGCTGGTAGAAGTGGAACTGCGACGTCCACACCGCCTCGAACAGGCCGATGTACCGCAGCTCCTCTGCGAAGTGATCGCAAGTGTGGCATACCCAGAACGCCCAGGCCCATTCAATGGTAAAGTTGCCCCCAGATCGCAAGTCCCAGTCCTTCAGCCAGCCCTTGGTGTCGTCAGTGACACTCTGACGGTATGTGCTCGAGTAGAGGGCTGGAGAATTCTCCGCTGTAGGCTCACCCCCATCAATGGTTCGCGTCCTCGGGTTCAGGACGTAGACATCCAAGTTCCTGGTCTCCCTGGCCGGATGCCCATTGTTGGTGATGTTATAGCGGGGCAGCTCGTCCTCCCGAGTCACCCAGGTTCGCGGCGCATCAACCTCGAACCCTGGCACTGGAACCTCATCCAGGAGGCCAAAGTTCCAGAGCGGCAGGTTGTCTGACAATGGGTATGTCTTCTGGGCCGGCGTTAGTAAGTCGAACAAGGATTGATTGTTAGAAACAATCTCCTTGGCTCCGTAAACCTCCTCGTTCGTCGCCATCTCGGCTCTGCGAGTGGCGGCATCCCCTTCATTTCCTCTGTGCGCGGCCATCTCGGAAGATTCGAGAGTCGTGCGGGTTAAGGGATGAAGCGTGCGGGATCGGACGAGGCTGGTGGAAAAGTTTGAGAGGCGGCGCGCAATCCTAGTGGACGGCGCGCAATCGGGAAGTCCTTCGCGAAAAACCCCGGATATTCGCGCAAAAACAGAGCGAAGTCCGGACGGTTTTGCGCGACGAGCGAGCGAATTCCGCGCCGGAAAAGGCAATTTCGCGCACGAGAGCAGAGAGGCTTATCGCGTGGAAGGCCAGTGTACGGCACGGAGGGACCCAGTGCCCCTATTTATAGGCGAGGCCGTGGTCCGCGCTGCGCGGAAAAGGCTTTGCGCGACCGCATCGGCCGCTTTCGCGCACGACACCCATTTTTGCGCGCCACAGTCCCGCGTCGCCCAGGACTTCGGCATTCCGGCGTCTCCCTCGGAACCCGATCGTTGCGACCTCTCGCCGATCAGATTCCGAGGGGGGGCTTTTGTAGACGCCGTAAAAGTCCGTTGTTCCCAAACAAAGCTCCGGATGCGGAAAGCGAGGTCATATTTGGAGTCGGAAGGATGTTTCGGAGGGCCCGGAGGCCTTGCGCGGAATTTCAGAGGCCCGCGCGCAAAGGTGATGTTCCGCGCGCAAACCCCCCGGGATGCGCGCAAGGCGCCGGTCCGGCGCGCAATTTTGCGCGCCGCGGGTCCGCGCGACTCCCTTGCGCGCCGCGCTCGATTCCGCGCCCGCGAGGAGAATTTCGCGCTCGCACCCTGGATTCCGCGCCCGGGGTTGCCTATAAATATAAGGTGACCCCCAACGTTTCAAAGGTTGCTGGAAGTCGAAACGTCTCTCGTGCGCGCAATTCAACCCCTTCCGCGCGCAATGACGAACTTCAGGTAACCTCCTTTCTTTCGCGCAAGAAAGCCTCGGGGTCCGCCTTCGCGCGCAATCCCCGCTGGCTCCTTTCATTTGAATAAAAACTCACCCTAAGGCCTTTGCGCGCAAAAGAACCCGCTTGCGCGCAATTGCCCCCGGGGTGCGCGCAATCCGGCCTGATTGCGCGCACCCCCCCTTCTTTCAAGTGGCCATTCGTTAAAGAATGAGCCGTTGCCCCCGCGCGCTATCCGAAGCCCGGTGTGAGCAATCTCAAGCATCCGCGCGCAAGGCGCTGGCCCAATTTCGCGCCAGCCGCCCCGATTGCGCGCCGGCCCGCAGTATTGCGCGCAAAGCTTCCTTTTTGCGCGCAATCTGCCAGGGTCGTCCCCGTTGACCTCCTAAGGGTACCCGCCTGTGTGGCACCCGATGATTCTCATCCCGGGTGCCCGCACCGTGCGTTGTCTTCCCGTGCGGCCCTCCAGGTTCGTGCGAAGTGACATGCACCCATCGTCCGCGCTGCAAGACGTTAAACTGCCAAGTGCTTCGTCCGGCAACCTATGCCCAGCATGACGTTAAACTGCACATTCGTCCGGCAACCTATGCCCAGCATGACGTTAAACTCCACATTCGTCCGGCAACCTATGCCCAGCATGACGTTAAACTGCACATTCGTCCCGCATGACGTTAAACTGCGCATTCGTCCCGCATGACGTTAAACTGCGCATACGTCCAGCATGACGTTAAACTGCATATTCGTCCAGCATGACGTTAAACTGCACATCCGTCCAAGCTGCACGACGTTAAACTGCCTAGCCCCCATCGTCCGCGCTGCAAGACGTCAAACTGCCAAGTGCTTCATCCTCAACACACGACGTTAAACTGTACTTCGTCCGGCAAGACGTTAAACCGTCCGCTTCGTCCTCAACACACGACGTTAAACTGTACTTCGTCCGGCAAGACGTTAAACCGTCCGCATCGTCCGATCCCGTGCTCTGCACGCAGGGTCTCCCCCGGTTTGGACGTGGCCCCCACCCGCTCGTCTCTGCAGGGATGTCGGGATTATCCCCCTTTTGGGACGATTTAATGGGAGTGGCTTTTCCCTACGGGGGCAGGGTATTACAAACCCCTAGTTTCTCGTGGGAGGCTGCACATGTGTATCTCCATTGCGCCTCCCCACTGCCGAAGCCAGTAGAGGGTCTGACTGGGATCGAGGTGTCTTCCGCTTTCGGTCCAAGTCCCTTCCAACTGAGTTTTGCAGCATCCGGGCTGCCCCAAGTGCGTAAGTCCTGACAGAATGAACTACGTGGACTTTGATCCCTGTCTTCTATACAGGGTACGTAGGAAGCCTCCCTGAGGTCCAAGCCCGCCACCTGGTCGTCCCGGTCGTATTTACGTCGGTTCGTCCATCAGTGGACCCCTCCAGGGTTCACGCTTGCGTTGATTCACCTATGAATCCGCCCTTGTGGGAGACTGCCCGTGTGTATCTCCACGGTGCCTCCCCACAGCCCCCCTTTTCCATTTCCCCTTTTATCGTCCAGCATGACGTGAAACTGTGATCCACCCGGCCGTTCCATCCCCCTCTGTGCGAGGTGGTTCGGTTCAATCCTCCGCCCGGCGGCCTCGACCTCTTCGTGAGTCGGCTTTCCGACGTCCAGCATGACGTTAAACTGTATGCCCGAACTACGTTGACTTTGATCCGTGTTAACGCGCGGTACGTAGGAAGCCCCTCTGGGGTCCAAGCTCTTCACTTCATCATCCATCCTGATCCTTACCCGGGCCGCCACATCCCGGTGGGGTCATGCCACTTCACTCCACTCCACGTTACTTGGGAAGCCGCCCATGTGCTGGCCCCAGCGTCGGAGGTTCCCCGCAAGGGGTTCTGTCATCTGATCCACTTTTCGTGTTGATCGGTCCGACGCCGTCCCCGCTGGACGTTAAACTCGCGGCATACCCCGTGTTAAACATGGGAAGCTGAGGAAAACCTCAGGTGACACAGTTCCCCGCACCTAGTACGGGAGTCCTCAGGCCATTATGCCTTCGAGAAGCCCTATTAGGGACGGAAGACAGATGTGCAGAGCCGCAGTGTTACGACACGCCCCCAGCACCCAGAGCCACCCGGCCTTCTCACCGCAGGTTGCTGCCCCGCCCAGACTCCTTGGAACGTCCGGGCGGAAGCAGCGTAATTAACCGGTGTCCATGAAGATATGGCGCCGGGAACGAGATTCACGAACATTCTTAAGTCTATGAGGGAGACCCGGATTAGGCGACAAGTTCCGAGGAGACGTCCAAGGAAGGAGGAGCCGACATCCCATCATCCCGGTTTCGATCAAGGAGCAGACGCCCCTGAATAAGGGACGGATGCCGCCCGCCCTTGGAAAGCGGGACTGCGGGACCACAAGCCGCGCGCCCATCCCCTCGGGTTGACGGGTGCACGCGCGAGCGCGTCCTGGCGGAACAGCGTAACCCGACGCACATCCGCACCGAAACAACGTCCACGTCCCCTTTCCCCATCAGAGGTCATCCAACGAAGGATGATCAACAGCCTCGTGCGCAGGTATGAGGAACAAGGGGTCATCCCGACCAGGGATATGGCCCGTTTGGACCTGGAGGCTTGCAGGCCCCGCCGTCAACACCGCCCTAACAGGCCGCGCAGGGAGCCCCCGCTCCCCACCTCGACATTCAACCGTTTCGGGAGCCTATCCCCAGAACGCCTTGACGACTCTTCGCCTTACGCCGAAGAGGCAGGCGCGGTCCGGCTCAGCCCGCTCAGGGCCCCGACCCAGGACCCCCAGGCGAGAGCTCCCGTCCGGCCACGTCAGCGCCGCTGTCCGGCCCCGCAGGAAGAACAGGCAGACTATGTCCCTGCACCACCTGCACAGGCCCGCCTGACCCGACGTCAGCGCCGGGCCCGGGCTGAGGACGCTCGCCTAGCCGCGTCCACATCGACAGCTATAGTGGCCCGAGCCACCGCCGACGTACATTATGAAGCCCCCGCCTACATTGAGCAGGGGCACCCCTTCGCCCAACCAAGATTGAGACACCAGCCGCCCCATGGGCAGGCCGGGTTGACTCTCCGGGTTGCAGGCCCCAGTGATGATCGTCGCGAGCTAACCCGCGGTGATGCCACCCCGTACAGAGGTCCTCCCCATACCACTACTCCACAGAGCGTGGGCCTTCCCCGCTCCGAGGTTCGTCGTGGAGGCATGCCTCGTGCTGCCCCCATCCTGCAGGAAGACCTGCCCCGGGGCAGTGATGCTCAGCGCGGAAACATTTCCCGCGCCCGCTGTACAGGGTATGAAGTCCATCCTTCTGAAGGCACCGTCCATCCGGTCCTTTGACGTGGGGGCCCCCCCTACGTCCTCTCTGCGACTGGCGAAGATCCTCCTCGCCCCAGCAACTCAAGGAGTGAAGGTCAGCCTCGCTCCACTCGCATCGACCATGGAGGCCTTCCCCATGCTCCTGCCGGTTCCAACAGAGGCCCCGCCCACGTGGGTACTGTTCATGGAGGTCCTCCCCATGTACCCTTTGATATTTTCCCTGGTGCCCCCGGCACCCCGGCTGTCTCAAGTGGGGGCCCTCTCCGCCACGGCGCTAGTGCCGCCCCAGGGATGCCTGATAGGGGTCAACCCTGTCCCGAAGAGCCACCCAGGGGCAGAAGAGCGGGTCGTCGCCGCCACAAGAAGAATCCTGGGAAGGCCCAGGGGGGGATCAAACCTGCCCGCTTCTCCGATTCGGAAGCGGAATGCGATTCAGCGATGGAACCTTCTCCCAGCTCCTCCGTATCAAGGACTGGGGCAGGAACCAGACGCGTCAGCCTCGTTCTCCCGGAATTTGAGGTCCATCGGATTCCCGTCTCTCTCCGCAGGTACATCCAGGAGGAAGAAATCCTGGGAATTCCTCAGGTTTCGACCGCGTAGTCACCGCCACCGTCACCCGAAGCGCCCTCTACCTCTACTCGGGATCACGGGGAGCTGTTTTGGGGGTCAACGGTGGTAGAGCCACGACATGACCGGACACCGGTAACGGCAATTCCCATACCCGAAGCAGTGGCTGTTAGCCCGTCCTATCGTGACATTGTGGTCAGGTCACCTCGTTCTTCAGAGGAGGGCCCAGAGTACGGTGGCCAGTCTGCTCGCTTGCCGTATTCTCCACCGCCGAGTTTGCTATCCCAGAGGTCCGCCTCAGTACCGCTACCGGTCCCTCAGCCACCCCCGGTCGATGAGTGGGGAAATGTGGGGCCGAACCCCGAGGATGAACCCAGGATCTTCTGGAGTATTCTTGCAGCGGACTACTTCCCAGAGAAGTTTTGGCCCACGACGGCACTGAACTTCCGCGTACCCGAGTCGCTTACCCCTGAAGAAGTGGGATGCTTTTGTCGGACCCTGTGGGCGACGCACTTCCGCCTCCGTTGGGAACGGGTGTGTACCCCAGGAGTCGAGAGCACTTCGAGGAGATTGGCAAACAGTGCCGCCTAATTGATGCAGCGGCGCTCCTTGCGGCCCAGCACCCCGAGTCGCCCGGTCACCAGAGTGCCCTCCAACGAAAATGCGTCCAGAGTTTTAAGTCACTCCGCAATATTGTCAGGGAAGCCACCCCCCATGTGCAAGTCCGTGGTTGGGGACGCTATGCCGCTCTCCTCTTCGACCCTATCCGACGACAGCCCGATTCTCTATGCGACATTGAGGATATGCCCTCAAGAGGGGTCACAGTCCACATGGCCGACGTTGTGGATAAGGAATATGAGCTTGAGTTCCTTGATGGGGACTTACCATCCGAGGGCGTACCGCCACTACTCGACCCATCAAGGAGAGTCACCCGTCAGCAAAGGAACCTGCTAGGCCTCCCCGTACCCACCGAGTCACTGGCACTCGGTCGAAGCACTGGCAAGGGTAAGGAGCATGTCGGGATAGTCAAGCACTCCGACCCGTCTGCCTCTGTGCAGAAAACAGACGAAGACCCTGAGAAGGCCACGTTGCGCCAGCAGCTTGCTGATCAGAAGAGGCTGGTCGACGAACTCTTGGCTGAACGCGCCACAGAGCGACGACCCGACTATGGTAATCCCAGGCCGGGGCAGCAGGGGCAGGAACAATTTCCCCCCGGTGAGATGCCTCCGGGCAACCCTGATCATGCTACTGCCGCGGACAGGGCGGAAGCCGGAACGTATGGAAAGAGGGCGCGATACGTCTCGCCAAACCCCCCTGAGCGACGGGGCAATCTGAAGAACCCAACCCGGGTTCCCCCAGTCGCCCAACAGGTCGTCCAACCAGTCAACCCGCGAGCAGCAGAAGCCGTCTACCGTGTTGAAGAACCTGGCAATGCGCTTGTGGTTAGGGACCCCCGTCAAGACAGGGACCCCCATCCGGAGGACCTTATTGCGGCACTCACAGCCCGCCTTGAGGCGTTGGAGACACGGCAGGTGGCTGTCCCACCGGATGGAAAGCCTTATCCCGCGTGGGTGGATGATATGCCCGCGCCTCCGGGTATTGGGAACCCCACTTTCTCGCCTTTTAACGGGACAGGGGACCCACCCCAGCACTTGGCTCATTTCTCTTCCAGGTGTGGTCCCATGCTGGGGACCCCGGCTCAGCATGAAGCCGCTAAGCTCCGATGTTTTGTACAGACGTTGGAAGGTCCAGCATTCGTCTGGTACAGCCAGCTCCCCATCGGATCAGTGACCGGTTGGGAGGATCTTCGCCGGCAGTTCTTGTACCAGTTCAGCTCCACCACGCAGAAGACCAGCATCGCGGACCTCTTTAAGTGCAAACAGAGGCCTGATGAGCGGGTTGCAGACTTCATCGCCCGGTGGAAAGGACTTACGTATTCTCTCGATATGCCGCTGACTCAGGAGCAATTACTGACGATGTGTGTGGGGAACGTAAAGACAGAGCTGGTACCCTCCTTGATTACCCAGAACTACCCTGGGGGGTTCAGAGATTTCTCGGATAAGGCCCAGCGCCTCGAGGAGGCCCTGCAACAGGCTAGTCAGGCACGTTTGCTGCCCCCTATGATCCCAGCCAGGAGGGCCGCCAGGGCTGAACCCACCGCAGTGGCTCAAATAGAAGCCCCGATGCAGCTGGAATTGTTACCGGCGGCACCACCCCCGCAACCCCGCAGAGGTCCTCCACCTCAAGCACAGGCTCCTGCCCAGCAGCGACCGCCTCAGAACCGACAGGTTCCCCCGCGCAACGCGCCACCGCCACCTAGGCAAGACAACCAGGCGCCGCCCCCTCGGAAGGCCCTTCCGGTCCCTCGACAGGACCAGGCCCCCAGGGCACCTTACCCGGAAAGAAAGTACCATACCTATTCGTTTAACGAAAATCAGGTCCCTGGTTACTTCCGAAGTGCTCTAGAGCAGGGGATCGTGCGTCTGCCTGAGTGCAGGAGGCCGGCAGAGGCGCATCTCACTGATCACCCCAACTACTGCCCTTATCATCGGATCCTGGGGCACACCCTCAAGCGATGCTATGTGTTTAAAGACTGGCTTCAGGACCAGGTCAACAACAACATAGTCAAGTTGGGCCCAGCGCCAGCGCAGGTGGCAGGCGTCTTTGCGGGATCAGAAATCGGCAGTGACAGCGAGGGTGAGTGGCAGCAGGTCCCTAGCCGCGGGTCCCAGAAATACAACAACTGGATGGCTCGAAAAACTGTCGTCCGTGCCCAGGGTATCATCCGGGCATGCCTGAAGCAGTCGGAACCTTCAGAAGAAGTAGTTGGCGCCTCAACATCATCTTCACAGTCGACCTCTGCCCAAAAAGGCAAGCAGCGGCGACGCAAGAAGAAGCAACGTGCACCGCCAGTGCCGTCGTCATCCCGCACTCTCGGCGAATTTATGCCTCCCGAAATGGGCATTCCCCCCAGAATCCGCCCAGCGGTGGATGACTCTTCGAGTGACAGTCAAGGGTACGCTTCGGTTAACACCGTGGAGCTGGTAAAGCCCTATATGACCCCCGAAGAGGGGGAACCCCAGGCAGACCGCCCCAACGTTTCCAGCCGACGTCAACGTCAGCGGAATCGCAATCACGCCGGTCACCGAGGTATGTCAGCAGGCACTTGTGACCAAGCCGTGCACGCTACCGAGACCAGGCAGCAGGCTCAGCGCAGATCTCAGCACGCGCATACCCATCCAGCACCCTTGGCTCTACCTCCACCGCCGTTCGTGTTACTGGATCAGGGAGAGCCGCCTCGTTCGTATCATAGCCAGTCTCGCCCGGCGAAGGGCCAGCCCCCGCTGTTCGATCTTAGCCCGGCGACTACTCTCCAGGCTTCTACTAGCAGGCAGCAGGATGTACCCAGTGCTAGCCGACTGCCAGTTCAACCGGCAGGACCCGCTATGCCTCCAAATGCCGAAAAACCCCCTGTAAGCAGAGGTTCACGTTTGGCACGCAAGTATGATGTCCTAAAGCACCTAGCCAGCATTCCGGCGAGGCTTTCCATCCTTGAGGCCCTGCGCTTGTCATCCGAGATGCGCGAGGCACTTGCCGAGGCCCTAAGGAGCCCCCTCCAGTTCGAGACGGAAGTGGCAGCCGCGGAGGCCTTCCATACCGAGACGATTGAAAACGCCGAATGTCAGGCGGTTATCTCGTTCTTTGGTGAAGATGAAGACCCTCCTATACAGGGGCACATTCTCCCACTGTATATCACTAGCCACTTCAACGGTGTGGAAGTCCGTCGCTGCCTCGTTGACACGGGTTCTGGAATCAATCTAATTCCGACCCGAACGCTGCGAAAGCTGGGTTTGTCCGAAGGTGATTTGACTCCCTCTGACCTCAGGATTCAGGGGTACGACAGGACAGAGCAAACCCCGGTCGGCAAGATCCGTCTGAAGACCCAGTTCGGTGGCTTAATTTCCAGCACCGAGTTCATGGTTGTTTCTCAGGATACCGCCTACAACGCATTGATGGGCAGGCCATGGCTCCATCTGCATGCAGCGGTTCCCTCGTCGTATCAACAGTGCCTTAAGTACTCACTCAACGGTCGAGTAGGCGTGCTCCAAGGAGACGCATCCCCTTTCGCTTCTTGCGAGGCCCGCTATCTGGATGCGGGTTATTACAAAAGTAAGGACAAGCAGATCCTGGTCAGCGAGGATGAGCCCGCCCCAATCACAAGTGATCCCTGGGCGAGCATGGACGATGCCTACATCCTCCCGATCCATCGGTTGGAGGCCACGACCCCCGACATGGGACAATGTTTCGTTGTTTCGGGTACGCAAGGAAGGCAGGTTCCCGCGTCCAAGTGACGGCGGAAAATCACCTCGTACTCCTACATCAACCAGGCTCGGGTCATCCCGGAATCTCCTACCCCTGTGCGGTACCAGGACGTCAAGCTCATGACAACGGCGGTGCGCCATACGTGTCTATTTCGCCGGGCTGGAATCAACCGACTCTGGCCGACGCGTCACCACTACTTTGATATCATCAAGCGTGGCCCCTTAGGCCGAAGGACGGATGGGATAGGGTCAAATGCATTCATTGCTATGGTCTCCACGACGAGTGAGTCTCCTGATGTGATGACCGCTGCTGCCCAAGCTGGAACCAGCTGCCCCTCGGGTTTTGAGAGCCCAGAAGTACCTTCCGTCACGGGAAATCCCCCCACGGCTGGGGAGGAAGACTTGGAGGATGCTCCCCCAGCCTTTCAAGAAGGCGTCTCTACCACGGTCGATGAGCTGGTACAGGTGAACCTTGGTAGCGAGGCAGATCCAAGACCCACATTAATCAGTGCGGCCATGTCCCTCGAGGAGCGGCAGCAGTATGTAGACTTCCTCAAACAGCACCGCGATGTGTTTTCCTGGAGTTACGATGAGATGCCAGGGCTGGATCCCCAAGTGGCCGTCCACCGTCTGGGCCTCCCAGTAAAACATCGTGGGTTTAAGCAGCCTCCCAGGAAAATGCACCCTTCCCATGGCGCTATGGTTGAGGCCGAAGTTGATAAGCTAATCAAGGAAAACTTCGTCAAAGAGGTCCAGTACCCCAAATGGCTCGCCAACATCGTGCCAGTCAGGAAGAAGAATGGGCAGATTAGAGTCTGCATCGACTTCCGCGATCTCAATCGCCACTGCCCAAAGGATGACTTCTCACTCCCGGTGACGGAGCTGTTGATTGACGCCATGGCCGGGTTCCAAGCCCTCTCTTTCATGGATGGGTATTCCGGGTATAACCAGATCTGGATGGCCCCCGAAGATGAGGAGTCCACTGCCTTCAGGGCTCCCCAGGGTACCTTTTGCTACCGGGTAATGCCATTCGGTTTGAAAAATGCAGGTGCCACTTATCAGAGGGCCATGCATCGCATATTCAAACCGATCCTCGGGACATTGGTGGAGTGCTACGTGGATGACCTTGTAGTCAAATCATATCAGCGCCAGGACCATCTCAAAGACCTTGAGAAAGTGTTCGGTTTCCTCCGTTCCCGTAACCTGAAGATGAACCCACTGAAGTGTGCCTTCGGAGTCACCTCCGGGAAGTTTCTGGGCTTTGTTGTCAGATACCGAGGTATCGAGATCGACCCGGAGAAGATCAAGGCCATCAGCCAAATCCCTCCCCCGAGCAACATTCAGGAGCTTCGAGGCCTGCAAGGCCACTTAGCCTATATACGCCGATTCATTTCGAACCTGGTCGGCAAGTGTAAGCCCTTTTCTCGGCTCATGAAGAAAGGCGCTGCCTACGAATGTGATGAGGAGTGTCGGATCGCCTTCGAGGAAATCAAGCAGTATCTGCTCCAACCTCCGGTCTTGATGCCACCCGTCTCTGGAAAGCCGCTGGTCCTTTACGTGACTGCCCTGCAGAGATCCCTCGGCGCGCTGCTCGCCCAGAAGAATAACGAGGGCACTGAGAACAGTCTCTACTATCTCAGTCGCATGCTTCTCGATACGGAGGTCAGATATTCCCTTATCGAAAAGAGCTGCCTTGTGCTCGTCTTCGCCGTGCAGAAGTTGCGACACTACCTACAACACCACGAGGTGCAATTGATCTCTCGGGTGGATCCGCTGAAGTACATCCTGAACCGCCCCATGCTGACTGGCCGGCTAGCACGGTGGGCGGTGATTCTCTAGCAGTTTGACATCAGGTTTGTGCCTCAGAAGGCCGTTAAGGGATAGGCATTGGCAGACTTTTTAGCTGCCCATCCAACCTCCGCGGATCAAACCCTGGACCTGGATTTCCCCGACGAGACGATCCTCTCGGTCGATCACGCTGTCCCATGTTGGAAAATGCATTTCGACGCCGCCTCCCGGAGCCCCACTGGTAGAAGGCTCAACGACCCCAAGCTCAACAGAGTGGGTCTGGGTATTGTTTTCATTACCCCGGCGCAAGCCGTCCTGCCGTACTCCTTCCTGTTGTCAGAAGGTTGTACAAACAACGAGGCAGAGTACCAAGCTCTCATCACCGGCCTCGAGTTGGCCCTTGAGATCCATGTACCCCATCTACATGTGAAGGGAGATTCTGAGCTGGTAATCAAACAGGTTAATGGCGACTACGTCGTTAGGAAGCCAGAGCTTGTACCGTTGCTGGAGTACACCCTCCTCCTAATGGCCCAGTTCTCTTCTCGGCCAGAGGTTACCCATGTCCCGCGGTCACAGAACGGCCAAGCGGACGCCCTAGCTGGCTTAGCCGCATCGCTCGCAGAACCCGAGCAAGATGATTTGGTCATACACGTGGCCCACCATAGAGTCATTGCTCCCGTCACCCAAGAGGACCGTGATAGCCTACGGGTAAGTCATCTCACCGCCGGACCCTCCGTATCGGGAGTCCCGGGCTCGTCAGACGCAGTGGTTGAAACGACCCCCGATTGGAGAGCACCTTTTGTCGATTATCTCCAAAATGGCCAGCTCCCGGACAACCGGGCCGAGCGCGAGCGAATCCGACGCCGCGCACTTCAATTTACCCTCCAGAGCGGCCCCAGTCTTGAGCAGACCCTCTATAAACGGAGTTTTGATGGTGTCCTCCTCCGTTGCATCCAAGGAGTAGAGATACCTCAAGTTATGCAAGAGGTTCACGCCGGTTCCTGTGGCGCCCATCAAGCTGGGCCGAAGCTGTCCCATCAAATCCGGAGGCTAGGGTACTTCTGGCCCTCCATGATCCACGATTGTATTGGATACGCCAAGAGATGCCACGCGTGCCAAGTGCACGCCAACTTCTTGCATCGGCCGCCAGAACCCCTCCACCCCACTAAGTACTCTTGGCCATTTGCGGTATGGGGACTCGATGTAGTGGGACCGTATCCGCCGGCAACAGCCTGCCAGTGTAGGTTCATCCTGACTGCTACAGATTTCTTCTCCAAGTGGGCAGAAGCAGTTCCGCTCAAAGAGGTCAAGGCCCGTTCCGTCGTTGACTTTCTGAGCTCCAACATCATCCACCGGTTTGGGGTCCCTCACTCCGTCCTCACTGACAACGGCACCAACTTCCGAGCAGCTGAATTGAAGAAATTGTACGCTAAGTACGACATCCGGTCAAACCATACCTCCCGCTACCACGCACAGGCGAATGGAAAGATCGAGGCATTCAACAAGACCCTCTCTAACATTCTGCAGAAGATGGTTGGTCAGAACAAGAAGAGTTGGCCGGACAAGCTCCCCAACGCCCTTTGGGCTTACCGGACGACGACTCGCAACTTTACCCAGGTGACCCCATATTCCCTGGTGTATAGAGCCGAGGCCATCCTACCCATTGAGATCCAGCTGCCGTCGCTACGCACGGCAGTTTATGATCACCAGACATCAGATGAGGTAGCCGAGATCCGTCTAGCTGAGTTAGAGGCACTGGACGAGAACCGGCTTCGTGCCCTGCACAATCTGGAAAGGCATCAGGACAAGATGGCAAGAGCTTTTGACAAGAAGGTTCGTCTCTGCTCTTTTCTACAGGGTGACCTGGTGCTGGCCCTGCGAGCGCCAATGATTCCCGGAAGGAAACCGCCCAAGTTAGAACCCAAATGGGAAGGGCCTTATATCATCCATAAGGTTTACCCCAATGGAGCATACTCCTTGGTGACCACAGATGGAGAGTGTGTAACCCCTCCCACCAATGCCAGATTCCTCAAGCGATACTTTGCCTAGGGCAAAAGTGGTCCTGCATGACCCTAAACTGCGAGAGGGTCCTGCACGACATTAAACTGCATTGGTCCTGCACGAGATTAAACTGCATTGGTCCTGCACGACCCTAAACTGCGACTTGGTCCCGCATGACCTTAAACTGTATCTCCGTCCTCACTGCAAGACGTTAAACTGCAAGTCAGTCAGTTCTTCCTGACCGAGGCTCAGCCTCAGGCCCCTCGGCCTCTTTGGGCCCCTGGCCCCGTCTCCACCGAGGTCTGGCCCCAGGCCCCCCTCGTTTCTCTCCGACTTACCCTCTTACGGGATCGTACGGTACAGTGTAGGACTACGTTCTCACGTTGGGATCTTGTACCATGCCGCACACATCCCCGAACGAGATTCCCCTCATCCCGCATGATGTTAAACTGCATGTCAAGAACTACGTACGGCTTGATTCCCATCTTCATGGGATACGTAGGAACGCTCGGACGCCTTGTCTTGAGCCCAGCCCCAAGCTTCTCTCTTTCACTATTCCCCATGGGGATGGTCTCCTTGGAGGATCTTTGTGTAGCAGGGCGTCGGCTTTCTTGGCCCCTCTCATACAACCCCACTCACGCAAAGATTGTAAAGGTCGCACCATGCACCCACTCCCGTTCTTCTACCCTCCCGCGTCCTCACCGCATGACGCTAAACTGCATGGCCTTCAAGAACTACGTATGGCTTGATTCTCATCCTTATGAGATACGTAGGAACGCCCGGACATTTCGTCCGTTGGCCCAGCCCAAAAGCCAAAATCTTCCCCTCGGGTCAAGACACGGCAGGGTGCACACTTTTGCCCCGACCCACGTCGAGCAAGCCTCGACCCGGCTGCACATTCCCCCCTGGAGGTGTTTTCCCCTTTCGTGGATGGATTCACACCCGGAGGGGCCCCCAAGAACGTCCTGGATACAAAGCCCAAGGGCTCTCCTACCGATACGGGCCAACGCCCACGAGGGTTTCTCAAGCAACAAATCGAAACAAGTCCCGCGTTGCGAATTTGGTCAGCGGTCGACGCTCATTTGTTGCCCCCATGCGGGTCACCATAGGAATGCTGTGTTTCGAATATGGTCAACAGTGATTCATTCTGCCCCATCCTGAGGTGACAAACTTCCCCCAGGTGGTGCTAGTGATCGGGCCCACAGCCCAAGATTCCTCACCCGGAGCGTACGGTGTGGTGTAGGACTACGTCCTCATCCACGTCGGGATCATGTACCATGTCGTACGACTCCACTTCCGAGGCTCAGCCCCAGGTCCCTCGGCCTTTCCAGGCCGCGGCCCAGGACCTATCTTATAGGATTGTACGGCATGGCGTAGGGCTATGTCCTCATTAACGTCGGTTTTTCGCCATACTGTACACCTTGCTTAGGGATATGTTATTCCCCTCCTCGTCCAGTACGACGTTAAACTGCGCTTCAAGAACTACGTGTGGCTTGATTCCCATCCTGATGGGATACGTAGGACCACCTGGATGTCCAAGATCCGGGTCTAGCCCCATCCCTCGGGAATCCTCATCCCATCTTGGCCCCCTGGCCTATCCTTCCTCCATGAGGGGATCATATGGTGCGGTGTGGGATTATGTCCTCATTCACGACGGTCTCGTGATGACCACGCCATGCTCCCACCCCCTGCTGATTTGTTTCCTCGATCCCTCTTTTTCGGCGGTTCTCCAATGTGCTTAAGAGTACTCTGGTTCATTACCTGGAATGCCAATCTTTACTCGGACACGTCCGCACCCGCTTTCCAGGCTTTGCGTATCCCCGCATCAGGGCTTTCACCATCTTTCACACCCGGAGGGACCCCCAAGAACGGCCTGGATACAAAGCCCAAGGGCTCTCCTACCGATAGGGGCCAACGCCCCCCAGGATTTCGGACAACAAATCGATAAAATCCCGCGTTGCGAATATGGTCAGCGGTCGATGCTCGTTTGTTGTTCCCACCTCAGGCTAACGCGATACAGACGCTGTGTTTCTGTCACGGATAACAGTTTTCCTCTATCGTCACGACAACCCGTTAAGCCCAAATGTCGGGTACACAATTCACACCCTTCGTCACTTCATCGTGTCCAAGTAGAGTCTCGGGATTCTTGGTACCTTTCCTCCGTGCACGTCTGCGCATTTGAGGAACAAGCTACAACAAAGGTGTCCTTCGGAACTTTCTGCTGTGTCCCCTTTAATGGATTCCCCAAGTATTGCAATGAGGATTCTCCCCTTGTTCCCCACACCGAGTTTATCTCACGTGGGCTTAGGGATTGGGTTGACCTCTGTGATTACTCGGGAGTTGTCACCACCCACGGTCCGAGCTCTAAGACCATAAACTAAGACTCTCATCTGGAACTACGTTCAAGACCCCTTGTCTTTGGACCCGGCTTGAGTTCAGCGAATTTACCTCTCTAATCCTGCCTTCAGGACCCTGATCACAGGACTGCGTGGCGCAGTGTAGGATTACGTCCTCATTCACATCGGGTACGCAATAGCTGCACCACGCACGCCCCCATTCTGAGGTTCAGTCCTCCTATCCCCTGTCCTGCATGACATTAAAAGGCACCCTTAAGAACTACGTGTGGCTTGATTCCCATCCTAATGGGATACGTAGGACCACCTGAATGTCTAAGATTCGGGTCCAGCCCCACCTCGGGGAGATCTCCTGATTTCCCGGTCACCTAGGCCACTTGGTCCATCCCTCTCCAGCGGGGGGTGCGTAGGTATGGGAATCTGCCATCTCTCGATCACCCTCAAGGTTGAGTCCCTTGGCTCCCTGTAGTGGTTCACCCATGTATTGAGAGTACTCTGGTCTAGGACCAAGAGTGTCAGATTCAACTTGGTCAAGTTCCTTCCACTTGTCAAGCTTCGTGTTCCCCTCTATTCGGACTTCCATCATCCTTCACACCCGGAGGGACCCCCAAGAACGGCCTGGATACTACGCCCAAGGGCTCTCCTACCGATACGGGCCAATGCCCTCCAGGGTTACGGACGACAAATCGATAAAATCCCGCGTTGCGAATATGGTCAGCGGTCGATGCTCGTTTTGATTAGTCCTCATTTCAGGCTAACGCGACAGGATTCTGTGTTGCGAACATGGTCAGCAGTAATCCTTTGTCGTCACGCCAGCTCCTTCAGTCCTTGAATGTTGGTTGCATGATTCACATCATTTTCCACCCCATCATGTCCAGGTGGAATCTCGACACTTTTGGCATTATCCCTCAGTGCACCTTTGCATGCTAGGGGGACAAAGTTGCAATCTGGCGCCCTTTGGGGATCCCATGGTCCGAGCTCTAAGACCATAAACTAAGATCCATTCGGGACTACGTTTAACTTGATTCCCATCCTCATGGGATACGTAGGACCTCCCAGACGCACTGTCTCCGGGTACAACCCATTCAGGAAGCCAGTCTCTCTCCCTGTTTTACCTCCGGATGGCGTACAATTTGATGTGGGATCATGTCTCTGTCAAATGTGTTTTATAAACACTGCGCACATTTCCCGCCTAGCATCGTCTCTGCTACGTCTGCGCTGCATGACGATAAAATGCATGCTTGGTCCTATCATACGACCCTAAACTGTGACATTATCGTCCTGGCCGCATGACGAAAAAACGGCACCACATTGTGGTGACCTCGCTGTAGAGGACATCACGTTGGGTACTGGCCACGCGCCATGCCATTTTTCAACGCCCATCACGGCTTGATTCTTGTGGCGACATCACGACCTACAGTTCTAGGCCTGTCGCTTCAAAAAAAACCATTCACCTCAAAGAACAAACAAGATACATCAAATTCCGCTTCTTTTAGTGCAAGGGCCACATCCGCACTTCTCCTTTCCCCTGGCACTGGTACCTTACCCTGCCTCCTTCCAGAACTACGTATGGCTTGATTCTCATCCTCATGAGATACGTAGGAGCGCCCGGGTACTTCCCCGCAGGTCCAGCCTAACCCTGGTGTTCGGTCCCTCGACTCGAGCTCATTCACGTCAGGTTGTGATGTCATGCGTCCCCTGATCCCTTTTTCCAATCCATGGTCCGAATTCTATGACCATAAACTAAGATTTCCCCAAGGGAAAGGAATCTGCTCCCTCTCTCTAATACGTTTCGTTGACGTATTCAGATGTGTTTTGACAAAAAGCCCGAAGCATGGGATTTTCACAGGGACATTCCCCACATCCCATGACCAAGCTTCGTGAGCTCACTATTTGGATCCTCATCCTCTTCCACATCCAAAAGGACCCTCAGACGACGTGGATACTAAGCTTAAGGGCTCTCCATGAATGCTGGACCTAAGGGTCCTACAATCGTTTCAGGCCAACGTCCCTGCGGATATTCGACAACATTTGTGACACGGTCCCGTGTTTCGAACATGGTCAACGGTCGACCCTCATTTGTTTGTCCCCATTTCAGGCTAACGCGATAGGATGCTGTGTTGAGAATATGGTCAGCAGTAGTCCTCCATCGCCACGCCGTAACCATCGTGATCCGAATCTCGAGCGTCATGATTCACACATTTCCACTCCCTCATGTTCAAGTGGAACTCCACCATACTTGGCTCTTTCTCTTCGCGCATCTAGGTGCGCTGAATGATCGTGTTAGTGTCATTGGGCCGGTAGTCACCGAGCATCCCTTTTCCCCAACCTGCCCCTCTCTGCGTCGGGAAATTCCCACCACTACTACTTGTTTCCCACACTGAGCACGACTCACGTGGGCTTAGTAGTTTTGGCCGGATGTGTACCAACACGGTTAGGCTGCTCCTCGTCCAGTACGACGTTAAACTGTGCTTCCAGAACTACGTGCGGCTTGATTCCCATCATCACGTGGGATACATAGAGACGCCCAGGCATTTCGCCTAGGGTTCAGCCCCAGGAATCACAAAATCCTGTTCCTCCCCATTTCCAGCCCTCTGGCCTGACCCCTCGGGGAGAACTATGTAGCTACAATTTTACCCTGAACAAGTTCAGGATGCCCCAAGATCCCATTGGGAAGCGATAGATCCCCTCGCCAGAGAGGCCCTATCCCAAGAAAGAATGATCCGTGATCAGGTCGATGTGCCCATCTGGCGTACTCCCTCCGCGGTGGTGCAACTACCGAGGTGTTGGATTCTGTTTGAACAAGCCACCACTCCACGTTCCACGCTTTGCGTGTCCCTTATTCGGACTCTCGTCCTCTTTCATGTCTGGAAGGACCCCCTAACAGTATGGATGTCTGACCTATGGTCCACCAACTGTCCTGGGCCAACGCCCTGAAAGATTGATCGACAACATTTGTGACACGGTCCCGTGTTTCGAACATGGTCAACGGTCGACCCTCATTTGTTGCCCCCATTTCAGGCTAACGTAGTAAGGATACCGTTTTTCCGCCACAGTTAGAGGTTTTCCTTTATTGTCACGCCATCCCCACAGTGTTCCGAATTTGGGCATCGTGATTCACACTTCCCATTTTCATCTGTTTGAACCGGTTTCAGCGCCCCTGGTGTTGCCCCGATCGTGCATAAGAGCACGTTGGAGAAACGGTAATTCGGCTATCCTGGAAGTTCCTCCTCCGATCAAGCCTTCCCCATCTTTCAGGAATCTGGACTGGTTTGAGGGAATTGTCGTCAAACGTCCCGCAAACATTGCAGGGATGCAACAAGGAAATTCAACAGTGGAAATCGTGCGTACTACGGAACTCAAAACAAAGGAGAAAGAAAGAGTTGGAGCACAAAAGTGTTAATAAAAAACTTTTTTCGAGTTCGCTACAATACTCAGGGGTTGAATTCCCCCATGGACGGGTTGACTCCGTCAAAAGAGTGTTGCAGCTCCGCCACCCGTTGACTTGCGGCGTCCAGAGCCTGTTGCCACTGATTTAACTCCCGCTCCTCTTCAGCAGCGGCGGGGCGTAATCCGTCAACCCTGGCCCGGGCCCTTTCCACCTCGGCCTGGACGACAACCATCCTTCCAGAGGTCTGCTCCATATGCTCCTCAGCCTTTTCCATCTGGGCCTTCAATCGTAAGACCAGCTCAGACTGTGCATCGAGAGTGGCTGAAAGCTCGTTGGCCCGGATCTGCATCTGTTGGACCTCGCCTTTAGCCTCCTGGAGCTTCCTGATGCTGGTCGCCTTCCTCCACTGCCATCCCACGCTCAGCCCACGATCATGCTCCCGGATCTTCTCAGCCATGAGGTCTCGGATGAGCGCGTGAGGGCGTTGGGCATCCACTCCCCCGGAACACAGTTCGCGCAACCGCGAGCGGAGCCTATCCATTTCGGCCAGCCATTACGCTTGGGGAGTGTCCCTGATAAAGCATGTGATCAGCTTCCACGACCGGCGGCGGACTATGCTGCTGTCTTCCTCATCAGAGGCTGTTTCGTCCCAATCCGCGCGGTCGGCAGGCTCGTACACAGGATATGCCTGCAGGAATTCCTCAGCGGGATCCGCATCTGGTGTTGAGTCTGGTACGACACCTGACGCCGGCACAGGCACAATAGGACTGGGACTGACCGGTTGATCCTCTTCCTCGGAGTCCACCTCGATGACTTCAGGTATGACCCTGCTGGTGGTTCCGCCAGTGATGGTGTGCTCCGCAGCTGGAGGAGGTGAAGGGACTATCGTCACCATCACCGGCATGCCCCTGGGAGGGACGCCGCCAGACATCCCAACCAGCCTCGCTGCAGCAGCCCACGCCAGTCGGAGAACTGTATGACAGAAAGAGACATAAAAGTTAGTCGACATGGACCACGTGTGGCAACGAAGAGACCGGTGGAGGAGACTTACGAAGATCGACTTCTGAGCGCTGCTCCTAGGCCGGTACTGATGGGACTCCGAGACGAGGCCCCCCGTATACTGTTGGAAGGTCTGGAGATTTCAGAGGAGCCACCTCAGATCCCCTGGTCCCACCAGACGCAGAACTGGACGCAGCCATAGGCGCGGGTTCTGAAGGTCCCGCATCGTCACCCACCAAGGAGCGAGAACGAGGCCTACGAACAAGTTCCTCCTGCATGACCCAAACATTGGTAAGAAGTCCATAGGGATTCAAGAACAGATCGTAAGAATAGAAGTTCAGAATGTTACCTCGAGAGCCTCCGTGAAGTCGTCGGATTCTGAGCTTCGGTCTCCGACCTCGCCCTCCTCCAGCGGGTCCCCCCCTCCAGCCTCATCCTCCCGAGAAGAATCCCTTGATTCCTCTGGTAAGGGGAAGCGCTCCCTCATATCGGCAGCCGATGGCTGTGGAGGGACCGTCTGATTCAACAGTACCCTCACCCGGTCTGTCATTGGGCGAGGGACACCACTGGAGTGGATGTAATCCTCCATCTCGTTCAAGTATTGCTCCGCCTCCGCCGGAGACACCATGAATCCAGCCCGGACTGGGCCTATGCCCGGCAGTCTCATCCCGAGGCGATTCAGGTGGGCCCACATCTCAGATGGGCTGAGGAATTGCCGGTTGACGTCCCAGACGTCCCAAGCTTCCGGAAAGATAGCATCTTCTGCCATGTCAATGTGACGCAGCCGCTTCCCCGGAGCCTGAGCGGATATCCGACGGAATCCCCTCGGTGGCCGCCCCTCCGGATGACCTTGCTCTCCCGGAACCACCGGATCCGCCACTGCTGCCATACCCTCGGCCGGTGCGGGTCTCCCTGCCATGGCAGCCCCGCTGCCACGGGCGGCCCTAGCTGCCCTTCGACCCCGACCTCGAGATAAAGGAGGCCCACCGTCACCAACCCGGATCGTTGGCTGCTTCAACATCTCCCCGGGATAAGCGGCCTCCCAGCTAATGGCGTACTCCTTCACTAAGCCGAAGGCGGCTGTTGGTGGAGGCAATGTGATCTGCATCTTTCCATCCTCACGTGTGAACATGAGCCACAGCTGCCTCATCACACACAGGTGCTCCTCGTGACGCACCTCCCAGTATACCTGCGGGGTCAGCCACTGGAGGCACCAGAACTGCCTCGCAAAACGGTGTGGGGTGTACGGTTCACAGATCGGCTCACGATCTATCCGAGCCACCAAAACTCCACCTCGGAAGGCCAGGAGGTAAGCCCGATGCTCTTCCGTTCCCCTTCCATCATCAGTAAGCCTCCCCGTCGGCAGTGGAAAGGGATGAAAGTTGAACTCGTCCGCCCTCCACACCCTATTCAGCACCATCGGAACGGCCAGTTTGAATGGGAAGCTCCCAACTGCGTTCAGAATGGAAGGGCGAAAGTCTGATCCCGGCGGCGAAATGGGGTTTGGATACTCGTAAATCCCCCTGATATGCGCCGCGATCCACCCATACAGGAGGTGGAAGGGCCCACATATTCTTGGAGGCTTCTTGCCCTCGCTAATGCGCCGCAACATTCTGAATAGTTTGGCGAGCATCGGGATCCCCAGGTTGATCCGCTGCCCCATGGCCAGCATCGATGCCATGATGAACGAGCTGGGCCGTACCCCCATGCTTGTATCTCTCACTGGTAGGATCCACCCACATATGAGAGCCGCGATGAACGCCGCCAGCCTAACTATTGGCTGTTGTTCGGTGCTGACGCTGAAACCCCAAGTCTTCCATTGGCTGTCCTCCAAAACCCGCCAATACGAGTGCCCCTTACCCCGCTGGGCTGCCCTCGGACAAGTTCGAGGCCTTGGAGGGAACTCTCGATTCTCTGGAAAGTTCAGGAAACACTTGAACCACCTCTTGAAGTGGACGTCCCTCACGGCCTCCTTGTCCTCTCCAGGGACAAGTGCCATCAGCGCTGACGCCAGCCGTGGCATTTGCTCAGCATCTCCCCACACGCTGACAACGGGGAGGAACTCGTCATACATGGACCCCAAGATCGGGACCCCGGAAATCTGGTGGACATCCCACAGGCTGATGCCCACCTCCCCGTGATGCAGGTGAAAAGTGTTGGTCCTGGACGACCATCTACTCAGCAGTTCCGGCATCAGCTGCTTTGGCTGGTAAATGTGGAACTAGGAGGCCCATGCTGCCTCATACAATCCCACTCTCCTCAGCTCGGCCTCGAACTCCTCGCACGAGGCGCCTACCCAATAGGCCCAGGCCCAGTCGTCGGTAAAATTGCCGCCCTGGCGCAGGTCCCACTCATCGGACCATCCCTTCTTCGGATCCTGCAGAGCCACCTTCAGCATAGTACGATAGAGAGGAGGGGACGTCTCCGGTTGCAGTGGCCTCCCGTCGATGTCATTTACATGATTGTAGAGGAAATCAGTGGTAACGGGTGTGAAATCCTCCCGTGCATGACCATCGGCCGCCCTGAACCATTGGTGCTGGCATGGTGTGTTCCTGAACCAGCAAGATGGTTCATCCCTTCTTGCCTCAGGGATGAAGACGTCATCCCTCAGCCCGAAGCCGTACAGCGGCAGTTTCTTGCACTGCGGGTAATCCTTCTGACCTTCCGACAGCAGGTCTGTCAAGGAAGTATGGTCCGAGTGGCTCCGAATCATCTCCCCCAAACCCGGACGGTTGACCATCTCATCTCGACGAGCAACGTCTGCAAGGACCCCCAAGGCAGCTTCTTGATGGGCCATTTTGACTTTGGCCCTCGGAAAAGAATTCTTTCTGGTGGATCGCGAAGCTCAGCCGCGAAGCTCGACCGCGAAGTCAGAACGCGAAGATCGGTCGCGAGACCAAGCCGCGAAGTCTGGCCAAGGCAGACAGAGGTTCGATTAGCGCGGACGCGGAGTCGGAGACTCGCGGTTCGCCGCGAAGCTCGATTCGCGGAGTGCTGTCGCGGAGTTCGCGGAGCGTCGCGAAATCGAGAGCACAAAAGGACAAGGAAGGCACGTAAAGACAAAAGAACGCGTACCCCCTATTTATAGGCGACCACCCCGGAGCATCGCGGCGCGCCTCACCCGCGCGAAGCATCGCGGCGCGTCCGGACCCGCGGCCCCGGCCAGCAGCGCGGGTCCCCCTTCGCGATGATACCACGCGAACCACCGATAGTTTTTGGCGATTGTCCCTCAGACTTCGACCCTTCGCCCTCCGCGGCTCCAAGTCTGAGGGGGGGCATTTGTTGGCGCCAAAAATGTGGCCCGAAAGGAAGGAACGAAAAAGACAGCCGGCGCGCTGCCTCGCGAAGCCCAGCCGCGAAGCACAGCCGTGAAGCGTCCCAACCATGGCGGCCCCGCGAAGCTCCGGAGGCGGTAATCCTCCGCGAACCGGTTTGACGTTCGCGAGCCGCCGCGAAGCTCCGGAGGCGGTAATCCTCCGCGAACCGGTTTGACGTTCGCGAGCCGCCGCGAAGCTCCGGAGGCGGTAATCCTCCGCGAATCCGTTTGACGTTCGCGAGCCGCCGCGAAGACCCGAAGGCGGCGCGCGAGCCCTGCATCGCGGAGCCCCTTCCCTATAAATACTCGACTCCCCCTGAGTCCCGAGGACGGACAATCTGACCTTTCGGCTTCTCCTCTCCCGAATCGCGAAGCAAGCTTTGCCCCGGGAATCATGAGCTCCGCGAGGTATTTCTACATCGCGAGACGACTCTGATTTGTTTCGTTCTGAGCCCCTCTTCCGAGAGGGATGCCCTTCGCGAAGCCCAAGGGCGTTCGCAAAGGAAGGGGATTCCCAAGGGAACCCGGGCAGCCGCGGAGCACTCGTGCTTCGCGAAACACCCAACCCATGCTAGTAATCCCTATGCCAAGGCAGGATAACTATGCATCGCGAAGCACATTGCTTGGCAGGACCCTGCTTCCCGAACCACTCCTTCTTCGCGAGGCAGTGCTCCGCAACCACTGTTCCACTTCGCGAAGCACCACCCACTCCCACCTATGCCCCATGCTAAGGCCAAGGCACCCCACTTCGCAAATCACGCTCCTCTGCTTAGCGATTCCTCTTTCCGTGCGACCCTCCAGGTTTGCACGATGTGATTTCAAAGTCCCATGGACAACACCTCCCGTAGCGTTGCTTCGCCCAATGCTTCTTCGCATAGGCACACTAACGGCTATTGCTTCTTCGCATAGCCACGCTTACGTGGACCCCTCGATGGTTCCTCCCTCGACCCCCCTTTACCATGGCCTTACTGGTACCTTCCCTTCCCCAAGGACCAGAGGGTACCGGTTATGTAAGCCCTAGGGGTGTGGAGTGAACCCACCTCGTCCGAGCTGCAGGACGTTAAACTGCCAAGCACCACGTCCTCAACACATGACGTTAAACTGTGACCCAAGCTCGTCTCCCTCACGAAGGGTCCCCCCAGCTCGAGCATTCATTACACCGCTCGTCTCCACGAGAATGGTAACTCTTCCGCACATGGAATGAGATCCTCCTTGTCGGAGTGGTGTATGTTCGCAGGGGAAGGGTCGCCTCAGAGCGTAAACCCCTAACCTTTGGTACGAATGATTGCACCCGTGCATCTCGGTACTCCCCCACTACCAAGGTCAGTGGGGGACGTGATAGGGAACGAGGCACCTCCCATTGTCGGACCAAGGTCCATCTTTCCCGTTCTTTGTCGCGCCATGGGCCTCCATCCTGGAGTAAGTCCCAACACCATGGGCCGCTCAACGCGTAAGCCCCTCTTCGCTTCTCACGGACGCACCCTTCGCGACGTGATCGTCAGGTCCTTGCAACCTCTTGTTTCTCACACCGAGCATGACTCACGTGGGCTTAGAGTGAGCACTGACCCCGACAAACCCCTTCTGAACTACGAGGTCATTGATCCATGTCAAGGCATGGTACGTAGGAAGCCTCCACGAGGTTCAAGCCCACCAATAGTGGACCAAGGTCTACTTTCCATCTGAACTACGAGGTCTTTGATCCATGTCAAGGCATGGTACGTAGGAAGCCTCCACGAGGTTCAAGCCCACCAATAGTGGACCAAGGTCTACTTTCCATATGAACTACGAGGTCTTTGATCCATGTCAAGGCATGGTACGTAGGAAGCCTCTATGAGGTTCAAGCCCACCCGTCTTTCACGTCGGGTTTCACCCCCGTCCATCACGACGTTAAACTGCACCCCGGTCCAGTGGTAAGCCATTGCGACCCACCATCTGAACTACGAGGTCTTTGATCCGTGTCAAGGCATGGTACGTAGGAAGCCTCCATGAGGTTCAAGCCCACCAACAGTGGACCAAGGTCTACTTTCACGTCGGTTCACCGGCGAAACCCCATTTGAACTACGAGGTCTTTGATCCGTGTTAAGGCATGGTACGTAGGAAGCCTCCACGAGGTTCAAGCTCACCCGTCGTTCTTTCACGTCAGGGTTCACTATCGTCCCACATGACGTTAAACTGTATTCTCCGAACTACGAGGTCTTTGATCCGTGTTAAGGCATGGTACGTAGGAAGCCTCCACAAGGTTCAAGCCCACCCATCACCCAATTCACGTCAGTTTACCGGCACCATCCCGAACTACGCGGACTTTGATTCCCTGCCACAGGGATACGTAGGAAGCCTCCTCAAGGCTCAAGACCAACTTCACTGTCGCCCCCCTGCGATGGTCCCATTTCATCCTCCCCCACTTCACTCATCCATCCGTCACCCATCCTGATTCTCACCCGGGCCGCAACATCCCGGTGGAGTCATGCCATCCATCTCCTCGCTGCCCCTAGCGGCGCCTGGGCCACTTTCCATGTGTAAGTCCCATCATATCTCCGGGTCGCTGTCCTCCGTGTACACCCCGATTCATCACCCTTTTTCACTATAGGGAGTGCACCACCTCGGATTCGTCCTCATTGGGCATTCTGACTCGTCTCTATGGGACCATAGCCGTCTCTATGCGATACACCAATCTGATCCGTCTCTATGGGACGTTCTGATCACCCTCATCCTTCTCCGCTGGACGTTAAACTCGCGGCATACCCTGTGTTGAACACGGGAAGCTGAGGAAAACCTCAGATACATGTCTATGACATGTAATTCCCCGCGCTCGATGTGGGATGCCTCGGGCTTCCACTCCCTCGAGAAGCCTTGTGATCGAGGATAACAGACAGATACGCCAGGTACCCCAGCATCCAGACACGCTACTGATGCCTCAAACGTGACTACTCCCCTGACCGAAGGTTGCTGCCCTGACTGGACCCTTTGGAATGTCCCGACAGAAGCAGTGTAATTAACCGGCGTCCATAGAAACATGGTACTGGGAAGAGTTTCACGAACTACGTATTAAATCTATAAGGGAGACCCGGACTAGGTGACGAGTTCTGAGGAGGAATCCACAGGAGGAAGAACCGAAATCCCATCATCCCGTTTCGATCAAGGAGCAGACGTACCTGAATAAGGAACGAATGCCGCCCGCCTTTGGAAAGCGGGAATACGGGGCAACAAAGCCGCGCGTCCCCCTCCCCCGCGGACGGATGCGTGCGCGCCCCGGCGAAAGCGTCGGAAACAATAACATATCATTTTTATGAAAGTCTTCTAAAGTCTATTATTAATGTTTTCTTGTGTGAATACATCTTTTTTCCACCTGTTTCATTTTGTTTGAAACTTTATCTATATTATTTAATGGTTTATAAATTAATTTATTTTCTTCAAGATCTATAATATATTTCTTTTAATATGATTCAAAATTTCAGTGATATTTCTTATTTTGAAAGTTTTTTTTCTAAAAACCTGAAACAATATTTTTTATCTAAGTCATTATTCTTTTACATAACTTATACTTGATAGAAGAAATTATTTAAATGATACCGTCCACATTCATTACTTGAATGAATTGTGTAATGATATTATCCTTTTGATTAATGATCCATCACTATATTTTCCTTTCAAAACCATCCACCATGAATATGAATAGTATTTCTTCCAAAACCTTTTATTTAGGAGTCCCCAATTTTCCATTTAATTGATTGAGTGATGTTCAATTAGATTTCATAATTTAATTATTAGAGAAAATATTAACATAACTTTTGGCATTTATCAATATATTGTAAATACCATATGCTCTATTACCAGGATTAAATGGTATTTACCAAGAAATTTACTAAAAATATTTGGAAGATCATTAATTTTCTATGGGAAAATCTTCTGATTATTATTGATGGAATTATTAATGCTTTACTTATGTGATTAATTCTGAACATTATATTAAAACCATTTTAGTTCAATTTGTTTCTTTATTATAATATTTCGATTTATTTTATTTGGAAGAGAAATGTATGGATGATGACATGTGAGGTCATATATCACTCTAAAATGCAATGGTTTGGTATTATGTCTTTTGAGATCAAAAGGGAATAGAAGAGGATTTTTTACAAACTAAAGGGAACACAAGAGGATTTATCTTTAGAAAAATTCCTAATGGGAGGATTTATTCCAATACCAGTGGTCCATAAGAGGACTTTTCCTATACTAATGGGGTATTCAAGTGGTTTTATCTCAAGACCAATGGTTTATATAAGGATTATTCCACGTCTATGAAGGTACAAATATGGTTACCCAAACCTAGTATAAATGAATGTATTGGTGAACGAACTTGAAATATGGTTTGTATTCTTATGTTCATCCTAGAGTTTTATACATATTATTTTGAATATGTTATGATCTCATAGGTCTTGTTTATTGAAAAATGCTTCCACAATATTTTGAATCATTTATTATGTTACTTTATGCCTTATTACATGATTTATGATCTATTATTTCAGAAGTATAAATTTTTACACATCATAATTATACCCATTTCATCATCTTATGTGAAGTAATGTTCTTTGGCTATTATTACTTTATTTAACCACACTGAGAATCTGAGCTCACCATTTTCTTCTATTTCTATTTCCTCGATTTTTGTAGAAAGTTAATAATTGATATGTGTCTAGAATTCAATATTTGGTGTTGGATTTATGGAATATATTGAATCGTTTTATGGATTATGTAGTTTCATGTATATTGATAAAATGTTCATTTTATATAACAAACATGGGTTCTATAAGATAAATATTTATCACTAATCTATAAAACTCAAAACACAATAAGTTCCTTGGAATGTAAATGTTAAATTATTTATGAAAGTTCTTATAATTCATAATTTCTATCAAATACATTCACATTGATTTGAAAATTTGAATTTTTTTTTCTACTTTTCATAAAAAATATCCCACTCATTCATGTAAATACTTGGTTAATTTATGTTTTTTGAGATTTTTTATAATATGAAAATTAATAAAAATGGAATTTCAATGAATATTTTTAATAATTTATTTATTTTTTATGTTAATGAAGAATCCATACATTTATTTTTAAAATTAAAATTGAAATGGAAATTGATTTTTAATTTTAAACAATGAAATAAAAATTTTGAAATTTTAATCTTTAATTAACATGTTTTAATGGATTTATTTTTGAGTGTTAATGATTTATTAATTTTTTAATTTAATAAAATACATAAATTTATTTTTTAAAAAATAAATTTTAAATTTAAACATTGATTTATAAAAATGATATTAAAATTGTTCATTGGAAACATATTTATTTATTACAAAATTTTATTTTAAAATGATTAGTGAAAAAAATTAAGTTGAACATTTTTTTGATTTTTTTTCTAGATTGAAATTAAATTAAGAAAGAATAATATAATGAAATATAATTAAATTATTATGGATGTAAATATTTTAAATAGTGTTTTCTATAATCATGTTTCCATTTTCTAGAGCTCTAGTTACCAGGATCATTGTTATTTCCATCACTACATACTACCATGGATAATTTTTTTTGGTATCATTGTCTTGTTTTTGGTACCCCATGCTACCATAAGAAATCAGTTACTGCATCGTTTCTACAACCAATATAATTACATCTAAAATAAAAAAATGATTTACTGTAGAAACCCCATGTCTATTACTATTCCATTATTTCACTACCAGTCTCCTATATGCTATCGATATCGCTACCCTACTATCCATGGTACCAATACCCCTTATCCTACCGAACCAAACCAAACTATTGAAAATTAAATCCACCACTAATAAGAATAACCCATGATCCACCATGAACTCGACTAAATCAAATCTCTTCTTGAAGCCTTGATATCATTTGACCTATGTTAAATGGAGATCCAATATTGAAAAACCCAAAGATAAATATCACTGACGATACCAAGCCCTATTGTATATGTCTCGAGATATTAAATGTTATTGAAATCACCAAGGAGAAAGGACCCAAGCTCGATAATGAAGAATAAAGAAGTTGTTATTATTTTTGAAGTCGAACTATATCTGATACTGGCTTCCCACCTTATTATGAAAGAAAAAGAGGACATAACATGAGTTTGTTAAATTGAATAAGGTGAATTGATCTCACCACTATTCCAGATAAAAGATCGAATGAACCTATACATCACATCTGACAATATATGTAGGCTCAAAAATGGAAGAAGGTGTTTTCCAAATCTCAAAAAAGTAAGATTAATTGTTTCTACGTTTAAAACATGAGGAGTATCTTATCGAGGATGGATTTCAACACTTCCCTCTCCTCGTATAGCATGGGCTCCATTCCATGAGCTCGATGAGGCAGAAAATCTAAAAGCACTAGAAGATTTTCTTAATTCTTCTTGTTTTATTCATGTATAGAACCAAAGATGACGGGGACTTTGGATGGCTTCGAATGAACTGATTACGATCATGAATGCTAAAGTGAACAAGGTACTTGAAACATTACCACATAGAACCTACTATTGATGATGACACACCCATGATCATCTATTCAACACCTTCATCCACTCTAGTATTTCACATTCTAAAGTCCCTCACATGAATCCAGTTGTATGCCTTAAATTAAGCTTGAAATTAGAATCATAATGTATACCCAATTATATTTCTATTTGAACCCTAATACAATTAGAATAAATCCTAATTTTTAGGCCCCTTTTAAAGTCCACAACCTGGGTCCCTTTGAAAAAATATCCATTTAAAGAAATTTAGTGTGAAATATTGTTCTTTAGGTGGAAAAAATATATTATCATATAACAACAAAATCCTGAAAGAATCCATAAATATTCTCAAAGATTTATCAAATTCAATCACCAGTAGAGACTACATTAATAAAAGATTCTTCTGAAGCCAATAAATGTTTTGAATGTAGAACTCATCTAGTTGAAGAATGAGCTCTCGGATCTATATTGATTCCCAAGAATATTATTTGAGTTTTATAAATATTATGTTCCCTCTCCTAGTAGAACCATTCGTAATTATTTCGACCATATCTAGCACTCTTGAAATCATTTTCAGAATTTTTAATTTGAATTCAACTCTATTTTGTTAATGTTTTGTGATGTGTTTTGTTTCTTATATCCCAATAAATTAATCATATTTTTTTTCAATCCCCATGTTTTTTCAATGATTTCTATAACTCCATAATTATGGATAACTAATATAAGGGTAATGTCTCAGGTGGATTTTAGAAATGCAATTTGAATCCCAATTATATAATTATATAATTTCTAATTTCTTATTAGTATATGATATTGAAAATGAGTGAAGTAGATAGATGATCATCATCTTGTCTTTTCCATCTGTGTTATATAATAACCTAAAATAGAACTACATTTTGATCATGTGAATGAAATTGATGTACAACCAACCCTTGAAAACAAGAACAATTACACCCAAGATGTAGAAAAAGTGTACGGATATTTGGGACCTGTGATGAATCAACTACTCTCTCTACATCACCATGTCTACAAGATAGAGGGAGATATAGTAGAAAATAAATTAATAGTGTTTTATTTTGATGAGACAAAAGTGAATGTTGTATATGAATAGGTGAATTTGTATCTAAACACAGCTTGTTATAATTTCTTTTGAATTTCAATTATCTACTAAAATTCCTTTTGATGAATATTGTCAAGAATCAAAAATGGATCTTACAATGAAAGTGGAAAAAGCCACAACAACTATGGATTGGTCTAATAAGAGCCAATTTCTTTGTCCTACCATGCCCACCTTATTAAGTATACCATAATGATGAAGGGGAATACCTAAATAAATCTATCAGATTGGACCTACAAATAGAAGTATAGCTAAAGCGTTTTGTAAGGGACCAAATTTGTAATTTTAGTTATAAAAACATCATCCATTGATGGATTGGGAAACACCATAAGACTATAAATATAACGATAATCTAAATGCAGACCCTTTTGGGAGGGGAAAACCCCAATTCTCTCTCTTTTTATATTTCATTTTCCATTGTATTAATTCAATCTGTAATAAAATTTCAAATATTTAATTATATTTTTAGGTTTTCTATTAGTAAAAAACACACTGGAGATTAACTCATCTATCTACCTGTTCACCTACCAGAGAGCTTACCTCAAACCTGATGGACAATAAACACTAAGTTGTTTCTTTCCATGTTATTGGTTTATGACTCTAACAATTAATAATATATCATTCATTTATAAATATAATATTGATGATATTAGTGGGTATTTTAATTGATATGTGTAGGGAATACATTTAAAACATTTTAGGATAAGATTTAATTTTTTTTTTGAGTTTTTATGAATTCTATAAATAATAAAATCATTTTTCAATTTTTAGTATATTTTAGTGATATTTTTTTAAAAAATATAAATGAAAAAAGAAAAAATATCTTTCTTGTAAATTATTTACATTTATATTTTCATGATTTTTTATGTTTTTTCTAAAATTCATTAAACTTCATTGACTCCATTCAAATTTTAAAAATTTCATGATAGAGTGAAGAATATCATTGGTTATAAAATGTTGAGTGTTAAATGAATGATGAATGGATTTTTGAGTGCTTTCATAGATAATTTGGTCTTATAACTTCTAAAGAGTGTGTGATTCAACATATTTTTATATAATAAGAATTATACCATGAGTTTATTAGAATATACAATTTAATCCAAGGTAACATGACCTCTAGCGAAAAGAACACCTTAGGTACCCATATAAAAATAAATTGATGTAATTCCTTTAAACCTAGGGTAAAATGGTCAATTATTATCCTACAATGAATCTTTGTGAAATTAGGCATCATATCTGTGCGTAAAATTACTCTATAAAATTTTAATAAGTGAATTTTCACTGTACTATGCACATAAATGGATGATAAATGTTTACAACTAAAAAACAATCAGTTCCTAATAGTAAAAAAAATTCATTTACGTGAGGAGAATATTTGTCCCAAATGATGGAAGGGGAAATTGACTTATAACGAATTTATTTGTGGTTTATCAATGAAGTGGAAATTATAACATTGATTTAAGAAACTCTTCAGAAAGGGATAAATGATTGTGTTTTTTAAAACATATATTTCATATAAATCTAATTATATTTGGTTGAAGAATTAGATAATTTCCTTAATTTGAATGTGGTAGTGTCTTGATTTATATTAGGAAATGATAATTTTCACAACAGATGAATCTATGTTACTTCCTATCTGACATGTATATTTAGATCATGGTATGATGAATCTTTTTCTTTTTAGCTTCTGAATAATGGAATTAAATGAAAATTTTAAAAAGGATTTCAATAATTCAAAAGTGGGGTAGAAATGAAATCTAAGTTTTTGAAAAATTCATGTATGATTTTAATAGAAATTAAACTCCTAATTCATGAAAATCATAGTATTTTTTGATTATTTAGAATCTATACATCTCTAAAAATTGGATTAAAATGATTATTTTTTAACGATTTATCCAACAATGAATTCAATGAGGTTTATATATATATTTATTTATTTGGAAGAAAATTGAAATTGAAATTGATCTTTATTGGAAATTGTGAATTTAAAATTGTAAATTTTTGATCTGGAAAAAACATTATTTAGTGGATTTAGTTTTGTGTTTTAATGTTTTAATCATTTTTTATATTAATAAAATCCATAAATAGAAATATGTTTCCAAAAGTATTATGAAATGTAAAAATGGATTTATAAATGTTTTTTTAATTATTTAATGGAAACTCTTTTTGTTTTTTTCAAAATAGGATTCTAAATTGATTTTATCATAAAATTAATTATATTTTTTATGTAATTCATTTTTGGGATTTCAATTTATTTTGAAAATTTTACTCCAGTAAAAAAAATTAAACCATGTTGGCTGGTAAATTTTAATAAACTTTTTTTACACTTGGGGTTCTACCAGGAAAATCTTTAACTTCTAGTACCATTTCTAGAACCATCGTTACCTTTTACCATCATTGAAAAAAACATCCACCGCTACCTTGTTACCAATACCACAATATACCAAAAAAATCTACTACTACCATGGTTCCACCTTCAATCCTATTACCACTAAATTAAAAATGTTTTTACCATACACACCCCATGTATATAACCATTACTTTGTTCCACTACTGGTATCCAATAATATACTAGTACCAATTCCCTCATACAGTCAATAGTACAAATTCCTCCCTTCCCCTATCAAAGCGTGGTAGTTAATTGAAACCTGAATCCACCACTAAGACTAAATTGAGGCCAAATAATATTTATAGATGAATCCTTGATCTCGTTTCACACAATTAAATTGAAGATTTACTGTTGAAAACCAACAAAGATAAATATTGGTGATGATTCCAAGCCCCAAAAGATATACACAAAGATGTTGAATCCTATCGATGATGAAATGGGGATAGAAATTGATATTATAACTAAAGAAAATATTAGCTGGTCTAATTGTTAAAACATAACTAAATCCAATACTGGTTGTACTACACTATTTTAGATGAATCAGAATATGACATATTACCTTATTATCTAATCAAATGAGGGTCAAAATCACTACTTTACCTGATGCAGGGTCGAACAAACCTATAAATCACATATTCCAACCTATTTAGGCTTGAAAATTGAAGAATATTTGTTCCAAGTATCAGATATGCATATTTAAGTGATTCCCAATGTTGAAATAGAGGTATTACCTTTTCGTGTCCATATATTATAAACTTCTCTCTTTTCATGTAACTTATGATTATTGAAGAAAATGATCCAAAACCAATAAAATATATATATTTGTTTCATTGTTTCTTGTTTTCTTACTATATATGATATATGATACTAAGGACCTCGACTCACACCCAATGCACAATATGAGATCATTAAAAATGGTGCACATAAGGTTCTCATATAATTTCCCTAATAAACCTACCCCTAATAACTACACTCACATTCTACTATTTTCAGCACCGTTAAACATTCTAATAGTTCACAGAACCATGTCCTTTGCATGAAGAAAGATAAAAAACTCCACTTGATATTGAACAGAGTATAAAAAATTGTACAGAAGAATTTTCCACTCGAACCAAAGTACAATGAGTCCAAAATCAATATGGAGGCCCATCTTTAAGTCTTCACAACTAGTCTCTTTAAAAAATAGAATAAATTTTTAGAAATTAATTCTGGGAATAATTATAAGATCTACCTCAAATCTACTTGTATACCTGGGGACAAGATTTAAATAATAACTAACTATTCTTAAAGGATTATGGATTTAAATCAGTATAATGGAATATTTCAATAATATTATACTAGTGATGTTAATCAGGGATGTTTACATGGAAGTCATCAAGTTGAAGAGGGTTCTTGAGGCTCCATACTGATTCCCAAGATGATTTTCTACAGAAATAAATATTTTTCCCCTTTCCCACTAAAATTTTTGACTCTTTCCAACCATATGTTTCACTATTTTAATTTTTTTAGTATTTCTATTTTGAATTTAACTCAGTTTTTTAATGTGTTGTGTTATTTGAATCTTATTTTCTCCCCCTAATTTGCACACGTTTTTATCAATCTCCATTCTATTCTAGTGACATATATAACTCCATAATTATGGAGAACTAATATAAGGGATTGTTTCCTGGGAGAGATTACACATTCAATCTCAATTAATATTCTTTAATTATATAATTCATAATTTTCCATCCTTAATGAGACATTAAATGCAAGTGAAGAAGATAAATTATCATCATATACTCTTCTCATTTGTTATTTTATTATCTAATTGATGAAATAAATTATTTATCTCTCTCTCAATCTACATAGTAAACCATTTTAACTATGCATACTAAGAGTTGACCAGAAAATGGATCTAGACACAAAGGCATTGGATACCTCAATCGAGTGTGTTCATTTTCTTTTCACTATTTAGAATGTGGAAGTTGTTATATTGGGTGGAATTTAATCTATATGTATTCAAAAAATTTATATTGAAAAGAGTGAGAAAAGAATAATATATAATAGTTTTTTGTATGAGAAAAAATGTTTATAATGAAGAACCTATTTAATAAAAATTTTATCCAACCACCTTTCACCCCAAATTTTTTGTATTTTATTATTCCCTCATCATTAATCCATAAAACTAAGAATTAAAAAATACATCTCCATGTTTATTTTAAAAATAAAAAAATAAAAAAATATATAAGTTCTAGTGTAATTGAAATACCCACGCCCTACTCCTTGAGAGACAACCCCAATTATCCACTTTCTTACATTAGAACTTATATATACAAATTTTATTTGACCATGGATCACAAGAATCTTGTGATCACTAGTTTGTCAAGAATGTATGTTTAATTTTTTTATTGGTGGATTCCAATTGGTAGTGTCTTTCCAGTCATATAAGTTCCATTATCACAATGAGTAACTACTAAAGGATTTCTCATATCATGTTTTATCTCTATCAATAATAATAACTTCCTAATAATATACTTGTGTGGATGGTGTTGGCAGGGGAATATAAACCAGAGTTGAAACCTCAAATATGCATTAAATTATATTCAAGGGAATTCATAGGTGGTTATAAATCATGGGGTGAATGAACCCTAGAATTTCAGGGAACCATGTTTTCTACCAAATGATATGAAATGGGTAACACTATGATTGTTTTTGTGGGTGTGTGGAGGGGTATGTTCTAGGATTTAATCCTCTATTATTTTTTTATGTCACAATTTTATTTAATTTTCTATTTTGTGAGATAATTTCTACATATATATTTTGATAATTGTTATAATCACTCATCAAAATTTATTATAATTTTCTAGTTTTATAATATTGATATATTTATGTTAATTTTTTAAAATTAATATTTAAAAAAAAAGATGAATGATTATAATAAACTCTATAAATTAATATATAAAATTATAATTATTTAATTATTTATGTTATAAAATATATAAATATTGTTACCGTATTTCATTTCATATTTATTTTTTATATTTATCATTTTTTCAAATTTTTATGAAATTTTCTATTAATTTTTTATTTTCAGTTTATTTTTTAATTTAAAATTTATACATATTTTGAATGTATTATACATAATTCTAATATTTTTTTACCCAAATTATTAAATTTTAATAATTGAAAGAATATTTTCCTAAAATATTTAGTAAGAATAATACTATTTAATTTGATTATTTTTTTTACATTTCTTCCATAATTTTAATTGTTGTATTATATTTTTGATTACAGTCAATGTTAATTTTTTTTGAATTTTGAATTTAAATATTTAGTAAATATTTATAATTAATTTTAATTTAGAAAAAATATCAATATCATTTTTTAGAGTTCAGATATCTTTAGGGTTAATTTCTTCAAAACACAATGATTCCTAATTTGTTTAGAAAGTCCACCTTTTATCTCTCTAATATTAGAGGTTTTGATTTATCTCTATGTTTTGTTAGTATATCACATTCCCATACTATCAACCTTCTTCAAGACTCAGTTGATTCTATCTTTACCGTTAGGGAAAAAGTTAATTCAGAATTAATTGTAATGTTGTTATTTTTTAATCAGAATTAATTATATATTTTTTGAATATTTATTAATATTGGTGAACTAATTTAATTTATTAATTTATTGTATTATTATATAATCTTAAATGACGGATCGAACATTGGATCATAGATTCGTTGACCTAATCATTTTTGTTGAGACACTTATTATTTCAATATGCATCTAACCATTCACAATTGTAAGAAATATTTCACAGAAATTATTTTTATAAGAAATGATATCTGATATATCTAAAATAAAATATAATTAATCAAGAAAATATATGTGAGATATCAAGAAGAATAATTTATAGATTAAAACTAAGTAATAGAGGTAAAAATAAAAAATAACATTCTCTAATAATTATTTTTTAGTGAGTTAGATGATGAAATAAAGCACTAATATGTTCATGTATTATTTAGTAATCCATTAACTACGTAAATCTCAAAGAAAATCTAAAATGAATTACCTGATCCAATGACGCATTAACAAAATTATGGAAAATGGAAAATAATTGTTTAGCTCATACGAGAAATTCATTTATGGGGAATATTGAAAATCATTAAATCATTAATTTTCTATATTATTTTTAATTTTTTAAATCATTACTATCAATCAATATAGTCAATCTAGTTAAAAAAAATCTCTTTTTTACCAGATCATGTGTAAAATAAAACCAATAATGATCACCTTATATTTTTATAGGGTTCGTCCTATAATTCATGTTGTAAACACTTGGTATGGATGAATTCCTTCATGTTTTATGATTGTAACTATTTTTGTCAATAGATTACTTCTGATGGTGTTATTATCCATGAAACATTCTTATTATTAAAATATCATCTATAATATATAATAAAAACTCTTGGAAAGAAGAATTTTTTCTCCCATGAATATAATTCATTTCAATAAGTAATAACAAAGAAGATTCTCATCATAATATGGATTTAGAAACATCAAAATGATTATTTTAAGTAGTAAATGATGTACTAATTCTCTATATAAAAGAAATACTAGAATTTATATATTTTATTCATCTATTTTTTGGTTCACTTTTGTTACTAGTTCAATATATAAATTTCTTGATTTATATTTTAAAAATAATTTCTCTCTTTCTTCCTAGTAGTACAAGAGTCTCACAATATCAAATATATAATAATTTCGAATCAACCTAGACTTATTTCCACATCACTTTTAATGGGAAAACCAATATATTCATAAATATGTTTATACCTTTTAGTTTTCAATAATTATATATCAAATCAAACTTTAACTCCAAAAATATCATCTCAATTTTCCCATTAATTTCTATAAAAGTGAAAAATTTTATTTCCACTATTTTCTACAAATAATGATATGACATTTTTACATAATCATCCATTTATATCTCCATTTATATTTACTTATTTAGATTCTCTCTTTACCTATAATAATCCAAATCTAATTTTTTCCGTTAACAACATGATATAATGAAATTTTAAAATCATTTATATCATGTAATATATTTCTTAATTTGTGGATGAATTACAAAAAATAAAATATTTTAAATTATACCTATGTACAAGGTTTTTATAAAAAGATAGTCTAGGATACTATCCCTCATCAGTTACCCTGCACCCCGTGTCGAAAAAAACATGGATACAGTTTCAATCATTGGTAGACTAATGTATAGCCATCATAAATAATTTTTCATATCATGCCTAATTCCTAAACTATGATTTATCATTGGTAAACTAGTCCTATACTATTGTGGACCCCCTTACTAATATTCATATCATTATCATAAAATATACATTATTTGATGTAAACATTGGATTACTGTAAAATATTTAATATATTTTTCAGATTAATATCAAATATATAAAAACTAATCATTCATCCCTATTTGATTTATTATTAATACTTCATCAATCTATTTTTAGAAACTTTTTAATGAAATAATTATTCACCAAGAGTCTTCCTTTTTACCCAAATCTATTAATCCTTGTTGATAAAAATGTTAAAATCATTCTTTACCAATAATACATAAATTTGGATTTATGTATTTAATTATACCATTATAATTATATAATTCTAAATAAAAAATTACTGGAAATTGACAGTTTAATATACAAAAATTAATCATTAATTTCCCCATTCTACGTGTGCTTATAACTTTTTATGAGTTTAAATATTCTACCCAAAATTTTTTATCTATTATATTTATATTTTTTAATCATTATATGAAAATAAATTAAAAAGGAAAAAATTAACTACATTTGATACATTTCTAGAAGGTATGTGTGTTGATGTCTCATTGGGTTAATAATGCATTCATCTTTTTAAGTGAAATAAACCCTTGACTAGTATTTGGACCATAAATTGTGTTATAGATATTGGAACACATTGGTATTGGATTTATTTTCATTAAATGTGAAATTTTCACACATTATATTTGGATAAGGATCCTTATATATAATTCCAAAATGATGTGAAAGTCCTAGTAAACCGAATGAATACATTGAAATGGGAGGGTAAATTAGTACAATTCTATTTTTATAATTTATTTAATTGAAATTAACTACATTGGCCAGTTAGGAAATGCCTCACCAGAGTGTATTAAGCACAATATCACTTAAATTATATTAATGTAAATAATATAAAAACACATAATACCTTTTATATAGTTCGACCAAAATATTTGAGCATACTCATTACAACCGCTGATTGTTATCTCGTGCCACATATTTTCCAATAACATCCTTTTTTCAATTCAAGTGGATTAGGTAAATTATTATTCTAAGACCAATCATCCTAGTAATTACACTATTCTCAAAGGTTCTAATGTCTCATAGAATTTACAATGAAATATAACCCCACAAAATGGGATAACTCTTATTTATAGAATATGTTGCTTCAAAAATATATTTTAGATCCTATGTTTTGATCCAATAAGATAATATAAAAGAAAAAATTCTCAATTTATTCAAGAATAACCACTTTAGAATATATCTGGTGAATAAACATGAATTATCTCCATATTTATAACTCATTGCATATAAAACCATTTTTTGTAACTACTACTTATTATTCTCACAATCTCAACACTGCTAGCTCAAAAAAAATTGGATTTTTAGATTCAATCTAATTAAAAAGAAATAAATACTCATTTATTATACATTATTGTGGCTCTCACACTTATCAATATTTAAAAATTAGATGATATATTATATCAATCTAACTCAATTTCCCACTAACCTTGATATTTCCAGGAATCAAAATGCTCCCTCATCGATAATGAAATTTTCTTATAAAGTCAGGTCATTAATTACTCATTTCATATTCATGCCATGGATTCGTATAATATAATATTACTTGTCTTATATATTAATGTAATTATTAATGTAAGTCCATTCTTTTCAACAGTGATACTCATTTAAATCTCACCAAACTAAAAATAGGATTATTCTCCCATGATCTCATGTAATGTTCCAAAACTATCCTTCCATTACTCTCAATAATTTAAAAAATTATGAAACATATAATATCAATCTATTAATAATTAAAATAGATCAATATCAACTAAAATTTATCTCTAACATTCTCACAATAAGAATGATTATTTTGGTTTTTACAAGATTCATTTTTGTTCAACCTGATTATGGATTGAACAGTTTTTTCCAGACGCAACAGAAATCATAAAACAGATTAAATTAACATGTAATAACTCATGTTGAATTAAATAACATTTTTATGTGATTTTATGAATATAATAACATAAAATCATGGCGTAGTTTTTGGTTTACTCTTTGCTATGGTTTTTTGATCTTCTAGTTTTGTTCATGGAGAAAGGCTCTTTCCTCCAGAACCTTATGCTACTTTAACACTGCCCTAGCCCCGAGTCCCATTTCTCCTTTCTAGGTCAGTTGGGGGTGGTGGATCATCAGAGTTTTGTGAGGTGGCGTTCAGGCAATTATAGGTTCTCCAGGGAATGAGTCCCTTTCTCGGATGTTCGGTGTGTTTGCGCATGATCTCTGGTTTCTTGGCGGTGACATTGGATCCAGTGAATGGTTGCCTCCAGATTTCTGATGTGGTGAGAAACTGGAAATGATGATGACGTGGTGATTTTTCAGTGAATATGACGACGAGTACGGTGAAGATGATGGACACCGATCTTGATGGATAACACTCTGACTTCGACTGATTCGAGCATATCCTGAAAGTGATCTCCTCTTTTTGTGTGTGTATTTTGAATTTTGAATTTGGTTCATCGGTGTGGAATCCCGTTGTATGGTTCTGACTAATGTTCTGGTTACCGCTCACCTCCAAGCAGTCTTTTTGAAAATAAAATAAAAAGTTATTTGGCTACAACATTCATTTTTGTTCAACCTGATTATGGATTGAACAATTTTTTCACGACACAACAGAAATCATAAACAAGATTAAATTAACATGTACTAACTCATATTGAATTAAATAATATTTTTCTTGTGATTTTATGAATATAAGAACATCAAATCATCATTACACTTAATATATATATTTTTCTAGAAAACTATTTAATTGCATTTTGACTTCATTGATATCTTCCTCATTCAGCTGAAAATACTGTTATTTATGATATATGGATCAAATATTTATCATTTTTCACATATAAAATATTAAAGGAGATTATTTTATTATAAAAAACTTTGATTTTATATTTATTTCCATCAGAATAATCATGAATTCTCCTATAACTATATAAACATGCAATACAATGTTTAAAATAACTGTATTATACAATTTTTTATTATTATTCAATGTGATAGTTTTCACCTAGAAGTTAGATAATAATTTATGGATATAACTAAATAATTTATAAAATATATTTTTATAGATGTTTAGAATGAATTAATTGGTTATTAATGGATAATCTTATTTGAATGTTAAAAATATTAGTTTTTTTGAAAGAGTTCTTATGTACATAATATGTTATTATATTAATAAATTAAATTAAGAACTATTCATGAGTAATTTAAATGAATATCATAGATTATATATTCTAAAAAATCATTAAAACGTATCTATTGGGTTTTATTATGCATGGTAAAAGAATAAATCTTGTTTTATACTTAAATTTTTTTTTCTAAAAATAAAATTAATTGTGTTCTGAAAACTTTTTCAAAAATGGAATTTTGAACCTTATAGGAATTTAATTTTGAAAAATGGATTATTTATTTTTAATAATCATTTAAAAACTTTTTAAATAGGTTGTATTTAAATTTGGTCATTGTAAACAACAACTATGAAAAATATTTGTCCCCATTATAAGGGTAAATCGGGTAACTAAGGTAAAAAATTATGTAATAAGGATTTATAAATCTATATAAAACATGAATTGTTTCTATTAGATTATTTCACATTGAAAAAATCATAAAATATTAGAATATATGGCAATTTATTGATAGTTTTTGATAATGACCTTAATAATATTTTAGGTAATGTATAAATCCAAAATGTAACTATCTTTGTTTTAATAACTCATATTTTTTTTCATAGTTCAAAAAGGATTTTATATTCGACTGTAAATGGTTAGTTGAAATATGAATGCTTTTTTTATGTTAATTTATTTATTTTAAGTGATTCAATTTATAACTTAAATACTTTCAAAATGCTGCTATACTACTTCCTTAGGTAATAGAAAAATCAAATAAATAATATAAAAAATATTAAAAGTAATAAAAATTAGTTGAGTTAGTATGTCACACGAATTATTTAGATATATTTATCATATAGGTGATGCATTAAATGTTTTTATTCAAATTACATTTCAAAATTATTGTCTTAAAATAAAAACAAGTGAATAGTCCAGAAAATGAATTTAATAGTATCCTATATTATATAATATTTTATAAAATTATTTAAAATTCATAAAAATATTTTATGTGGATAATTAAATAAGATATGGTTGTGAATATCAAACAAATTCCACTTATATTTCACTAGTAATTTTATTGGATTCTTCATTACGACTAAAAATAAAAAAAATTGATATAAATTTTATAGCACGAAAATCATTAAAAGGATTAATTGTGGGGAGGTTAAAGTAAGAGATAAGGGTTAAAAAACACATAAAATTGTATAATTTATATTTTAGGATATTATTTATACTCATAATCATCCTATATTCAAAATATATCAATTTGAGGACACTTGAGACTGTTTATTATTATTTTAATTTAATAATTTCAGTAATTTCAATGGTGCCCATACCCTATTAATAAAAGTGAACCTCCTCTTTTCTTTAATTAATTAATTTTTAGAATTATTTATCATCAAATATATAACCCAATACTATCCTTACATCACTTAACACATCATACAGGTCCAATTATGATCATAATACCATCATTTCAAGGCTTAAGGTGAAATTCAAAGGAGGTTTTCTTAATGAAGAGGTATAAATCTTAATCCAGTACAATAAATTTCATTTCTTCTTCCAATTAATAAAAATATATTTTATCCATAATAACATAATGAATAAAATATTACAAATATACATATATTTTATTAATATTATTATTTCACACTATTTTTCACCTTCTTTCTATAAAATCGGAGTGAAAACTATCGCTCATGTGTATGCGTAGACTTCCATATCCCCATAAGTATATGATTTATTTTCCATCGTCATATATCATGGTTTTTTATGAAAATTATTTTCATAGATATATATGTTATATATGATATAATAATGATTTGATAATGACAACATATTTTTCTCTTTATTTCCATCTTTTCATTAGAAAATGAAAATATCGTTCATGCATATGTACGAACATTCATATTTATAAACGATGCAATCCATTTTTATACATATAACTTTTATAAGTGATTATTAATATGTATATAATTAATATATATAATATTAACATTCTAGATGTGATTTAATCAGGATCAAAGTATAAGGACTCGAGTTATTGAGCCAAAATGTTAATGAAAAACAAAATATCTATCAACCAAAAACATTATTTTTAATAAAGAATTATTAAAAATGGATGTTGAAATTACATAAGATTAACATATTTCTATTATTTGTATGTATATGGTTCTATTATATATCTATTTTAAGTCTCTAAACATGCCTTAATACCCTAAGGGAGGGTGGGGTGAATTAGTGTATAAATATTCTTTTTAAAATTATTCCTACACCACTAGATATTGAACTCTTTAAGAAAACAACCACATAGTATTATATTTAGTGTTTATATTTATCTTATCCATTTAAAAATTATCTAATTAAAATTCATTGAATGTTAATCAGGAAATAAAAAAAAGGAAACATAATTTTTTACTTGGTTCAGTCTCAATGAACTACGCCCATGGACCATAAAATCGGCATTTTACCGATTTTCCAAATGCACTGTGGATCACTAAAAATAAATGGTTTCTGCTAGAACAATTATTTTCCTAATATCATTAATATTACAATGTTTAGGGAAAATCACTGATTCCCCAGTTTCACTCCCTAAATCTCACCTTTATTGGATCATGACCAGTGTAAAGGAACACCTTCTTCCTCTTTCTTTGCTCACTGCTCTAGAAAGAATACAGACATAGTTTATGGACATATAGGTCCATTAATTAGAAATAATGAATTCATCCTCAATTATAGGAATATAATCTATTTAATTACTTTTTGGTATGCTCCTTCAGTTATGTGAAAACACTTTGATGAAACACTTCCACATTCCAGACACCTAGAACATAATTATCTTTAATATTGACATATAAATTAAAAACTATTAATTTAGTAGGATATTCTATGGATTTTATGTCTTCATTTCACATCCTTGGATGTATCAGTGAATAAAATCCCTTGATAAGTATTCTTGAATGCTAAATATCCTATGTCTTCTTCTTCTTCTTCTTCTAAATTTAGATACAAAAATGATGTTTCTCATAGGGTAATATAGGTGTCTATTTTTTTATGAAATCTTCTAGTTTGATACCCCTACACAAGACCCCAGTTCATAACCCCTTTCATGAGTTCTGGGAACGTAACCCCTTATAGGATCTCTTGGAATCTAACCCCATACATTAGATTTGGGAGTGATACCCTTTCACACATTATGTGAGATCGTGGTGCGAGACCCTTTCACGCCTTGCGTGAGATCCTGGCCTAAGACCCTTTAGCATTTTTTATGATATTCTGGTGCATAAAACATGTGTTCCTTTTGAGAGATCCTTATGAATAACACTTTATCGTATTTCATGTGATCCTGGGGTGAAAAAATTTCATGATTTTCACTAGATCCTGGCAACTTACACTTTCATTCGTTGCAGTAGATTGTAGTACATAACAATTTCTCGCTTTGAATTATATCATGACACAATACAATTTTGCACAAGATCTGGGTAGAAAAAAATTTTAATGAGACATTGTTCAGATCATTCTCAACACTTACATAATTTCAATCATGTATACTTCTTCAGTATAGATCTCCACAAAAATACTTTTAGAGATCTTTCCATGAGACGCATTATTAGTCGTTTTTTAGATAGATTGATTATAAAAAACTTAATCACCTATTATGGATGGATAATTGGGTATTCATAGAAATAGTAAAATTCCTTAACTCCAAAAATCATGGACAACCATCCATTACCCTACAACAATAGTCCACAACATGTGATCCATGAGATCCTACCACGAGATCAATTGAAAATCTTGTAATGGTAAGTGATGTTGTATTGTAGTGCTTTGTGTGATCAATTATAATATCCCAAGAAAATCATGAATGTTTTTCAAGATCCCATTATGATATCCATAGATAATAATACACTTCATGGGATCCTATAATGATATCCATTGACACTTAGGATTTTTCATCATGCACTTAAAAGATCTCAATTCTAGATACTTTCATATTCATACATTTTTTCATAATTATCTTTGTAAGATGTCAATGAAAGATTATTTGAAAATCATGATTTTTCATCACATGCAATACAAGATCACAATGTGAGATCTTCACACACATTATTGCTCCATGAGATCAGTTCAAATATTTGTGTTCTCCAATATTAGACATCTCCCCCTCACCGGATATCATATATTTTGTGCTTTTGTGAGATCTAGTATTTATCCTTCTCATGAGATAAAACATTTCACTCTTTTAAAAGATCACTAATTTTACACTTTCATGATATCATAAATTTGGCACTTTATTGAGATCAAACATTTCTCACTTGTATCAGATTAGTCATTTCTATCGTTCAGGACATCAGAAATTTTTCTCTTGCATGAGATTAGACATCTCCCACTAACTCATCAAATCTTCTTTGACAACCATAATTTTTCAAAAACCTCAACACTTTTTAACAAACATAATCAATCTAAAATCACAACTAGGAGAGATTTGTTCCTAAAAATATTCCCTTTGGGTTGGTTGACAACTCATAACATTTTGATACCACATTAATGCTTCTTCCATATTCTACCAAAAATTCACTTCAAATGATTTCAATAGTGATCAAATATTTTCTCAATAAGAACTCTAAGACCACATGATCCATACTCGGTGTGAGAAACTAGAGTAGTATACTAAGTACATCAAGGAATCAATTCATTCCAAAAACACTCAACAAATTTCTTCATGAACCCTATCTATTTTGGTATATAACCTTTCATCGATCATGTTTAGAATCATTGGTTTCAATACCCCCACACCTTATTCACTTCCCTTTTATCATCATCTCCCAATATATTTATTAAGACATTTTCTCAGCCTTTTATAGAAAAAAATATCACCATTTTTCTATGAACTCGATGGCCACTCCTTTTTGGTCTACTACAGGGTAAAGTTAATAGAAAAATAGATTAGGGAAAGTACACCATACCTCAGGTAGTGGGGGTACCACATGTACATTTTTTCATGAGTGGGGTGTCGACTGAACTAAAAGAGTCATTCGATGCCTCATTAACATCTATTTGGGTAATGCCTTATTTATAATTTATACAACCTATAGTTTATAGGTTTATAGTCAACCTAAAAATACAATGATCCAAATTATTGTTGATGATGTGATATTTTATTTCAATGTGCTCTGTTCTAGGAGGATGGAATATATTTTTTTTAAGATTAATAGATATTGAATTGTTGTAATGATAACAAATAAAAGGATTTACTTTAGTATCCTGATTTCTCATATAATTCAATAGGGTATTCCTTTATTTATGAATTTAATATCCCTTAGTTAATGATCTCCATGCATTATATTTTACATAATATAAATAAATGATGGGACACACATTATCCTTTTATCTCCTAAAATCCATATAAAGAGAAATTACACTCCCTCTTTGGTCATGAACTTTTGAATGTGTAATGGGACACCACAGGTTGATATTCAAATACCAAAAGTTTAGGTAAAATATATGTAATTTCACCTTTGACTCCATTTTTCAACTTTGAATTGAAAAATTGATTCTTTTAATAATTTTTAATATCTAATTAATATTTTCTTATATAGCTGGACACTATTGTAAGATTTTCATCAAGTGGTATTACTACATGGCATTAAGACAATCAGAGATCCTCTAAGCCAACCAAGAAAGTACTATTTGTATGAAATAAGTGTCTCTGTCAATAAACATGAATTATGTCCATATTAGTCACTTAGTTCCTTGGATCTAGCATCGTGAATCTCCACACTTCATCATAGGAATATCCTCCTAGATAAGGATACATCGACTGGTGTGTTTGTCAACTTATCTCCTTGAAAACCTATAGCCTTTTCATATCCTAAAAATAGTCAAATGATACCACATTACATGAATAGATTAATTTTTATGCATCTCCAACAATCATAATTCTCTTAGTGGAATTTAATTAAGGCGTGATACGAATGGTTTAATATTAAATGCAACTTGGAACCACTACATTATTCAGGTATATCTTTAAAAACCCTTCAGTCTCAAATTAGGATCTTAATCGTATAATCACATTATTCCAAAGTATATATTTTTAGATAAATATTTTATAAATAGAGTTGTTTTTTAACTGTATTTTAGTTCCCGGAAACATGTGTTCCTGTTTTAAGAATCATTATTTCCAGGCAGTTTCCATTAGATTTATATACGAAACCTGAAACTTCCAATAGTTCTTTATCCAAAGGGGATCTGCTTTCTAAAGGCAGGTGTTCATTAAGTTTGAACATTATGATACTTAAGAACATGAATTGGTCGAGAGGATTGGAGGTCAGACTCATCACACCCTTTTGGGGGGAATTATTATTTACTCTGGGACTCTCTTTGTAAATTATTGATATTTTAATTAATCCTTATTAATTCACCAAGTATATCACAAGTATCTCTTGGAATCTACAATCACTTATTAAAATTTGTAAAATTATATAATCATCAGTCTGCATTCATGGTTATTCATTAGTAGAAATATCCCTATGTATTTTAGGTTTTACATCAATGGTATCCTCTAATATAATGATTATAGAATCTTTTAATCATTGTTGTGATGATACTGGTTTTTAATCCACTTAGCGGGGAACTCAGGAACTTATTGTCATCTAGGGAGACGAAAGTTTTTTTTGATCTTGACATCGTGCCCATAAAAGGGGCTACCTACATATCATTGTGAAAGGAATTAGAACCCTTATAGTTCGGTGCCACTTAATATGACACATCATACATTTTAAGGTTATGTGATAAGGACCTCTAAGCGAAAGGTGCTTGATAAAAACTTAATGTGGGACTTATACTAAAGCAGCCTAACAAATTTGGAAGTGATATGGGTTTCCATGTAAGATTAGACCCTATTGGGAATATATCCCAAGGAGAACAAGGATGATTTGAAGTGTCGGTTTTTCACCTCAAGGAGGCTTCCTACGTATCCCATATGGATATGAATCAAAGCCGACGTAGTTCGATAAGTCCCATAGGAGAGTATGGTCCATTGAGAGAGATGATTTTTGGGATACTTCATGAAAAGGATGCCTTGATTATTTGGGGTTTAATTTTGGGCTTATTCTTAAGGAGTATGCCCAGTGAGCTCAGGCCCTGAGAAGGCTTCCTATGTATCATGGTTTGAACAAGAATTAGTGTTCTCATAGTTCATTCAATTGTGAAAATTTTGTGATCATGACAAATCTCTAATCCCACGTGAGTCATGCTAGGTGTGAGAAACCATAATATATCAAATATTTAATAAAGGAATTCACACCTTAAAATTTTTCATCCTCTGCTGGTGGAAGACAGTGCACCTATGGTGTCCAAGGTGAACGAGGTTGACGTGACTGTGGATGAGGGTGAGGTGACAAGATTTCCCTTTGTTATATTTACATTGGAAAAGGGTAGAATGTAAGGAGGAAGGAATGAAGGTTAGGGGATTAAACCAGGATGGCTGACCATTGTGAAAAAGTGCAACAAGATAGGGAAAGGGTAACAAGAGTCCCTATGATCATTTTCCCTTTGGTCTTTGGAACTAGAGAAGGGAGGAGGAGAAATGATGCCCCATTCAACAAGAAATGAAAGGGGCTTAAACCATGATGGTTTCCCTAAAAATGATCCTGGTAGGGGAGGGAGACTTCTCCTATGCTTGTGTAGAAAAGTAAGTGTGAACTACACCTTCCCTACCAGAGACCTAAGGTTCTGGGTCATCTTTTCATGAAGGGAGAGGCCAGGACCCAACCCTCCTCCAAATCGGCAAATTCCTAACACTATTTCTGGGAAAAAAGATCCATGTGACTATAGATATACAAACCCACAAAAACTCCATGAATCCTAACCCCATTATGAAAAAAATGTAGGAAACCTCTTAATTTGGAAATTCAAACCCAAAATAGGAGACACACTAGTGTAACTTTCCCAAAGGATTGACATGTTAGGAGGTTTTGGTGGAGGTCTAAACATATTCCCTTTCAGAAAAGGGATAAAATTAAGAATAAGACTTTCAATGAATGGCTTTGATAAAAGATTGATTTCTTCTAGACTGAAGAGAGTGAAGAATGTAAGTGAATTAAGAAGGGGAGCCCAAGTAGAGAAGGGCCTAAATGTATGGGTGCACAAGTAGGATTGGGAGACCTGATGTTCACTTAGGCGATGAACAACCTGTATGTTAATTCTTGGGAGAGACCTTGCTCAACACTTCAAGAGTATTCACAGGTGATCCAGGAAGTGGTGTGCTCATGTTCCAGTGAGAGGAATGGGCGGCGCACACGTATTTCTAACATGGGGAGGATGAGCGCTTTAGGCACACAATTGTTATGGTTTTCAAACACTAAAAGGACTTAATTCCCATTAACCTCCCTAAAAACAATGCTCAAGGTGTAGAAGAACTCCCTTGAAAGTTTCATAAGACTTGGGTGAAGTACTATGATGACCAGAGCAACAATTAGGATTTAAGGAAAGTTATTCGTACAAATGGGGGGCCCAAGGGTCTATTTATAGGAAACTAAGTGACCCTAGGTGAAAGGAGTCTGGGAGAGAAAGTAGGATATGCAGTAAAAATGTGGCGCAGAAGTGGATGTGTGCCGGATGGATGGCACCCAAGTATAGTTGCGCGTTGTTGGTGATTTGGATAGACTATAGTGCCGCCTTGAGGAATTATCCAAAATAATAGTTTCATATTTCTCCAGCATGTTGGCACACAAGTGATTTTGTGTAGTTACCTTGGGAACCTATTTAGGGACTTAGCCAAATAGTTTATCTATATGGCGGGGGATGTGCCCCCACACCCCTTCTTGGGTTTAGTGTCGGGCTGTGGTCCCGACCCGTCGAGCTCGTGCCTTTATTACTGTCACTGACCCCCCCTGAAAAATGCAGAGTCGCACCCCAAAATTTTTAAGCCATATTAAGAACATTTTGCAGAGAAGTTCATAGAAGTAATTTCATGGTATCTACAGTAATACTACATGTTAATTACTATTCCATATGTTAATTTAATGAGTTATAATTATTCTTGTTTCATGTATCACATTCCACTAATGCACACATTCCATTCCAATACACACACCCCATGAATCATATCTCCCCCTTTGGCATATACCTATTACACTCATATTTGAAATAATTAATTCATGGATAGAGGGGTACCTCTACAATCCTTAAGAAGATAATTGTTTTAAATCCTAATAGATCAACCCTTTGAAACTTTATTGCAAATCACTGTACTATTTTTGTTTTTTTTTCTACTACCCAAAAAAAATAAAATATTATAGACATATGGAAAAACATTATTTACCCACATTTTATGTCTTATAATGATATATAATTTTTTGGAATTGAAAATTTTCCCAATTTTGGGTATAAACTAATTAGTAAAATTTTATTCTTTGATGCTCAACCAATATACTATTTTTCATAAATGTTTCATTGAGAAGAAATCATTCCACTGTCATATGCTCTTGTTTATTTCTCCATTGGTGGGATCTTTATCTTGCATTCACTTCACACCATGGGTCATTACATGTGAATTTTCAAATCATTTAATATTTATTTTTCATTTATCAATTATCTGAGTCACATAACTCATTCTTGTTGATGTTGAATATTACATGGAATTTACGTTCTTTATAATCAAAACTAGAGAATATCCTCTATTTTTCTTCCAAGTTTATCCATATTCCACAAATGATATTGTGAGTGTAATAGTGGAAATGATTGATACACCTTTTGTTGATATCTTTATGGTTACCCTATGATTTTATACCTATATTTAAACTTATCTGGTTTTCTTACAATATCGGGTTTTTTGTTATACACTACTAGAGTTGGGGATCTACTTCTAGTTTCATTTTCCTTCTATTATTTCTTCGTGCTGCAATATCATTCCAAATACCAATTATTAGAACATATATAACATATTATATTAAATACACAACTCATTCTTAATTTCTTGGATGATATGTTGTTGTAACCATTTTTCTTCTGTTAACATTGATTCATCAGGCTTCTTGAAACATACTTATGGAGTTTACCTTTCTTCCACAATAAAAAAATTTTAAGACTTTATTCTTCTGAAAGACTTTTCATTAATGCATTTGAAGAATATTCTACGTATTCTTAGGTTTAGAAATATTTTATGTGTCCAAAATATGAAATATGTTACAATGCATCAAAAAGAACATGAAATATGATCATTCATCCTACAGAAATAGCACATGTTTTCATTACATTCTGTAAAATCATTTCTAGGTATATTTCTAGTATCTATATGATTTTTCCAATTTTTGGAACTGTTCATGGCTATCTTCCACCCATGCATAGGAGAAGGTTCATGATATCAAATCTCAAATTTTCCCAAACTATATGGCATTTGGTATGAGGAAATCATTTCATTTTTTCCCTATGATGTAATATATTTTCCATTACATTTAATTATCTTCTACCAAAGGATAATCATATAGTAATTGCAAAGAATCCTTAAATTTGGGCTTGCATTTGGTATTAGATTACTCTAATTATTTCTTGATAGATTCTATCTCTCCTCCAAATTTTTAATCTTTATATCCTTTTATTCATGTGGTGAATTAAGTTTTATCTCAGTATTATTCCCTCAAGTCACATTATCCTTCAATTATTGGGAGAGATTATCCATCATGTCTGATTTGTACATTATTTTAGAATTCATATGAGAAAATGAATAATTACTGAATTAATTCTCTTATTGTAGACTTTTTTCTTCTAAACGTGTTCAGACAAATGTGTAGCAACATCATTATTTTGGGATTTCATATTATGAATTTCAACTAAGTGGAAATTCTATCCCATTTCACATGCTTCCTGTTTTTATAGTTCTTCATCTTGTGAATCATTGTCCTTTATTAAATCTATGGCCAATTAAAAAGGCCTTTTATTTATTCTTGTCATCTATTTAAATTTAATTTCTTATTCTTGGATCTATATATCATTATATTTAATTTCTTCATTCAATTTACGATCCAATTTATTTATTTCATTGAACACTCCCACTTTTTTCCTTCTTGGAGGTTCTTCACCATTATTAGTATCAACATCACATAAAATATCCGGTTATGAAATAATTCATGCAACATCATTGAGTGCCTATTTTTTTTCTGATTCACTCAAACCATTATTTGGTACGTTGTTGGTTTCCATGAAGTGAATCACACCTTTTTCACAGACATTTTCACACCGAGGAATACCACCAAACTTATGCTTCTTCTTTTATGTTCTTCCATTTTATATGGAACACAAATTATAGAAAACTAAAAAATCAATTCCAATATTTGAGATAACATTTTTAGAGAAAAAATTAAACCAAAGTAACCTATCATTGGATACCAATTATTAGGTCTTAATAAGGCCTAGATAACATGATATTGATTTTTAATCAATATAGGAATATTCTTTTCAAATTTCATCATTCCCCATTAGATCTTGAGTTATTTATTATAAGTGTTATTTTGTTTTATATTTAGTAATTATATTTATCTTATCCATTCAAACATTATGTAATTATGACTCATAGAAAGTAAAGTAGGGAATCAAATAGAATGATACATAGATTTTTTACTTCATTCACCCTCACTGAGCTACATTCAAGGAGTATTAAATAAAAAATGTTTCGATGTACCAAATTCACTAAGGCACAATGTCAATATATGGTTTTGGATATACATATTCTATGACCATTATCAATTACTTTACAATGTTTTGGGAAACTCACTGTTTCCCAAGGGTCACTCCCTGAATATGTCATTCAATGGATCACCACCAGTGGAAAGGATCTCATTTTTCCTCTACCATTGTTCATTTTTCCATAAAGTATCCACACATAGTTTATGAACATGTAGTTACCTTCAGTAGACATAATTAATGTATCCTCAATTATAGGTATATTCTCTATTTAATTTATTTTTGGGATTCTCTTTCACTTTTGTGAAAAAACCTTGTAGTAGAGCTTCTAAATTCAAAACACCTGGAATAGAAGTCTCTTTATTGTAGTTATAGAAATTTTAAACTCAATATTTGGAAAGACCTACTATGGATTCCAAATCTATATTTCACTAAATTAGATTTATTAGAGAATAAAAATTTTACAAAAGTATTTTTGAATGGATCGGGCCCTCTATCAACATCTTATTCTAATTAATTAATTTATGATAATGACACTTCTCAAAATGTAATTTAGGTGTGTATCTTTTTTCACAATATTCTAATGTGATACCCTTGCACAATACCATGGTGCATAACCCCTTTCATGAGATCCTAGTGTGAAACCCCTTGCATGAGATAATATAATAAAACCCATTGCACAAGATCCTAATGTAATTCCCTATCCCCCTTTGTGCGAGATCTTGGAATTATAACCTTTCACTCTTTCCACCAAATCCTAGAGTAAGACCCTTTTGTGCTTTGATAAAGTTCTTGGAATGTAACTATTTCATTATTTTTGTGAGATCTAGGTGTGTAACACATTGTATCTTCTTTCTAGATCCTTTTGAATTACATTTATCTCTTGGTGTGATATCCTTGCATAATACCCTTTTGCACTTTATGTGAGATTTGGATGCATAGAACATTCATTCTTTTCATGAGATCCAACATGAAATCCTTTTCCATGAGATTTTTGTATAGTAATATTTTACAGAAGATATTATTCAGATAATCCACAACACTTATGTGATGTTAATCATGTATACTTATTCATGAGATCTCTTTGCGAAACACCTTCATGAGATCTCTTCATGGGACTCCTTCATGGTTGTTACTTCAGATATTTTGATTAATTTTTTTTTCATCACCTCTTATGGACGGGTCATTGGGTATTTATTGGTTATAGTCCACTAACATAACTCTACAAATCATAGACAACCATATGTTCCAACACCATAGCAATGGACATCGCACAATCCACAAGATCCCATCACAATATCAATTGTATTTCTTGAGATTGTTAGTGATGTTGACTTCTAGTGATTTGTGTGATCCATCATGAGATATTAAGACAATCATGATAACATCATGCAATCCCATCATGATATCCATAGAAAATCACAATCCTAAAGAGATCTAATCATTATATCCTTTTACAATAATTCTTTTTCATCTTTCTCTTAACGATATCTCAATATGAGTTCCTTTGACAATCAATCGTTGTCATCATGTGCATTATAAGATCTCAATGTGACATATTTTGGTAGTAATGTTTTTTAGAATGATCTATGAAATATCTTAATAAAATATCAGTTTATAAATTCTTTCTCTACGATATCTACTCAAAATTTTGTAATGTGTAAGATGAGAGTACTCACCCTCGTGAGTGATTATATATTTCATTCTTTTGTGAGATCAACCATTTATCCCTTATGCAACATCAGGATATTTTCTCTTACATGGCATTAAAAATTTAACACTTTAATGAGATTAGAAATTTCACACTCTTATGATATAAATTTTTTTCCCTTGCTCGATATCAAACAATTTTATTTTTCGTGAGATCAAAAATTTTTCTATTGCATGATATCACACATCTCACATTCACTCTATATGTCTTATTTGAAAACCCACCTTTTTCAACAACCTCAAACCTTATCAACCGACATAGTCAGCCCAAAAGAACCAACAATATGGTTTTCTCTATGAAGTATAATAAATATTAATTTTTTATATGGGAGTTTGTAAAACATATGTATCAAGACAAACATGGTGTAGGAGTATTTTGATAGTATCTCATTTTTATCGGGGTTGTATACACTTAAATTTTTTATGATAAAATTATATGATATTTCCCCCCCCAAATATTTTGTATTTTATTCAATTATGTTTATTTTTGGAAATTAAATTCTTTCATTAAATTTACTCTTTTTAATCACTCATTATATTGATAAAATGTTTTTAAGGAAAACTATCTTTATTTTACTATTCGGTCATGAATAACTTTCTTCGATGTCTATATTTTTATTATAATTTTTTCAAGAATATTTAACATATTCTCATACTATTTTATAAATTCATTTTTACTTATGATTTACATTCTAAAAAAATTGAAATTCAATATTATTATTGTTTCCTAAATGAGGTACTTTTGAATTTTACCAAAAAATTTAATGGTATCATTGTTTTAATGTATATTTCATAAACATAATTTTCCATCATCATCACCACTCAATTATTTGAAGCACACATTTAATTTTTCCATGGTTGTTTTCAAAAATGTTTTTTCTTATTATTATTTAAATTTGTATATTTTATATAAGTAATTTTTATGTGATAGGAGTATTTTCCCCATGAAATGTTACAGTGATCATTAAAAATACATTTCATGTATAATAACATTATTTGAAGTTACATTTGATTCTTAGAAGATATTATTCAATAATATCATTTTTATTTTTGTATAGTCTATATTTAGGATGTTGAAATAATAATAAAACTAATTTTATTTTCCATGGGATAAGTTGTGATGGAATGATAAATGTTTTCATGATATTATGGAAAATATATGGATGTATTATGATTATTTGGTGGGTGGGTCCATTATATAACTCCAATGAATTGGGTTAAGGTTAATGTTTTATGAGCTCAAAAGATTCATGAGAGGTTATCCCAAAAACAAAAGAGGTTACATGGGAGGTTATCTAAATCCCAAAATAGGGTATATAGAGGGTTATCCAAAGCCCAGAAGAGGGTATATGAGTGGTTATATGAAACCTAATATAGGTGAATGGATGGTTAGACCAATACTACCATGTAATGAATGTTTTGGTGGGTAGCCTTATAATTATGACACAATTTATTGCTCTATTTTATTTCATGATATTATAATAATTTTATGATCCCTTCGATCATGTTATTTGATTTCTTGATGATAGATGTCTTATTAATTACATGATTTACTCCATGACTCGGAAATATGATATATGAAATACTATGTATGATTTTAAAAAGTTTGGGCCATGTTATCATAATCTTATCTTCTTGTTATTCGTATAATATCATTGATACCTCCCCAGTTTATTCAAACTAAGAATTTGAGCTCACCCTTTATTATGTTTCATTTTCCCCAGGATATAAAAATCTTTTTAAGTATGATATGGTTTAAAAGGGTGATAGTTTTTAAGAACTAAGTGTTATATATTGTAGATCATTATTGTGTTAATTATTTATGTATCTATGTATCCAAATACAATAAGCCTTTACAATTATAGCATGAATCATATTGATATGTAATGAATATTAATCTAATATGATATAATGTTTATGAATGAAATTTTTGGGTCACCTCAGTTGGTATCAGAGAAAGGTTTAATAATTTTTGGAAATAGAGATGATAAAAATTTTGTGAGAACCCATAGGATTATCCATTGTATAGGAGAATATCTTGAGTTATGCTAATGTAAGGTGTTTTATTTTTCTAGAAAATACATTAATTTATAGATACTATCATGTGGACGAGGATGTGGAATAAAAGAAACTAGGGGTAACAACTATTAACAAGGAAGCTTAAGTATAAATCTAATCATAATAGGTGCTTAATGAGTGGTTATAAGACTACACATCTATCTGGACACTCGAATGAGATATGTTTGGGTTAATTCACATTTTCTTTATAAACCATTACGATGGACTTGAGTAGGTGATGATAAAAGATGACCTTGGTTAAACCTAAGGTGTAATAGATTAGAAATAAGGTGTCTTGATTTAGATATCCTATTAATTATCTATCATTATTATATGTTTTATCAATATTATTATTTTTTTCACACAATATTTTTTTTTGGTTTTAGTAAATGGATGGAACTCGAAGGAATCTTGTTAACAATAACTGTGATAGAAAATGAAATGCATGTCCTCATGAGTGACCAAATTTTATGGTATCTATAATGAAAAGTATCATTATAATTTTTGATAACCTTTCTAAAACCACGAATCATGATAAGATTCCAAATAAACGAAATAGGGAATAATGTTCTACTATTTCTTTCATGATTAAACATCAAAATTCATATACTGGGAACACTGATCCATCAGTTTATAATTAATATACTAGTACCAATAAAATTATATTTTCCATTATCAACTGTTAATATAATAAAAAAATTCTTCTATATGTTTATCATTTAGAAGGTGAAGAAGATGAATGATGGATTCTCATCAAGAGGATGAGGCAACAATATGAAATTGACTCTATGGTGTGGGATGAATTTAGAAGTTTATTTATCAATAATTACTTTTCTCATATTATTTATTTTAAAATGGAAATGGAGATCCTTGAGTTAATAAAGAATGATGATGAATCCATTATTACCTATGTGGAAACTTTTTGATGACTTAAGAGGTAAAATTCTAATATTATAATTGAACTAGAGAGTAAGATTGATCAATTATTCAGTGGATTAAAACCAAGTACTCAAATGGAATTATGTAACAGGATAAAAATCACAATGAATTAATATTTTTAAGTGATACTATGGTATAAATGGATATTATAGTTACCCATGAATCTCATGTTTTTTATAAGAAAATTAAGATACAATTCAATGTAAATTCTTATAATAAAAACCATGGAAGGAAGAAGATTATTCTTTCTTTATAACATAAGAGTGAAAGTAAACATAAACGTAATTTTCTTAATGATACTAGATTACGTTTTAAGTGTGGAAATGATGTTTATCAAGAAATAGAATACTAATGTGATGGGAATAGTTTATCTAATGGTGAGAATATAGATAAATCTCCAAATAATTCACCACACATAGTCTAACGTTTCAAATGTAATGATAATGGGAACTATGACAAATAGTGATAAAATATTATTGTCAGTGGTGATGATTGATGTTTGTTACATATTAAGCCCATAGATAAATGGAAATTTGATATGATTAAGAGTAATATAACCCATAATATACTCAGGATGTTAAGGTAATGATATTTTGGATAATACTAATTACCTTGGAATTGATTAATGAATTATTGAAAATAACAGATTATTCTATTGTTGATGATGTTTACCAAAATTTTGTATTTATGGAATATATAAAATAATATATAGAAAAATCAATCATGCATCTTTTCAATATGTATTTATGGAAATTTAGGTTACTACCTTGTTTTAGAAGAGTAAATGATAAAGTAATTCACATATTTTTTATGTTACAAATAAGAGAATCTTTATGATATATGACAGATCAATTTTAAGATAATTTTGAGAAATTTAATGAATTTTTTTATAATGTTTTGTAATTTAATCATTCAGAATAGTAACAAGTTTAACCATTTATATAATGGTTTATGTTAAAATTCAAATTAAGTTTTAGAGGTTAAAGTATCATATAATCATGTGAGGATTTGTACATATTAGATAAATGGTGTTATCCTTTTTGTTGTGATGTAAAGAAAGATGTAATATACTATCATCCTATGGATATCATGATCTGATAATTATTTAGGAATGAAAAATTCACCATCATTTCTTGGAATAAGAAATCAAGTGGGAGTTGATCATATACTAACCAAAGAAGAAGATTATGAATATGAAACATAATTAAATCAAGTAAGTATTTCTTCACTAGAAAACTATCCAACTCTAGAGAAGGGATCATGAAATGAAATTTTTTATCCCAATACCTTTTTTTGAGAAATCTAATGGTCCCTTAGATCATTTTTGATTTATGGCTTTTTGATGGGTAACTATATCTGAACCATATTCTCTATAACTATTCTTCAGAAATTGGTAGTTATATTGCTATTACATGTTTATGGTTTTACTTTCCACCAATTGTTTCTTATGTATAATCCTAGTTATGAGTTACTTTGGGAGACCATTATGTTTTCAAATTTCTTTTTTAATGGATGTTTTAGTATTCATTTTTTATGATGTGGGTTTCTGTGAAAGAAGCAATTATGTAATAAAAATTTAATGATAATAATGTATTTTGAGGGATAAATTCATTTGAAGGGGGTAGAATGTTACTCCCAAATATTTTTATGGAATAGAATTTTAATTAATCAGATTTATTTAATATCCTTAATTGCATGTTGCACCATGTTAAGCTTGCACTACATGCCACACTGGCTTAATATATGCTACAAAAAACAACACGTTTCTACGAACAATAATTTTATTATTATAACTATTTAAAAATAAAAATTTTCACCTAGACATTATAATGGTGGGTAGAAAAATGATTAATTGGATTATGATAGTATGGTTTAAAATTAAAAGGAAATCATTTTCTTAAAAACTATTTATATGTGCACAAGTGTATTTTATACCAATAAATAAAAAATATCTAACGTTCGATTATATTAATGAAATATATATACATATATATATATAATATTAAATATAATTTATAACATTGAAATTATTGTTTTTATAGATTAGATATAAGAATAAATCCAATTTTATGCATAAAATACGTATTTTTCTAAAAATGAAAATTTTCATCCTGTTGATGATGTAGTTGTTAAAAATATGGTCCTAAAATTTTTTAATATTATATTTGAAAAAATTATCTTCTTATTTTGAATAGGGATAAAAAATTACTTTGGGTGAACTTTTTGGAATTTTTTTTAGATGATTCATGTTTTGAGGAATGATGACAACACTAATTGTTTATTTAAAAATGTATTTTTTTAAAGAATTCACAAGGCCAAATTATGTTTTGGATTAGTTTAAAATTTTAACTAGTATTTTTTAAATTTATAATAATTAAATTACTTTTTGTGAAATGGATTTTATACAATATTTTATTATAATAATATTTTATGTTTCTAAAGGGAACTTTTATGAAAAAACTGTTTTTTTATTTTATCAATTTTACATTAAATTAAATTCTATAAATTCTGGGATTTGAATTTTGAAAATTATATGATAAAATTTATATTCAGAAGTTATAAATTTAGTGAGTATTTTACTTTTATTTTTTTCAATATAAATAGTAACCACAGAAATTTTTTTCCAAGAGAAAGGGTTAATTGGGAAATTTAAGTTAAAAATTAAATGATATAGACTATAAAATGACTATAACACATGATAAAAATTTATTGGATGATTTTTCTTTGACTCTTAATATATAAGGGAAAAAATTATGTTTTTTAATGGACACATTCCCATGTAAATGACTAATATAGTTTATAAATCTATGGACACAAAATGTCACTTTTTTTGTCTTAAATATCTCTCATGATTCCATATAAAGAAAAAATTATGTTATAAACGAATATAATGGATTAAATTATGATTAGTTTATTTATTTTTATGGTGATAATTTTTTTTATTTTTATATTTGAAATAATCATTTTTAATGTTTATGTAACACTAATGTAGTGCTTTTGTGAAAATATGAAAAACTAATAAAATGAAATTAATTAAAACAACAAGAAACATTAAAAGAAAATAATAAATGACCTATTATTATTTTTTTGAGTAAATCTTGATCATAATAATGCAAAGGTATAATTAATTATCATTTTTAGCCATATAAAAATTATTTTTCCATTTATAATATTTTACTTGAAGTATAGATAAAGGTGTCACATTCTTGTTAAAATTACTATAACATTTTTAATATTGTGTTTTCCAAAAGATATATTTGACTATAAATATTATTTGAAAATATAAATTATTTAGATTCATCATATTTATTTTCTTATAATTGTTTGTGAATAAGTAATTTCCTTAAATAATTACACAATTATGATAACGTAATTATTCAACTAATATAAAAATAAAATAATTGATATTAAATATGTTACAATAAATATAATCTGAATTAATTAAGGTTACCTTTAATTTTATAGGTTACTAAAATATATTATGGGTTTATTTAATTATTTTTATTGAAATTACTATGCTGTTTATATTTTATTATTGTCACTAAAATGAATAGTAACAAAATTGACACTAATGATATTTTATGAAAATAATATTTTATTAAATTATTTAATAATTTTAAAAATATTTACAAAATAAATAGTTATTTTTTGTAAGATATAAAATTTCATAAATTTAATATTTATGGATAATATTCACCATATAAGTAAAGATTACAATGTTTTGATATTAACTAATTTGTTATCATAATTAAAAGTAAAATTTGTTAACTAAGTGTTATTTAAATTAATAAGGCTTACAATAAAAGAAAAAATTTTAAAAAATATATGGTTTTATTATATTAAACATTATATCATATTGGGTTTTAATACATGTAATTTTAAAGGTAATTTGGTTGATATTGAATTTATTATAAATTAATATTTTTTGAAATTCCGAAACTTCCCCTCACCTCCATTATAAAAGGGTACCTCATCCCTACCTTATTAAAATACCATTACACATATATCTATAAAAAACCATGTATAATTATATTATAAATTTCTTTGAAATGTTCTAGAGGTTTGATTATTCTCATGAGACCAAATCCAGAGTCCTCTAGAGAAGATCTAAAGGAGCAGTTTTGAAGAAGAGGTAATCGCTCAAACTGATCACTCTCTCGTTATAATCTTCTCTAAATACTCTAAATATATTATATATATATAATAAAATAATAAAATAAAAATAAAAATACTGTGAAATGTTATTATTATTATAAACACACAACCATAATGCTATTTTTCCATTTAATAAGAAGTTAAAGTATCACTTTTGTGTCTGTACGACTTACCATTTTCATGCAGTGATACAATTAATTTTCCATCACTGTATTTTATGAGTGGTATATATGATGTGTTTAATATTTATATATGATATTTATGAAATAATTATACTTATGAAATTATAATATCATATCTACATTCTTACCAACTAATCTTTTGTGAAATGATAACGTCATTTAGGTGTATGTTTGTCTTACCATCAACATGATTCAATGTGATTTGTTTTTCATATATATTTCACATAAATGTTAATAAGGATATGTTTTATGAATATAAATTATATATATAGAATTAAATTTATTCTATAATGGTAATATATCTTATAATTTTCTTTTTTCAATAAAAATAAAATGAAAACATCATTCATGCTTTTGTACGACCTAGTGTCTCCAAAAATGGTTATTTTATTTCAATAATTTATAGATTAATATAAATACTTATGTACTGAATATTTATTATATTTATATCATTTTAATCATTCTAGAGGTGATTAAATCATAAAATATATAAGTGGACCAAAAATATAAAAAATCAAAACACATGAAAAAAACAATGAGGTTATTAACTAAAACGTAACATTAATATGAAAATTATTAATAAATTGGTAATAGAATCCCACAATTAAATCATATATGGTATGATATAATTTAATAAATTTATATAATAGATCTATAATAACCATATATTTATTATATATGAGTTTTTCATGAGTTCAACAAGAGTCAATACATATGGAAAGGTGTTTATGTATCACTTTTATTTTTGTGGGACACATGTATTATACAATAATTGTTTCTTTTATATAGTGTGTATACATACCATGAATGTCTTTTATGAGTCTAATACATAATATTAGGTTATTTTAATTTCCATATATTTTCAATATTTCATGTGGAATATGATTCTACTAACTATAATGTGATGAGTATTTATTTAACAATCACATCAATATTAGGGATTGTTCCATTTTAAGTATCAGTTGGAGAATATTTATCTTCCATGTCCTTGTTTTCTATATTTTTCATAAAAATGTTTTTAATATTCACCTATGGATGTTTAATTTCTTTTTTTACCCATTTTTAACTTTTTACTACATTGTTTTAACGTGATATTTTTTTCATTTTCGAAATGAGGTGCTTTTTGATTTTTCTGGGTTGAAGTACAGAAGAAATGTTTTTTAACTAACATGGAATGAATGAAATTTTATTCCTCCATGATTACATAATGATTGGATTTTTCATTTAATATTGTATAGGTTTATTTTAAAATAAAATGTTTTTTTAATTTCCCATGATTTTATGAAAAGAAAACATTTTCAAAGAAAAAAGGATATTTTCTTCAAGAATTGTTTTCATGTAATCCATCAAAATTATTTTTTCATCTAATATAATATTATTTTTTTACTTATATTTTACTGGGGATATTATTAAATTATACCATTATTATTATTTCTCTGAATTTTATATTTTTATGATGGAATTATATTTTCAAAAACAATTTGTTTTTCATATGTTATTTTATGATTGAATGATGTTTATAAAACCCATTTCATTCCATGGGCTCTAAAAAGATGACTGATTTGATTTCTTGTGGAACACATATTTATGGTTTTCATTATGTTATGGGTGGGATATATATTTCCCCCCATTTAATTTATTAAATATATGTATTTCATAAGAGAGACAAGACTAGAACCGGAACCGAACTCAGTTCAGTAACACATGACTGGAACATGAATAAACTTGGTATTGTACTACATGAATTATGTAACATCCCAAAGATTTCAAATTAAATCAAAATTCATTAAAAATTGTTTTAAGTAGATATTTATAACTATCCTTTAAACAAAATTCTTCCACTTATATGATATTAATTTCAAAAAATAGTTATCTACTGTTGGGATCAGTAAGTTATTTTGATTCTGATAGAATCAACATTATTGTGTAAATAGTAACATACCCATATAAATAGTAATATTAATCATAATATGACCCTTATGAATAGTAAATCATATTATTATTTTATTTTCATAATTTTATAATATAATGAGATCTGGATTAATTTTTGAAGGTGATATAAAATCAGTTATAGTTTCAAAATTGTTATTTTTTGAATAAAGTATGATTTTATTTAAAAATTAAATTAAAATATTTAGAAATTTATTTTAAAAAAATGGATTACATTTTTGGATTCTTCATGTTGAAAAATTATTAGGTTCATTTTTTTGTTTTTGCTGAAATCCATGAACTTTTTTTTGAATAGTAAAATACAATAAATTACTATAAATGAAAAATACTTGTTTTATTGTATCATTGGTGATGCTAGGATTATGTAAGCCCACTTTTTTTTTAACTCAAATGATATTTTTACTATTTTTATCACAATAATGAAGACTATTCCTATTATTAGACAAAAATATTAAAATAATGATTAAAATAATATAAAATCCCTCCTCCTATCCACTATAAATACAACCATCATTCCCCTCCTACTCTCACACCTATCAAGCTTTGATAAATGTATATGATCTAAAAAATACCCTCCCAAAAGATCTTCCCAATTTACAAAACCTAATTTTCTCTCCAAAAGGCCAAATCCAAAGGCCTTAATGAGGATCTGAAGGAGAATAGATCAAGAGGTAAGAATCATGTTTCATTTTCATGTGTTTTATTTTCAATTCATTTATTTTTTATACTCTCTTACCATACCCTTATCAAAAAGGAAAGAAATATCTATAAAATTATATATTTATTATGTTGTCATTATCATATATGAAATTAATCATCTTTCTTCCTCTCCTCTTCATCTCATTCTAAAGAAACATTGTTTGTGATGCGTCGTTTACCAAAATTGTGAATGATGTGCTTTCAGTTTCCATTACATCTTTTGAAGATGATCATAAATCCATTTAAATGATTGAAAAAGAATTTAAAGTGAATTATTTAACCAATTTTATGTTCTTTAATGAACATATATGCATGAAATTATATTATATAATGAAAAAAGTTCATGATTATCGAGGAACTGCCAAAAATGATCTAAACAAATATCATTAATGTTTTCTCTAATGATTCATCATCATATATGAAAAAACAATTATCATATAATTATATATTTTGGAAACCCATGAATAACATTTCACTCTACTTCTGGAATTTCATTCCCATACGAAAAGAAAATCAAATACAAACTGTCTATGGAAGTCATGTAAAGAACGTACCCAAAATATTAGAAGGAACAAATTACTAAAAACTAAAGGGTGAAATGATGTTTTAAAATGACCACATAAGAAGTTATAAAAATAAAAATGTTTATTTAATATACAAATAACACTCTTTTAACCATATACAAGAGGTTTAAACATGTTTTATGAAAGACTAACCTGAGGTAGGGGAATTTTGAACCCAATTTCCATTCTTGGGGTTTACCTTCTACTTCATTAACTGTGTAGTTTTAAGATCATTTATTGATTTTTTTGTTTATATTATGTTTTATTATGTTTATTTGTAGTTTATACACATATTAATTTCATTATATCAATTTTCATTTTAATTATATGTTATTCATTAGAGAATTTCTATATAAAATCCTCTTTTAAACATTTATTTTTAAAAAATTCAAAAGAAATATTTTAATGAAATTATAAATGTTGTATGATTATGTTCATATTATTGGTCGTTTTTTTCTGATGAAAGGTGGTAACTATATATCCTTCTAATTCTTTGGGTATGTTTTAGTTGGATTTCAACCATATGTTTAGACCATTTGTAGTTGTGGTGGTTACACAATATGGTAGTCGTGAGGGTTACAACTGTAAGGTAGCCATGAGGGTTACAAATCAAAAGGTACTATAGTGGGTTATATAATACGTAATTAATTACCCAAGGTAAATTTAATGTCATATTTATGTTCTTTGTGTTTTTTGGAATGTTTTTGTAAATCTCATGTTTGACAAAGTAAGTATATAGGGGTGACAAGTATGTATGTTTTGAAAATGATTTCATACGTTTACAAGTATTCATGGACTAATATTTTATTTTTCCTTCTTTTTATATCCTTTAATGAGATTTTTTTATCATCCCATGTTTTTAAATAATTTTCATAGATTATAATAATTTGTATGAAAAACAAATAAGCTAAGTTAAATGTTATGATGATTTACAAAGAAATCATGTTTTCTTTTGAAAAGATATATATTTTAGAAGAAATGAAAAATGGTTTTTGGTATATTTTCTTTATGAATGTTGAATGTTATATATTTATTATATCTCAATTCTATAAAAATCTATAATTGAAAAGATCCTAAATATGAAAGGATGTGAGTTCTTGACTAAAATTCACGATTTTGTAAAGTAATAAGCTCGGGTTCTAATAGTTGGTATCAAAAGATGGTTTAGATAAATTTATGGGTAAGGATGATGTTAATATAATACCCTAACTGATTTTTAATATTTTATAATTTGAAAGAAAATAGAATTTAAAGACTACATTGTTTCTTGAACTAAGATATGTTTATTCAGAGTGGTTTTCCACAGAATAAATAAGGAAGCTAAAGTTGATAGGTACTGACAGAATGATATCCTTCTGAATCTAAATCCAAGAATGGTAGGGATTGGAACTGAGTAGTTTTTGACAATAATGTCTCAGCTTATAGAACCAATTAATTCTAGTGGAATCCATGCAAGAGAAAATCCAAATGTACCACAATGGAAGAAGACGATAATTGAACATTTAATGAGGCATCAACCTCCTTCTTTCAGTTGATATTAGGACCTAGTAGTGGATGAAGGATGTATTAAATCCCTTGAAAATATATTTGATGTAATTGGATGTTTATATAATCAAAAGGTAAGTCTTACATTTATTTTTTCGAAGGTAAATTTGATCAGTGGTTATTAATGGTCAAGAATATCAGGGATATGGAGAATATTTATTCCTTAGAGTGGGATGAATTTAAAAGTCTTTTCCCATAAAAATATATTCCTAAGGTGGTGTGACATAGTATAGAGAAGAAATTACATGAATTGAAGTAAACGGAGGAAGATTTAGTGGTCATTTATGATGTGAACTTCAACTGGATGGTGAGGTATGCTCCATATATTTTTATGAAACTTGATAGAAAAATGAACTGTTTTTATATAGGATTGAAGCCAATGTATCAAAGGGCGTTGGCCTCTCGTGAATTAAAAAGTTATGTGAAACTTGTCTGATATGATGAGATGGTAGAATTGGTGTTTTTAGGATATCACATGCATTTTGAAAATAAGGAGAAGAATATGTCGAGATGGCAAGTGATGTGTTAGAATAAATCAAATAAATATGATGATAAGAAAGGAAAGTTTCCATTTTGTGAAAAGTGTGGAAAAAATAACCCCGAGGAATGCCTTAACAAAGTTGGGAAGTGTTTTCAATGTGGTATGTTTAGAAATATGGATCGATATAGTAAAGAAAATGATCTAAGACTAATCCCGATAACCAAACTGTTAATTGTTTTAAAAGTGGCGAGATGGGTCATTATTCAAATACCTACCCAAAGAAAGATACGAATGATGCAAAGAAGCCAGAATATGAGAAGAATGGTGTGGTGAGATCCTTTACGACCACGTTAGTAGATGTCGGGCCATCCAATAAATTTGTATCAAGTACCTTGTTTGTTTACTGATATTTTTCTACTGTTTTTTTGGTATATGGTATACACATTCCTTTATTTCATAGCAACATTCTAGTTAATTAGAAATATCACCACAAAAATGAGACATGAACTTATTGTTAAAATGAAATGAGGAAATGTTATAGTAAAAATGAATTTTAATAATTTTTCTATTGTTATCTGTGTAAAGACATTTCCTACAACCGTTGTTGTTTTTCCCTTATTAGAGTTTGAAATCATTCTGGGGATGGATTGGATTTCTATTAATAATGCTAAGACTGATTGGAGGGAAAAGGAAGTTTTTTTTCAAAAAAATGTTTCTGTTTTTATACAATAATGAACCCAAAAAATTGATAACATATCATGAAGTTGATAAACTATTGAAAGATGGAAATCAAAATTTTCTTGCTCATTTTTTTTAAACAGGTGAACTATTCAGATAAATGAATTTCCCAAGGTAAATGTATATCTTGAGGTTTTTACTGATGAGATACATGGTGTTATACAAAAAGAGGAAGTCAAAATAAAAATTGTCTTATTTACTAATGCTAAGCCAATTTCAAAACCCCCTTACCAAATGGATCAAATGGAACATTTAGATTTGAAAAACCAGTTGCAGGTTTTTCTTGATAATGGATTCATTTGTCCTAGAACTTCACCATGGGGTGGTGCTATTTTTTTTATTAAAAACAAATATGGTTCCATGAGAAATTTCATTGATTATACATCCTTGGATACCATCACTATTAAAAACATGGATCCTTCACCTCACATTGATGACTTGCATGATCATCTTTAGGGAGCTCTGTAATTTTCTAAGGTTGAATTGAGATACGAATACTATCAACTAAAGTTGAGGGCAGATGACATCCCAAAAACGTCTTTTCATACTATATATGGGCATTATGAATTTTTTGTTATGCCATTTGGGTTAACTAATTCACCTTTTGTTATCATGGATCTTATGCTTGGAATATTTCATGATTTCTTGGATATGTTTTTTGTGTGTTTACTAATGACATTCTAGAATTCATTATGAGTAAAGTGGAGCATGAAAAACATCTAAGGGTTGTTTTTTAAACCATAATGGTAAATAAACTGTATGAAAAATTCAGCGAGTGTGATTTTTTTTCAAAATATTTCATTTCATGGGATCATCATAAATATGGATGGAACAATTGTAGATCCTACCAAAACAAGTGGTTGCTGAATGGAAAATAACTATAAATATTACAAAAAATATAGTTTTCTTGAATTAGCAGGTTATTACTGAATATTTTTTAAAAACATTACATGGTTATCTAGAACACTAATTAAGTTAACTTGAAACAAGGATAAATTTGGTTCGATAGAAGAATGTGATGTTCGTTTATAAGAACATAATAAGAGATTAGTGAATGCCCCATTTTCAACCTTGACTTCCTGAAATGGAGAGTTTTTTATACAATAATGCTTTGTTGAAGGGAGTTGGTAATGTTTTGATGTAGAATGATCATGTAAGTACTTATGATTCAATACAACAAAAACCTCATGAGTTAAATTATCCCAAACATGATTTGGAATTAGACGTAGTTTTTTTCTTTGAAAAATTGGAGGCACCATTTATACAGAGAAAAATGTAAAATATATACTGACTATAAATTAATGAAGTATATATTCACTCAAATGGAATTAAACACGAGGCAAAGAAGATGAATTGATCTCATAAAGGATTATGATGTCTTGATAAATTACTATTTTGGAAAATATAACAATTTGGAAAATTCCAAGAGTCGAAAACATCATGCATCATTAATAATGTTATGTTTGGAACATGATCCCTTGATGAATGATCTGATTAATTTTGGCATAGAAGTTGTTAGTTCATGAAATAAATTTGTTTTGTTTTAGGTTTAGTGTAGTCATCTTTATTAGATACAATTAAGAAAGCACAGAAGGAAGACCACAAGCTATAGAAAATGGTATAATTGTTTAAAATGGGTTAAAGCATAGTAGAAGTTACCAAAGGGGGTGCTTCAGCCTTTTCCTATGCCAGAGTAGAAATCAAGGAATATATCCAAGGACATCATTGTGGGACCACCAAATACTTCTTGAGGTAACAATGTGATTTGTGTTATTATTGATCAGATGACTAAATCTTTACATTTTCATTATATTCTAGATATATAGACGTTGGATTAGCTTTATTGACTATACCTCAAAGAAATTGTCAGCATACATGGTGTTACACTTTCTATTGTATCTGATTGGGATCCCAAGTTCACTTCTAATTTTTGTAAGGGCCTTTAGAAGTCATTGGGCATAAAATTAATTTTTTGTATATATTTTAATCCTCAATAAAATGGATAGTCAGAATGAATGATTCAGACTTTGGAGGATATGCTTCGATCTTGTTTAATGGACCACCAGGAAAGTTGGGATCAACATCATTTTTTTAGTTTTCATATAATAATATTTTTCATTCCAGTATACAGATAAATACTTTTGAGGTATTGTATGGGAAGCGGTGTCAAACTCTTGATTTTTGGGATGAAGTCTGGGAAGGGAAGTTGATGGGACCAGAATTAGTAGAGAAAGTTTCTAAGAAAGTGGGGATGATCCAGCAACACATGAGGACAACTCAGATGAGGTAGAAACATTATGCAAAAAACTAGAAAAAAACTTTTCTATTGAGGTAGGAGATCACGTTTTTCTTAGAATCTCACTGTGGAAATATGTTATGCCTTTTGGTTAGAAAGGAATGTTATTTCCATGTTTCATTTAATGTTATAAAATTATAGGGAAATTTGGACTTGTCACCTACCGAGTAGGTTTTCCTATTAGTTTATCTCAGGTATATAATTGTTTTCATGATTTGATATTGAGAGAGTACATGCCAGATTCATCTCATGTCTTGAGCCTAGAAGTAGTTAAGATAGAAGAGAAACTTTCGTATAAAAAGAAACCTATTTAGATTCATGATTAAAGAGAAAAAGTATTACAGAATACATTAATCTACCAAGTAAATGTTTTTTTATAGAAACCAAATGGTTGAACAAGAAACATGGGAATCAAAAAATGCCGTGAGGGAAATGTACCCTCACTTTTTTAGTAAGTAAATACAATTATGAGGATGAAATTTCTAGAAGGTGGGGAGAATGTAACACCCTAAGGTTTTAAAAATTAATTGAAATTCATAAAACTTTGTCTTATTTAGATACATATATGTATCCTTTAAATATAAGTTTTCCACTTCTATAATTTTAATATCAAAAAATGGTCATCTATTATTCTGATCAGTAAGTTATTTGGAGTCTACTAGAAGCAACTTTTCTTAGGGAATAGTAACGTACCCTTATAAAAAATAATATGAATAATAATATAACCGTTATTAATATTAAATCAAATTATTTTTTTATTTTCTCAATGTTATAATATAATTAAATCTTGATTAATTTTCAAGGTGATATAAAAGCAGTTATAGTTTTAAAATTTTAATTTTATGAATAAATTGAGATTTTAATTAAAAAATAAATTAATAATATGAAGAAAAATATTTTCAAAATATGTAGTTCATTTTTGAAATCTATACAAAAAAAAATGGTTTGGGTGGTGTTTTGGGATTTTTTGTTTTTCTGGATTTTTTCATTAATAGTAAGATACGATAAATTACGATTTATGTAAAATACTTATTTTACTGCATCATATGTGATTTGAGGCTAATTTAATCCCAGATGTTTCAAAATTAAATTCTATTTTTACTCTTTTGATCACCATAATTATGGCTATTCATAGTCTTGCACAAGAATATTAAAATAACAAATAAAACAATTTAAAATCCATCCTCTCCTCCAATATAAATATCCCCCTCATCCCCCTCTTTCTCTCACACCTCTCAAGCCTTGATAATTTTCTTCATGCCACCAAATCCCCTCCCCAAGGATCTTCCTCACGTTTGAGACCTTTTGGTCTCATCAAAACTCCAAAACCAAATGCCTTAAAGTGGATCTCAAGGAGAAGAGATCAAGATGTAAGAATCCTCTTTCATTTTCATGTTCTTTTTTTCAATTCCTTTATTTTCTTATACTCTCTTCCCATATACTTATCAAAGAGGTATTAAATCTCAAAAATATTATATATTCTATATGATATCATGTTCATTTAAAAAATACATCATATTTATTTCCCACCTCTTCCTCTTATCCTAAAAAACACCATTTGGGATGTGTTGTTTACCAAAATTTTGGACATTGTGCTTTCAAGTTCTATTAATTCCTTCAATTTTGACTATAAAACACTTTTAATGGTTGAAACAGAATTTAATTTGTATTATTTAACCTATTTTATGATATATATAATGAACATATATTCATGAAATTAAATTTTATAATGATAGAAGTTCATGATTATCGAGGAACCACTAAAAATGATCTAAACAAATATCATTAATGTGGTATCTAATTATTCATCATCATATATGATAAACAATTGATTTATGGTATCATTATATATTCAAGAAAAACATGAATTTCATTTCATTCATCTTATGTAATTTCTTTTCCATATGACATGAAAATTAAATACTACACGGTCATGGAAGTCATGTAAAGAACACACCCAAAACAATAGAAAGAACAAAATACTAATAACTAAAGGGTGCAATGATGTAATAAAATGAATGTACAAGGTGTTATAAACATGAAAATTTTTATATAAAATAATAATAACACTCTTTTAACAATTATACAAGAGTTATAAATAGGTTTTAATTATAAAACACCCGTGGTAAAGGAATTCAAAACCGATTTTTCATTCTTTAGGTTAATATTATAATTCATTAATTGTGTTTTTTAAGACCATTTATGTAATGATTTTTTGTTTATATTATGTTTTATTATGTGTATTTACAATTTATACACTTATTAATTTTGTTCTATTGATTATCATATCAATTACATGTTATTTTAAGGGGCATTTATTATAAAACATCTTTTAAACATCTAGTTTTACAGAATTCAAAAGAAATATTTTTATACAATCATTTATGTTGAATGATTATGTTATGGTTCTTGGGAATTATTTATGATGTAGGATTAGAACTATATCAATTCCAATGCATTGTTTCTATGTAAGTTAGAGGTTGGCCGTATGGTTACTCCATGTGTAGCTGTGATGGTTACACCATAAGGTAGTTCTGAGGGTTACAATTGTAAGGTAGTCAGGAGGGTTACATATCATAAGGTAGTCATGATGGTTAAAAATAGGTAATTAATTCCCCAAGACACCTTTATGTTTCTATTCATTTTCTTTATGTTTTGTGGAAATCTCATGAAAATCATAAGATTTATAAAATAATTATATATGGGTGACAAGTATGTCTTTTTTGAAAATGATTTCAAACATTTACAAGTATTAATGGACTAATGTTTTCTTTTTTTCCTTCTTTTTATATCCCTTACAGAGATTTTGTGCCAATCCCACATTTTTAAATTGTTGTTTGGAGTGGAATCTCAAGAGGGGGTGAATTGAGTTCTTACTTAAAATTTCTGTTAAAACCCTTATTTTAAAAAGTATCCCAAAATTTAAAAATGGCCCAGTTAATTATGGCAGTAGAGATGTAAATGTTTTGTTGGTCCACAGGTTTCTTAAAGGGTGATTAATCCTCAGTTGAATTAGTATAAAACACATATTCCACTTTTGAAACATGTTTACTGAATTAAGCCATTACACACACTAACCAAACCTAACTATCAATGTGAAAAAAATAAATTTTTTAACAAATACAAGAAGTAAAAAATAGATAAATAGAGTATAAAAAATATAGTGCGTAGTTATGTAAAACAAGAGATTCAGTCTCAAGCCGAGACTTAATCCTCTCTACATGGTGATCACCTACCACCAAGAAGTGTATATTAGCAATAATCATGATACACTACCTGTATCAGGAATTACAACAGTTTTCAAAACCTGTCCAGGGTTCACACACTCTTCCACAGTTATTCATAGAAAAAACAAACAGTACAGACCACACATGGTCAAATCCACAGTTATACATGGGTAACAAATGTAGATGAAGTTTGATGTGAGCATATTCAATATCCCCCACTTTAAGCACATGATATAGTGTGTGAAATAGACTAACACACAAACTTCTCAGAAATATAAAATGAATGAACACAATATAGTTAAGACTATAAGCTTGATTTTAGAAAGACATATGACTTAGAAGTTCATATTCTGACTCCTTGGAGTGATGAATTTGATGTTTGAGCCTTTATCTGGATGTTGGCTGAAAAACAGAGTGTCGCAACTTCAGGTTCTAACTTTGACTGTTCTGCTTCTGGTGTCAATCAATAGTAGATGAGGAACATAAGGTAGAAGTGAGTTTGTCCCAAAATGATCTTCGTGTTTCTTTGTGGATTCATAGTGTAAGTGTTGGACAATTCTTCTTTGATCTTAGTAGGTAAGCTTCTTCACATGTACATATGATATTTTTATGCCACCCACTTCACCATGTATATATATCCCATTTTTTATGTTGGTCATCTCTTTTTATAATTGAGGTCTCACAATAGGAATGAGTAGATCACGTGTGATCTTTCTCGTACATTTTACTGTCAAGATATGGTCTCCTGATATGTCTATAATATGGATTAATTTAGTTAAAATAATTAAAGTTAGCAAATATAATGGATATAATAATCATAATAATTTGACAAATTATGGAGTAGAAGAGTATGGTAGACTGGTAATGTTAGCCTTCACAACGGTAGGCTTCAACAGTAGGTGCACATCGGCAACCTTCAACTGTAACCTTCCATCAGTAACCTTCAGCGGTAACCTTAATCATTAGGATTGCATCAGTGAAATTTATATCAGTGACCATGTATCAGTGACATTGTATCGGCGACCTTGTATCAGTGACCTTGTATCAGTGACCTTGTATCAGTAACCATGTATCAGTGACCTTTTAACAAAGACCTTGTATCGGTGACCTTTTACATAGATAAATTCTAAACTATAAGCATAATATGAGAGCAATGATATTAACAGTACATAGGTATTAATTTTAGATAAGCATGATTTTCACATAAATTATTATACTGTAGGGGAAACAAGATGCTTTATATAAATGAAACATGATTTGGGATTATCAAAATAGGTGAGTCTAACAATCTACCCCGTTTTGATAATCACAAATTATGTCATTGAATTGTTTAATCAAGGTTAAACACATATTCTAATTCCATTAGTTATTTTAGCATACACATATATGTAAATCATTAAAAATAAATTAAATTGAATTCAGAACATATAAATTGATGATAGAACAATTCTCCCCCTTTGTGATTAACAAAAAGCATACATAACAAAAAGAGATAGAAGAGAGGGTTTATATTAATAAAATAGGAGTGAAAAATAAAAAAAGGATTACACTGATCCCTATCAGCTATGATAGTTCACTCTCAATCCACATCAGAAATTTCCATTGGAGCTTTGGCTTTGGAGGATGTGGAGTCAGATGCTGAAGGTGATGGGATATGCTGAGGGATGACAGTTAGCAGTGTAGGAGGAGTAGCCACCGAGGCATCAGTAAAAATATAGTTAGTAGATCTCTGAGGAATTATATGGGTCAAGATTCTAATGGCCTGAGCAAGAGTCATCAAAGGAGCAGCACTAGTAGAACCTGAAGTAGCTGAGGTATAAGGAAAATCTAGAGGAACAATGATGGGAGTGAAATCCACATGGAGAAAAGGGTAACAGAAGAATCCTGAAATCTATAATAATAATATTACCTCTTTCCATGGAAGAGAAAAATTCATCTTTATTCTCTATAAATTTCTCTAATGTAGGAGTCAATTCCCTAAGCCTGCTAACCTGATCCTTAAAGGCCCGAGTGACAGGTGGAATCCTTAATTTATCCTACAACAACTTGAAGTGGACTTCCATCTGATGCTTAGTGTGCACAGGTTTGTAATAGAATTCAACTTGATCCTTGATGGCCATCTGATCTTGAGTAGCTTCCCTTTAATAACCTCCCACAAGCTTATGAATTTCTTTGGTAATGGAAATGAATTGAGTCACAGATTGAGGGTCCTGGGTATTGGTACCAGAGAATCTTTCTACTTCTTCTCTAACAACAGATCTAAAAGCATCTATATCAATTGGAGGAGATGCTGAAGTGGAAGCAGATTTATCTAGAGGTGCCAGAGAGAAATCCATTATCTCCTTGAATGATTTAGTCATCTCACTGACGAGTATCTTCAAATCATCATCTTGTCCTTGATATGGGTTTCCATAGAAATATTACATTTACCAACTGCTGAACCACACACTAGATATATCTGAGATCTCTATCCACCTGAGCTTTTGAATCCATATATGCATCTAAGCAGGAAATATACTGCTTGAATGATTCCATAGAATCTGTCAAAGCTTGTACCTGATTCTAACATACCATGATCTCATGTGACATAGCTGATCAAGAGGTAGAAACTTTCCTTTCTATTGTAAAAGTGACAACTTCTTGTGTTTGAGTGATATCCCTCTCTAAAACAACAAATCTCACATAAATGTGGCTCCTTAGATATGACTTTATTGATTCCAAATATTCCTTCTTCACATAGTCTTGAGGAAGAAGCACTACTAGATACATAATAGAAGTTTCTAAAAGAGTAAGAATTAGAGGACTTATAATAGACTGGTAATATTGAGAATCTCCATAATCTAAACCTAATACCTCAAATCCAGGAGCTTCTGTCCAGTCCTCTATTCCATGGGAAACAACAATTGATCCTATAGAAATAGGTTTTTCCCCATGACTTGGAGCATTCTCTAGATTAACCATATCCATCTCTTCCATATCTCCTTGAGAAACTACATCAACAGGAGGGTCCACTGTTACTTCTTCTACTGAATCTTCAACAACTTCTAAAGCAATTTATGTTTCAACTATATCATCAACTTCTTCATTTCTACTTTATACCCTTTTTATAAGTCCTGTTAGAGGACTAAGACTTAGACATCCCTTTCCACTACCAGCAACAACTGTTTTAAATTCAGCATGACATGACTTGGAGTCCTCATCCTCATTTGAGGTTTCTCTAATGTATCTTAATACATTCCTGACCCCTTCTTCTAAACTAGTTTCCTCATCATTGTACCTTAGGAAAGTCTCCCTTCTAGGAAACCTTTTTGGTGGACTAGGCACACCAACGGATACGATACTAGTATGAGGATTGGAGGGAAGTTCTGGATCACTCTTGTCATCTATAGAAGAATTATATCTTTATTTCACAACATCAACTTCTTCTACTTCTTCATCTGAAGAGGAAGGATCGACTTCATCAATAAAAAGACCAAGGTGTCTCTTATTCTTAGGCCTAGTAGGATGATCCACAAGATTAAACTCTTAATACACCATATCCACATAGTTCACCCATCTCCTCATCCAGGGATTCCAGTTGATATTCAACAACTTTCAAATCACTTTGGTGATGCAATGGTTATCCCCCACAACAAAAGTTACCTCCTTAGATCCAGTAACACCATTCACTTTTAACATAAGGGATATCAACTTAGCATGAAATAGGGCATTGGATTTTGAATTGGGTTGGGTCATATCTTCTAGTTGAATCATTAACAGCCTACACAAGTTGATCTGCATTTCATGCTTCAATAGATACAAGATAAAAACATCCTGAAACATTATAGTTGAAATGTTATTTCTCTTGGGAGTCAAAACATAATGAACAAACTTAATTTTTAGCTTGTCTTCTCCTTCCATCTTAGCAGAAATAACTTTTATAGGGATCCCAATCCCTATCAATTCATCTAGAGCATCTATATAACAAAAGAAATCAGTAGTGGGAGGAACCACATTTGAGTAATAGTCAAAAATCCATTCATATGGTACTCTCAATCATTAAGCCCATTCATCATAGGAGGAGCTCACACTGACTCCATTTACTCTAGAAGTCATGCGGTTCTCAATCTCAAACTGATAAATTATTAGATATTCATAAAACTCATTAACAAGATTTGGATAATAAGGTTCATCATTTTTTTCAAAGAACTCAACCCAAATTTGAGCATCAAGTGCATTCAGCACTATAGACCGGCTCGTCACCATCCATTCTTAGCTATGATCCTTCTCAATAATTATTTACCTCATCAATAAATGTAGGTTAGAAACCTTTTCCACTTTCTGACGTCCAATGATAGACCCAGCTCTAGATATCTTTGGATTTGGTGCATCCCCTTCATCACTCACTTGCAGCCTCTTTAATCTACCCATTAATTTGAAGCGATTCGAGGGTTTTAGTAGAGGTTTTAGGTTCAGGGAAAAAAGATTCGGGAGAGGGTTTGAAGTGGGTCAAGATGTGGTATGTGTTATAATTTTTTCATTTAGGGATCGAAAAAACAACTCATGTAAAGGAAATAAATAATAATAAAATCATTTCAGATTTCATCAAAAAATGCTAATGTCCAAGACTTAAATCGACTATTTGTATGTTGTCATCGATAAGGTCCTAATGGTGAGGTCCTATCGGTATGGTCCAACAACAAGGTCCTATTGGTAAGGTCCAACTATGAGGCGCTATCAGTAAGGTTTCTAACAGTGAATTTTCTAACAGTGAGGTTTCTATTGGTGAGGTTTGTAACAGTGAGTTTTCTATCGATGAGGTTTATAATGGTGAGGTTTCTAACTCATCAATTTATCATACCTAACTCATGCTTGATGTAATTGAACCACTTATAATTCAATGTCTTTGTGAATATATTAGCCAATTGGTGTTCAATACTAATGAATTCAAGATTTATATCACCTCTTTGTTAATGATCTTTCAAAAAGTGATGTCTCACATCAATATGCTTTGTCCTAGAATGAGATAATGTATTTTTAGAGATATTAATAGCACTTGTATTATCACACTTTATTGAGGCATGTTTGAATTGATATCCATAGTCTAGTAAAGTGTGTTTCATCCATAGAATTTGAGCATAACAACTAACAAAAGCTATATATTCATCTTAGGTAGACGATAATGCAATAGAATTATGTTTCTTACTTCACCATGACACAAGTGACTTGCCTAAAAAGTGACTTGTTCTAGATATTCTCTTTCTTTATAACTTGTAACCAATAGAATCAGTAACCGAATAACTCATTAGATAAAATGATTGTCCTCTTGGATAAAATAGTCCTATGTTTGTAATATACATGAGATATTTAAAAATCTTTTTAACACAAGTTAAATGAGACACCGTAGGATTGGATTGAAAATGAGAACGCATCTATACACTGAACACAATATCTGGTCTGCTATCAGAAAGGTATAGCAGAATCCCAGTCATTCATCTATAATTTGTTTGATCCACTAGTTTTTCTGGTTTTATAAGCATCCAACTTATAGGTGGTACTCATGGGTTTTTTACTACCTTTATTGAAGTAAAAAAAAAAAACGTTTTAAGTGGTATTTTGTATATTTACATAGATTTAAAAAAATACCATTTTATGTTGAAAATTTTGAAATCCAAAAAAAAAAATTTAATTTCCCCCATTAAATTCACATCAAATTCTTCATGCATCAATTTTGAAAAATTAGTGCATAATGAATTTTTAGAGGATCCAAAAATAATGTCAGCTACATAAATTTGTACTATTAAAACATCTTTGAAAATCATTTTAATAAAATGAGTAGGATCCTCTATTCCTTTAGTAAAACCTTTTAAAAAAAGAAATGATCTAAGTCTCTCATTCCAAGCCCTTGGAGCCTGTTTCAGACCATATAAAGCTTTAGAAAATTTGAAGACATGATTTTTAAAAAATGTGGATTTGTAAAACTAGGGGTTATTCAACAAACACATCATCAACTATGTACCTTTTTAGAAAATCACTTTTAACATCTATTTAATAATGTTTAAAATTCAGATGAGCTTCATAAGAAAGTAGTATCTTAATGGCCTCTAACCTAGCTACAGGTGAAAAGGTCTCCTCATAGTCTTTTCCTTCCTCTTGATTACACCTGTGTGCAACTAACCTAGCTTTGTTTCTAACTATATTTCCAGACTCATCAAATCTGTTCATAAATATCCATTTAGTGCCTATTTTCAATGTGTCCTTAGGTATTTACAAAAATTCCCAAACTTTGTTTCATTCAAACTGATTTAATTATTATATCATATCCATCATAAAAAATTCATCATTGATAGCATCATTAATATTTTTGGGTTCAATCTGTGGATAAAAAACTTGATGTTCAACCTGGTTTCTCAGAGAAGCACATGTTTGTGTTACCCTATTTAGATAACCTACAACCAAATCTAAAGGATGATTCTTGAGAGTTCTAATACCTCTAGAAAGAGTTGAAATAGACTCCCCATGGTTGTCTATAGGTTCAGATTTAATAGGTGCAGATTCTGGAAGATTCCCAGAACTAATTACTTTTATAGGGGGTTCACTATCGTTATCATTAAGGTCAAGAACACACATATTTTCCCCAAGATATTCAAGATAGGTTCTAGGTTCATGAGGAATAGTATCATAAAATTTGACATGAATTTATTCTTCCACACATTTGGATTTCTTATTGAATAATATATAGGATTTACTCGATATTGAGTAACCTAGGAAAATTCCTTCATCAGTTTTGGTGGTAAACATTTCAAGATTGTCCTTAGTGTTAAGGTTAAATGATTTGCAACCAAAAACTATAATTTAATTAACCATAGGCATCCTATTATTATAAATCTCATTAAGGGTATTCCTAAGAACATGTCTAATTAATAATCTATTGATAATGTAACAAGGTGTATTAACAACTTATTCCGACAAATAGACATGTAGATTATACTCAATAAGAATACTCCAGAAAATCTCTTGAAGTGTCGTATTTATTCTTTCTACAACTCCATTTGTTGAGGTGTTCTAGGAGTAGAGAAATTATGACTATATCCATTATGTGAGGAAAAAGTATTAAAATTCTTGATTTTGAAACTCATGGCTATGATCAATTCTCAAGGTCTTAATTCTATGTCCACTAATATTTTATACAGTCATGGAATATTTAATAAAGTAAGAACATGCTTCACTTTTGTGAGCTAGAAAGTATACCCAAGTATATCAAGAAAAATCATCTATAAGAACATAAACATAGTGGTTCCCATTTAATCTTGAAAATCTAGATGGTCTGAAAAAATCCATGTGGACCAACTCAAGTGGCTGAGAAGTAGAAAATTCTTTATTTGGTTTAAATGAAACGTTGGTTTGTTTTCCATATTGATAGGGATTAAAAACATTGTTTAGATGGAATTCCAATTTGGGTAAGTCTCTAACTAAACCTTTCTTAGTCAGTTTCCTAAGTGAGTGCACATTGTAGTGTCCTAATATTCTGTGCCACAACCAGGGTTCCTTGTGAAATTCATTTAAACATGAAACATTTTTCTTAGATAAAGAATGTAAATCAACAACATATAAATTATCAATTCTACAAGTAGTGAAAACTATACCATTTTTATAATTAAAAACATTTCTTGCATCATTTTCAAATTTGACATTAAAACCATCATCACACAACTGAGAGATACTAAGTAAATTGTTCTTTAATCCATCAAAAAAAGTACGTAGGTAATTAATATTGTATAAGGGTTACCAATCTGGCCTATGATGATGGTTTTACCTTTAGAATTGTCACCAAATGTGACATGTCCACCATCAAATTTGATTAAACTCTTAAAGAAAGAATAGTATCATGTCATATGTCTTGAAAATCCATTGTCCAAGTACATATGGTTTTATTGGAACTCTTTAATTAGTTTCCCTACAAGACAGATTATGCATGGGGTAACATTGGTATGTAGATATTCTTGGGTCTAGAGACGTTAACAACTAAAACATTGTGAACCCATACTTGTCTTACAGATTTCCTATACCTAAAAGATATGTTTTGAGTTATGAACTAATTTTTTAGTCTTTTAGAGATTTTTTTTCAAAATATGTTCTAGAGATTGAGCTAGTTGAAAAATATCCAACCTTTGGAACAAATTTATTTTTAACAATCCTTCTCTATCCTGGTTGATATCCTATACCAGTTGTGTATTTTCGGGAAATTATTTTTCTTAGAAACTGAGTCCTGGCCTCTATACCAGTAGTAAACTCTTCCAAATACTTTCTTAATTTCTCATTTAATAATTTAAGTTCATTATTTTCTTTTAATATCTGAGCACATTTTTCTTTCTCAATATCCAGATCAGATTTAAAATTTTCATTTTAGGCATGTTATAATTTTAACAGTTTATATTTATCTTTGAGTTCATTAATGGTATCCTCATGAATTCCACTGTATTCAAATAGTTAATCCTTATTCATATTTTCATTACTATTTGATTCTCATTCATTCTCATAATAGTACGTATTATATACAGAATAATTGGGTGTTACCTCAGATGTTTCTGTCACGAAACACAGATTTTCATGTTTTTCCTTCTCACTATTAAAAGTATTAGATCCACTTAATTTATCATATGAGGCACTCCAATTATATTTCATAGCCCATTAATAACACATTACATTTTCTTCATATTTATTGTTAAATTTAATCTTCGGGAAATCCTCCTTTACAAGGCCTCTTCATTTATAATCATAGTAAACTCTCTCATTTCTATTGTCATTCCATTTTCTTTCATTTTTTCACTGTCCTTTATTATAAAAACTTCCCTTGTAGTTTGATTTTCTAATGAACATGTTATTTCGATAGAACTTCTTGAATCTCATTGCAAGATGATCCATCTCATAATCACTATCAGAGTCAGAGTCTTCACTTGTGGAAGTGTCTGCAGGAGTTTGAAATTTTTATGTATACTTTTTCTTTGAGGTAGCAGTATGAAATTATATAGATTTATTATTTTGTTCTTCATCTAATTCTTTATTCACCTAAATTTATTATTCATATATCATAAGCTTTCCAATTAGTTACTTCACTGGTAGTTTTCCTATGTCACAAGATTCTCAGATAGAAATAGAAGCTCATCTCCATCTGTCAGGTAGGCATCTTTGTAATCTCATAATCTGGTCCTTTTTTCCATTGGGTTTCCAAGCAGACTCATGGTATTCACTATTTCATTTAACATGAGATACATTTTAGAGATAGGTTCATCATGATTCATTTTAGAATTATCAAATTTATTATTTTAATTATTTAACCTCATTTCTTTAACATTGGTCATTCCCTCATGGAAAATGTCTAGAGTATCCCAAATTTCATAAGCAGTTTTACAAGAAGATATTCTACTAAATTAGTCATAACCTAGAGAACAGTACAAATCATTCATTTCATTACAGTTATTGTTATATGTAGATTTTGTTAATTGCGACCATGTGTCACTAGAAGTAGCATCCAAGACATGTTGTTCTTCAATTGTGTGCCAGATTTCAGGAGCTATGCTTTCTAGATACATATTAATTTTTAATTTCCACTGAGTATAGTTATTTCCATTAAAGGAAGGTTTCTATTTAGTAGTTGTACCCTTAACTCTATTATCCATTATTAATTAGAATTTAAAGAATTAAAAATTTAGATATGACCAAAATTTTAAGATCATTATGATACAACTGAAATCAGAGTTGAGAAGAATTTGAAACCTTGCAACAATTGTTTAGATGGTAGAAATAATGGAAAAAATAAACAAATCCTCTGATACCAAATGCTGGTCAGAGTGGAATCTCAAGAGGGGGTGAATTTAGTTCCTACTTAAAATATCTTCTAAAATCCTTATTTTAAAAAGGATCTCCAATTTTTAAAATGGCCTAGTTTATTAAGGCATTAGTGATGTAAATGTTTAGTTAGTCAACAGGTTTCTTAAAGGGTTATTAATCCTTAGCTGAATCAATGTAAAAAATATATTCAAATTTTGAAACAAGATTACTAAATTAAAAAAATAAACACACTAACCAAAACTAACTATCAAAGTGAAAGAAAAACAATTTTATGTTTTTGAAAATATAAGCAGCGGAAAATAGATAAAATAGAGTATAAAATAATATAGTGAACAGTGAAGTAAAACAAGAAGTTATGTAACTAGATGAGACTTAATCCTCTCTACATGGTGATATCCTTCCACCAAGAAGTTTATATTAGAAATAAACTTGATACACAACATGTATCGGGCGTTACAACAGTTTTCATAAACTGTCCAGGGTTCACACCCTCTTCCACAATCCTTCATGAATAAAATCCAGTACAGAACACACACGATCTCTTCCATAGTTATACATGGGTAACAAGTGTAGATGATTTTTTATTTGAGGATATTTTGTATCCTCCAGTTTAAGCATATGAGACATTGTGTGAAACAAAAAGACACACAGACTTCTATGAAATGAAAAATGAAAGAACACAATAGATATAAGACTATACACTTGAGTTTAGAAAGCTCTATGTGTTTGAAGTTCAACTATGAACTCCTTGAAGTGAAGAATTTTATGTTTTATCCTTTATCTGGAAGTTGTCTACAAAACAGTGTGTCACAACTTTAGGTTCTAACTTCAAGTGTTCTGCCTTTGGTGTCGATCAAGAGTTGATACGGCACAGAAGGCAGAAGTGAGTTTTTCCCAAAATGATCATTGTGATGATTTGTGGATTCAAAGTGTATGTGATGGATGGATATTAATTGATCTTAGTAGGTAAGATTCTTCACATGTACAGCTGTGCTTTTATTATACCCCACTTCACCATGAATATATATAGATTTTTCTTTCTTGGTCTGCTCTATTTATAATTGAAGTTTGACAATAGGAATAAGTAGATCATGTGTGATCTTTCTCTTACCTCGTACTATCAAGATATGGTCTCCTGATGTGTCTATAATAAGAATTAATTAATTAAGAAGCATAAAAGTTATCAAATATTACCGTTAGAATAATCATAAGAATTTGACCATTTATGGAGTAGAAGATTATGGTAGACTGGTAACGGCAGCCTTCACAATGGTTGGCTTCAATAGAACATGCACATTAGCAACCTCCAACTGTATCTTTCCATCTGTAACCTTCAATGGTAACCTCAAATATTAGGCTTGTATCATTGAACTTTGTATCAGTGACCATGTATCAATGACCATGTATCGGTGACATTGTATCGGTGACCGTGTATCAGGGACCTTGTATCAGTGACCTTATATCGGTGACCTTATATCGGTGACCTTGTATTCGTGACCCTATATCAGTGACCTTATATTGGTGACCTTATATCGGTGACATTGCATCGGTGACATTGTATCGGTGACCTTGTACTTAGATAAATTTTGAACTGTAAGCTTAAAATGAGAGCAGTGGGAATACCAATACATAGGTATTACATTGAGATAAGCATGATTTTCACATAAAATATTATCCTATAGGAGAAACATGATGCTTTATATAAATGAAACATTATTTGGAATTTTGAAAATAGGAGAGTCCAACATAAATGTTTTTCATAGTTTATAAGGATGTGTAAGACAAATAAGGAATAACTGATAAATGTTATGAATATTTGTTTACGAAATCAGGTTATATTTGAAAATTTTAATATTTTGGAATAAATGGACACTATTTTTGTGGTATCTACTCTATATGAATGTGGAATGTTAGGTATGTATTATATCCTAATTTTATAAAAAAACTAAACATGAAAAGATCCATAATATTTAAGGAAGTTATTTCTTCACTAAAATTCAAGATTATGCAATATAATAAGGTTGGGTCCTTATAATTGGAACATACGTAAACTCAGATCAGTAATACATGGATTGAACAAGGAGTGAATCTGGTTTAGTAAAGGACTTTATCCTCTATGATAGCGTTGGAGATGATACATGACTAATATGGAAATGATTTTATATGCTTATTTCTATGCCAGAACTCCATGCCTTATGCTCTCATCAAATATGTTTCTGATTATTTGTGAACTTTTATGATTTATTACACAAAATTATAACATTATCTTTGATATACCTGATATGATTTCCAATTGTTTTATTTGTGTACTTATGCGTTTTGTTTATGTTATGGATGATATCTCTTTTGTTTACCCTTACTAGGCATATAAGCTCACCCTTTTCTTAGGTTTCATTTATTCAGGGTATAAATAAAGGTTTTAGGTAAGAATAAGAAAGGGGATGATTATGGTGGAAAACATTGAAGTTATTTCACCAGATTATAAAAATGTGTTTCATGTTTCCATAAGGCGCAAAATTATTATGGTCCTTGAGAATGTTTTTGTGTAATTTAATGAATATTAATATAAAAATATGTAATATCCATGTAAAATAAGCCTGGGTTTTTTAGCTAGTATCATTGGAATGGTTTAGTCAATCATTGAAAATTAAGATGAAAAAAATTTAGTGAGCTCCCTAGAGATATTTCTATGAATATGTTCCAGGATGTACCTAAGGATAATTCTATGTATAGGATACAAGCCAATATTTTTTTATAATCATGAATAACCTAGGATTAAACCTAATGTATCATAAATTTAAATATGATAAGCAATTTTCCATTAGTTATTTTTTTCATTTTTGATATGTTCTTCTCAGGTTATGTTTTTTAGTTTTGGTGAATGGTAGGAAAAAGAAGGAAATGAGTTAACATTGAATTCGAGGAACAATTTAGCAATGGTAAGTCAAATGGGATGATCTCTAGATGGAAGTATGTTATGGTCATGCCTGATAAGTTTTCATGGATCATAATCAAAATTATATACTTTAACAGACACTTAAACTCACCTTCAAAGAGAAGAAAAGAGTTTGATGAGAATTATCGAAATGGATGCCATAGACGAAATAAGATTCAGTTTCCCTTGTGTCATGAATGAGGAAAGAAACACACAAATGGATGTATTAGTGGAACAAGAATATGTTTTCACTATGGTGAATATTAAAACCGAGCAAGTAACTCCAAAGTGAAAATTAAAAGGTTAGTTAATGAAATGTATGGGTATATAAGGTTCTGTCAACTGATGATTGATTTAAAAATGTAAATAACATGCACTAGGAAAATCTATGTTCTAAGTATAAATATCATAAAAATAATATAATATCTGGTACAAGTAATTATTCTATTTATATAGTTTATAAGACTACAAAATAAATGTGAAAAGAAATAGGTATTATGTAAAAGGATGTTGTAGTGTGGTTAATGAATTAAGGATGAAGTTAAATAATCAATTTTTATATATATTTATATTCAATAATTAAATTATATAAATTTTGAAATATATAAGTATTGATTAGATTATGTTTTTCACTGCGGATTTACAAGAATATGTTTAATGGATTTGATGGACTTGAGAATTGATTTAATGAAATGGTGACATTAAATGGAAACATGTGATTAAGGGAAAGATAACCCTTATCATGTACCTCTAGTTAAGGTAATTATGTTTGGAAAAGTAAATTGGATGATACTGATTATCTTGGAATTTAATAATGGCTGGTAAAAAATGTAGATTATTCGCTCATTAATTATTTTCACATCATTTTGAATTTAAAGAAAAAACAAATAATCTTTGGAATCTATAAGCATGCATGTTTTCAATAAGGATTTATGATAATTCTGGTTACTACAATTTTTTAAGAGTGTACATGATGAATATATTCACACATTTGGTATATGAGAAACAAGAAATACATTATGATATATGGGGGATGAATTTTATCCTGATTTTGAGAAATTCAATTACCATATTTCTAATGTTTTAGCATTTTATATTTAATAACAGTTAAGGGGTTAATCATTTATGAAATGGATTATGTTCAAATTCATACAAGATTTCATATATTAATTTATTATCACTCTATATAAGGATTTAGGCATATTGGATAACCTGTGTTAACATTTTTGTTTTCATTTTAATATAAATAGAATATCCTATCATTCTATGGATCTCGTGATCTAATACTGCTTCAAAAATGAAAAAATCAACTTCATTTCATGGAATAAAACATAAAGTGGAAATTTATCCATGTGCAATGAAAGGATGAGATTATGTATATGCAATATACTGAAATCAAGAAATTATTTATTATTATGAAAATTAATAAACTATAGGGAAATGATCTTGAAACCCAAAAAGGTATCCTAGTGCCTTCTTTTTAGATGAATCAAATGGTCCCCTAGGTTATTGTATATTTATAGCTTTGTGATTTCTAACTTTCTCCTGTCCATGTTCTCTATCAATATATATCAGAACATGATAGTTATATTTATCTTCTGTGTCTATGTTTTCACTTTCCTCTTATGTTATGATATATGGAAACTTAGTTATATGTCACTCTGTATAACCAATAATTTTCCAATATTCATTTCTTAAAATTAACTTTTATTATTCATTTTTATGATGGGGGTTTCTATAAAAGGAACCTTCAAGTAATAAAATGTTGATGAAACCAAAGAATTTCGAGGGATAAATTAATTTTAATGGGGGGGGGGGGGGGTAGAATGTATCCCCAAGATAATTTTATTAAATAATTTTTTAAATAATATGATTTCTTTAATATATTTCATTTCACCGGACAACATCTTATGCTCGGGATACACCCAACACTGGATGACCTAGAGTTACACACAACAATGAGTTTCTAGGAAACAAAATTTTATAATTTTAATTATTTAAATAATACAATTATAACATAAACATTAGAATGGATGGTATGAATAAGATTACCTGAATTATAAAAGTATGGTTTACAATTAAAAGGAAATCTTTTTTGGATAAAACATATAAATATACAGAAATATGTTTTATACCAATAAATACAAAAATAACCCTTGTTGGATTATATGAATAATATAAATATATATATGTATAATATATTCAATATAATTTTTAACAATTATCTTATGTGTTTTCTAGATAGGTTATAAGAACACATCAAATTTTACACATAAAAGAAACATTTTTCAAAAAAGGAAATTTGGCCACCATTTGATGGAATACATGTTAAAAATATAGTTGTTGAAAATTTTATATATTATATTTGAGAAAATAAACTTCTTATTTTGAATAAAGATATACAATTTCCTTTGGGTGAAATTTTGGAGTTTTTCTGAGATGTTTTGTGTTTTGATGAGTAGTGAAAATATAGATTTTTATTGAAAACTATATTTTATTTCAATGTATTTATAAAGAGAAATTATGTTTTGGATTAGTATGAAATTTAAATTAGTTTATTTTAATTAAAAATAATTAAAGTATTATACATGAAGATAATTTTATGAAATAATTTATTATAAAAAACAATTTATGTTTTAAAAGAAAAATTTCTTTTAAAAAATTATGGTGTTTTATCGGTTTTATGTTAAATTAAATTATGAATATTATGTGTCTTGAATTTGGAAAAGTGGATTCCAAATTTAGATTCCTAAGGTGAAATTTATTTAATAGGTTTTTTTTATTTGTGGTCAATATGAATATTTACCATGATAAGTTTTGTTACCACAATATCGGGAAAATTGGGTAATTTAGATTAAAAATAAAATGATAAAGAATATGAAATAAATCTAACATATAAAAAAATTATTTTATGAAAATAAATAGGCACTTTATATATAAGGATCAATATTATGTTCATTATGGATACATGACCATGAAAATGAATTATATAATATTTAAATAAAATAAAGACAAAAATTGTCACATTCATTATCTAAAAAATATTTTAGGTTTCCGCATATAGGAAAAATTAGATTATTAATGAATATAAATTATTATTTTAATAATTTTTTATTTATTTTTATTATAATTATTTTTTAATCTTTATATTTCAAAGAGTCTCTTTTAATGGTTATGTAACACAGATGCAGTGCTTGTGCATGTAAATGAAAAATCATAAAATGAAACTAATTAAATGATATAAACCATTAAAAGACCAAAATAGATGAATTAATATTATTTTTTGAGTATATATAATTAATGATAATTTTTAACCACATATATATTTTATGAAAATTATAATATTTTATTTAATGTAAATAGAAAGATGTCACATTCATTCTTAAATAAAAAACATTTTTAATATAAGGTATTCCAAAATATAAATTATAAAATAAATATTAGTTGGTAATATAAATAAATTATATTCATCATATTAATTTATTTTTAATTTCTAGTGAATAAAAACTTACATTATATATTTTCATAATTATTATACAATAATTATTCAATTAATAGAAAAATAAAATAAATTATATTAAAAATATCAAAATAAATATAATAGGAATTAATTAAGGGTTTTCAAGAATTATATAGGTGAATATGACATATTGGGGTTGTGTTAGATTATTTATTTCTAATTTATCATAATTTTTATATTTTCTTAACGTTAATGTAATGAATAGTGTCAAAATTGACACCAATGATATTTTAAGAAAATAATATATTATTAAATTATTTAAAAATAAAAAAATCCTTAAAAAATACAAATCAATTACTATAAGTTCCAATATTTCAATAATATACTATTTATGCATATTTTACACCATATGAGTAAAAATTATAATGTATTAATAATAATGATTTTGTTACCTTAATTAAAAGTAAAAGGGGTTAACTAAGTGTTAATTAAAATGTGAAGGATTAAAAAAATATCAAAACATGTAAAATATTTTTTTGCTGATATTACATCCTTATATCATCGTATATTTGAATAAATTTTATTTTTAGCTATTTTTATTGATATTAAATTTATTATGAATTAATATTTATCAATATTCCAAAAGTTCCTCTCACCCAAATTATAAAAGGGCGCCTCCCCCCTCATTCCTTGAAATAAAATTGAGATTTTTATCTCCACTAAACACTATAAAATTATGATGTCAACTTATATTTCAAAATTATACTAGTTATTATATTCTCAAAATACCAACTCCAAAGTCCTTTAGAGGTGATCTAAAGGAGTCGTTTCGAAGAAGAGGTAATCACTATAAACAATCACTCTCTTTTTTTACCCTTTTATACATATTATAAATATATGATACACATTATAAAATAATAAGTCAACATATAAAATATTATTATATTTTATTATGGTTATGAATGAATCACTATACACCCCCTTTCCAATCAAATAATAATTGAAATTATCGCTCGGGCATACATACATCTTACCATCTCCACCTAGACATATAATTCTATTTCCAACACCATATTTTATGGATTTGAAATAATGGGGGTTTAAAATTTATGTATGATATTTATGAAACTATTATACTTCTGGAATGATTATTTTATATCTACCTTTTTACCACCTAATATTTTGAGAAATGATAACATCATTCATGCATACGTATGGCCTACCATCTCCAGGATGCAATGTGATTCATTTTTCTTCTATATTTCACATATATTTTAAAAAAGAGTAATTTTATGAATAAATAAGATATATATAACATAATAATGACTCTTTAATGATAATATATCATATAATTTTCTTACTTTTAAGATTATAAGAAAATAAAAATACATTTCTTGTGTAAGTAAAACATGCCCTCTCCATGAATAATGTAACTTATTTTTATATTTTATAGATTATTATAAATATTTATAAAATGAATATGTATGGTATTTAAATCATGGTTCTAATTCTCGAGATCATGAAAAACATTAAGAGGTTAAAAAAATTTAAAAACCAAAATAGACGTGGAAAACAATGTGGTTATTACCCAAAACGTAAAAGTAACTTGATAATTGATAACAAAAATAAAAGGCCGTAGGTAAAGCATATATAGTATGATATAATTTAATATCATTTTTAATATATTTATAAAAACTTATATTTAGTATACATGAGGTCTTCATATGTAAGATGAGAGTCAATACATAAGGTATGTGATTTATGTCTCACTTTTATTTCCATGGGGCACATGTCTTATACACTACTTATTTATTCTATTTGTTGTGTATACATACCATGAATGTATTTTACCATTATTATCCATAATATTATTTTATTTTTATATGCATATATTTTTATTTCCTTAACGGGTCATACGATTCTATTGATTACAATTTGCTGAGTATTTATTTCACAATCTGATCAATATTTGGGATTGTTTTGTGTTAAGTCATCATAGGTGAATATTAATCTTCCATGACCATGATTTATTTTTTTCAATTTTTTTACTAATATTTCTTTATGTAGTTTTAAATTAATTTTTACACATTTAATAATTTTCAATATATGGTATGAGATTAATTATTTTGACATTTTCCAATGATGTAATTTATGACATTTTTTTATTAATGTGAGAAAATAATGGTTTTTAAACTTATGTGGCATGAATGTAATTTTTCCCCTCACGAATAAATAATTCAATGAAGGATACTTTACAAGATTATAGGGTTATTTTTAACTAATTTGTTTTCTCAAAATTGTGTTCCATTTTTACAGAAGAATAACTTTTCAAAGAATAAAGGCTATTTTACTAAATAATTATTTACAAGTGATATCTCAAAATTAATTTCCATATAAGATAACATAATTTAATGGTATTTATTTTTTAGTGGGGATATTATTAAATAATAAAACATTTATTATTTCATAGAATTTAATTTTTTATTATAGATTTATATTTATGAAACCCATTTGTTTTTCAGGGTTATGCAATGATTGAAGGATTTTTATGAAACCCATTTCAATCCATGGGTTATGATATGATAGTAGATTTATGATATTATGGAACTAATATGTATGAATTTTATTATGTGATGGGTGGGACCTATCTCTCCTTATAATGCATCAGGTAATGAATTATATATATCCTTGGATAGAAATGACTTTATTGGGAAGTGAACTCGGTCAAGTAACATATGACATAAAGAAGAAAGAAATTGGTTTATTAATATATAATTGAAACATAAGTAAACTCGGTTCCGAAATACAGGGATGGAATGAGAAGTGATCCTAGTTTTTAGCAAAGGACTTTCTCAAGAATTATGGTGTTGGAAATGAGTCTTGACTAGTAAGTAAATTAGTTTTTATATTTATGTGTATGCAATAAATCTAGTTATTATGCTCTTAAGGAATATGTTCATTACATATATGTAAACATATATTATTTATTCAATGAAATGTTATCAGGATCTTTGATATACCATATATGATTTATAAATGTTTTATTTATGTTCTTGTTTGTTATTATTATGTTAGGACTGATATATCCTTTGTGTAGCCTTAGTAGGAATTTAATCTCACCCTTTTCATATTTTTATTTTCATCATGTTATAAAGAAAAAGTTTAGGTATGAATATTAAAAGGGAATATCTTTGTAGGAAACATTTATGATCTTTCAATAGATTAGAATAATTAGTTAAAAGTTTCCAAAGGCACTTAATTATTATATTCATCGAGCATGTGTTTTTATAATGTAAAAACTATTCATCTCAAAAGATGTAATATATAAGTATATTAATACTAAGTCACTATAGAGAAGTAATTCCTAAAACATTATACCTATATGAAGGTAATGAGATTCAAGAATTAGGTAATTTTGAACTATAGGTATACTAATACCTTTTAAATTTTTGATCGAGTAGGGACTATAGCTTATCATATAGTTCTTCCACTAAATCTCTCTAAATTTCATGATTTGTTCAACATATCTCTCATAACGACAAACATACAAGATCATTAACATGTACTAAAAAAATATGTTATACCATTGGAGTATGATATTTATTATAAATATCAACCAATATAAATCATTAATCACATTGGTAAACTATTATGATATAAGACTACTCAACTAGTTAAAATCATTTAGAAGAATTATAATTTTAATGAAGTTACATGGGAACCTAAGTATGAGATGAAACAAGGATATCCTATTTTTTATATTGAAGTGATAGAGTTTCAAGATGAAAATTCATTTTATATATTATATAATGTAGCACCACAAGATTTTATTTTAATTTTCTTTAAAATAAACATGAAGTATCAATTATATTTCTTTTTTATCTAATATTGTGTTTAAACAATTCACACTATACTATTGAATTAATACTATTTATTTAGAATTTTTTATCATAACCACTGGATTTATTGTGTACGAATATTTCAAACTAAATTGTTAAAAATAATATATACATTAATATAAGGAAATTAATGTTTATCAATTGATAATAGAATTTAAAATTAAAAAAGAGTTTTTTTTACGAGAATAAGTTTTATACGCACAATGTAATTTTTCTTATTAAATAAAATTAATAACTATTTATGATATATTTTAATGAAATTTATTATGATATATATTTAATATAGAAATTATCATTCATCTAATGGTTTTTAATTTTCACGAGATAAGAATAAATCATGTTTTAATCTTAAAAAATGCCTTTTTATAAATCAATTTTTGTTCTTTTTTGTGTGATTATTTTAAAATGGATTTCTACCAGTTATATGAATTTAATATTGAAAAATTTATTCCATATATACAATAATAATTTCCAAATTTATTAAATATTCTAACTTTGTTTTGGATTCCTTTGAATAGTAACTAAGGAAACTATTTTTCAACTTGGTAAGGGTAAATTGGGTAATTAAGGTTAAAAATAATATGATAAGGATTTAAAAATATATATAACACCTGAATTATTTCTATTGGATGTGTTTATTTTTACCATAAAAATTAAATATAGAGAATGAAACTTTTTTTCCGGCTTCATTGATAATGATCTTATAATAATTTTAAGTAAAGAATAAGTCCAATACGTCATTGTCATTATTTTTATAACTATAATATTTTTTTAGAGAGATGAAAAAAGATTATAAGTAGTTTTAAATTCTTATTTAAAAGATTAATAATATTTTTATCATGATAATTTATTTTTAGTTTTTATTAATGGGATAATTACCTTAAATTTTTATGCAACACCGAGACAATACTTGTTCATGTAAGGGAAAAAACAAATATTTTTAAATATTAAAAGTAATTAAATTTAAATGAAATAATATGTTAATTTTTTAAAAATAAATATAACATATTAGTGATATGGTACTTTTTTATTCTTATTCCATTTCTATCTTGTTTTATTTAAACTCAAACTATGTGAATAGTTCGTAATGTGAATTTAAAGGTTTTGTATAATAAATTATATTTTATTGAATGATTTCAAATTCATAGAAATCGTATAAATTCACAAATTAATTATACAAGGACTATAATATCAAAACTTTTCCACTAATGAGTAACTTTTCCTTTCATAATAACCTCCATGATTAAAAATATTAAAAAACATTGATATTGTTATAATCTTTAAAAGAGTTAAGGGTGGGGGAGGTTAAAACTAAGTGGTAAGCTTTTAAAAACACCTAAAATTGAATAAATATTATTGGATGAGAATATTTAGATTCATATTCATAATATATTATAAATATTTTCACTCTATTCCACATGAAAATGAACATTAATGTATATATATTTAATACTATTTTGTAATTCTAAGGTAGAACCTCCCTTAACTTATAAAACAGAAAATACTCTTCACCATTATTCAAAAACACTTATGCATTTATCTCATACACTAAATTCCTTAATACCATCCTAAAATCTCCTCCCAGGTCCTAGAGTTCCTAGTTTTTTTATGATATCGTCCTTTTAAGGATTAAGTTATAATCCAAAAGAGGTTTCTAAATGAATAGGTATAACTCTTAACCAAGTAATTTCAATTAAATTTATTCAATTACCTTATCTAAACCTATTTTATTAGTCATAAAATTAATTTTAAAGTATTATTGATATAATTAGATGTTATTATGATTATTTTATAATATTTTTCCACCTACTTTCCATCAAATGGGAATTTAATGTATCGCTCATGTATATGTGTGGACTTCCACCACAACATATAAATATGATTCATTTTTCATCACAATATTTCATTATTGTTGATAATAATATTTTTTAATAATTATATGTTATATTATTTATTAAATAGTTATAATAATTTAATAATGATAAAAGTTTACTTATATTTATTTACATTTTTTTATAAGAAAATGAAGACAACATTTATGTGTACGTACTAAATACCATCTCCATGAAAAATGTAATATATATATATTGTAAGATCATAAGTATGTATATAATTAATATTAATGATATTATTATCATTATTAAAATTCATGATATTATGTAACCATGATCAAAGTAAATGGATTAAAAATTTTGAACCGAATGTTTCATGAAAAATGAAAGAGTTAACACCGAGAAATGATGTTTTTAGTAAAGAAATAAAAAAATTATGTATAGAAATTTTTTAAGAGAAAAATTTATGGTATTTGAAGTATTAATATTTCTCTCGAATATAATTTTAATAAATTTCATTTTATTATACAAGACATTATAATTATTAAAATATAATGATAGACTTTAGGTAAGGTATTTTTGTTACAAATAAAATTTTTATCAGGAATCTCTATGCTTAAATTTATGATGATGAAATTATATGATATTTATCTAAAAAATACTATATTTTTTCTTATAATATTTTTTTTATGGATATTAAATTATTTCCTTTAATTTTATAATTTTTATTTTCTTAAGATACAAAAAATATTCTGTAAAGAAAAAATGAATTATTTTTATTATTTGATTAGGAATATTTTTATTCCATGAAATTTTTTTATTTAAAATGTTTTTGATATTAAACAATAATTGCTTAAATTAATTTTTAACTTTGAATTAATTTCTAAAAAAATCTTCAAAAGTAATTTTTTTTCTTTTTTGAATGATGAACTTTTTAGTTTTACTGAAAAGGGTAAAGGAATAATTTTTTTAACATAAAAGGTTAGAATATAATTTGATAACCTATTTATAAATCAATGATTTGAAGCATAATTTTTAAATTTCCATGGATATTTAAAAGTCCTTAATATTTTAGAAATTTTTATATTTTAAATTATTTATTTCAATATGAAAAGGTTATTTTTCACAAAAATTGTTCCACTGATACTTAAAATCCATTTTTTATCTTTGAAAACATCATTTCATGTTGATAATGCTTTAATGAGGATATAAATCTATGATACCACCGTTATGATTTCTTTGGATGGATTATGTTTATGATGGTAAGTTATTTATGAATCCCATTTTCTTTTACATGGTTTATGATATAATGGAACTAAAAATGTTTTCATCATAATATTGAATACATATGAATTGATTATGATTATGTGATGGGTGGGTATGTTAATTCTATATAATGAATTAGGTAAATATTATTTTTTTGAGCTCAAAGGTACATTATATGTCATTCCAATCCTAAAATAGGTTTTAAAATAGGTTATCCCAATCCAAAAATATTGTATATGGGAGGTCATCTAAATCCTAAAAGAGGGTACATGGAAGGTTATCCATTTAACAAATTAGTTAAATGGATGATTATCCAATACCTAACAAATGATGAATGTCTTGGTGGGTAAACTTGATATTTTATTTATATTATTATTATTACACAACCCCTTATTCGACTATTTTATGATATAATCACAAGATAATTTTATTCTCTCATGGATATTGTTCATTAATTTCTTTATTATTAATGTCTTGTGAACTTTAATGATATATTTTGTGACTCATTTTAATGATATATGATTTTATAGGCATGATTGTTAAATGTTAATCTCATTTTATCTTAAAATTATAATCATGTTATAATTGAATGATCATTTATATCTCCCTTGTTTACCCTTACTAGTCATCCGATATCACATTTTATTATGTTTCCTTTTCCCCGGGATATAATGAATGGTTTTAAGTATGATATGTTTAAGAAGGGTTATAGGAGTGAGGAAATATGTGAGAGATATTGTAGATAATTTATGTACCATTTTTTTTGGTATCCATGTTTCAAAGTACATTAAAAATATATATTACTGGAATGGACCATAAAGACATATAATGAATATTTATGTAATAAAATGTAATATTTATGTATGAAATGTTTTCTTCACTTGTTTATTGTTGAAGATTAAATCATTCCTATTTTTTTTTTATTTTTCTCCTGAAAATTTTATATATGGAAACACTGAATATGATTTTTCACAACATTAAAAAATTTCTATGTATTGATTTTGACATAATACATTAATTCTTATAGAAATATAATGTTTATTTTGTGGACTTATAAATGATTCTTACAGTGATCATGCTTATGTTGGTAGATTTCTACTTACTCATCCCAAAAGGATATATAAATATATCGGTACTATTATAATACAATATTTAATTAATTGTTACACAATGATGATTATAACAACCATGCTCTATATTATATTTTTAAACACAATTTATTACAAAAAAATTCACTTAAGGCAACCCCATGGATTGATATGTCTAGTGTCTTGGAAATTGAGGGACATTACATGAAATTTTAAGATATAAAAATACAACATATTTATGGAAAAATTATTTTACATGACAACAAAATTCCTTCGTACTTAGCATTGCATTGGATAACCTGAGTACATACATAAGAAAACGGTGAGCTAAAAAGCCCAGTAAGAGAGTAAATAAGGAATAACATGAAGAATATAGTACATGTTAGGTAAAAGGCATATCAATGGTTACTAATAAAAACATGAACATAAATGAATTTTATATCATGATTATTATTAAATGGAAATGTGGAAGCTATATACAACAAGATATTAGCATGATCCAAGGCTCATTACACATGGATTAACATGAGTAAACCCTCATTATACCAAAACTAGCATGACTAAACCCTCATTGAATATGAATTAACATGATTAAGCCCAAATTTCACATGGATTAGGATTACTAAACCCTAATTTCACATGTTGAATCCTGAATATAATCATTACCCAATGCATTGGAGTGCTATCAGTGTGCACCCATTAAAACATTTCATTGCATACATAAGTGTGCCACATGGATCATATAACGTGGAATCATTTGACATCATAAGTTATTTGTCAATTCGGGAATGTGGAATACATACATGTATGTACCATTAAATATTTAAATGTTCATAAAGTTTAATACCATTAATATAGAAATAAGAATGGTATTCACTACACAATGAATTTGTCTTGAAAAATTGCAGTGCAATTTTGGAAGCATAACGACGTGTCATAAACACTCATAAAAATTGTAGATGAGAGAGAAAGGGGTATATAATCATATTTAAATGATGTGGAACGTTATAGGTTCATATAGATAAATTTCCCAACACATGGAATTTGAAAATAGATGACTTAACATAAGAAAGAAACTTGAACAAAGAGGAGAAATTGAATACCTCTTATGAAATTTCAACACGGTAACAGGTGTACATGGGGGGAATTAATGAGAGTGAAAGACACCTCTCATAATTCAATTATATTGAGTTAAGTATTATGACATATAAAAATAATACCCGCAACATTTTTAATTGAAAATTAATGTTTATAAAAACATAAATAAACATAGAGAAAAATGGGAAAGGAAGAAATCCCTTATGATATTTTGGAATAGTAACAGTTTAGGTAAGGGTAATAATGAGGGAGGATAAATAATACCTAATTAAAATAAAATAAAGTAGACAGTAATAGAATTATTATAAAATAATGATATTATAACCATTCTAAATTTCATTAACTACTTTCAAATAATATTCTTGAATTTGAAAGGAGGAGAGAAAAGTAATGATCCCTTAGTTGGAAGTGTGATCCCAAAGGCTTGGGATATGCTTCTTGGGATGTTGGGGGAACCTTTGGAGGACTCTATGGAGTATGGGTCTGAGGTTCAGCTAGCCCCAACTTTTTTTAGTGAAGAGTAATGATATTTTGTGCAGTTTTATATAGGAAATGGGATGGAATACTTTATTATTTAGGTTTTAGATACTATACAGTATACTAAATCAAAACAAAAAACCATCCCAGAGATTTTGCCCATGGTTTCTTCCAAATAGTATTGGTATAAAATATTTTTTATTTCTAGGGGCCTAAGTTATTAAAATATTAATATTTCATATGTGAAGGTGAGTCACACTCTAAAGGAATCATTTTATAATGTTAAAATATTTTATAAGTATTAGAGGGTCTACTAAGGAATTAAAAAATTAATCAAAGAAATATAAAATCACAATAAATTAAATTTAAACCATTTATTGGATGAATAAAACTTTTATAGTATTTTATTGTATCACTATTACCTCATTATGATGTCATAAAACAGATTATATATATAATCGGTATTTAATTTTTACCCACAAATTCAAATATCTCCAAAACTTATGAAAAATTCACCGCTGGATAATTTTGATATCCTGATTCAAAAAATAGTAATTATTTTATATAAATAATTTTTTAAATATTTAAATTTTCATTTTTAAAATAAAAATGAACATTTACTGAAAATTAATGATTTTTGAAAAAAACAACAGTTTTTACCATTATAAAAAGTAAATTTAACATCATCAAAATTATAAACTCATTTATAATTTATCAAAATAATTTGATAAAAATTATTTATTAAAATATTAATTATTTCCAAAATTAATTAATTCGTCAAAATAAATACATTAATTAAAAATATAATTTCATTTTTATTATATAAAAATATAATTCTTATGAAATTGAATACATAATCTTTTGTAAAGAAAAATAAATAAATATAATAATAAATTATAATTAAATACAGTGTTCTTATACCACTATTTTAATTACAATATTAATAAAAATATAGTTTAATATAATAATTTATATATTTCTAAAAATTACCATTTTACCTGAAAAGTCAACTTACCTATTAATTATATTTTAAAGAAAAACTATTCTCATAATGGAAATGGAGGAATAAAAATTTAATTTATTAAATGCATTACACAAAAATTAAATAATACCTTTTTACATAACCCCTTATAACTCTCGAATAATCCCCAAGGGTAATGTGTGCAATTGTGAAAGACTCCTGTGGCGGCTCGGATAACATCACTCAGGTGGTAATCTCTATTAACTTCTACTTCTCCCATAGGATATTCCATTAAATATTAATGTTTTGAAGCTCATATTGGGCTTGGTCAAGAGAGAATCCCAATGACGCTACCTCCATTCCGAGATATGATAAATGAGCTTCGTACAAATTGAGAATACTGAATGAGGACTTCCTTTCCTTTATCTATGTCAAAATAATTATGTTTTAAAAACCATAAATATTTACAAGTCATGTAATCATTGTTCAGCGGATATATTATCAAAGGTAATGATACTTAACGGCCAATTAAACCTAATTAGATAAAATAAAAAAGTACATGTGTTTTCTATATACAAAAGACATTTAATTAATTAAAAAAAGTGGAATTTTATTAATGAATTTCCATGTCGATACAACATTCCCCCCTTAAGAAATTTCACCCTCAAAATTTTCTTTTCCTAATCTAAAACAGATGAGGGTAACTTTTCCTCATCACTTCCTCTAGTTCCCATGTTTCTTATTCAAACTTTTTGTTTCTCAAAAACACTTTGAAGTGGGGAATTTTATTATTTTGTAGAACTTTTTACCTACAATCTATGATAATCAACAACTTTTCCTCATAAAAGAGGTCATCCCACAAACGTACCACTTCAGGATTGAGAACACTAAACAAGTAAGTCATGTACTTCCTCAAGAGTGATACACGAAATACATAATTTACTTGAGAAAGGTTTGGTGGGAGTTCTAGTTGATAGGACACTACTCTAATGTGATCAAGGATCTCAAAAAGTCCAATGTACCTTGGAGTAAGTTTCACCGTCTTCACAAATATCATTTCTATCTTCCATGGAGATATGTAGAGGAATACCATATCTCTAACACAAAACTCTAGGTATTGTTGATAATTTTCATCACAACTCTTTTGTCAAATTTGAGAATATTTAATGTGATGATGGATAGAATTAAGTTCCTCCATTATTTTATAATCCATTTCTAAACCTAGATTTTTTCTCTCCCCAAATTCATCCCAACATGTCAGTGTTCTGCACCTATTCCCCTAAAGGGGTTCATAAAGAGCCATTTGAATTCTTGACTGGAAACTATTTTTGTAAGAGAACTCAACCAGAGGAATATGTTGATCCAATCCTCCATTAAATTACATTAATCATGCTAGCTAAATGTCCTCAATTGTATGGATAGTATTCTCAGATTGTCCATCAGTTTTAGGATGATAATCTTTACTTAAATACTACTCAGTATTCAGATTGTGTTGGAGACTCTTCTAGAATTTAGAGGTGAATGTTGAATATTGATCGGATATAATTGATAGTGGTACACCATGAAGCCTTACCACTTCTTTGATGTGTATCTAATCCCATTGATCTAATAAAAAATACTCTAAAATTGAAATGAATTTTGGAGTCATTGTATGACAATCCACAACAACCGAGATAACATTGTTTCCTTTGGATGTCTTCAGATGTCCTGTGACAATGTCCATCATGATGTTTTCCTATTTCCATGTTCGTGTGGGTAATAGTTGCAACATCTCCTTAGACGTTTTCCTCCCAGCCTTCACTTACTGACATACCAGGAAGATTGATTTATACTCAGTTGTCTCCTTCTTCATGTTATCCCACAAATAATTCTCTCAGATATCTCCACACATCTTTTTGTTTCCTAGGTGAATGGAGAAATTCAAACAGTGTATATGATACAAAATATCTTTGTTTAACTCTAGATTCAGTGGAACACATAGTCTTGACCCAAGTATCAAAATTCCCTCCTCATTAACATTTATCTCCAAGGATTTATTTTATTTTATAGTTTCCACTTTATTCTGAATTCACATATAATCCTTTTGAGCGTCCTAAACCTTTCCAAAAGAGAGGGTTGGAAAATTATTTGTGAAAGTATTGTCAATGTTCCATTATTTATGATTCCCAGGTCTATATTCATCAAATGTAAGAAGATTGGATCCTTTTTAATTCTCATCAATGATAGGAATTTCTAGGTCCTTTATACTTAGAGCATCTAACACCTTGTTCCTTTTCCCCAGGTGGTAATGGATTGAGGAGTCATAGTCATTTATCAGCTCTATCCATTTTTGTTGGCACTTGTTTAACTATTTATTTGTGAATATATACTTGAGTATTTTTGATCCGTATATATTTCACATCTCTCCCCAAATAGATAATGCGGACTGAATTTTAACACAAATATCACTACCACCAACTCTAGATCATTTTTGTATAGTTTTTCTCATGAATTTTTAACTTCCTTGAGGCAAAGGTAATGACTTTGTATTTTTTACTCAAATTAGATCAAAGGGAAACTTAAAAATAAATTAATAAGAAAATCCCACAAACTTCAACATGTGATACAATATTTATATAAGTTTTTCCTTAATGATCTCATATCATTTTAAATATACATTTGACAATTTTATATGTTTTATTTGATAAAATAAAATCCTTATTTAGAATATGGGCATCAAAATTTTCTTTGTGTAATTTTTTTTATTTTTCCGATTAAGATCATTTTTGTTAAAAATGTTGCATTTTAATTCAAAACCTCCTTTTAATATGATATATTTTTATAGATAGATTATATTTTTAATTTATATTAGAGTTTATTTAGAATATATTTTTACCATTTAATTTAATGGTGGTCATTGGAATTAATTTTACTTTGAAATTGGACTTAAACTAGTGTCAATCTTTTAATAGATATTGTTTCTTAAAAACACGCTATTTGTTTTGACAGCGGGAATTAATTATTAAATTAATTAATTCAAAATATGTGTTTTCAATTTTGTAAAATAGACATCATTTTTGAATTTAGAATATCAAATATATCCTAGGGTGAAATTTTGGTATTTTTCTGAAAAACTTCAATTTTTGATGAATAGTAAAACCACTAAGTGGTAGTTTAAAAACTGATCTTTCGTTTAAATGAAACTTTACCACTTCTGTGATTTTAATTTCCAATATCTGACATACATTTTTTTCATTAGTATGTAAAATGTGGTTCAATGGGATTAAAATAATTTTTTTGGTGAATAGTAACTGTTATGTTTTTAATCGCGATTAGAGGTAATTAGTGTAATTTAAGGTTAAAATAATGTTTTAATAATATGAAATGACCTAGAAACATGTCCTACCTCGTTGGATGTGTCATGGAAGACCAAGAAAATCAATGGGTCAACATGGGGACCCCATGGAGCCACTTTGGATGGAAAATGACATAAATAACTTTTTTTAAAGTGAAAATAAAAATGTCACAAGCATGAGTTTTTTTACTAAAACAATTTTTAAATGGGGTTATACAAGTAATATTTTTGACTATAAATATAAAAAGATTTCATAAATCATTACATTTTTTTTATAATTTTTAGACTTTATATAAATTAAATTATTTATGACATCATGATGATGCAGCGATTACGTCATTAATAACGGATTTAAATAAAATGAAAAGATAATGTTACAAATATAACATACACTTGTCAAAGACCTATTGGATTAGTATATTTCTAACCCTTACCACCTTATCCTCGAAATACATCAATTTGGGACATTTAAAATCCGAAACTCATTTGAAAATAATGTAACATTTTGTAACTTTCCAAGAGTGCCCCTCCACTCCTCTTATAAAAGGCCCCCACATCTACCACCTTACCCACACCTCTCAAGCCTTTGGCTCGGCCAAACCCTACTAATGTTATCTCTCCACATCCCTCTCTTACTCCTAGAAGCCTCACTTTTGGCAGATGTCTTCCCAAGGAAGCCTTTGAACTCAAATCAAAGAGAGATACCCGATTTTAAGGTAATGTCTTCACTTGAGTTCTTTTGTTTTATTTTTCTTCTCCAACCCCATAAACTATTTTTATTCATTTATTTTTTAACAAATACATTATATTAAATATACTAGGATGTTTTTATAATAAGTATTCGAGCTACACTTACACACACCTACATCTAATGGTTAAAGAACATACTGTTTCTATGGATGGTGAATTTCTGCCTCACGAAATGATGATTGTTCAATATTCATTTAACACCCTCAAAGGTGGCCATTAAGATGTCACTATATTTATATATTATATATAATAAGTTTATGTTTTACTTAATTATCTGTTTTTTTCATTTATGGCATACCTTTATGGTTTCCATTATGGTTAAACACGATATCATCATTTTAGGAAGTGCGGACTACCACCCCCTCAATGTGATTTGATAAGTTAATACCATTTGTGGTACGTATAAAGGATATATTTGGTGATATTATATATAATACCATACTGTAATTATAATACTATTATGTATCATTATGTTTTAATTCCATTAAATAAGAAATAGAAATGGAAGTAGCGTTCATGCGTACGTACGACTTACCGTCTCTATGAACGGTGCATTTCATTTCTTATCTCTTAATCTTATGTAATATTATAAATGCATGTATATAATGGATATATATGATATATATTATATATAAATAATGAATATAATTCTGGATATAATATATATTATACCACATGAACAACTTATAATTATAAAGAGTTTATTTTTGACTCAAGTAGCAATGATCTACAAAACGACTATTATTAACATAAATAATTACATAGTGTTCATAGCATGGTAGTAAGTGATATAAAAGGATTAATGAACTTGAAAAAGGTTCTTAATCAAATAGAAATTAACTCATGTCTATTATTCAGGAGGATAAATAATGATCTAGTCATGTCGGACCCGAGGTAAGGGATCCTACCCCTCTCTTTCTTTTTAAGTACACTCTTTTATTTCATTCATTTTAAGCTCATAAATGTAATGATTGGGATGTTATTTTATATTAATCTTACTATAATTTTTATGTTCATATTATGAGAGACCCTATTTTCTCTCATCAATCCATTTTGGATGTTTTAATTGGCTCCGTTAGGCTTCCGAAATTTCGTAAGGGGATTTTTATCTCACTTTGTGTTTTCGTGAGATTCATGCTACATTTGCCCATATTTCCTTTTGAGTTCTTTATGTACTATCCATTTTTATACTCTTTTTGTAACATAATTTCTTTTATGAGTATTTACATCAATTTTGTATAGTCCTTCTTTCATGGGGAGTACGTTTTGAAAGTTACCCAAATCGGTAACGAAACCTTTAATCCTCCTCTTTTCAAAAGACATATTTTGTTATGTCTTTTAATTTTCATCTTATTATGTGGGGATATGTTACTATATATCCTTATTGCCGTAAATTTTATGTCCAAGTGATGATATACCATTTATCTCTGTCATCAACCCTTTTTCTAAAATTTGATGTGACACCGTTAGGATGTCAAGGGAACTTCTTAATCCAATTTCGATTTCTTTGGTTTCAACATGTAGTTATTGAATATGTAATCCTTTGAATATGTGTGAATGAAATTTGATTATTTTACACTTAAAATCCACTTATATTGGGTGTATTTATTTTTGTCGCACATAATTATGAAATTGATTTATCCTTAATTTAAGGATACAATCTTTATAATGGATTTCATCTCAATTTACGTTTCCATTTATACTTCATTGTTGTTATGCACCAATTCACTCTTATATGGTGTATATACTGTCATTTGGAATATTATATCATTAATACCTTTATTCTCATGATATTATAAAGTTTTGATTAAATGTTATTCGTCAATTATTGTATTCAAGTGTCTCTCATTTTGTTAAAAACCCATTAACTAAAATATCTTTTTAAATGTTTTAATGATTTCATCTTATAAATATTTCTCATTAATATCCATGTTTTCAAAATGGTTTTAAGGATTTATTTATACGGATATTAATGGTTTAGAATGTTAAAATCATCAATGTGGTATGGGACACATTGATTTAAAAATATCTTTATTAAATGTTTTAAAGGGTTTTGAAAATGGTTTTTAGAATGGATTCATTATTTCAATATCTTAAGATGTTATATTGTTATATCAATGTGGGAATGTTATCTTTCCTTTATTCTTATGTTATGTGCTATGATTATGTTATGGTTCTTGGGAATTGTTATGAAGACGGGTGGTTCTGTGATAAACTAAGGGCAGGTGAACCCGATATAGCTCTCCAATGCATTGGGTAACTCGAAGGAGTTAAACATTAAGGTTTCTACGAAGAGATTTAGGGAATATACTGTGATGGGTATTCCAAACGTAACCAAGAGGGTTAATCCCTACGTAAGAATGTTATGAATTCCTCATGTTACCTTTATGTCTTATGATTTCTATGGTTTATTCATGATTTTATGAGGTATGTTAAAGTGCTTATGTTTTATGGGTAAAATATGATTTCATTCTTATGTATATATGTTCTCATGTTTCCTTTACATACTTATTATAACCCTTACTGAGGTTTTTATTCTCATCACATGTTTTTGAAATGTGTTTCATAGGTCAAGGGAATGGTACATGAAATGATGATAGTGTCAAGGAAGTGTCAAGAAAGAATCCATGTTTTATTTTAAATATGTATCCGTTGATGGTAAAAATGTAAACTATCTTTTATGTAACCACTTTGTTTAAATGTGGAATATAATTCATGTTTTATTATCTAATTCTATAAAACTCTAAATCTGAAAAGATCCTCAATGTGTAATCTTGTAATAACTCATGATTAAGTGAGGTTTAAGGCTGGGGCCTTATAGTTGGTATTAGAGGTCGGTTTAGATAACTTTAGAGGTTAGAGTGTTGTTTAAGAAAAAGTGAAAAGTTGTGTATAACCACAATGGTTAGTATATTAGATGGAGTCATCGTTTTTTAATGTTATAATGAGTTTGAGATAACGTGGATAAGTATATCTTGGTATTTATCTTCCTCTTTTTTATTTGATTATTTTACTGATATACTCACACTGACCTTTTTGGTTTTTGTAAATGGATGGATCTAGCAGGAACCAAAGTAACAATGGATTTGAATAAAATTGTGATGGTTTTATGAAAGAACAATTGAATGATATGGGAGATATGATGAGAACTCTTTTGGTTATCCTCATCCAACTTTCTAGAGTCATTATTGACCACCTGAACCTTAGTGAATTTTATAAGGCATCGTGTATGCAATAAACAAATCCCTATGGAAGTTCAGGTAATAATCATAAAGGTAAGTATGTTCAAAAACCTATGTGTCAAATATGTGGAAAGAAACACATAGGAAAATGTTTCAAAGGTACAGAAAGATTCTATAGATGTTGAAATTAAGGTCATAAAGCAAGAACCTTCCATGGAAAAAGGAAGCATCTAGTTGACTCTAGGAAAGGGAAAGAAGATCTTTCTGAAGGATCAATTTAATGTTTTAAATGTGGTGTGCATGGTCATTATGAAAACCAATGTTCTATGAAGAAGTTTTGGGAATGGGGTCACCAAGATCGTAAAAATATTAATTTACCAATACCTAATTCCATTCCATTTGAGGATGAAGAAACTCACAATGAAGAATGAAAGGTATGGATTATTTCTTAACATATGTCTTCCTATTATTGGAATCTTAGGTTATGATTCATGATTTTTTTTGTAGGAAAGAAGTATTTAATAATAAGTTGAAAAGGAATGAATAATGGATCATGAAGAATGTTGAATGAGTAAGAAGTCATCATATAAGGGATTCAAGGGTTATGGTATATTTTAGGATGGTGAAATTCTTAGATGTATTAAGTCTCTTTTGATGATGGGGTTACATTAAAAGAATTTTTATAGTAACCCTGATGTTTGATATATGAAAATTATATTCAAGGAATAATTATCCTTTATTTTGTGGATATAATTATAAAAAACCATTTGGGTTTATATGATCCTTAAATTTGAGGCAATTACTGGTTAATACTTTTTGGGTTTCAAAATGGAAGTTATCAGATAAACTTTGTGGTTAGAATATGTTATGGTTATTTTTGATGAATTTATCTATTTTGAGTAATGTTATAAAAATATATAGTATTTGAAAAGGGAAAACACATAGACCGTGTGACAACCCATCACGTCGGACGAAGCTGTGAGAATCGAACCCACAACCAAAGTGCAACTGGTATTTATCGCTTACCACTGGACTACGTAAAGTCCCTAGTTTGTTTGAATGATTCTTTTTTAGTTAGATGATTTTATGAATTGAGAGTAAGATGATTTTTTTTGGTTATCAATGGAAATGACTATCCTATCATGGGGGATATGTGATTAGGTTAATTACATTTCAGTATGAGACTATAAGAGTAACTGATGTTATTTTGGAGAAAAATGTTAAAATTTATCTTAGGAGACTATGTGATAAAATCATTCGGAGAATTGGGTTTCAATCTTAGTTTGGTTTACTTTGTAGAATTTTATGGATAGATGTTTATTGAATGGTCTTTGTAGAACTTTGGGTTTTAGTTTGGTTTAAGGTCTAAAGACATGGGAAGTATATAGTTCTCTTTTGTGGATTAGGTGATTATCCAGAAGTTGATTATAGTTCTCTTAATGTGAACAAGTAATCCTAAATACTCATGTTTTTGAGAAAATATGAGTTCATGTAAGAAATATAGTAAAAGTTGAAAGTCAACATGAAAATTAAGTATGCTTCCTTATGTTTTAGTTAACCTCGTAAATAAATTCCTCAATGAAAATTAACTTAAACCAAAAATTTTGTCTGTTAATTTTTCCTACTGGGGAATCAAATACCATTTAACCCATCAAAAGTTTGTGATTTTCTTATTGTTAACTTTATCCTAGACATGTTTACTATCACTCTCCATCAGAACATAACCCTTTGTTTTTTCCTCCATATCCATATTTTCATACTTGGAATACTAGTTTTGGTTAACTCGGGTGACATTTGTACTTCTCTCCCATTCTTTTAATGTGATAGTTTTACTGACTCTTGTTTCGATGTGGGATTTTCAATGAAGCTTCCAAGCCCAATTTTAAAATTGCGAGGACGCAATTCCCAAAAGGGGGGAAGGATGTAACACCCTAGGTAAATAAAGAATATGAAATTTTCATATTTATCCATATTTTTGAATAAAATATTAATATTTCTTTAAAGGGAATTCTATGCTTGAGGGCGTACCCAATACGCAACAACGAGTTTCTTTGAAATATTACGTTTCACTATAATAATAAAATAATATTATTTTAAAAGGTAGTTAACGCCTAGCCATTGTAATGGCAGGAATGAATGGACCTAACTACAAAATTATAATTTTTTTTCATATATTTTTACTTTTATCCAATAAATGTTGGAGGCTTAAAATGCAAATGAATCCAATTTTAAGCATAAATCTTCTAATATACTTTAAAAGGTCGATTAACCGCCTTTTGATGGGGAAACCTTTTTAAATATACTTTTGACAATTTTATATGTTGTATTTGACAAAATAAAATCCTTCTTTAGAATCTGGACATCAGAATTTACTTTGTGTAAAATTTTGTTATTTTTCCAATAAAGATCATTTTTGTTGAAAATGTTGCATTTTAATTCAAAACCTATTCTTAATCTGATTTATTTATATGGATAGATTATATTTTTAATTTGTATTAGAGTGTATTTAGAATATATTTTTACCATTTAATATAATGGAGGTCATTGGAATTAATAACACTTTGAAATTGGACATAAACTAGTGTCAATCTTTTAATAGTTATTGTTTCATCAAAACATGCTATTTGTTTTCATAGTAGGAATTAATTATTAAATTAATTAATTCAACATATATGTTTTTAATTTTGTAAAATAGGCATAATTTTGTAATTAGGAATATCAAATATAGCTTAGGGTGAATTTTTGGTATTTTTCTGAAAAACTTCAATTTTTGATGAATAGTGAAACCACTAAGTGGTAGTTTAAAAACTGATTTTTCGTTTAAATGAAACTTTACCACTTCTGTGATTTGAATTTAAAAAATACGACATACATGGTTGTCATTATTATGTAAAATGTATTTCAATGGGATTAAAATAAATTTTTGATGAATAGAAACTTTTATGTTTTTAATCGCAATTAGAGGTAATTAGTGTAATTTAAGGTAAAAATAATTATTTAATAATATGAAATGACCTATACACATGTCCTAATCTAATTGTATGTGTCATGGACGACCAAGAAAATCCATGGGTCAACTTGGGGACCCCATGGAGCCACTTTGGTTGGAAAATGACATAAATAACTTTTTATTTAAAGTTAAAATAAAAATGTCACAAGCATGAGTTGTTTTACTAAAAAAAGATTTAAATGGGGTTATAAAAGTCATATGTTTGACTATAAATATTAATTAGAAAGCTAAAACGATTTCCTTCATCATGATATATGTTTTATAATTTTTCGACATTAAATAAATTAAATTATTTATGACATCATGATGATGCAGTGATTACCTCATTAATAAAGGATTTAAATAAAATGAAAAGATAATGTTAACACTATAACATAAACTTTTCAAAGACCTATTGTATGAGTATATTTCTATCCCTTACCACCCTATCCTCGAAATACATCATGTTGGTACCTTTAAAATACGAAACTCATTTGAAAATAAAGTAACATTTTGTAACTTTCCAAGAGTGCCCCTCTTCTCCTCTTATAAAATGCCCCCACCTCTACCACCTTACCCACATCTCTAAAGCCTTTGGCTCGGCCATACCCTGATACTTTTGTCTCCCCACATCCCTATATTACTCTTAGAAGCCTCACATTGGGCATAAGTCTTCACAAGGAAGCCTTTGAGCGCAAATCAAAGAGAGATACCTGATTTTAAGGTAATGTCTTAACTTGTGTTCTTTTGTTTTATTTTTCTTTTCCAACCCCCTAAACACTTTTTATTAATTTACTTTGTAAAAAATACAGTATCTTCAATATACTAGAATATTTTTATAATAAGGATTCGAGCTACACTCACACACACCTATATCTAATGGTTAAAGAACATACAGTTTCTGTGGATGGTGAATTTTTTCCTCATGAAACAATGATTGTTCAATATTCTTTTAACACCCTCAAAGGTGGCCATTAAGATGTAACCATATTTATATATGATATATAATATTTTTATGTTTTACTTAAGCTTATGTATTTTTCATTTATGGAATACCTTTATGGTTTCCATTATGGTTAAACGCGATATCTTCATTTTAGGAAGTGCGGACTACCGCCCCCTCAAAGTGATTTGATTCGTTAAGTATAAAGGATAGATTTAATGATATTATATATGAATCCATACTGTAATTATAATACTATTATGTATCATTATGTTTTAATTCCATTAAATAAGAAATAGAAATGGAAGTAGAGTTCATGCGTACGTACGGCTTACCATCTCCATGAATAGTGAATTTCATTTCTTACCTCTAAATGTTATGTAATATTATAAATGAATGTATATAATGTATATATATGATATAAATGATATCTAAATAATGAATATAATTCTGGATGAAATTTATATTTTACCACCTGAACAACTTGTAATTATAAAGAGTTTATTTTTGACTCAAGTAGCAATGATCTACAAAATGACCATTATTAACATAAATAATTACATAGTGTTCATAGCATGGTAGTAAGTGATATAAAAGGAATAATGGAATTGAAAAAGGTTTTTAAGCAATTAGAAATTAACTCATGTTTATTATTCAGGAGTTTAATGAACGATCAAGTCAAGTCGGACCCGATGTAAGGGATCCTACCCCTCTCTTTCTTTTTAAGTACACTCTTTTATGTCATTCCTTTTGAGCTAATCTTTCTTATGATTGGGATGTTATTTTATATTACTATTACTGTAATTTATTTTTTCATATTATGAGAGACCCGATTTTTTCTCATAAATCCATTTTAGATGATTTAATTGGCACCGTTAGGCTGCCTAAATTTCGTAATGGGCTTTATATCTCAGTTTGTGTTTTCGTGAGATTCATGATACATTTTCCAATATTTCTTTTTGAGTGGTGTATGTAATGTCCATTATTATACTATTTGTGTAACATAATTTCGTTTATGAGTATTTACATCAATGTTGTATAGTCCTTCTTTCATGGGGAGTATGTTTCGAAAGTTACCCAAATCGGTAAGGGAACCGTTCATCCTCCTCTTTTTGAAAGACTTATTTTGTTATGTCTTTTAATTTTCATATTATTATGTGGGGATATGTTATTATATCTCCTTATTTCTGAAAATTGTATGTCCAAGTGATGAGATACCCTTTATCTCTCCCATAAACCCTTTTTCTAAAATTTTATGTGACATCGTTAGGATGTCAAGAGAACTTTTTAACCCAATTTCGATTTCTTTGGGTTCAACATGTAGTTGTTGAATATGTCATCCTTTGAATATGTGTGAATGACATTTGGTTATTTTACACATAATATCCACTTATATTGGGTGTATTTATATTTGTCTCACATAATTATGAGATTGATTTATCCTTAATTTAAGGATACCATCTTTATAATGGATTTCATCTCAATTTACATTTCCATTAAGACTTCATTGTTGTTATGCACCAATTCACTCTTATATGGTGTATATACTGTCATTTGGAATATTATAACATGAATCCATTTATTCTCATGATATTATAAAGTTTTGATTAAATGTTATTCTTTAAGTATTGTATTCATGTGTCTCTCATTTTGTTAAAAACCCTTTAACTAAAATATCATTTTAAATTTTTTAATGATTTAATCTTATAAATATTTCTCATTAATATCCATGTTTTAAAAATGGTTTTAAGGATTTATTTATATGGATATTAATGTTTTAAAATGTTAAAATCTCCAATGTGGTATGGGACACTATGATTTAAAATCTCTTTATTAAATGTTTTAAATGGTTTTGAAAATGGTTTTTAGAATGGATTCATTATTTCAATATCTTAAAATGTTATATTGTTATTTAAATATTGGAATGTTATCTTTCCTCTATAATTAAGTTATGTGATATGATTATGTTATGGTTCTTGGGCATTGTTATGAAGACGGGTGGTTCCGTGATAAACTAAGGGCGGGTGAGCCCAATATAGCTCCCCAATGCATTGGGTAACGCAAAGGAGTTAAACGTTAAGGTTTTTCCAAAGAGATTAAGGGAATATACTGTGATGGGTATTCCAAATGTATCCAAGAGGGTTAATCCCTACTTAATAATTTTATGAATATCTCATGTTACCTTTATGTGTTATGATTTCTATGATTTATTCATGATTTTATGAGGTATGTTAAAGTGCTTATTTTTTATGGGTAAAGTATGATTTCATTATTATGTATATATGTACTCATGTTTCCTATCCATACTTTTTATAACCCTTACTGACCTTTTTATGATCATCCCATGTTTTTGAAATGTTTCTTACAGGTCAGGGGAATGGTACAAGATATGATGATAGTGTCAAGGAAGTGTCAATAAAGAATCCATCTTTTATTTTAAATATGTTTCCATTGATGGGAAAAATTAATACTATATTTTATGTAACCAATTTGTTTAAATGTGGAATGTAATGCATGTTTTATGATCTAATTCTTTAAAACTCTAAACCTGAAAAGATCCTCAATGTTTAATCTTGTAATAACTCAAGATTAATTATGGTTTAAGGATGTGTCCTTATAAAAATAATTTGTACGTAGTATTTCATGGGATAAACTGATTAAATATGTAAGAAAATGGTGAGATATAGATCCCAATAAGGGATTAAACAAAGAATAACATGAAGAATACAATACATGTCAGGAAATAGTCATATAAATGGATCATAAGAGAAACATGAACTTAAAAGCATGATATATCCTGATTATCATAACATGGATATGTGGAAACAACATAAAACATGATATTAGGCTGATCCAAGGCTCATTGCACATGGATTAGCATGAGTAAACCCTCACTACACAAGAATTATCATGAGTAAACACTCATTTCACATGGATTAGAACGAGTAAACCCTAATTTCACATGTAATATCTTGATTAAACCCTTATTTCACATGGCGTATCATGATTCTAAACATTACCCAATGCACTTGAGCGCTATCATGTCACAACCTTTATAAACATTTCATTTCATGTATAAGTGTGCCACACAGATCATAAAATATAGAATCATTTGACATCATAAATTATTCTACAATTAGGGAATGCAGAATACATACATGTAAGTAACATTAAATATGTATGTGTTTTTAAATATGAATATCCTTGATTGAAAAACTGGTATGGTATTAACTACACAATGATTTTGGCTTGGAAAAATGTAGTGCAATTTGGGCACCATAATGCCATGACATTAAAAATTAATAAAATTTTTTGGTTAGAGGGAAATGGGAATCTCTTTATATGTACATGAAATGTAAAGTATGTTGGTCTTATAGATATATGTCCCAACACATGGAATTTGGAAATAGAAGGTTTAATGTAGTAAAGAAACGTGAAGAAATAGAAGAAATTAAATAACTCTTATGAAATTTGGCATGGTAATGAGTGTAAATGAGAGGGATTAATGAGAGAGATAGTGGTATAATGTCATTAAATAATTAGTATGGTAGTATGGGGGAAGTGTGAAATCATAACGCGACATTTTTAATTGAAAATAAAAGTCTATAAAACCATATTGTAACTTGGAAAAAATGGGAAAGGAAGACATCCCTTACGAAATTTTGGCATAGTAACAGCTTAGGTAAGTGTCAAAAATGAGGGAGGATAAATAATCACTCAATCAAATAACTTAAAATAAAAATAAATGAAATTATTATAAAATAATCACATTATAAAGATTATAAATTACAACAACAACTTTGAAATATGATGCTTGAATTTGAAAGGAGGATAGGAAAGTGAGGATCCCTTACTTTGAAGTGTGATCCCAAAGGCTTAGGAGAGGCTTCTTGGAAGCTTGGGCAACCTTTGGAGAACTCTAGTTATAATTGGGTAGAGGTTTTTCTAGATCAAAATGTTTCGAGTGAAGAGGAATTGGAGGTTGTTTTGGTTTATATTGTAAATGAGATGTAATTATTTATTATTTAGTTTTTGGAAACTACACATTAAACTAGTCCAATCCACCAACCATTCAATGAGTTTTTAATATGTTTTTTTATCAAATTGGTGTGGTATAAAATATTTTATAAGGACAAGGGCCGATTTTTTTTTAAAATATTAGGCTTTCTTATGTGGAGGTGAGTCATACTCTCAAGGATATAATTTTAAAATGTTAATATATTTTATAACTCTTTAAGGGTCCACTAAGAAAATATAAATTTAATAAAAAAAATTTAAAATAAAAATATTATAAATTTAAAACATTTATTGGCTGAATAAACATTTTATTATATTTTATTATATCGTTACTGGGTCACTATGATGTCATAAAACACATTATATATTTAGTCGATATTTAATTTTTACCAAAAAATTCAACTGTATTAGGAAATTATGAAAAATTCGCCATTGGATAATTTAGATATCCTGAATCCAAAAATAATATTTATTTTATCTAAATAATTTAATAAATAAGTGAATTTAAACATTTAAAATAAAAACCAACATTTATTGACAATTGTCAGGTTTTGAAGAAAACATTTTTATCCTTAATAAAAATTACATTTTACTTCATATAAAATATATAATAATTTATTATTCATAAAATTAATTTGAAAATAATATTTTATTAAAATATTAATTAATTAAAAAATTTATTAATTCATCAAAATAAATTATTTAATTAAAAATAAAATTTCTATTTTATCATATAAATATATAATTCTTATCAAACAGAATACTTAATATTTTAAAGTTTAAAAAGAATAAATATAGTCATGATTTATAATTAAAATGAGTTATATTATAATACTGTTATAATATCATTATTAATAAAAACATAGTTTAATATAATAATTTATATGTTTTAAAAAAGTACAATTTTACTTAGGAAGTCAATTAATCTAATTCATTATATTTTTAAGAAGAACTATTCTCAAAAAGGAATTGATGGAATAAAAATTTTATTTATAAATGGAATTACAAAAAAATAAACTAATACCTTTGTACATAACCCCTTATAGCACCTTCATAAGTCCTAAGGGAAAGGTTTGTGATTTTGAAAAACTATAGGGGTGGCTCAGATAACATCGCTCAACTAGTAATCTCTATTAACGTCCACTTCTCCTGTTAGTGATTCCATTAATGCTTAATGTGTTGAAGATAGGATCGGGCTTGGTCAAGATTCAATCCCAATGACACTACCTCCTTTCTAAGCTCTAAAAAATGAGCTTCAAACGACTCGAGTCTACTGAAGGAGGACATCCTCTCCTTGTCTGTGACGAAAAAAATATTTTTGAAAACTTTAAAGTTATACTCATCATATGATCACTGTTTAATAGATATATTATCAATGTAAATGGTGATTTTTGTCATTTAAATCCAATTGGATAAAATTAAAAAAGTGCATGTGTTTCTATATCCATAATACATTTAATTAAATAAAATAAAGGGAATTTTATTCGTGAATGTTTGGGTTGTTATAAAGATTATAGTGACATAATCCATCATGAAGGTCACATGATGAAGAATTATGGTAATGTAGGAAAAATGAATCCTCATTATACATCCTTTGGAATCATGCTTATGCCCATGGGACATTACCAATTTTTTCTTAATCTCAGAAAAATAAGAGTTCTTATTTTATGTTCATAACCAATTTAAAACATTTTAGAAACATATAAAACACTATAAATGATCTCAAAAAATACTTTAATGACTTCGTAGAAAATAAATAGAAAAAAATCAAGTCTTCTACAATTACTCTAAGCCAATTATATTCTTCATGATGGAAAAAATTTAGAATCGATTTTTTGTGTAAGAGAATATTCCATAGTATTGTATCAATATTTAGTGTATTAAAATTACACAATTTATTGTTATATAAATATAAAAGGATATAATAAAACACCATCGCATAATTGGATTCTATAAAATGATCACTTAAAAATATAAATTTTAGTATAATGTGTTTTATGTATTTTAGGATTTTGTGATCTTCTATTATAATCATGGTTTTTTATAACCTCTATAATTAAATATTTTGTGAGTAAAACTCAAATATCACATATTCTCTAGGTAGAGAGAATATTTACACACTCTATAATAAGATATTAAACTCTTCCTACTATATGACGATGTTATAAACTTCTATTTGTCAACAACAAGAGGGAACTCAATGAAATACAGAAATTTTGTATTATAATCTTAAAAGATCCTTTTAATTCCATGTTTGTGTCATGTATTTTTATTACTTCTATTTTTATTATTGATTTTTATTTTATCATATCTCTAATATAATAAATGTGATATGTTTAGGATACTTATTTACATGATGACATTCCCATACTTTTATTTATAATTTTGTTTTATGAGTGTTATTGTAGAAGATATTATTAGTTGATTGATTCATGATGAATATACTCATGGTATTTTAAAACTAGTATTGAGATCATGAAATAAAAAGTCTAAATATATACTACTTGTTAACTTAATACTGTGTTAACTTAATTAATTTGAATAATCAAAGTTTAAAAAATTATTTTGTTACTATAATTGTTAGAAAATTACTTCATGTAACCAATCAAATCTAGTAAGTTGTTCTAGAAATAACTCATGTTCTTTTCTAGTTTCAAGAAGTATAATTCAGGCATGAAAATATTTAACTGATAATCCCTTTCTATGTTGAATGATGAAAGATAATTTACAAGGTTAAATAATGGGGTTGTACACACAAAATCTTATACTTTACGTTCTATTTTATTTTATTCTCATCTTTTGTAGATTCATGTTATTTGTATCAAAATTTTACTTTTCGCACTCATATATTTTCCAAAATTTTAAAATTTATTATTATTTAAGAATTTAATGGTTAATTTATTAGATGACATACTGTTTTGATTATACTATATAAATTCTAATAATATAGATATGCAATTTTTCATGAAATGATAACTCAATAAATTTCTTTTATTAAATATAGAGTGAAAATTTTATCATTTTTAACATCATGACTTTTATAATGTTTTATCTTATTTTATTAATATTCCTTTTAATAACATTTAATGTCATATTTATGTTTATTGTTTAAATGTGACATCATTTAGAGTTTTAATTTATTTAAATTGATCATATATTTAGTAAATGACGATTTAAAGAACTTATGATCAAGGATTTTAGGATTTACCGATATTATTGAGCTAATTTCTTATAAAATAGTTATTTCATATAACTTTTTTTAATTAAATATTATTATTATTATTAATTATTTTATATATAATATTTGTAATTAATTTTTGAATTCCATTGCTTATTATTTTTTATTCCATGTTTTAAAATAATCAATCTATTATGGATATAATCAATTAAATTAATATTTAAATTTTTAAAAATTAATCTATTGTTTTTTTCTATCATATTATTTTTTTATTTTTTCTTACTTCCTTTCATAATTACTTTAATTTTTGGATGTATTTTTTTATTTTATATTATGGTTAATTTTTTATGATGCCATATATAAGTAAACTAGTTTAATTTTAATTATAAACTGGAAAGACCCCTTATAGAAAAATTTGAGTAGGAAAAATATGAAACAAAAAGGAGGAACCATGCTACATAGTAAATTATAAGCTGAAATAAACTAAATAATAACCTAACTGAAACCTTTATTTTGTAGGAATCATTAAAAATAATAATAACCTAAATAATTAACTACTCTCGACATGAGATACCAATCCATATACATCTAATACCCTAAGATGGAAACTATCTTTAATCTGAGATTTATTATTATTGATATCCATCTCAAATTTTATTTTCCAAATGGTGATGGCCTGCATAATCATGACAGAGAATTATAAATTTTATTCTCTATAAATAAGAATTTAAGAGTGGTTGAAAAAATTATAAAACATTTGTTCTATCATTTCATTCAATATGGTCTAATAAAAGATAGATTATACTACATTATTTCCACTATTAGATATTAAGTGAACCATAAATTACTCTTTTCAGAGTTTTTGTCTCCATATTTTAACATAGTGAATACATTAGAAAATAAACTTTTTATATTATATAATCATAAATTGTGGCCTTTTAAATATTAGATATTGTTTGAAATACTTTTTATTAGTTTCCCTCATTAACACATTAGAGACCAAATAGTAATTTAATATTCATATAAGGGATTTACCCCTGGATTGTGACATAATTACTATCATGGTTATTAATGACCTAGAGGATAAAATTTCCAATGTCATTTGTGGCTTAATTACTAGCATATATTATAATAAATAATAAATTTAGACACAAATGATAACACATTCTAAATGGGATAATTGTGTAAAAATTTCTCAACTAGAACAAAAAGTGGACTCCAAATGTGATGAAATGTTTACCATTTTTTGAATAAATGGGCATAACTCAAGGAAATTTATAATCCTTAAATACTCACATTAATTGTGTTTTTAATCTTGTATTTTGAAGTGGTTGATAAATTCTAATGGAATTTGATTTTTTAGTGGATGGGATAAACATTAAATTTATGTTTATAAGGTATTTTTTTTGAGATGGTTAACTTAAAATTATATTTTTATATTTTGGATGATTATTTAAGGGTGGATTAGATGTTTTCAAAGTGTCATGGATATTCAAGTCCCGAAATTGATGTTTTAGAAATGAAAACTATTTTTCATAGTTAGTAATAACCATGCAGCCTAACCATGCGACCAATTTCATGAACAAGTTAATTTGGTTAACCATGTGAATTGGCCAAAATAACTATAAGAAATAGTGAAGTGATGACGATATACTCAAAAGCTTGAAACATTTTTTGTTTAAATATGCACTGAAATCATGTGGTGTAAGAGTTCTTGGGGGTAGTAGCTTAGAATTATTGGAGCACAGTTTGTAAATAATGTAAGGAAACCATGAATCTTGAATTTTATTTGGACATTGGGTTTTCATGGTTATCCAAATATAATATCCAAATAATGTGCCCCATTAAAATGTAGGAATTTAAGTTTTTCCACACCAGCCTTTAATTTTTTAATCATTATTTCTCCCAAACTTCCCATTAACAATAATCTCTCAGGATCCCCCTTAGAACTCCAACTATAAATTGATGTATATCCCTTTTCTAATCTCCAAAACGATCATTATTTGTTTTGTTTGGTCCACCTCAGTTTGTATATGATTCCTCTTTCTTATTTTCTCTATTTTATTTACTATAGTAGATGTTATTTTCGTGTGATCTCATATGCTCCATTTTCATGGATTTTTTCTACTATTCCTATTTATCTCATTTCATCCAAGATCAAATACTGATTATAGATTATTATGTCTTCATATAAATGATATAAGTAGTTTTTTATTTGTTATAAACGTTTTACTTGTTTATAAAGTATTTTTATTGTACTCTATATCGGAAATCTCATGCATTTCTCCTAAATTATGAAATACCTTAAATTAAATTCCAATATTATATCCTTGGTGTTCATTAAACCCATGTGCAGGGTTATAGGTTGTCTAAGACAACTAGAACCACCCCATAGAGAGTGTTTCTTAATTATCCATGATTATTATGGTTTTTTTGTCTTAAAACACCTCTTGAGGTGCGTTAAATTATCTCTCACAGAGTTGGCCTAATTTATTAAAAAAATGTGCATTATAAGGTGATATAACCTATCCCATGTAGAGTTATGAAGTATTCCCTTTTATAAAAGAAGTAATTTAACTTAATATAAGACTCATATAATTAAGTTTCATAAGCCATGACTATCATGTCCTTGACTTTATCGGTGGTAGATGAAGTCAGTTGATCTACCCATTAGAGTGTGTGATATTTAACATTTCATATGATCATATTTTTTCTAAGTAAAAAAATTCCCACCTATGGAGTATTATATTATATCTAATAATGGAATGATGGAATGTATGTTGAATTGTTAAATGTAATGGTTTTTTCTCATTGCCTTGTTGTTTGTTTATAAATAGAATGGTTTAATGTTGTATAGTGAATCATGATGATTGAAAAATGGCATGGATGTTTTTCATTACCTATGTTATTTATTAAATACAACATGAATTCTTATTTTAGTATTCCTAGTGTGATGATTAAGATACAATACAGAAATCCTTGCATGGGAAAATAAGGCATGTTGAATTAGATGATTGTAAATACTTATGAAATGTTGGATACAACACTCGAAATCATGTATGTGATAGTTATAGACTTGTAATTAATTATTATTTATAAATTTCATTAGATATGATGTTTCTTATTATTTATTAAAATCATGGACACAACGGTCCACATTTTTAGACATGGTGTTCCTTACCATGTAATTGAAATTGTTGGACATGAAGTACCATGTTCCCTTGAATTATATGATTGGGTTCATTCCATTATTTAAATATAAAAACCCATATAGTTATCATTGTACACGGTTTACTTGTTTTTGTACCATGGGTCCTAGGTCCATTTATAAAAAAGGTAAACTATTGTGATACATTCTGTCTTAGGCCGTAGCATGTATGTTTTGCAAGTTGTCCCATGAGGAGCCTGAGATCAACATGATTAATTATTTCATTAAAATTATTTATTTATTATACTTTAAATCTTTTACATTTTATATTCATATACAGTATTTCATTATATATCATTGGTTTTCTCCTATTAAGTTTTACTCACACCCTTTTCAGGCCATCGATTGGTACTCGGACAGATCTCTTGATAAAAAATTTGGACATTACATGTGATTATTTTCTACTATATTATATTGGACTAGGACATGACAATAATATGGGGGATGATAATATATATATAATATAGCTATCATATTTGGGTCATTTTTTTATTATATCATTTCATATTTATTATCTTCTATATGCCTGGTTTCCTTGAATTTTTTGGCATACCATGATCACTCATGTCTGGTTTAATTAGCACTTACCAAGTTATATGTTTGTCATATTTTTTAGATATTATTATATTAAACTTCTTTTCATTCATATGTTCATACTTAAAATCTATTTTTTATTGATAAAAATGGAATATTCTCTAATATCAACCACAATTAGATCCTCACATCTAGTTTCCTGCCCCTAGTATACAAGGGTGTATGCTTAAGGCCATGTTGCTAGTTGGTTTGGTTAAAATTATTAGAGTGTACCCGGTCGGAGCTTGAAAAGTCATATCAAATTTTTTTTTTCTTATCTTACTATTGATTTATTTTATACATGAGAATATAGATGTGTTTTAAGTTGGTAAATAGCTTGTGTCTCAGAATGACCAACCCAAAAATGGGGGAAAATTATGTTTCCAGGGATGAGACCATTGTTCAGACTGTTTGATCAGTATATTTGATTTTTATTTCACCTCAAGGTATTTATGTATTTTCAATGGCTACTAATTATAAGATTTAACTCTTATCTAGGTATGTAAATAGAAAATGTGTGATCATGCATCATTTCAGAAACATAATATTCACATGTGATTAAGATGAATATCTATATACCATTAATGTGTGATTATTTTCCATGATTATCTCTACACCATTCTAGGTAATTATTCAACATGCTTAATTGTATAACAAGTTTATGTAATTATTTCCATGTCTATCCATATTATATGGTTCCATTATATCTTTCTTAATTATGGTTATAATTTATGGCTCATTAAATAATTATTCTACATCAAAATAAAAGTTGTTTTACCATATTTCTTGATGGTGGAATTATATTTTATCAATATGGAATTAATTAATTACGTGAAATATTTTTTAAAAATTGTTAATAAAATGAAATTAATTTAATATTTAATTATTAAGGAATATTTTCTTAATAAATTTATGTTATTTCTTACATTTTTTAGATAAATGGTATTTTAGTTTCAACTTATAATGTATTGTAGCTTCATAACATGGGAATTATTACCCATATACCAGAGACATTATATGATCAATTGGACCCTTCTAGGTTTGTTTTTTCATGATTAAACTATGATATAAACCCACCATGGGTTCGTTAACATATTAATAAACTTGACTATTATGGGTTCACCTGAAATGAGATTCTAATTGTAATTTTTAGAGAAATAAAACTATAATTTGTGAATGGGTGACTATATAAATGAAGTCAAATTAGAATGATGGGACCCTTGTAGTTCACATTTACTTCTTCCTTTTCAATTGTATTCAACACATTGGGGGTATGTTTTTGTTTTGGTGGATGGTTACATAAATTTTCAGTAGCCACCTATATAGTGTTATGTATAAAGGTATGATAGTATCTTACATGACCACTCTCCTTTAATTGTTAAATAAATTTTTATTTTCCTTTTATGTTTTAATGATGTGAGGAGTTTGTTAAAAAAATTCTTGTTACAACCTAAATATACTTTTACACTATATATTTTAAATCAAAATTTTCATTAACTAAGACCAATTGTGAGGAATTTAGATAAATAATGGTCAAAAGATAATTAATTGATAATTTTCCTAATGTACTTTGAGTTATCAGATCGATAATATACGAAGAATAGTTTATAAAACATTTTACTATATTTTTTTGTAGTTAACATTGAATTTATTTGAGCCTATTTTTTGTTTATAATAAATTTTATGTTGTGTAATGGATTAAACAAAACCTCATTGTGGTATTGTTAATGAATAACCCTCTTGTAGGGGTATGCCCATTATGATAAAACCCTTAGATAAATGATACCAATAGACTTTTGAGATTAGTTTCTATGGACAGAAAGTGCTTTGGGTTTAACCATTCTATAAATGTAGAAATCTCCATTAATGAAAAGGATACCCTCTAGTTGGAAGGTGGTTGTTTACTATGTTGATTGATAAGGGTGTATTACCATATAAAGAAACCCATTGAGGATCATTCCCTTATCTTTTTTTTTCATTGTAGTTGTGAAACTCTAAGGATCACTATGATACAAGGATTCTTAGAGAGAATTTGGACCTGGTAGGGTGATTTATGGAAGGTGATTCCATTATGAGTATGTTTACAAGTTCTGACCCTTATGATTCGACAATTTCCGTACCCTATTTCCATTTTATCTATTTTAGAGAGAGCTTACAATCATGTTAGATGAAATATAATATATTCCCTTAAGTGGTGCATGGTTCAAATAAAAGGGACCACATGTATAGGTGGAAGGACATAGTGTCAAAATTTTTAGTTTTCTTAGAAGTGATATATGGATAGGCCTGGTGTTCCCTATAATTTATTTGAACCATATTAGGATATCAAATTTGGATTGATTGAGGAAAACATGCGAGAAAAGATAGCATGGGTTTATATTTTCCTTAATTGAAATTTAATTAGTTTTACACTCATTTAATGATCGATGAATAAATTGTGCCTAAGTTCTATAATATATTCATGTTTATTCATTTTGCTTCTTGAAAATAACCTAGCATGACTGTTATTGAGACGATATTTGATGGCTTGGAATGTTTTGGATTTTAGACCAGTTGACCAATATTTATGTAGTTGATGCTTTAATTTCCAAAATGATGTAGTGAGATAGGAGATCATTTTATTAAATATGAAATGTGTGAAGTGTCTTATTTTAATAGGAGTTCTAAGGGATATCCTGTCATGTTTCAATCTAGTGTGTCGTGTGGCACAGTTATCAAAAAATTATTAACGGATGACTCGTGGGAGTGTGAGTCGGGTCTTCAGTTAGGTGGTATGGGATGTACACCCACTGCACATAACCAGTTTAGATTATACCAATTGTGCATTTTAACTTGTTGATATAGAATGTTAATGAATGGAAGAGTATGGGACGAGGTTAATAAATTAAATTTTGATGCTTTCTAGCCCGTAAGGCTGATGCTATGTGTATATTAAAAGATGTTCTCAGTGATGAGGGATAATTTGGAAAATGAATCAGGTGTCATGAGATGTTTAACCAAGAATTGCATTATTAGGAGATGTGGTGTCACTGTTTAGTTAAATCCAAGAATAAAATGGTTTTTGTGAGCATGGATCAATGATAGCGATACACACATATCTGTGGAATCTTAGTATGGTCTTAGTTTAGATATGACCCTTCCAAATATTGTGATATCACCTTAACTAAATTGATTGAGAATAAACTATACATTTAGATATATAAAATTATTTTATTATTTGATGAAATGAAACTTTGGGAGTCACATTCAAATAGATATTTGAAAATATTCAAAATAGTTGGGAGAGTAACCTTTTTCCTTGAGGGAGGAGACCCTCATTGTATTTTGAAACTTTATGAACACCATGGGAACTATTCTTGGGTTGTGGGAATAGTTTATGGATGAATTTTTCATTATTCATGAAGGATGATAAGGTTCTCTGCTATTTAATTTGTTATATCCAAGTATTGGCAAATCAGGGGATGTGGTAATTATAAAAAAACATTTTTTGGGAATAATGAGAAATATTATCCCATGGTTGGGAGTTGGATGTTAGTTTCTAGTGGGAGAACCTAATGTGTGAATGCTCATAGGAATTTGAATCTTGTTTTGTGAAGTTTATTTTGGATATCTTATTCAATTGAAATAAGTTAAATTGCGTATTACTGATTTTCTAGGTAAATTCAAGGTATAGGTTTGAGTAAGACTTTGGAAGAGTCTAAATGAGGGCATTGGGTCTGAGATGGATTGTTACCATCCTATTATTTTTGGATCAACTATGAATTTTTGGTATTGATATGATACAATGCATTTTTTATTATTGGATAGTTGGAATAGTAGATGTCAGTATAAGTTGGTGACTAGATTTCATGGGGGTTCTCATAATAATATCGGTACCCCTTAAGATAAAAGATTTAGAACTGATATTGGACAAATTTGTTTTAAAATATTGGAATTATCCAAATATTCAACTGAATATGGGTTGACTAGAGTTACCTCGAACGGGTTTACATGGTCACTAATGAATAACATCAGTTTTGAAATTGGGATGAGATAGCTGTAGTTTAAAGGTCATTTGAGGATTTCAAGGAGAAGATGGTGTGACCAGGAAAATTTAGATCGATTGGAATTCGACCATTGCATTAAATTGAGAAAGGCTTCAAGATTCTTTCTTGGATGCTAGTTATTTTATTTAACAAGAAATTTAAGTTTTGTATTTATTGTTGTTCGAAATTTTCTAATAGAAGGTGGAACCAATGTTGGTGAACACCATAGTCCAGTTGATGAAATAGATAACAACATGATCAGGTTTTGGGTTAGACGGGCTCAGGTTAGAACCATATTAGAGTTCCATTACATGTGAGTATTGGACCATGTTTTTGTATGTTATGTATCTTATGTTTGAAGTGGTTTTTGGAGGCACATTGGGAATATGGAAACATAATGTGGAAATTTGAGAAGGAATTGAAGACTAGATAAGGTTGGTTGATGTTTTCAATGTCCACTAGGGTTTCTTGGGGACGATAAATTCTACGCGAAATAGGTTGTAAGATCCCGTGTTTTAAAAAGGATGGGAATTTATTAATGAATTTTCATTTTCATTTTCTGGATGGGATAAATACTAAATTGGGATTTTGAAGGTAATTTCATGAGTTTGAATAATTAATTTTTTTATACCTAGAATGAGTCCCAAAGGGTGCATATGAGGTTTTGGGAGTTTCCAAAGGGTTTGATACCCAATATTGATATTTTGGAGGTACAACCCATGCACATGGTTTTGTACGGTTATTAACAACTATGTGGTGAAACTATGTTTCCTATTTTATATAGGCACATGGTTTGGTTAACCATGGGATGTTTCCTTGAAAAGTGTGAAATAGTACATAGGTACAACGAGACTCGTACAATTTGTGTAGTGTTTTTAACCCTTCATTGAAACCATGTGAAGATGCCGTGGTTGGGGGAATTAGATGTCCACGGTTGGGAAATTTATTGTATCCAATGTGACCCAACCTTTTGGTTTTGAGGTTATTTGGACAATAGGTGAAAATAATTAGAGAATAGTTAGCCAAACCATATGGCTGATCCATGCATCCCTTTAAAAGTGGGAATTTAATATTTTCCACTTTCATCCATTATTTTTTTCTCCTGCATATTTGTCCCTCACATACCATGCTCAATAACTTGTCAATATCCTCCTTGTCTCTCCCCCTAGTCTTTTCTAGATCTACCTTATTTGAGCTCCAAATCGATCACCAAATGTTTCATTGGATCAAAATCAGTTAGTCTATGATCTATATGCTATCGTTTCTATATTTTCATTTCTGTAGTGGATAATATTTCCATGAAAACTCATATTCCTTATTTTCAGAGAGTTTTAATATTTTACAATTTTGTCTTATATAATACAAATTTGAATCTTGATAATGGATTGCTAAATCTTTCTAAGAATGAGGTAGGTGTTCTATTACTTTTACCTAAATTCATCTCTCATTTTTAAAGTGATTACATTGTAATGAACAATTGAATTCTCATGCGATACTAAAAAATTATGAAACATCTTGTATTAAATTCCTACAATATATCAATGTTGTAATTTAAAATCCTAAACACGGTTGGAGGTAGTATATTTTGACTAGAATGGCCCTTCAGGTGTGTCTTAAGCATATATTATTGTTTTTCCTTGTTTTTATCTAAAACCACTTCTTTAGGTGTGTTAAATTAAATCTCACATGAGTTGGTTAAATTGATTAATATGTAATATGAACTATAAGACCATATCACATAGCCTGTGTTGATTTATGAATATTCCATTGTGTAAAAAATGTAATTTAATTTGATATTCCAATAATTAAATTGAGTTGACCCGGACTATGACCCCCTTGAGGTTATTAGTGGTTGATTAACTAGTTTAATCCAAGAATTAGGGATTGTGTTATTATACTTTTAATATGATAATGTTTTTCCAATGTAACCAAATACCCTCCAGAGGTGTGGTTATTATCTCTAACAAATGAATGATGAAAGGTATATTGAATTTAAAAATGGGGTGCATTTTTCAATAGAATTCTTGATTTTTTATAAATGAAATTTTCTAATGGAGTATATTGAATCATGATGCTTTTAAAATGACATGAATGTTTATCATGGACTATGTTTATTTATTAAATTAGATGTTCATGTTTATTTCAGTATTCCTTGAGCTTTTTTAGGTTCTGATATAGAATTCCTTGGATGGGATTGTATTTAATGCTGAATTAGATGATTGTAAATCAATAAGATATGTATAAAATGATGTTCTAAATCGTTTATGTGAATGTTATAGTCATCCAGTTCCTCGTTATTTTTATAATTGAATTAAAATGGAATTTTTATTATTTATTAATCTCAACATCATGGAATTACTCACTATTAGACATGGTGTTCTGTATCATGTAAATGAAATTATTGGACATGAAATTCCTCATTCCCTTGAATTAGATTCCTGGAACGGTGCCCTCATTTAAATAGGAAACCCCATATGGTTATCATTCTATGTAGACACTATTATATGTATGGTTTCCTAGGTGTCACACTGAATCCTGAGCATGACATGATTATTTATTTCATTATAATGAATTATTTGTTATAAATTCACACTATTATATTTTATATTCACAAACTAGACTTCATTAGACAATGTGGGTGGAGTCCTTCTATGTTTTACACACACCCACATTGGGTTGAGGATTAGTACCTAGATTGATCTCTTGACTACAATATATTACTTGGATCATACTTCTTTTTTGATAAATTACATTTGAGTAGGAATTGACATGGAGCAGGGGGATGGGCCTATACTCTAGAAGCCTATAAGAGTTATTTCTTTTTTGTATTATTTTTTACGTCTATAATGTTGTTTAAAATATATTATATATAATTTTTGGGAATAAAATTTTCAAGCATGGTTAGTTTTAATGGAACTTGCCAGATTATATGTTCATTTTCATTCATCTATTATTATTACGTTAAACTACCTTTAATTCAGATATTCATGTTTATACTCTATTTATTATTGATCTAAATGGTAAGGTCTCTCCACTATTACACCTTTAGACCCTCGCTTCTAGTAATTATTCTCTAGTGTATTGGTATGCGCACTTAAGTCCATGTCATCAACCCTTCCTATTACTATTATTATAGTTACCTGAGTTGGGACATGAATTTGAGGTATTTTTGTTGTTGACAAACATTTAAATCATGGAAGACCTAACATCTAGATTCATCTACCTGTTGTGTGGGATTTTTTTATTAATTAATAAACAACCACAAGCATAAAAAAAGAAAACTACCTATATAATATAATTATTATGTTATGATATCATCGAAAATATTAAAAATAATACAACTTTAATAGTCTTGAAAAATATAGGAACCATCCTGAGAAAGGTATTCATTATCCTTCTCCACCATCCATGAATACTCCACATCTATCACTAAAATATAAGTTTAGTCTTTTGGACATGGTGAAATAAATGGTGTAAAATAATATTTAATCTAAACAACCTTCTAAAAAAGATTCATCATTAATTTATGACTAATGTGAGACAATTAGAAAGTGGACTATGAGAGATTTGGATTTAGTGGTGTAATAAGTTAAGTATTTGACCCATTAATCCAAAATGATAAGTTAAAATAGACATTTGACAACTTAAATGGATCAACGAGTTATGTAAATTAATAAAATAAAATTTACCCTTTGACATCATATTTGTGCCCCACGATTCAAGAATTATATTATGATATAATTATTTGATAAGAATAAAGGTAGCGAAAAGATAATATCTATGGCCAATCTATTGGAAAAGTTGAAATCTTACTTTTCAAGGTTAATCTTATCTAGGATCTAATTAACAAATTGGGCATTATAAAAATGTATATTTTTAACTATGAATAACAGAATTTTGATCGAGTATTACTATTTTAGTTTCTATAATAGCCTATAATTTCTTATTATAGAATATAAAATAAAACCATGTTGGGAATATTTCTAGTGGATAATTGATTCAAAAAAATAACAACTTTAACAAAATAGACTAGTAAAAGTATCATTATATTAAAACATTATTTTAAATATTTATATGTCATGTTAAAGTAACTTTTATAAAGGTATACTTATGTCATGTTTCTGTATATAAAATGTATTTAAAAATTTAACAGGGTTTGTGACATGATAATTTTGGGACACATGGTTTTAGACCATTTTTCCTCTAGGACTAAGAATTTATAATATTATCTATAAATATAAGCCCAAAAAATTGAAATTTATAACCAGTGCATAATTTATATTAAAAAATTGAGTGTGGAATAATTATAATTTAGATATAAAAATATATTTTATTTATTACCATATATATTTTTTATTCATACTTATTCCTTATATGATACAACCATTGAAATTTTGGGGGCCGTTTCAGGTTTGGTTTTCATACTGGACACCTATATTAGTGTCTTTTCAATCTATTCATAGATTTCGTAGGCTTTATGAGTGAGTTTGGTATGCATTGGGATAGACTTACAGTTTCATAGCTTATCGTAGTTATTTATGGTGTTATATAATATTCTACTTCATAAAAAACCATGTTAAGTTTATAGTAGGTTCCAACCAGATGTTTCAAAACACAAAGGTTACTTTCTCACTATGAATTTACCAAGGGTAGTTTTTATGTCTTTTAAAATAGGATAATCAACCCTGAGACCCCTTACTTATCACCCCTCGATCTGCCTTATTATTTTGGATGGAAATGGAGGATTTTTACTCTTACGAACTAATTTTATCACCGATCAAACCACCATTTATTACTATGGGATTATCTTTGTAAGGATATCCCCATATATGTCATAAATCTCTTTTTATGTCACTGTTTTTTGTTTTCCCTCACTAAAACCCTAATAACATTATTTTATGGATGTTTTTTGGAAATTCGATCATCAGGCTCAAATAGAGAAATGGTTCACACTGATTAATCTCTACATAGATTGAGGTTGTAAATCATTACCGTTTGATGGAACTTATATAATATTTTATGTTTTATCTACATGTTTGTATGAGTAGCCCTATGATACCTGTAATTTTGATGTTATAATGAGAATGTGGGGTCTATTTTAATGTAGTAGACTCCTCATAGTGGGATTATAATGTGTGTTTCTTGTAACTGGAAAATATAATCCAAGCACTAGGTATTCACATAATGCTATTCACATGGGTTTTTGGGCTTAGAATGAGATGTTTTAGATCAGTTGAGGGTATTTCATCTGGGATAAATGACCTAGGGGTTGTGTGGTGATTTCTCTTTCTTGATGTGTGATGTGAGAACCCTACTATTTGATTTTGATTATCTTGTGATTTTAGTAGTATATGTCTATTTTTGTGTGTGTGGCCATGAGACCTCTCCTGGTATGAAATTATAATACTTGTGTGGGTGGTAATGATACCAATCATGGTATAACAAGATTATTCATGTGTCGGTGGCTCTGGATACCTATCTTCATATGAAAATATTATATTCACATGTATGTGTGTCTTGTTAGAACTCTCTTGATATGACTTTGTTATATATGTGTAAATAATAATAATGTACTTGAAATGGATTGTGTATATATATTTTTATATTCTATAGACTTATGTTATCTAATATCTTGTGAAAAGAATACCCTTTATAATAGGTTAATTCCTTAGAGGGGAAGCATGTGTGATGTGACATTTGATGATTATGGTGGGTTCTTGAATGACATATGGTTGCATATTATGACCTTGAGGAATGAACCAGGAATAGAAGTGGGGAATTAAGGCCTTAGAGATTAACATGAGATAGTCAGTGGGGCATGACAACCTTATGGTCTAACTCATGATCATTGGTGGGGTATGATGACCCTGTGTTCTATCCTATGGATTGATGAAATTATAGATCGTATTGTGACTTTATTTTCTTTGATACTTGATATGAAATTAATGTTAAAAAATATAAATTCTCCTCTAGAATGGATCTATTGTATGTAGGGACGACGTTCTTGGTGTATTTTTTAGCACAAGATGACCCAACACGTGATTATTTAAATGTGAATTTACTTTCCTTTCATAACACACACACACACACAGATATATATATATATATATATATATATATATATATATATATATTATATTTTATGTATGAATTGATGGTGTCCTACTAGGTTCTATACTCATACCGTACACGTGAATCTTAGTGTGCATGAAAACATCCATTACCTCTTTTTTCAGATGAGTGGAGTGTCCTTACTAAGGAATGTTATACCATATGATAATATTGGTTTAATAGATGTTGATACAGACTCCAAGATTATATATATATATATATATTATTTATTTTACCTTTTTTATTGTTTACAAATCTATCACATGTGGGGACCTATTGACTATTTTCACAAGATATTATATATCATATTGTCATAACATGGGTTAATATTATTATGTTATGATATTTTATTTTCTATTCAGTTTTATTGTTTAATCTAATTATTGTATATATTATTTTATACTCTAATTGTTATATTTTATGGAGGCCATTTTTTCTAAGGTTTCAACATTATCTATTTCCACTAGTTGACATCATCTTGATTGTGGGGAGGTGTGCATGATGTTATGTGAAACTCTAGCCTATACCAGGTGATTTAAGATGGGGAATGGAAAAATAGTAATTAGAGGTTGTATTATTTTTATTAACTATTTTGGAAAGATAAAAAATATATATTATTTTTTCAGGGCTTGGTATGGATTTCATTCTTGGGAGTAGCGAACCAACATATGAGAAAAGTCCACATTTCCATGGATAAGATTAATTTCCTTCCTAATAATTTTCACTATCAATCAATTTAACCGTGATAAATGCACATTATTTAGGTTCATTTGTTTTTTTGTTTTCTCTTTTCCTAATTTATAAGAGTGTGTAAGTTTATACATCATGGACGTACACATCAGTTCTCATTTAATAAAATTATTTTCTTATGTAGCTAGAGGATTAATTTAATTATATATCAGAAATAAATTTGGTGTTCTCAAATAAAATCCTAGTTTTGTTTATTTAATTTATCATGAACATGTTGTGATATTTTTATGAATCTGTTATTGTAATTAACATACAAGAATTGAAAACCCGGACTTGAGCCTTGAATAGGCGTTAAATATTTTCATTTGTTTCTTAATAGGGTTTATAGTTTTTTTATCCTTTAAAGTGATTTTTAAGGAAAAATTTATCTTTTAATATGTTTATTTTAAATAGTTTTAAATTTATTTTCGGTTCTAAATGGATTTTATTTGTTGAGTGGTGATAAAATATTTTATTTTCTCATTTCGAAATTAAAATAATTTTTTAGGAATATTTGGCCTTGCTTGGATCATGAACAAGATAAAGTAATGAGATTTAATGAAATGGATTTTAAATGGTAAAAATGGGGTTTTTTCACAATTTATTTAAATGATAATTTAATTGTGTTTTTAAAATGGTATTAAATCATGTTTTGTCTCAATGTTGGGAGAAATTAACTATATAGAGTTTTCATGTTATTTTCTTATGAAAAACATAGTTTATGTTAATAAATGATTTTAATATAGTTTATATAATTTTTTAGTTGAACTATAATTTTGAAATGGAATATTTATAAGGGTGTAATTGGTTTGGCTTGATGAGACAAAATCTCAGTTGGTCCATTGGGAACGTTTTATCTAGATTTTTTGTAGTTTGTAGGAGAGACTAACTTGAATTCCTCTGGTTTGTTTCCTTGATTTATTGATGTAAATCATATATTAAGGGAATGATTTATATTATTGTGGTTAATGTGAATCATGGAAAATTTCATTCTTTATATGTTTTTTTCTTCTCCAAATTATTGATCCACTATATTTTTGTTATGGGGAATATCATCCGTTTAAGTGATGGGATTAGTAGTGGTTGACTAGTTGTCTTGTATATTTTTTAGTAGTGATCCCTTGAAAGGGGTGTGTTGGATTTTGATGTTTTCACATGAAAATTATGTAATTATATTTTATATGAGTAGATTGGGGTTATGGTGAGTCGGTGGATTTGTGATCCTTGAGTGAGATGTTACCCATTTATTAGTTGAGCAATTGGGGTGTGGTTTTATGACGGGAACTATAGATTAGATTGGAGGGAATTCATTATTTCCCTAGACTATTGATATGTTTATCTAGATTTGAGAGTTAGGATAGTAGTAGCATAAAGAATAAGGATGCACTCAGTGACCATTTTTTCTATACTAGGTACTGGGATGATCATGTTTCACGGTCCTTGTAAAGCATGTGAGTGGGTTGTTCTCTATTCCATGAGTAAGAAGTGAGTGTTATTTTAAAAGGATAAGATATTAGGGGTACATGTACAAGGTAATAAGTAACTTATGTGATGATGATCGATTGATATGGGATGAATTATTTGGCCTTTCTAGATAATTTATGGGTTATAAATCAGAACCCTAGTGGGAGTCGCATGGGATTAAAAGTAGTTGGAGATGATTCCGGAAAGAACCAAATTAATCAACAGCTATTGTGCTACTATTTCTAGGTTTTCATGGTTTTAATCATATTTTTGATATGTGAAGGGTCCAAATATGTTTCTTAAGATGTTTAATATCACAGAATCATCTTGTGAGACAAATATGGGACTTAAGGTTAGATGGGGCTTCTATTTAAATTTTGATAATTGGTGGTGTTCTTGGAGAACATGTTGAAATTAATTTGAGGAATTAGGTTGAAAGGTTTTTGGAAACATGTATTTTTAGAAGGGTTGTTGGATAATGTCCCTCAATTGAGTGTTTTTGAATTGGTAACAAATAATGATAGTCTATTTATTTTAGATCATGAGGTATAATTAGAATAAATTTTTATGGGTTAACGAACAAACCTAGGTGTGGGTGTGTTGTGAATTTCCGGATATCTTCATAGTGTGTTCATGCAGAGGAATGTGGAGGTGTTCTATTTGGTTTCTATGTAATTTTTAGCTAATTTATGGAGGATTGTGAAATGAATATAGTAATCATTGATGAATTTATAGTCAAGATAATTGGATCAATTGGATTGTGGTAGTTCTTGTGATGATGGTTCAGAAAAGGCAAGTGGGGATTTCTTATTCTAAAGCATCAGGATTAATGATATCTTCAGAGGGGAGGACATAGCTGACGTTGTATTTGGTGATGTTAAGGATCATTAAGATATCATTGGGTGAATCATGGTCTATCACTATAAGCAATAGGTAAGTGTTGTTTTGTGGTTGGGGACTACTATAAAAATACAGTTTAGATATATAGATAAGGTTTTTCATGCCTTAGGATTTTTCCTATTTTTATGGTTTGAAGTGATGTCCTATGATTAGATATAATATGTAAAGATTTGTTATGTTATTGGTGATATATGATTCAAATTTAGTACTCTGGTTCTGGATTTATAGGTCTAGTATATTTTTGACAGAGCGGCATAATGAATGAATTTATTTTCTATGGAATTGGTGTAGATAATCACTGATTTTTGAGAGGATGAGGTGGGAAATGAGTGTAGAGTGTGTCTGCATTATTAGAATGTGAGAAGGTGGATTTTTATAGTTTTAATAAGTTTATCATAGTTGGTATTTCAAGTGGTGATTTTGGATGTGATGAGTGATTCTTTTCCCTAATTAGATGAGTATTGATGACACCACCCAGTGTAATTATTATTAGGTCTATCATTGTAAGGTTTTCTTAAAGATACTCAAAAATTGGGGTATGAACAATGCATGAGGATATGATTCTATTGAGAAGTATAGAAATGGCTGTGAGGTTATTTAGTGTGGTATTCTAATGAAATTATACCACTTGTGGGATAGAAAAAATGAATATGTTTGGGAAAGTGGTAGAAATTAATATTTGTATCAGTGTTTGGATGATGACATGTTAGGTTTATTTCAGTGGATTAATAAGAATGGAAACTTCCGTAGTACATATTGGAACTAACTTGTAGGTTCACCTTATATGTGGGTTAAGGTGAGTTGTGTTAGTTTTGGTGAGAAAATAGCCATGTTTCTTAGTGGGTTTGAGATACTGTGTATGGGAATTGATAAAATTTGATTGAGGGAAAATGGTGGAAATATCCAAGGGAGTGAGGATTAGGCCATTAATTGGAATCATTGTTTGGATCTAATATTGATAAAGGATGATTTGGGGGATGAAACTCTATTTCATTGGTTGTTTCATGGGAAAAATCTTGTTTATCCACGTGTCTTAGGGGGTGAAATCCTATTTCATCACATGATTTAGGGGTGAACCCCATTAATGATATGTTTTCATGGGGTGAACCATGTGATAGAACCCAAGAGAGGTTTGAGTTTGGGAAATAAAAGACAGAAAATTAGGGAGAGTGGGTACAATTCCTCTTGGTTGTGAGTGGGACCTAAATATTTTGTCATTAGTACAAATGTCAGGCTAGGGGAAGGTATGTCTTTGGAGGATCATTCAATGCATGTTTTATATTGAAATGAGGAAAGGGATATCTGGAAAGGTATAAAATCTCAAGTGATTGCTTTACATCATTGGTTATCTCTATGAACAGGGTTGAGATTCAGATTTGGATGCTTGGGCTTAGTTGCGATATTATTTGTGCGGGACTTCAAAAGAGGATTATCAAAGATTATAAGCAATTCGAGGGGGAGTTTATAAGACGACTCAATTTTTTTAGGTTGGTCACATGTCTTTTTTTCATCTTACATATGAATATCCATGTCTTTTCAATATTTTTGGGGTGTTAGCAGAATTGAAGAATTTGTTCTAGATGATCTGTGGTTGAATTATAATAATTTAGAGATGTAGGTAGACATTCATGGTGTGCCAAAATGTGTCACACTTTTAAAAACTGGACTAGGATTCCCGGAGGTACTGTCCCAATGTATCATGGAATTAAGGTTACTTTCACACCGTGACTGTCCCTCAGGATGTGATTATGGTGATCTAAAATAGGGAACTTAGGATGGAGACCCCTTATTTATCCCCCTCGAGCTTCTAAGTGATTTTTATGAATATAGTGATTTTTTATCCTTTGGACCCATTTCATCCACAATCGATTGTTATTTTGTTATGGTGAAATATCCATGGTATATTTAACCCCACATATTCCCTAAATCTATTCTCTTATCACTATTTTTTGGCTTCCCTCTATAAAATCCTATGATTATAATATCAGGGTTTTTTCATAGAATTGATGCATTGGGCTTGAACCAGGAAATGGTTTTTTGAAATTATTCTTCACCATATATGATGTCAAAAGTCCTTATAATTTGATAACTCTTATATAAAATTGTATGGATTGATTATCTTGTGCATTCATTCATATACCTTTAGACATTTTTTATGTTTAAATGGTTAAGGGAGGTCCATATAAACATATTAGGCTCCATAGATGTAGTGTAAAATGTGTGTGACTTGTATTATATGAATAGAATTAATGAACTGAGAATGTAAATAGGACTGGCTGCTCATAATTTTCAGATTAAAATGAGACTTCTGAGCATAAATGTGGCTAGTTCTGTTGGCGTAACTAGTATAGGGGTTTGTTTGGTGATTTAACTTACTTTTCATGGGATTACGGAAACCTACTATGTGTTTTTTATTTACATGTGGGTTGATTTTTATATTAGAATGTGGGTGGTAATGAGACCTATTTTTGGATAACATGGTTGTGGGTGTGATGGTGGCAATTTGGCCTATCATGGTATGACATGATTTTGTATCTATAAGGGGACCATGATACCTCTATTGTAATTAAATTCTTGTGAACTTGTGTGTGGGGGGGGGGGGGGGGAGGATTTTGATGCCTTTTTTGATATAACATGAGTTAACTTGCCAATATCTCAACAAATTCCTTACTTTAATTGTGTATTTTTATTTGTTTATGGACCAAAGTCTTCTTTTATATGGTATCACGAGATATGTGTACCCTTTAAGGATTGGTTAATCCCTTATATGGGGTAAAATGAATGATTTGATATGGGATGATTATGGTGGGGGTTCAAACGAAAAATGGAAGGGTATGGTGGCCTTGAGGCATGACCTAAGAGAGGGAGTATGTAATGATGGCCTTCTGTCCTGACCTGAAATAGTTGGGGGCATGAAAACCTTGTGTCCTAACTAGATATAGTTTTTAGGGGAGTGATGACTTTATAGATTGACCCAATGTATAAAGACCTTGTGGCCAATTACGAGATTGGATTGGCCTCATGGATTGTTCTGAGATGCATGGTAACCAGAAATAACATCTCATATGGCATGTATCTGAATCAAGTAGGGATAAGGTTTATGGCATCATTTTATTGCACGATGAACTGACATGAAATTGTTTAATTGTTTTTTACTTTTCTATCATCACATACACTTATATATGGAGACTTAAATTATGTTAATGGTTCATTAGTGGTCCCATACTGGGTTTTATACTCACAGTATACATGGGAATCGCAATACACATGCATACTTCTAGGACCTTTATTTAAATCGTGGGTTGTAGACCAGATTAGGTAGGTTATACAAAAGGATTAGGCTAGCCAAAGTGATTCTAGGACCGAATCTTGGATGATTTTCATAGATTCGTCTTTTTCATTTATTTTCCATTATTTATAGTTTTTAAGAATAACACATGTGGGAAGCTCATGAATTATTGAACTAGATATTTTATGTAATATTTTTCTAACATGGATTGGTGTTAATGTTATATGATATTATGTTCTATTTTTAGTTCATATGTTTACTATGATTATTCATTTTTCTATTGTTTACAATGATAGTTCTCTTTTATCAAATGAATAGTCTTACCATGTCCTGAATTAGTCCCTAATCACTAGTATGAATCCTCATGCATACTGAGAGGCACACATGAGGTTATGCGGCACTCATTCTCAGACCCATTACATTGGGTTGGGGATTTAAATTATACAACCTTATTTTATTTATATAAGTACCTTATTTTTAGTTGTCCTACATTTTTTTATACTCTTGGTATCAAATTAATAGGGTTTCTGTCTGTATAATTCTTTATAATCTCTGTTGTATTCATAAAAGGGTCCTTTTATATATCTAATACAGAAAAATGTAGGTTATTTTAAATGTTTTGATCTCTCTGGGGACCATACACATGATATTTTCTGAGACTATAAGTTTTACTAAATTGATTTGTCTTTGGGTTATTCTCTAAGTGAAGTGTATGAGATTTCTCAGAAATAAGTTATAAATTAATATGATTATTATCATAAATAAAGGTTATAAGTAAAATATATGTTTTAATGGAATATCCCCTGACAATTTATTTTTATTTTAATGAATAAATTATTAGTTATGATTATTGTGAATGTCATTGACTTTTAGAAATTTCTAGAAGCTACAAGTGGTTATTCAAAATAATGTAATCATATTTCATCAATGAATCCATGAAAAATAACTCAAATAAAGTTTTTATTTACTTTATAATCCATAATCATCATTTTTTCATAACATTTTTTTGAACATTTATCTTTTTTTTATCCCAAAAAATAGATTTTATTTTTATCCATCAAATATGTTATTTTTCAATCTGAGAAGGAATATTTCATCCATTTTGAACCATATTCCTTAATCCCGACTCATTGTTTTATAATACCTATGTAAAATTTATTTCATTAAATTAATCTCCTAAACTATTTTTCCTTTATATTTATTATTCTATTCCATATAATAATTTTATGAATCTTCATTATTATTAGTGAAAAATTGATCAAAAGTGGTCTAGAAAATTATAAAAAAAAAATTATTTTTTCAAATATTATTTCATAATACCGATTGTGTTGGGAAGAATTCACTTAAATATTATTTCTAGAAAATAAGTAAAAAATATAATTTTATATTTATTCAAAAAAAATTTGATTAAAAACTAGGATTTATAAATTCTAGTGGAACACTATCCATACGAGTCAACCAAAAATCAAGATATTTATAGTGACAACTAGAATAATAATTCCATTTTTTTGGGAAAAGTTCATGAAAATATAGGTATTGTTGCCCAAAAAATAATGGTAAAATATGAATACTACTTACATGATAATTTTGGTTATGGAATGATTAATAAAACTTCCTACAATAGTAATTTGAGAACAAAATGAGGTAAAAATATTGAAATAAAAGGTAGAGTTTAATCCATGATTGTTATGTTGGAATAAAATTATAAAAAATTATGAAAAAAGTCATGAATGTTGAAAACCTTCCACTATAATTTATATATTTTACATATAATGAAGATTTTTATGTGATAGGTTAGACATCAATAATATTAAACATTTACAATACATATTAAATGATATAATAATTACATATTTGTAAGATGGAAGATGAAATTACAAAGATAAAATTAAGGTCTCTTCAAATTGAGAAAAACATAATTCAAGATGAATCTTGAACATATTATTGATCATACTAGGTCTTGGTTATGATTAATTCAAATGAATCATTCGCAATAAAAAAAATTTAAGGAATTATTATGAATGAAGAAATTTTAAATGTAACCAGGTCAAAAAAGTATATAATTTCAACATATACCTTTAACCAAGATTTATATTTATCCTTTGAAATGGTATAATCTTATCCCGATCATGAATTTATTTTCTATAAAAGGTATACATTTAATTAAAAAAATTTAAATTTTTAATCCTTTGGGATTCATGTCATAAATCCCCATGAAAATTCAACAGAGAAACATTTTTCATATAAACATTTTGTATATCAATTCATATTTTACTTTTTCATATTCATGTGATTAAGATGTGAATTTATAGTTACCTTCAAAATACCATATTATAGGATTTAATATCTTATATACTATGATAACTATATCATATAATATTAAAGTTTGTAGGAAAAATATTAATCCAAAAGTTGTTCTAAAGTATATTTATTAGGATATTTTTAAAATAACATTTTTTTTAAATCTATCACATACTTAATTAAGATGCATTAAAATCTAATATGGAAATATCTAAACATCATTTTTTATGATCCTTACATAAATTAAATAAGGATATAAAACCGAAAAAAATAAATTTTTGAATCTAAATAACATTCAAATTCCTCTAAAATCAATTTCTATACTCTAGCAGCAATGTCATTTAAGTAAAATGTATCAATGTGAATATATAGATTTTATGTTCATAATTGATTAAAAAAAGTTATAGGAAAACTAATGATTAAGATTAATCATATTCCTCTCACCGAGTTTAACTAAATTTATAAGAATTCATTTCGAAAAAAGAATAATTATTTTAAAATTTAACAAAAACCCAAATTTTAAAAAAAAAAATTCAAAAAAAAAGGAAAAATGAAAAGGAAAATGTAATATAAACCTATTTTTTGTTCAACATTATCACTAAAATATACTTTTATTTTTTCTCAAACATTATCCATCATTATACAAGGTTAAAGTATTTAAAATCATTGCCCTAATAATAGAAAATATATTTATTTGTATATATGATATAATTATCCTATCTATAAACATAGACACCCACATTATCATGTTTTTAAAATTCTGAAAAACTAAAAAATGAGTATTGATTCATGGTATATGAGAAGAATATTATAATTGGTTAGATATTTATTTATTTATTCAAAATAATTATATTATAAGTTTGACATTATATTTCTAGTAAACTTGATGATTTCCTAGAATAATATTTATTACTAAAATCAATCCAATAAATTCTAGAAATTATTAATTATATGTAATAATCCATGTATGATCTTTTAAATATCATAGTATATTATCCTTCAAATTATAGGAAAATTCCCCTTCATTTATTTTGAAATGTACAAAAGTAGTTCAAAACTAGAAAAAAATTTATTGATTTTTTTGGGACTAATAGTTTATGTAGTGGGACTCAAGGCACCCTAGGGGTGAATTAGGGTGTTGAATAATTAAAACATTGTTCTTCTAAGCCTCACCCATCAACATGTCTTATTTCCATGTTAGTATGATTGATTTTTTAACCTACCAAACTATGTACATATCCAAATGGAATATTAAAAGAATAAAAAATGTACATTTGACAATGAATTAATATTTACTTGGTATACTTTATAGGGGTACAACCCTAGAACACGAACTTGATGTTATGTCAGTTTACTAAAATCTATTATCAGTCACATTTTAGTGGATACAATGTCTAAAAATTTCCAATACTCACCAAGGGTCTCCCCCTTCAGGATGGATTTGGGATGGAGCACTACCTCCCAAGGTTCAATTACTTTCTTCCTATCACAACCCATTACATTAGAAAAAATAAAAATTAAATGTTCAAAAAATCCGTTAAAAAATACACTAATAAATATTATCTAAATATCACTCTAAATCATGATTCATTGCTTCGTTATAATCCACTTTCTACCTCATTAATTTTCTATCAAAATATGATAAAATAAATGAGAGTGGATTTACTATGATATCATCCAAATATTCATTATAACAATATAAACATCCACCATCAATGATATAAACACAAACTGACCGTAGTTATCTAGACCTGATACTAGAGCATACCAATGATAAAGCTCAAAGTGTGTTCTTGGTCATCGTTCCTTGGAAACTAGTTCTCTATAATCGAAGCAGTCATCATTTGGAATAGTTTCTAATGATAATGTAATAATAAACAAGAAACTACCACTAGGAAGTTCTAAATCACCATTATGTTAGTTGGAGTGATACATATATAAAATAATAAATTTTCATGGTTACAATGAACCAAAACTAGTATAAGGTAGGAAATATAACTCCTAAATCATAAACAAATCCCTAACAAACATAACAAATACACAATAACACAGGTAAATTAAAACTATAATACAAAGACCAACATAATATAAGAAGAAAAATGAGGAGAATATTGATGAGGTAAAATAAATAAAATGAGTATAATAATAATTAAAAATAGTGAACTTGACCATACCCAGTATTCCACCATCATGCATCAGGCGGACATCTACACCCTCCACCTCTGATACCCAAAACATGAAAATCCAATAACCATACACTACATTCAAGATGATCCTCTAGAAACCTATAATATGATATGTGTGCTAAAATAATTACCATTACGTATCATCCCCACATCCCAATGTATGAAATTTAAAATTCAATCCATTTTATAATAGTTTGAAATAAAATTATACAAGTCTCGGTAACGTGAGACCAAATAATAAATACATTTCTTTTATAAGATATCTGAGTTATATATTGATCCATAAATATTCTCTAAGGTTTTTTGTGATAAAATGGAATAGAAATATAAGAAATTTTTTTTAAGAATACTTTCTAAATACCGATGTTGCTTAAATAAATTAAATCACTCAAGATTTGAAAAAAAAATCAGATTTATCAAATAAAACTCAAAAAATATTTTCTTGTTCTTTAAAAATAGAAACATAAATTAAAAAAATAGAAACATGATTATCATAAAACACTGTAATAATAAACTATCATAAATTCTACCATAAATAATTCATCATTAGAGAAGTGAAATTACAATCATCATTCTAACACTGATAATATTTGGAGACATTATAGGACAATACAATATGGAATCCATCTATGTGGTGCAAGATTGGATTCAACTATCACAACACTTGATTTTACCCAACCATGATTGAATAAGAGGAATTCTCTCTAAAGTCAATAATTGTTATTACATTGGGCCACTATATAATAATGAATCATAAACTAGTTTTATTACTGATACACATACTTCCCACCCAACTACTCATGGATTTCGATGATACAAATTAGAGGAAATCTATAATAATGTTATATTAATCAAGTATATAACTATCAATAATATTAACACTCCCTAACATTTTATTACCCTTAACACAATTATCCATCTGTTAATCTATAAATATAATAACAAAATCATCTATCTAGGATGAATTCATTAATTAAACAATAGAAATATCATTTGTAAAACTTACAAAAACAACATAAGGAGATCAATTAATTGGATTAAATGAAAAAATAATACACGTTTTATAAGATTGTATTTTGATCATAAGATCATATTTAGTTATTCATAGTATTAAAACCACCTTTTAAAAAAATTTAATTATCATAAAAACATCTAAAATAATAATATATTATCAAATAAAATTATTTAAAGGCCAAAACACCTTAGTTTAAAAACTATCCTTTGAAAAGATCATATAATGAAAGTAAACAAACAAATTGTGCACATTTGTTATATTATATTATATGTATATAAATTAAACATTAAGAATCCCTTTTACACCAAATAAAATTAATGAGAAACTAAATTACATCGATAATAAATTACAATATTTTTATACAAGAGCCTTTGAAACATCTAAATTATGGATTAATGTTATAAAAGATCTAATGGATTTAAAATAAAGTGTTTTTGATGGATAAAACAACCTATAAAATTGATTTTTTTAACAAAAGTGTTAATATACCATATATGGGTCAATGATTTCATTATAAGATAGCTTCAATCCCAACACATGGTAATTCCAAATTGAAAATTGAGTAACACTAAACTCTATGACTCTATGACTATGTTAGGGTAAGAAAAATATAATAGAGGGTGGGGTAAAAAGGGGGAATAAGTTCATATGAGTTTAAATCAAATAATCCTCATCAAAATCGGAATAATTCTCATAGTGTATAACAATTACAGATTAAGAGGGTGTGACTATTGTGGGGGGGGGGGGGGTTAAATCTTATTAGTGTATAATAGAATGAAAATAATTTAAATTAATTAGAGGAAGAATAATAATTTGAAACTTTTAAATTTATAAGAATTCTAAATGGTTTGGATACATGTTTTTGGAAACTATGTGTTAACTATGTGGTGTATATTGAGAAAGAATCCACATGAAAAAGAAAATCAACATTGGTTGATTGATAAATTTTGGGAATAGTGCACCAATAATGTGTTATTATTTTATGGATTCATCATATATAAGGAAATACACATAGTTTGGTCACACATTTTATGTAGCTTTTTAATAATCAAATGGTATCCACTATGAATAAATCATCTATATGTACGGATATTGGAATAATTTTTCCCCTCAGTTTAAGAAACCATTCACCATCCATGCATAGATCAATATAAACCCCAGCCACTTTGCACAGTCTTGGTACATAGTTATGGTAATCCATATTATAACTATAGTTACCCAATCCTTAAACATGATTTCTTTCACGATTCATAAAATTATTTTCCAATAATACATTCACAGGATACATTGGTCTAGTGTCCTTTCAATATTAAACATAAAAATAAATTTTATTAAATGTACAACATCATATTTATTTAAAAATTCACATATTGGTTCTAACCGCCAAAGATATTATAAACTATTTAGGAAATCCAAGGGAAAATAGTTATGCAAAATTATTACATAAAAATACTAGTAAGGGAATAAACATAGATATAAAGCATAACATGAGAGTCAAAATGAATAACATGTTATCATAAAAGGATTATCATAATCATTGAATCATTGAATAAGGAAATGATATCATAAGATAATGGAATCATAAACATGTGTCAACAATATAAAACATGATATCATAGACATAATTCAAGGGTCACTCTAAATACCATCATAACAAAGTGGAAAAATCCTATAGTGAATTAGGTTCACTCCCTAACCCATCAAATAATATCTGATGCGATATAAAGAACTATCCAATGAATTAGCAGGACATATAAATTTTGGGAACACCCATAACATAATTCAAAATCATACATATGTGTGAAACATAATAGAAATAAATTATACACGAATCAAAATCATGATAAAATCCATGATAAGGAGGTGGGTTTCTTGATTACAACTCAAGGAACAACTGATGGATAAATCATAAAGATTACCAAGAGAATTATAAATTAAATAATTTCAACTTTTATAATTAAACAACGGACGTAGCTCTTCAATGAAAAGATATAATATATAAAATTCATTAGAATGATCTAGGAGAATAATGAATAAAAGTAAACAACATGGGAGGATCTTTATGAAATAAGTAATGAATGTTTTTAAAGAATGAATGATATTATCATTTCCTATAAAACTAAAATATAGAAAATTGGGTTATAAAAAAATAATTAGGCTTTGTAGTATATATTGTATTTAAAAAACATTTTATTGGGGGGATTCTCGATGTGGGACTAGAAACATGAAAGTTACCTTAAACTAGGTTTAATGAAAAGCAGGAATATTGAAAAGAACTAAAAAATTGTATAACCCCAAAAAGGAATATAATATTTTACTAGTTATATATGTATGTGAAAATATGAAAAAAATGAAATAAGTACATGAGAGTAAAAATAAAAAAATTAAGAAAAATAAATAGAATGTGTCACTAGAAAGTTATAAAGAAGGCTTGGAAGAAAAAATGCAATGTTTTTTTGAAAATACCACATCATAAAAAAATAAAAAATTAATTTCAAAATAAAATAAGTTTAATAAGAATTTTAATTGAGATAAAAATTAATTATTTTTATATAAAATGGTAAAATTATTGGGAATATAAATTATTGACAAGAATGTGAAACCACTATTTAAATGGAAGTGAATTAGTTTCAATACAGATTCATTTTTAAAAAAGGATTATAAATCACTAGAAAATAAGATTTGAATCATTTTGATCTTACAAGAAATAAATAGGGTATAACGTATAAAACTAAAGATTAAACAAAAGGAGATACATTATCACTCAAGATATATGATTGAGTTATAAAACACACTTATATTTTAGGGGAAACATAAATCATCACCTATAATAAGGAATATAATAGATGGAATTTCATTTTCCAAGTTAAAAAATAATTTATGGCAATATAAGTCATAGGGGTAGTAGATACATTATAAAAATGATGATTATTGGATAAAATAATATCATTCCTCAATGAAGGGTGATTGAGATAGAACCCTTACCATAGGAGTAAAATTATAATAAAATTAATTTAAAGAGAGAAATATTTATCTTTAATTTAAAATTCAATTAAAATAGATAATTAATGATCTTATTTATCCAATTGGTTGTATAAATACCATTTAAATTAATTTATGTGTATAAAAGAACATTTTTATCAAAGAATGATGTTTTGAGATGAAAATATTATTACTTCAGTAGTTTATGAATAATATTTGTTGGATTTTTGAAAATAAAATGCTTATATAAATAACATAATTAAATCATGGAGTATTCAAAAATATATGATTTTTTTGTATATACAGCGTAGAAATAATGACTTGACGTATATCATTAAAACATGTCACAATGAAGAGAAATTGAGACAAAAAACCCTTACCATATCCCTGATTCATTATTCACATGTTCCGAAATTCATAAATAATAAAATTAGGATAATTTGATATATATATATATATATGAAATAAAATTATTCTTCTATATAAAATATTATAAGTTTCATCAAGTATCTTTTTTTAGTTTTATTAATATATTTATCTCTTAAGTCAGTTTTTTGGGGATGTTTGGTTAATTTCATAACTCCTTAAATATGTTGACTAAAGTATAATGATTGTAAAATAGTTTCATAGTATCAGTAATCATAATAGGTATATGGAAATAATTTTATATGTCAAATATATTATTAAATCCAACCATGATTGGTGGTAATGAAAAAGGAATTCCATTTCTCAGGGAGGTGATAGTTTTCCCATATGCGGGATTAATGTTTCTATTTCAAAATGAATGAGATATAAATAAAGTATACTGTAACTTGATAATTCAGAAAAATATTTATATTATATATATCATATTTATTCAACCCTTAAATCCTTTTTATCGATGATAAATGGTGGTGAAGAAAATTGAAAGACATTGATTTATGGGGGCAGTAGTTCACACAATGCATTAACAACACTTTTGTTTTTATTAGGGGATGTCGAAGAATAATTAATTTATAATAAGATAAAATAATTACATATAATTATGTTAATTATATTACTTTAAATGTATTTTTATGCATATAAGATTTTTTATGATAAATTTCAAGGGAATAAATTACAAATAATATAATACTTACATTGGAGATGTGATCATCTCTTAGAGATTTTCAAGGAAAGGAAGGCCTAAATATAAGTTAAATATTATATGGGATTATTGATGAAAACATTACTTATAGGCGTGGTATTTTGGAACATTTTAAAGTGAAATTTTAAAGTAATTCTTATCCGTGAAGGGTTAGAAGTGATGCCCTTTTATAATTGATGAAAATGGAACTTTTGGGAATATGATTTACCCTTCCGTAATATCAATACCCAATTTCATGGTCAGTGCCTCAAAAGATTCATTATAAAGGTGTTTTGGGTGATATTCGGTCTATATTTCATAAAACAAACTTTTTTACACATGTTTTAAACAAGTTCCAAATCATCTACGGTATGTTTTTACATTTTTAAATATTGATTTTTACCTTGGTAACTAATTTTTAACTATGTAATTTAAATATTATTTAAAAATATTAGTTAAATTAATTTTTTATGTTTGTAACCTAAATTTAATCTATATTCAATCAAATCAAATTTGTAAATTTTATAAAATAATCTTTCAAATTAAAATATATATTATATAAAAAAATTATTTTTTCAGAAAAAATAACTTTATAAATTACATGTAATTTAATATTACATTATATTATTTTTTAATGTTTTGAGTGTAAACATAATTAAATATAAATTTATGAATGATATTAGAGTCATAAATTAAATTAGAATAAATTTATTGATTTAATATAAAATTGCCTAAATTAATAAAATAATTGATTAAAAAATTGTCTGACCAATATTACTATAATTTAAACAATTTTTAAAAATATTATATATCTTCTTATAAATGAAATTTAACTTGTTTTATAAAATTATTAATTTTAACTCAAATAAAAAATAAAAATTTGTATATTAAATTTATAAAGGAGATACTATGTAATTTTTACTATATGTGCATTAAACCAATTTTTTGTGTTAAAGATTAGATGAGGTTCAAAAATGTTAAACATGTGTTTTATTAATTATACATAGCCTTTTGAAATTATTTATATTGAATATTAAATATATATTCGATATAAAAATGGTTTCCTAAAATTTTATATCTTTCTTTCATTATAAAATTTATTGGATTTAGTAAAAAGAATCATTATTTTTACTATTTACCTCAGAATCGATCATTTGATAGAAATATCAAAAATAAATATCAGGATATTATTGACCTAATAAATTGGAATATAAATTTAATTTTCTAAAATTCATATTCAATAATTTATATATTTATATTTAATATATAAATATATATTGTAGATAAAAATTACTTTATTAGAAAATGATGTTTTTAATCACTAGGTGTTCTTAATATTATTTCTTATTAATCTATAATTTAGTTTATTAAAAAATATTTTTTCAAATATAATAATTTTTTAATAGTTTCAATTTAATTTTTTAGGCCAAATATAAAATTTTTAATAATATAATTCATTTAAAAATACATATTACTTTTATCATAAATAATTTTTAACAAATACCATTAATTAATTGTTTTTATTCTAAAAATTTATCTTTTTACTACTCCATTGATATTGAAATATTTATTTTAATTTTATATATACATCATATCAAATTTATTAGTTATAGTAATATTTATATATTATATATATGTTTATAATATTTTGATATAATATTTTTATTTCATTGTCAGTTATATGATATTAAATTTACTACTTAATAATACACGACATTAGTATAAATATTGGATTTATTAAAAACAATCATATTTTAAATGTCTACATCACATTCCTAAATATATTATTACTAATCTTATTCCATTTACACATATTATTTAAATATGGTTCCATTAAATATTATATTATTATTTCTCCTTTCATTATTATTTTTCTCATTGTACGTTTTTATAAAAATGGTGATTCCAAAAGGTAACAGTGGTCTATTTGAGTTGATAGTTCAAAAGATATTATTCTTTTCAATTTAGTTTCCCCTTATATATTTTTTAGATTTAATATATGAGTCGTCAATGATGTGTATTGATTCAGTGTATGTGATACATGGTATCATATAACTTTATTATAATGTTCCATTATAATTTAATAATGTGTTGTTATCTTGGTTCACATATTCTGTGGTATAGTCACAAATCTAGTAGTAATTACTTTATAATAATAGATGTAAATTATTTTTAATTATTAAAAAAAAAAATTATTAGCTCCCAAAACCTGGGACATTACTGTAACTGTGAACAATTTCATGCTTCCCAATTTTTGTGATTTTTAAAATAATTTAAATAAAAAATAATTATCAATGGAAAAAATAAATAAGTAATAAATCACATACATTAAATGTACAACATGTGGGTGAAAATTCTCCCCACTATATATGTTTCTCCCCTAGATATTCATAGTAGAATAAATTAACCAAGGAAGTCATAGTTTACGTTCTACATTAAAATTATGACTCTTAACACCACGTGACACCATAACACCAACTAAGCCATGAAATATTCCCTAGGCTCATTTATAATCCTTAAAATTTGAATTCATAACAAAATAATTCTTTAATTAAATAATCAAATCTAAATAACATGAAACCTTTAATCATATTGGGCTGAGGGAGAAATTAAATATCTGACCCAGATTCTAGGAACTTCTACCTTCTCAAGTAATAATATAAATATACATGTTTGGGAGTAAATAAAACACCATAAAATATTAAAATAACTACATACATGAATATACAAGGTAAATTATCTTCATTTCCTAATGTTCACCCATATCAGGTAAATATCCTTTCACAAAGTTATTATCCTATGTTGATATCTCCACCGTATTTAAAATTCCTCCCATAATTTTATAATCAAAATAATTAATTACACTGTAGGATTTTATGACAGAAACTCAACATAAGAAATAGTCTTGATAATTTTTTTTAACTATGTGGGTTCCAACATAACTAGGTGGGATCCATTAGCAACAAAAATAATTTCTAGACATCATCAAATAGGATTTCATGAAAATAACCATGAGGTAATATCAAATACTTTCTAAAAAATATCATCAAAATTAAATTCATTGGAATTCCATTACCAACAAGAAACATTAACTCTAATATAAAACAACATTATTAAGATTATAAATAAAATTTCATAGCATAATGTGGTTTTCCTCATGTAGTTTTTCTCTGAACATCAGTTTAAACTAGTCGATCATGGGGACATACTAAAAGGGGTGAATCTATATCCACTATCAATACATGAAAATACTTTAAAGAACCATTATAGATAACCCAAAAAATGTCAGTTCTTAGAGGATTCCTAACGTGGAGGTTTATTATGACCAAACATATTTCACTAATGGAATACCATAGGATTAATTATGAAATAATATAATGTGAATAAACTAGATTAACAATTGAAAAAACCACCCATTTGATCAAAATCAAACTGATTCTCATTGTTTGGATTCTTGTCTTCCTATTATTTGATAATACCATATAGAAAATGATCCTTAATACATCATAACTTTTTTATCTTGAGGCCTATCATTGGAGAAATGATAAATTTAGAATTTGACTTCCCATGAATAACTATACTGTAAGTATGAAGTTTTTATACTATACCCGTTGTTGAAATTTATCCATGTGTATAAGAACCTGACATTAAAAAATTACATAATATTTTATTTGTATTCAATAAATTACATTCTTATATTTTTTATGATATTTATGGTTTAGAGATTTAAGAATTAAGTAATAAATATTTCATAACAAACCCATATATTTCAATCTAAATAGTTTTACTTAGAATATATTTTTTACAATATAAAACTCTTAAAATGAAACTCATTTTTTCTTGGAAAAACGTCATGAATTTCAAATTTACATCTTTCTTGAAATTATTCATCATTATACAATTTGAAGAAATTTAGAAACATTCCATGAGCACAAAAATATCAGTAAAGGACATAAACGTAATAAATTTTTATGTCGAGTAAAAGTGATGAAAACCCGTAGTGTTTTTACCTATAACACAATATAATTTTAAAATATAAAAAAATCATATGAATATGAAAACAAACACTTTTTTATAAAATAAAACCTTTAAAACCCATGACAAGAAAAAAAAGAAACCCTTTTAGGATACCTAGAGCATTATATTCACAAATAGTGTAAGAAATAACTAGATCCAAGTTAAATTCATCGAAGAAACCTCCATAGATAAATCTATTATTAATTCTTGTTAAGATAAGTAACATTACTCAATTAATTAGAGATATATATTTGTATTACCCATCTTATAATCTATATCAACCTCACTCGTTATATATGTTGTATCTGGATCACCTGTTTATATAAGAGGTATTTGTATAAACCATTTATATATGTATTATCCGGAACACCCATCATTATCTATCATTATAAAGTACCATATCTTAAACAAAATTTTATTATTCTTTCACCTTTTCATCTTAAAATACATGAAAAAATATTTTGAACCTATATGAAAAACATTTTTGTATATTAAAATACCATTTCCATTAAAAAACCCATTTTCAAAACTAAAATACCTAGATGAAATGGAAGAAGAGTTATTATATGAATATAATGTGAAATATTAAAATGGAATAAAAACATAAAATAATAATTATAGTAGAAGTAAAATCTATTCATATCAACTAAAATAAAAGTGAACATTCCTTTTTTTCTTAAAAAAACAAAAAATGTTTTCAATAAAATACATAAATAGAAATCTTGAGATTTTTTTGAATAAAATAGATATAAAATTTCATTTAAAATTTATTTATGTCCCTAAAAAACACATATAAAATAATTTCAAGAATATGGATATCAAAGAAACATTTTTTGAAAATAAATATTTAAATCATTTAAATTGAGGTTTCAAGTTAATGTGTCACTTTACTCAGATATTAATAATCAAGAACCTTCTTTATCCCCCTAACTAAAAAATCAGGTTAATTATTTACATTATTAGGATCATTTTTCATGTTTATTATTAATTTTATAATATTTATTACCATGTTATATTCAATCACATAATACTTTATGTTTATATCAATCATTTTATTGATATTCAACTTATATATCAAAAATTACTTTCATAGGTTCAATATGGTCAATGTGGAAATTGTTCCATCATATAAAGAATAATAATAATAACATATAATAAAAAATATATATGAAATATAATTTTATTACCATCCATTAAATCTATACTGGAGAAATGAATCACATCGCATCATGGATGTGGAAATCCACATAAATGCGTGAATTATGTTATCATTTTCCAATATATAAAAATGTTATAAATTAGATGATATATTATATATATATGATTATAATATCTTCATGAATATATTATTAAAACCATAATTTTAAAAAACTATTAGTGGTGGTGATGGTAATGAAACACACCACTTCACAGGGGTGGAAATTAACACGTACACACAGGTGATGTTTTCACTTACTGTAGAATGAGAAAAAGAGATTACATGGTGTTGTAACAAAATTATAATAAAATCTATTATTTTTAATATACTTATTTTATTAAATTATAATGGTTAAATATTTCTTTAATGAGGTGGAAGAATAAATAAACTAGAAATAGGTCGGTTGGGATGTATACATTCTTCTTAGATAACATATCCAGATTACATCTTCTGCATTCTTGTTTTGGTCTTTTAGCGCTAAAAATAACGTTAGGAATTGTGTAGTTCAGTTTGATAGAGTCCTGGGATAGAATTTTCCAAATGAAATTTCTTAAAAGGTTTAAGTAAGAGAGGATACGAGATGCCTCTTTATAATTGTGGGGAGGAAAACTCTATAAATTAATTAAAGAATTAAATCAATTTTCTTGAAAACATGGAACACAATTTATATTCTTATACTTTATTATTATTAGGATTCTAAATAATCTAATAAAATTTTTTAGAGAAATATATGAGATGTGTTCACCATTTTCTTTTTATTTTAACCTACACTAACCCTTTTAATGATTACCACAACATCAATGGTTTTTACACTATAAGAGTACATAAATTTATGATAAAAGGAAAAGTGGCCCATAAATAGTACATTGATGATATTATAAACAATTTCCCATTAAATTTATGTAATATAATATATTTATAAATTTTCACCCACTTATAAAATATTTCTTATCATAAAATATCATTAATTCCAACTTTGGAACTATCCATTTTATTTAACATTAATTACATCAATACATTAATGTAAATCAAATATAAACCATTAAAACATAGAAAATTTTCTATATTTGTCAATATATTTTTTGGGACACCATGAGTAACCTAAATAATATTAATTTCTCCAATATTGAAATCATTTACAATAGTTTTTTAATACTTTCACAAACTCAGTGGAAAAGCTATGTATGTAGTTATAGTAATTATTTCATAAATGAAAATTTAAAAAAATTACCATTATATAAAAATGTATTATATTTCATATAAAATTTATAACCAGACATAAACTTTTTTTATTTTACAAAAAATAAATATAGATATTAAAAAAGGAGAGGGATATTTTTTTATTATTTATTTCAAATTATATTAAGGTCATTGTCAAGGGAAAGTAGTAATAAAATTCCAATGTTTTGGAAATTTGTTGGTAATGTTACAAATATACTTATCTAATTAAAAATAGAAGTGGTAGGATATGTTTTTGGCCTCAATCCATTATTTTTTACTATAATGACTCTATTTTCCCTTATCGAGGTGGAAAATATTTATTATAGTTATTATTAATAATTATAATAATAAAATGGAACTATTTAAAAATTTTGGAACTCCTAATTTCAAATTTCAAATTTAATTTTCAATATTTAATTTCTATAGGTTTCATAAATTAATTTATTACTTAAATACAAAAAACAATAAAAAATAGTTTTTAGAAGATGTGTTTTGAGCACAAAATTGAACTTATACCAAAATCATGTATATTTGTGATTTCTATATAACTAATTACTTGATATAAAAAATAAAATGTATTATTTTAAATTAATAAAACATTCATTTCATATATAAATGTATTTAATGAAATGAAATAAATGTCTTATAAAAAAATTGTTTTATGTCGTTATTCTCTAAAAAATCAATCTTTTTAGAAAAATACCAAAATATCACCTTTAACAAAATTGGGCATAATTATTTCCAAAAATAAGTAAATTTTTTAAATTATAATTATAAAATTTAGAAATTATTATTTTATAGAAAACCATATAATACATGAAAAAAATTTAATAAGATTTAATCTATTTCCATTTTGATTTAAAAAGTATTTAATATTGTTAAAATAGATAAAGCAATATACAATATATGTAATTTATAATATTAAAGAATAAAAATTATTATTAACTTAACATGAGTTGGTACATTCTTCTCCCCTTTTGGAAACTTCAATCCTCACAATTTTATTCCTTGATGAAACAAGTGGGGAAATTTTTCATTCATAGATTTTTTTAATTCCCATTTGTATTCTTCAACCATATGGGATATCCACAAAACCTTAACTTGATGAATTACCTTATTCTATATTAATTTATCTCCATGGTTAGGAATTTGTTTAAGTAATTTCTCAAAATAAAGGTTTTCTTCCAACTAAAGTTGTTTAGTGTTCCAAACCTAATATGAATCCATTATATATTTTCGTAATAAAAAAAATTAAATATGTCATGTACCTAAGATAAAATTGGTGGCATGTCCACTCAATAGAATGTTGTAAAAACATAATTTAGATTTTATATTTTCAAATGAACCAAATATATAGACTCTAATATTTAGAAATGTGTATATCACTTTTCGATATAGATACTTAAAGAAAAAAATGATCACCCACCTTAAAAGAAGGAAAATTCCTTTATTTATCTTCAAACGTTTTTCCTCCTTCATCCCATCAAGTGGGATTGCAATATAGATTTCCCTAAAATGAATCTAAAGGTTTCATCTATATACTGTAATGAAAACTATTTTTGTTATAAAATTAAACTAATGAATGATGATGATCGCAAAATCCCACATGATCAATTGAACAAGTATGAAGCATTTATTCCAAGGTATGTATTATTAACTAAGTCTATCCATCAGATTGGGGAAGAAAAGTTTAATTAATATTAAATTTAGTATCCAATTAATTTTAAAGGATTTTTAAAAAATTAGAAGTTAACATAAGATCACAATAAGATACAATGTAGAGAGGAACTCCATGTAACCTTTTTATCTCATTGAGGAACAATCAAGAAAGGCGATCAAAAGACATAATATCTCCAATGGGAATAAAATATGAACATTTACTATGTCAGTTAATAATAAGTCAAATTACATTATTATCTCTATATTTATTTAGTAATACCACCACCAAATCCAATTATATATTTTTTTATTTCCACTATGGAACCAACAAAGGATGATATATCTTTTTTTCTATGTATCATTTGAATTTAACATAATTATAATTCAAACATTTTTTTATTAACATTACAATATCATTATTAAATATATCCCACCAGTAATACTCTTGAATGAATCTATACTTTTTAGTACAATTTGGTTATATAGATGAGCTAGAGTTGTGAGAATTACTCAACAATTTCTTTTTTAATTGGGAGATAACTACCACACACAATATTTTGGAAAATATCAAAACACATTAATGTGTTAGTGTTAAATTCATGTAACATAAATTTCTTTAATAGTTCCACTATTCCTTTTAAATCATACTCTTATAATTTTTCTTAATTCTATAAGATAATGTCGACTGCACTAAAAACTGAAAGAAATACAGTAGTTCCTTCATGAACAATTTCTACACCATCATTAAATAAATTTTTTTACCAAAGTATCATGTTACAAACATAAAATGGTTAATGATTCATTACATTTTCAACTCAAGCGTCATAAACACTATTTTATTTTATAGGATAACATTGAATTTTGTAGTCACATTCCTTTATAAATTACACTCATCTTCTCTCCATCATTTAGACTCTTTCTGAGTAAATATATACTTTAAACATTAATTGTTTTTATATATTTTACATTTTACTCAATAAAAATGATGGATATATATTTTCAAATAATAAAACAACAATACATAGCATTATATCACGAGTATGATAATATAGATCTTGTGGATTCAATTAACATGAAACATATGTAATTACTAAATCATTCTAAATAAAAATACTACCAAGTACCTTTAACTAAGAATATTTTAAGTGAAAATTCGTCATTTATAAATGTAATGGAATAAATTGGAGCATTCAACAATATTATTTTCAATTCCAGAAAATAATCATCCCACTGTTTTCCATATAAATTTATGTACTTCTAAATTTAAATTAATCATTGGTTTATATAATTGGTAAAAATTTTCAATAAAACAATGTTACTAACATGATAATACTAGAAAATATATTAATCTATATGCAATTTTTAGGTCTTTTACAGTCATCAAAAACATTATTTTCTGCATGGTCAATAGTTATGTCATATTTTGAAGAAAAATTCACAAGTAAAGTAATATGCTATGATTGATTAATTTTCAATATAGCTTCTTTCCCTTTAGTGTTTAAAAAAAAATTTATTCGATTATTTTTATGATCCAAATCAATTTCATAACATAATAATATATCATCCAGAATGATAACCAAACACTTACCTAAATATGCATTGAAAACTATATAGGTAGGATATATGAATACATGTGAAGCATTATACAATCTAAGAGGAATTAATTAAAACTCATAATGCCTATATCTAGTCCAAAATTTTGTATTTGGAATATCATCCCACTTCACCTTCATCCTTTCATACCCTAATTTGAGATCATTCTTCAAGAAAGAATGTTCCCCTATATATTATTAAAGAATTCGTCGATTAGAGGAAATGATAATTGTTCTTAATAATGATATTATTATAGGATCTATAATAAATGAAATGATACATTTAAAAATATTTATTTTCTAATAAATAATATAGTATCACCTCATGGTGATGATCTTGGATAAATGAAAAATTTATTTAGGAAGTCTTCTGACTTATTTTCCAATCCCAAAAGGTCTACTTGAGCCATTCAATAAGGTGTTTTTGAAATTTTATTAGAATTTGGTAATAATTCAATTGAAAACTCATCCTCCCTATGAGGAATCAAAAAAGGAAAATAATAAGAACACTCAACCATATATTTATTCACTATGGGTACTTCATTAATCTATTCAATTTTTTTTTTCAAAAACATTATCTAGGTAAATTTCACTTCTATATCTAATAAATTTTATAGCTTCCAGATATGTTATCTGAGGTATGAAATCACTCGATTAAAATTTCTTAGCTCTATATTATACCTTATCACGATAAACTTAAATCCAATACATAAACACAATAACAGAATACTATACTATGAGATGTTCAATCATATCTATAGAAAAAACCATCACACTAATAACAATAGGAATATTCCTATAAATTTTGTTTCATTTAATAAATCCCCCAATATTTTTACCAAAATAATTAACTTATGTTCATGAGGTGATATAAAAATATTACTTGTAATTTTATTAGAAATTATAGAATGTAATGATCCAATGTAATCTAAGGAATCAATATAATTTGAATAGAAAACTAATATACCAATCACCACTTCATTAGATAAAACAACATCAACCATAATAGTAGAAAATGAATTTCCCATATATTTTTGTTTTTATCGTGATGATTTCAACCAAAGTAACTAAATTTGGAAATAAATCCACATAATTCATATATTTACCGTAGTTTTTTACAATTTTTATGAAATGATTTTAATCATAAGTCACAACCAAATACAAAGCATGGATAGTAATGTCTTGTGTATTTGGAATATTTTGTACATAATTAGAAATAATTATACCAAAATATTTAAATGTTTTATTTAATATCTTTATTGAGATCCTAACTTTATTTAAGCTCTTACATCTGTATAGATTAAAATTGGGAATAAATGAACAAAGCGAATGATATAAAAGACCAGTAAGTGAGTGAACATATAAATAAATCATAATACATGTGTTATATGGAATAACATGATTATATAAAAAGTCATTGATCTTGAATATACATACAAATATATAACATATAAAACATGGGTTCATGTAATAATTAAAAAATAATAATGTTTCAGAAACATATAATGTGACATAAATAAGAGTGAATGATAACTGCCAAGGCTATATCCTATGGTGGACAATGTCCTATAAAGGAATCAGGTTAACTCTTTTTCCCATCATGATGTCTCATTAGACTAAAAATTACCCAATGAATTGGAGTACTATTTGGGTTCACCCATCAAAACATGTTCATTCATATGTGCTCCACATGAAGAATCAAACATAAATAATAATCATATGGGTCTCCCATGGAAAGTAATGTGTATCATAATCATGTCAAAAGGCATAAAAAATGGGTGTATCAAAAATGAGTCCATGGGAGAATGAATTTAAATTATACATGGACATTAGTAAGGAAAAATAATCATAGGTAATGATAAATTATTTCTAATATAATTTAAAACATGTAAAATAGTGTTTATGAAACTTTTAAAATGATCCACTCTAGTGTGGTTTAAGGGAAAATATTAAATAGTCCTTAAAATAGACAAAGGCATAATTGAATGTATAAAACCAGAAATGAAAAAATATAATCCTCAAGATAAAATGAGTGATTTTAGAGAAATATTTGATGCTTAAATGTAATTATGCATTGTACTTTAAAAGGAGTAAAAAATTGGGAAGATCCCATTAATCGAGCTTTCTTATCAAGGGGAATTGAAAAGGGAACCTTAAAAACATGTATTTCCAATAAAAGGAAGAACAATTGATATATGTATATATGAATATATAATACATAGATTTTTAGATGATTTTATAACAATAATTGAGAATTACATGGGGTAAAAGAGAGATAAAGAATAACTGGAAATGAAAATGGAGGTTTGAAGGGAACCACTTACCTTATACCCAAAACTGTTCTTCACTTGCACTTAATGTCTAAAAAATTAAAATTATATATATTAATTCATTCATTCATAACCTCTTATACATATATTTTCTTTATTATAATTTTATTATGTTTATTTATTATTATTTCTACGAGTTAATAAATTTAATTTTTTTAATTATGGGAATGCTCAATTCATGGTTTCATCATCAGTTCACTTGAGTATAATTATGTAATATCTTGTTAAGTTTGAATAATTCTATAGAAGTGAAATTATACTGAGTTAATTAAATTATATAAATTTAAATGGTCCCATATGTAATTTCTTTATGTGATTATGATTCATTTGACAAAACGTTAATGAAAAATTATTTGTTTATTTTGGGGGCTTTTACAACCATCATGTACTGGTATCGTTTTATTTAATAAAATCCTCCTTGAGAACCTCCTTAAGGGAAGGTGTTTTGATCATTTGGAAAGAACAAGAGCATATAGAAGTGGGGAGATACTAGGGAAGAGTATATGGGATGAAAAGTGAGAATATTCAAGGTTTTATGTAGTGAGGAGAAGAGAGAGTGAGTGGTTGTTTTATAGTGGATGTGAGGGGTCATTTTTTATTATTTAATTCACTATTTTATTATTTTTCTTAAGTCTTTTAGTTATTTTGATTCTTGGGACTGAAAAAATAATAAGTGCATATTATTTTAAACAATGCGTGCTTACTTCATCCATACATCACCTATGACTCAATAAATCATGTATTTTTCATTTATCATTAATTATCAAATTTTACTATTCAGTAAAAATTCATGTATTTTAGAAAACTCCCAAAATTTCACCAGAACTATTTTTTGATGTGTATCATTAGAAAATAGAATCAATTTATAAAAATTATTTTCTAATTAAGTGAAAGTTAATTATTAATATAATCAATATTTACTTGAAAAATGCCTATTTGAAATTTAAAACGATTTTTATAATAATTTCAAAACATTACTGAGGTCTAATAAAATTATACAAAGATAATATAAGAACAAATTATTTATTTAAGATTAAATTTTTTGAAAAATAAATTTATTTTAAATCATCTTTTTAATTTAAAAATAATATTAAGTATTTGTTACTCACAAAAATACCATTACATAATTATTAAATTTTAAAATATTCACTCTCATTTATAAGTTGCCTAATATTTATTACACTTATATGGGTGAGGTTAATATTTATAAGGGTTATATTTCTGTTCATATGGGTATATTACTATTCATAAGGGTCGAGTTACTATATAAAAAATACAGATTGATCCTATCAGACTCTAAATTTCATACTGATCGCAACCGTGTATGTATGTTATTCAAAATTCAAACCATAGAGGAAGAAAAATTTTGTTTAATGGATAGGTAATAATAAAAAATCTTTCTTTTATATAGAATCAATGTAGCATGAATTGCATTCTATATTAAATTAATTTTTATAACATTATATTGTTACATTCTTACCACTTACAAAAACATTTTCCTCAAAATGTCCAAAATTTTACTTCATAAAAAAATTTGGGTAGGTCTTCATCATAAGTTCCTCAGGCTCAAATGTTTCCTCTTAAATTTTATGAATTTTCCAAAGTAACTTTACCAGATGAGTCATTCAATTAGTCAACACTTGTTCTTTATCGTTTATATTTTGGATGGTCTCTTCACAATGTGATTTGTTAGGTTCCAATTCTATACATTCTTATGTAAGTACATGTGTTGGGTCTGGCATGTACTTCATTAAAAAAGTGACATGAAACAAATTTTTTACCTAAGAGATGATTGATGGAATTTCCCAAAAACAAGCCATAACTCCAACTCTCCGCATCATTTCCAAAGGACCAATTTACCTATGGTTCCATTTCCATTTCTTCCCAAATATTATAACACTATTCCATGGATATGATTCTAAGAAAACATGATATCCCACTTGAAATTCAAAATCCTTCCTTCAATTATCAACATTTCTCTATTTCTTTCTTTGAACCGCATTGATATGGGTTAGAATAGACTTTACCTTTGTTGTTGTTTTCTCCACAAGCTCTAGGACCATAATCTTTTCATCACCAACTTCATCTTAACATGTTGGTGTACAAAATCTCTTTCCATACAATCCCTCACACAGTTCCATTAGAATACATGAATGGATACTATATTTATAAAAAAACTCCACCCATGGTAAATACTGATCCCACATACCTTCAAAGTCATGTAAACATAATCTTGACATGTCTTTTAATGTTTTGATAATCCATTCTAATTTCTTGTCAGTTTGAGGATGATTGGAAGTACTCAAATGAAGCTCATTATCCAATGATTTTTGCAGACTTTTCCATAATTATGATGTAAATCATAGATGACAATCAGTCACAATTGAGAGAGGTGATCCATGATGTCTTACATCTTCATTGATATAGATTCATGCAAGGATCTCCGATGGAAAATTGTCTCTTATAGTAAGGAAATGTGATGATTTGGTTAGTCAATCAGTAATTCCACCTATTTCATCATTCCTTCTTAGAGTTTTTGGTAATCCAGTGAAACATATATAGTGATGTCATACCATTTTCATGTTCAAATAGGTAAAGGTCTCATAACTCCTCGAGGATGTTCTCTTTAATCCTTCACCAATTGACAGACTAAACATCTTGATACATAATCAACAATTTCACACATCATGTTGTCCCACTATAAATGTTCTATCAAATCTCTATATATATTAGTTCCACCATGATTTATTGATAAATTATAGCTATGGGAATCATCTAATAACTCTGTTTTTAGCTTGGGTATAGAGGTAAACAAATACTTCTCCCAAATTTAAGAACTCCATCAATATATACGATGTCTTCCAAGTTCACATCATTCGCAAAATTAACTTTCATTTGAATATTATCTTCACGAGGATGATAAATTTGTATTCCTTCTAATAAATATGATAGGGAAACAAATTGAAAGAGTAATGATGTTTCACCTTCATTGATAATTCCCATATTCATCCTCGCAAGATCCATGCACATTGTATCCTTGTCAATCCACTTTTTTAAAACATTTTGATCCTTCTTTCACCTTGAATCTTCCACCTGATCTTCCATCCCTGAATGGCAGTGTATCAAAAATTCAAAATCCTTTGGTGGGACAACCTATAAAATTTTCCTCATGTTGAGTTTTTTGTGTGAGTAGATATATTTAAATCTATTGTGATCCATATATACCTCACATATCTCAACAAATAGATAATATCCATATATCCATAGATTAAACATTACAGATGCTAAATCAATATCATGAGTTAGATAGTTCTATTCATAAATTTTTAACTACCTCGATGCATAGGTAATAACTCTATCATTATGCATAAAGAAACAATCATGTCATTTCTTTGATGCATTACTATAAATAAACACCCACTATTTCCTGATATTAGATTCAATGTTAGAGCATTCAATAAAATTTTATTCAATTCTTCATAACATTATTCAATTTCTTTTTCAATATAAACATAACCACTTTAAAAGTAATCTTGGTTAATGGGTTAGTTAATCAGGCAATGCTCAGAATGAAAAGCCTATAATAACTGCTAATCAAATAATACTACTTACTTCAGTAATGTTCGTTGGTATAGGCCATTCCTAAACTACATTTTTCTTTGTAGGATCCACTAATATTCTATCCATAAAGACAATATATCCATGAAAAGAAACTATTTAATACTAGAATTCACACTTACAAAAAACCCATATAACTCGTTTCTTCTAAGAGACTTCAAAATAACGAGCAAGTTTTTCTCATGTTCTTAATATATTTTTGAGTATTCTAAGATATCATTAATAAATTCCACACCAATTTCCTCATGATATTCCTTGAATACTCAATTAATTAGATCCATGAATACATAGGGTTCAATAGTCATTCCAAAAGGCATGATTATAAACTCATAATGCTCATACCTGGTTTTAAATGGAGTCTTTGAAATATATTCCTTCATCAGACACAACTGATGATATCTAGATCAAAGGTAAATCTTTGAAAAATATTGGGCTCCTTGATATTGAGCAAATAAATCATCAATGTGAGGAATATGACACTTGTTCTTTATTATAATAGCATTGATCACCCTTTAGTCAATCCACAACTTAATAGATTCGTCTTTCTTATAAAAAAAGAACAAGAGATCCCAACACAGAAACACTAGGGATGATAAATCCCTTAATACTCAATTACTCTAGTCATTTCTCCTGCACAAGTAATTCCACTATGGTCATTTTATAAGGGGTTTTTGAAACATGCCTTTCACCAAGAATTATATTAATATAAAATTTGATTTCTTGTTCTAGAGGATTTCTCGGTAGATCCTCCAGGAGTACATAAACATATTCTTTCACAATAGGTACATACTCTATATGAAAATATATTTCCTCACTAGTAGATATTGTTTTATCTTTCTATACAAGAACTTATTTCAATAGAGATACTAGGGGTGGATCTATATAAGAATCAAATGAATAGGTTTTTTTTCTAAAGATGAGGGATTCTACATCATTCTAAAAAATTGTAACTTTATTCTTCTTATAATAGATTTTCACATCATAACTTGAAACCCAATTACTAATAAGAATTATATAAATGTAAATCACGGGTATAATGATAAGGTTAGAAACTAATGAATGTGTATGTGTCATAAGGGGGACTGATCAACACATCATTGTTATAACAATGGATCCCTTAGGAGTTTTTAATGACATACGCTTTAATAAAAAAAAATTTAAATCTCTAATTTCCGTGGAAAATGGGGAAGATATAAATTAATGTGATGATACATAATAAAATAAATCACTGGTTACTTTTGAGTAAATGATTAAAATACCCTCTACCACATCATTAGGAACATCAAATTCAGAAATTTGGTTTGTATATGCTTCGTATTTCTCCTAAGGCCTTTTGTAAAGAATGTTTCATTAAAACATAAAAAAATAATTGGAATAATGTCCCATATATTTACAAGTGTGGTGTTGAACATTGGTTGCTTCTCTATTTACCTTGGAATCTCAATATTGGTGGCCTCTTTCTCCACATATATCATAGACTCCATTTCATTTTAAATAGGCTTTAGGGGGTTTCTTTCCAAAAGTAACACATGCTGTAAAACTACCATTTTTATTCTTCCTTCTATCAATTATTTCCTCCACTACCATATTCTTATATTTATTTCCCATAAATTATTATGACACAGATAATTTCTTCTCTATCATGATAGCACATGACACTATATCAACATATGATGAAGATATTTGGGGGATTAGTTCCCTTTGGAGGAATGGTTTTAAACCATCAAATAATTGATTAATATTTCTCCTTGGAATATGTATTTAGTCCTCGACATGACCCATTAACTTTCTAAATTTGGTTATATACATCACAACATTTTCATCCTATCTTTGTTTCAAACTCAAGAATTTAATCTCTATATTTTCTTAGTATTCTTCAGGAAAATATTTTTCAAAAAATATTTCATTAAAGTCCCATTATATTTATTATATTCCTTTATACTCCTTTGTGTTTTTAATTAATAACCTCCAGTAATACGAATCTATTAATAGATGGTAAAGTTCCATGATAGCCATATCCCTTTAATTACATACAAAATATAGAAATATATTCTCTAGAAAACATATCCACTACTCCACTACAAATGGGTTCACAATCCCATTGAATTATAATGTCTGTTGTCTTCTAATGTGGTCTAACATTTTTCCTCCACATTTTGGATCAGGATGCTCTATATGGGTAAGGTTTTTGTTCAAAACCTAAGCCAGTTATCCTGGTATAGTTATAAGTTGTTCAACACCAGTTTCATCTCTATAAACAACATTATTATCTTGTATATGTAGGAAATACCTACATGGGATACATGAATTCATGTGGTTCCCATTCCTTCAACTAAGTTCCATTTTTAAATAAAAGAATACAGTAACATAGGTTATGAATCATAATGTATAATGTCTATCTAGAAAAACAAATAACATAAATTGAAACATTTATACATTTCTAATCGCATAATATTAAACATGGATTCATGAAGAAATATTTACATTTAAATCCTTCATAATGGTTTATATAGAAAGTGTGAATTAATTAACCATATCCATAAAGAGTGTCAAATTAGATGCACAGTAAGGCCCATTATCATGTACTAGGTTACCCCGAGTCAAGATCATAACAACTTGTTAGAGTTGTTACACTTATGTATATCTGTGCTAGAACCACATCCACTTGAATTATCCATGAAATTATATATTTTATATAAATATCCAAATAATATGCATCTTACAAAAATTCTAGGATTTTCTTTTATACTTATCATCAAATTCTATCGTAGGGGTTGGTTTCCTAGTCTACCTTATCTAAATCTAGTTTCTATGTTTTCTACTAAACATTCTCTAATACCCACTGTAACACCTTAACATTAGTATCCCAAAGTAGGTTCATTTTTTAATTAGATTATCATTATTAAAATAAAGTCGTATCCTAAAAGAAAGAATCATTTAATTTTTTTGGAATACAAGATACAAACAAAAGTTCAACATTACAACATGAATATAAAAACATAATAGAAATTCTATTAGAAACATCTATGACTCCAATATTATCCCTAAAATTAATTCATAATATTCATCTTCACAACCTAGGTAAAATAAAACATATAAATTTGGTGATCTCATATTATTAGTAAGGGTGTGTAATACAATGGAAGTTATCATAAAAATAGACACTAGTCATCTAGAAAAACTAAAAACACATGCCTTTAAAAATATACTTGAGCATTATATGGAATGAATTATTTCTAATTAAATAAGGGAAGATAAATAATCATAAGAGAATGAAACATAACCATTACTAATCTACTAGTTGAATAATAAAATGGTTTATCAATTACTAATTCCATAATGAGGGAGTGTACAATTCGGGACAACTGAAACAGACAATCGAGGCCTTAGCCAAGATGTCTAAAAATACTAATGTAATGCCTCGATAAAAACCCTATTCTATTTTCTCTATTGATACATACCGATTCATTCAGAGGATATAGAGGTACCCACCCCTAATAATATAAGTCCATTTGTTTCCTAATATGAATATGGATAAACAAAACATCATATACATATGAAATGTAAAGAAATTTCTCCAATATGTAAACATAATCAATAACCATTAGGTGTAATGAATTTAATGGTATCAAAATAGACTTTAGACAATTAAACTGAAAATTAACCATTTAATAAAATATGGTTTATGTTAAAAATAATAGATAAACCTCATTAAATAATAAATTTCAACAAATATTTTGAAATATATTTAAATAATCTAATAAAATCCTAGTGTAATTCTTGATAAATATTCTCTTTTAATTTGAAAAGAAGAATTATTTTGGAAAAATCATATCATAAAACTAGAAATTGAATATGTTTTTTATTCCATGATAGTTTATTTGTTTTAAAAAAATAATTTCAGATTAAAACAGATTATAAATTTTACATGAAAATAACTAAGAATTAGAGAATTTCCATTGAATCCGGCTTGTTTATTAGGATGAATTGAGAATGATATTTATAAAATGTTCATCTCCCCATAAAATAAAGAATAATTATGATTGGTACACATATATATAAAATTCAAAAAAAATTGGATAGTAATTAAGAATGATTCATAATTTAATTGGGAATAATTGAGAATAAGAGAAACCCAAAATAAAATAAAGGTTCATATAGAAAACACATACCTTACGTCCAAATGAGTTCGGAAACTGACCCTAATGGAAAATATAATCAAATTAAATACATTAATTAATTAATTCATAACCTTATATACATGTATTTTAACTATAATAATTTTATTGTGTTCATTTATGGAATTTTGGATGAGTTACAAGATATAATTTTATCACGTGGAAGTGATTGATTCCTTGATTTTTAGGATCAGTATACTTGTGTATGAGTATGGAAGTTCATGTGGAATTAGTATAATTTTCAAGAATTGAATTTATATGATATTAATAAAAATATAAAATACTAAATGATGCAATTATTCATTTGTCCATATGGTATTTGGATGAGTTATTAGATAGAAAATGAGTGATAATCATTTAGATTATTTTGGGGATATTTTTATTATTACAAACTAGTTTTGTCGTATGAATTAGTATTATGTATATATATAATATTTATAGAAAATTAAATAAGATATAATAAATTTTTGATAATGTGTTTCAACCATAAAAATTGTTTCATTACCATCCTTTATTTTGAAATTTAATAATTAATGTTCATTTTCCAAGAAGGTTGTAAGTTTCCACTTCTTGGACGATGATTTGGTTTTTAAAATAAAAGGGAGAGAGATAGAGTAAAGAGCCTATTGATAGTTCTTATAATAAAATTATTAAATTAAAATATTCAAATTATAATGCAGTTATAATTTTTATTTGGATAGAGGAGGTGAGGAGAAGATAATAAAATAAAATAAATTGAAAATGAAATTAACAGAAAAAGTGATAGGGTTTACCTCTAGAAATGTCCTCTTTGAGAACCTTCTGAAGAGAATTTGTTTTGTAGTTTTGGAAAGACCAAGATCTCATAGATAAATAGAGAGAATAGTGAATAATATTTGGGAAGATATTTGAGAATATTTATGTCTTAGAGGAGCGAGGTGAATTAGGAGTGAGGGGCTGACTTTATATTGGATGAGAGCGTGATTTTTGAATATCTTATTCATTATTTTATTATTTTTCTTCTGACAAGAAATAGTGTTCATTATTGTAACCAAAAATAGTAAAAAGTTCATGTTACTTCAAACCAAGTTTGATTAAATCACTAATACATCACGTATGACCCAATAAATCCGGTATTTAGTATTTATCATGAAATGTCTTATTTTACTATTCACTAAAAATTAAAATATTTTAGAAAAATCCATAAAATTCACCATAACCCTTTTTCAATACGTAGAATTTAAAAATGGATTCCATTTTATCCAAATATTTTTCAAAATATTTCAACATTAATTTTAAAATAAAATAATTATTTATTTGAAATTTAATATTTTTAATTTAAAACCGATTTCAAAAAACATTCAAAAATTAACTGAGGTCTAAAAAAATTATACTAAAATCCTATGAAAAATATATATTTAAGAATATAAGTTATGATGATGAATTTAATTTAAAATCAATTTATCAATTTATTATTATAATTAAATACTTATTTCTCATAAAAATACCAACTATTAATTATTAATTTTTTTAAAAAAGTGCATGTTTTTATACTTACATGGGTGATGTGCCTATTCATATGGGTTATATTACTATTCAAAATGGGACATTACTATTCAGATGGGTCAAGTGACTATTCACCAAAATTTTATGTTGATCCTATTAGGATATATATATCTTACTAATCACAACCGTGTATGTCTATTTTTTGAAATTCAAAACACATAGATTGAAAAATTATGTTTAATAGCTAGGTTATAATAAAAAAAGTATTTTTTTCACAGAGACTTAGTGGTGCAAGCATTGCATTCAATATTAAATTTCTTTGTAAAACCTTGGTGTGTAACCCAAAAAATAAACCTAACCTATTTTTTATGTTTAGAATAAAAAAATTACAATATTTTATGAAAATAATTTTCTAAATTTGATAATTTTAACTTTCTATTAAAATCATTATTTATTTGAAAAATATTTATTTTTATATTATAAATAATATTATCAAACTAAGTAAAATTGATTAATGCCTCATAAAATTATCTTATAATCTATGAAAACAAATTAATAATTTATTAATCTATTTTTTTATGAAATTTTATTCTGATTCATTATTTTAATTATAAAATTGTAACTAAACATTTAAATTTTATAAAAATACCAACAAAAAATATATAATTTTAAAACATTTATTTATTGAGACCATGACACAATTATTTTATATTTTCATTTAAAATATAAATAAATTTTATTTATATATCTATAGTCACTATCCCTATGAGAAAACATACCATACCAATAACAGATTATTGGTCTTTTCAAACAAACCGTGAAATGTTTTTTTACCTCACATGGAACATGTTAGGGTATTCCATCCAGATTTCTTAGTTGAATGATTATCCATTTCATTAAACCATAAACACTTCTCACTATTGTCAACCCAACGAAAATATAAGTATGAAAAACTTATCAAAACATTCTCAATACAAAAAAAAATTCTCAATATATTTATATTCTCAAGAGAAAAAAGATATTGGTTAACTTATATTCAATCATATGTAAAATATATTTATTTTAATACCAATGTAATAAATAAAAATTAAAGTGTACCTATCCAATATTGTAAAAGTTTCTTCATATGATGCTATATTATCGTTATTTTTCATCAATTGTATGAATATTTCTCTAATATCATCCCTAAAGACATTGGTAAATATTTATCTATGAATGTATTCTTAAATTTATCATATTCCATGGAATCAATATCATCTCTCTCCATATCCATTATATTAATAACAAATTAATTCCATTTATTGGATTCACCATAAGAATGATAACTATAAAAATAAACTTTTGATGTTCTAAACATCCTAATATATAAAAAAAACATTTTAGAGCATTGATCCATCCATTTGATACCATGAGATCTATGGTTCCCCTAAAATTTGAAGGGTTTTGTTTGATGAAATTATAAACTACTAACATGTTCCTCTTTTGTAAATCATGGAACTCTCGAAAATAGATTCCACCACCAATTATAGACTATTTTAACTAATCCATCACTATATAAAATTTATTAGTTCTAATTCCAAATATTCATGGATGTTTATTTTAATGACATTTTCCTCTTCATTCATTCATACTTCATCTCTTTTTTTCATACCTAGTTAACCATTTTGAAAAGTCATTGATTAGATGAAACAAAATTCCAATATTCAAATATTATATAATTTCAAGTTAAACATAATTTAAAATATTTTATGGTATTATACTAACAGATCATATCCTATAAAGTTGTTTAAACCTTTACTCTGATACCAAATATAAGAACCCAATAATAAAACATTATATAATCTTAAGATTTTAGTCAGTAATTTTCATTCTTAAATTTGTATGATCTTTATGGTATATATTTTTATATAATTTGGTCATAAATATTTCATAAAAAATCATATTATAATATGTAAACATATACTCTATATCAATATTTCTGACAATATATATTTTTTAAAATGAATAATGTTTTATTTTATTGAAAAAATATCGTGAATTTAATTATGACTTATTATTTATTCATAATTATCTTTAAACCCTATGAATAAATTTAAAAACATTATATGAGCATAAAAATATTAGTAAGGTACATAATAGTTTGAAATATGTTAATCTATTAAAAATATGAAAACCCATAAAATGTTTACCTTTATCTCAATATTATGTGATATTATGAAATAAATTATATCAATAAGTAAAAAAAAAATTCCCAAGTATACCATTAAAATGGAAATAAATAATATAAAAATAATTTTGGGTAACTAAAAGTATTATATTCATAACCCATGTAAGAAATAAATGGATCCATATTAAATACACAGGAGAAAACTCACCAGTTAACTCCATCCTTCTTTTATTTGATGATAATGAACATTAAACAATGCATTGGAGAGATATATCATGCTCACCCATCATATATGCTATTCCAATAGAACTATTTACTCTTAATAATGTTAAAAAATTTACTATGGTTACTATTAATAATGAAAAAAAGTAAAATTGACCTATTTAAGAAATCGAGAAAAACTAATTCAAAATATTGAAAATAAATCCTCATTCAATTTTTAGAAGTGGTAGAAATTAATTTTACATTAAAATGATAATCATAATGAAAAATAACTTTTTAAAAAATTTATTTTATGCCAAAAAATTAACTTATAGAAAAATTAGGTATAATGTTTATTACTATGACTTAATTAGATTAATTATAATAAAAGGAATTTTATGTTACTTTATTATAAAATGGATGTTTTTAATTACTTTGTTTATTAAGAATAAATGGTAGTTTATATAAAATCAGTATAGTCACTATTCACTAAAAAGTCAATATTTTTAGAAAATAACAAAATACCACTATAAGTTAATTTTTATATCCGAAATTTAAAATTATATTCACCATTTTATATTAAAATTACAAAATTTACAAATAATTATTTTATGTAAAATCATATTATATAATAAAATTAATTTAATATTGATAAAACAATTTTATTTTTATTGAAAATTTACATGATATTCGTAAAATAAATATAACTATATAAGTTATAATTAATGAATATTAATAAGAAATGAAATATATTATTAAATTTATGTTGTTTTTTTTACACTATGAATGACTCAAATAAAACACAGAAACATACACATGGAATGTAAAACCAAAGGAAAAAAATGGAATAATATAAAGTTGGAAATAATACTTATAAAATAAATTGATTCCTAAATGTAATATTATGTGCAAAAGAGAAAACCATTTTATTTATTATATCAAAAGTATAATAATTATACAGAACATTAAAAAAATCAATAAAAATTTATTTCAGATGACTAACACTCTATAAAAATCTAATCCACGAGAAATTCACTAGATATAATTTATTAATTAGGATTCAATATGTAGAAATAACACACATCCATAAATAGGAATTTTTACCTGTTAATTATAGAAACACCACATTCTAACTTTCATAGTGAATAATATGTTTTTAGTTATGATTATTGATCCCTAAAATCCATTTTACCTCAACCGATTCCCCAATAAAAATTTCCAAAAACATAATTATATATACGTATCTTGTTCACAAAACATTATAAACCTCCTTGATACCATCAGAAGACACAATCATCTAAAAATCGCAGTATTTTCTGAATATATTAATATAGTGTTTTCTATATAATAATCCAATCACCTTAATCTATCTAATTTTATAAAAATTATATTCTATTGACTATTGTTTTGATTAATTTAAAAAAGATATCACATCATAGTAATCTACAACATAAATACTTATTTCCTTGAAAACCTCAGAAACTCTCTAATACTGTGGAAAAATTACATCGTTCCTCCCTCTCAACAAGAAATGTTCACTATTCTATTTCTATTCACCTAAGTCCAACAAAGGCATGATATTTCCTTTTACTTTATTCAACATAATTTTTAGTGAAAATTTCCATCATATTTTATCTTTCATCTATGTTCCATAGATCTTACATTTTCTCATCCAATATTTTTCCAATGAATTGTTACTGTAGTTTGATATGTTTTTTCCTTACATGGAACACTGGATTTAGATCCAAGTGAATCACACTATGATTATCCCAAAATAAGATTCCTTCTTCCTGAATTCTTCCATGATACTTCAGAAAATTATTTTACAAAACCAAATCCTTCCCTACATATTATGCAGCTAAATACTCATATTTTGGTGTGATTAATGAAATGATCATCTGTAATTGTGACATTTAATTAATCATTATTCCCCATTGTTAAACACAATAATGGACATTCCATTCTGGGTGTTTTAATATCAAGAAAAGTCTACATCCATAAAACCTAATTTTCATCCCCAAAAAATAGTGTAAAAAATTATATTCCTTTCATGTAATTGATAACACATTTGAATACTTCTTAGTTTCCCCCTCTAGGGTTTGAGATAATGCTACTCACAATTACACCTAAAAATGAAATATCCATTGAAGTACATATCATTACATTTATCAATATTCTTAAAGATTATGTAAATGGAACATTGATCATGCAATTAATCTATTATATCATTAGTAGTCCATGAAACATAAATAATATAATGTTTCTAACAAGATATGTTGATATTATCTTGCATTTGGACTTTAAATACTATTCCATGATTTTTTGGATGTAGTCCTTTTTAGAATACACCAATGTTTTGGTTATCCTATCCCACCCAATGATTATTGCCATGATTTTCCTAGAATAACCAAGATCCTTAATTTTGAATCATCTTGGACACTGATTCTCTCAACTATTATAATCATGATACATTCCAAACTACCAACAATGTATAATTAATATACAATATACTTATGATGAATTCTCTACCATCCCATTGTTTTTAGTAATAACAGTGATCCATATTTCACATCTAGATTCATTATTCAAAACTAAAACTATCAAACAATTTATGCTACTATATGTAATTTTTATTCACCAAATGATGAATTTTATTCAACTTACACACTAATTTATTGTTTTCTTTTTATAATAAATCCATTACTTTATTCATATACATTTATTCATCTAACATTAAATAAAGGAAATCAATGTTTTCATCCATCTATTATAGATATATATCGTCGTATTGTACAATGTCTAGGATTATTCATATAATTATCTACCATTGATAAAATCATTTTGGAAATAAATTCCATCCATTTCTTGAAATCTTTTTACCACCAGTAGCTCTTTGTAATTATTTTTTCTATCATCTTATTACTTTAAACCATACACCCAATTATTCATAAATGTTTATTCTTTTTTGAAATTCAATAATCTCCCAAGTTATATTTGAATTCAATAGAGGCATATCATCCTATATTTATGACTTATATTTTTTCTCGTCGTTGGGTGTTACTACCAATTCTAGAATTTTGTGTTCTTTTACATACATTAGAAGAATAAAGTTAATATCAAACCCAAACCTTAAAACCAATATTCAAATTTTTATTTATCTCCACATCTAAATTAGATTCCTTGTATTATTCATCTTCAAAAAATATTTCAGATACATAATGTTTGTTACTCCCAACTGAGAATCACTGACCCATAAAAATTCCATCATGGATTATAATGGTATTACTATGGGAATTTCAATATTTCCATCATTCTCATCTGAGTTCTCCAAAAAAGATTCCATATGGTGGTATAAAACACATAAAAATCTAATTCAATAGCTGATTTATTCCCCTCCAATTCTATTCCAACCATGATTTTCACTATCCATATAACCTTCTAATTAAAGAGAACATATCAGATCCAACTGATTTTTTTTCCTCATTCCATTCCCAAAATCCAAAATATTAGTATCCATACCAAATGAAAGAACATGATTTAGTTTGTAATCTGAGTATATACCAATCCTTAGCATCAACATGAACTTATTAAAAACTTATTATGATTTTAAGGAGGTCATCCTCTAGTATTTACCAGACTATAACTCATCCAGATGTTCCTTTCTAAATTTTGACCTTGAATTCCTATTGACTAGATACAATGTTGTGTTGAGTGACTCTTCCAAAATTTCATTTTTTAGTCTTCAGGGAAATCTCACATTTTTACCCATCTTTGTTAATGCCTCATTAATTCTTGTATCCATTCCATTCTATTGTTCCATACCAAACGTAATATTATCATTCCTTATCCCCTTATTTGAGTGGAAATTTTTGATGTTGTGTTTGGTACACTCACCACCATTTTCTAAAAGGATGAACTTCAATTTCAAAATTCAATCCCTTTTTACAATTTATTTCAATTTAATGAAATCCTAAAAAAAATCTTATATATTATTTATAAATTAGGTCAATAATTTTACATTATCATCATCAAAGATCCTATGAAAGTGTAGAGAACCCTGACTGGTCAAAATAGGTAAAGGTATTTAAATGTATATGAGAACAAGTTATAGATTTTAAGATATGGTCTTATATCTTTAAGGAATGAATGGAAACCTTCTATATTTCCCCAACACATAACATTTAAAACTTCAAATCTCTATGTGATCAATCTTTACTATGTATTTAGCTGTTAAAAATTTAAAATTATTTTTGTTGAGGTAACCATGACCTCAATTCTAAAATTACATTTTATTAAGAGTTATGATTCAAAAACTAATCTTTAATTTTAACATATGGTTATGTAAATAATTATATCCTTTACCATTTATTAAAACACCATGTAGCCTCGAGCAACCATCCACACTCTATTATTAAAGGTTGCTCCAAAACCTACCTTATCATGTTGTCTAACTGATATGATATTATTCCTAAGACCAGGAATGTTTTTTCATTCTATAAGATTCAATAATCCATAATTATTCATCTGAACCATTGAAATATTATTTTCCAAAAAACATTCATGGATTCATCATCCACTATATGAACTTGACCACAAATCTTAGATACATAATTGAATTTGTATCTTTGTTCACCAGTTGATCAATAGTATTTTCTAAAGTTAGTCACCCAATATTCCATCAGATTATTAACACTGACCAATAGGTTGTTTTCACCTTATATCATGTTAATGGATTTGGAACATCTATAATTTGATTCCCTTATAAAGTTCTCCCTAACAATTTTTTAATTATTATTAATATTCCCTTTATTTCCTCAATTCTATTATATTGGACTGGAGCCACATAGCTTACCCCTACTTCTCTCTTAAGACATATATTCTAATAGATTATTATGGTATCCCAATTTGGGTGACCATACTCATAATTTAGAAAGTATATCACTGAAAAATAGTGATTGGAATTCCCTCTAAATAAATTCCTCATTGAGAATCAAATTTAGGAAATCCTCATATACATTATCCATCTTTTCATAGGACTTACTCACAATAGTCACCATTGTATATGTTGTCTTTATATGTTGTGAATTTAGACGCAATTCCTATATATATTCCATGAATTTAGCATTCATCGATTCAGCTTACCCTTAAAATAATATTGAACTCATTCGCTTGATATTCCAATGGGTTTCATTCTGAAATGAATAAGTTAAAATACCATCCCATCAAAAACATATTATTAATAGTTTTTGGTTTCTAAAACATGTTTTCAATGTATTTAATGATTTCCACCACTTTATTTAGATATAGACTATTAAAGGAAACATTGAATTTCATTGAGATTCAGAAAAAACTTATATGCATTCTTTTGCAGTCATTCCCATTCCACCTTTTTATATTCTTTGTAAAAAAGATTGTATGTTGAGAATCCATGTCCTCATAAACTATAAGATCATCTATATTCGTTATCAAGAATCCAAAATCCATCATACCAAACATAAAAACTTGTCACTTACCTTCATATGATTACATTTATTTAATTTAAAATAAAACATACACTAAAAAGTGATATATCATCAAAGAAAATTGAAAGAGAAACATGAGATACCTCTTATTTCTTGAGCCCCATGATCTGATACCACTTATTAGAAATCCCAATAACCTGTTCTTATGATACAACCACCCAAATAAGGATACTTGATCCACCAAATACATTTCACAACAAAGGTTCTACATAAGAAAAAAGATTCCTCTAGAAGTTTTCATATAAAGACTAAATATTCTGGAAGTAAGAAGTATTTGAACCCTAAGGACCAAAAAAATATTAAATTTTACACAACTCAATGAAATATTACTTTCATAAACTTATAATTTAAAACTAGAATTAAAATACCAAAATAATAAAAGAAGAAGAAAAGAACAAATTGTATTAATGTACTTCAGTCAAGTTATCCAACATGCATGGGAGAAAAACTGTTTCTTTATTATTATCATCAAAATTAAAAAAATATAAACAACTAAAAAATACAATATGTATGAATTTTTATAGATTATTAAAACGACGTAATACTAGGATCATATATGAATTCACTAGGAGAACTATTCTTGATTAGGATTCACTATGTTAAAGGTACCCAACTCCTTTTATATGAATTCCCCTCTGTTCATTCATATATCACAAACTTCTAGTTTTAATGGTAATAAAAACATATTGTATTGTAACATTTCTAGAATCATTAATCTAGATAACCCCCTGATATGTCACAATTTCTCAACCTCCTTTATACTATTACAATATATAAACATCAGATGTTCCCACTAATGTATGGAGAGTACGATCATACATTTTCCACACACTGATATGATCACCTTGCGTTAAAAAATGTATAGAAATTGTATTTTTTATAAATGAAAATGGGATGGGATAAAAGATATTTCACATGCCAACACCTCTTTACACTATAAAATTTCTTTTAACCACTCTCAACAGACTAATAATCATCAATTTTATTTTTAAAAAACTTTTTTTGGAATAGTTAGAACCCATACATGTATATAATTGAAACCATAAAAAAATAAGATATGGATGAACCATTAAAAAATAATTTAATACCATTATAAACATTTTCCATAAATAATTTCTAATTGATACTATTTACCTCTCTAGCCAAGTCATCCTTGATAAGGTCTTCAAACCAATATTCTATATTGTCCCACATTTGAATGTACTCAATTTTTATTTTCCCTATATTAACACCTTTTACTACAATATGGTCCTTCTTATTGATCCACAATTTATACTAATTATTAGTGTTGACAATGATAAATCACTGTTCAATTTTATATATATCTTCAATGGAGGCATTCATATAGAGAGATTACTACAAAATTTCTACCTTAGAGTGGTTTATCAACTCCTAGAGTTTGTCATTTTCTAAAAACTACTTGAATTCCTCCCATTGTTGGACTTTTGAAATGAGTATATTGAGATCATCACACTCTATGGTGTTCTCATTGTCCACCACCACCGAGGATTCCTAAATCTTACCTGGTTCTTCCATCACACCTCTACAATTTTATTCAATGGAGGAAATTTTATCAATCATTTGTGTTCCACACCGAACCATTGAAATCACATTCTGATCCCACTCCTTATCTTTTTGTTTGTAGTCCGTCTCTTTAGGCCCTGATTTCATAGAATAACTTGTCTCTATTAGTTTATGAAGGTTAGAATTGGTCTTTCATCATTTAGATTTCTATTTTTAAGAAGAATGAAGGTGTCTATATACTTATTTACTTTTATACAGTTCTTCCTCCTTCTATTATGAATTGATATTCAATGTTTCCACACCACACATTCATCTAATAAACTTCTAGAGATCCGAGCACTTGCCTCTACCCCAAAGATTTTTCAAACTTCCTAATAAGACTGAACCTGAATTGGATTTGGTTGATCCTGATCCAAACCTCCAATATCAAATCCTTTGAAACAGTTGGCTAGATGAATCAATAGCCTCACCCTCCTTGAACATGACCATTTAGATGTTGTCTCAACACCCCATTTTACTTTTATACTTTTAATATTGTAATCCTTTTCAACTTTTTTAATTATCATTTGATAATCCCTTATTTTACTATGTTGACGTTAGGAAACACTATCCATTAACCATAAAACATTACCATGTACTTGGTTCTATGACTAAATATCATTGCCTCAACATAAAATGTTTCCTAGAATAGGATAGACGGACTAGAGGCACCCAAGACCTCTAACCCCTAGACATAGATGTATCATGTAATTCTAAAATAGAAATGTCATGTTTCAACCTACTATATATATATCGGTGAATTTTGGTTCAATAATCCTTGAGAAAACCTCCTTTCAGGTGGGAACATCTTTTTGTACTTCTCTCACACCAGTTTTCTTTTTGACCTCCTAAAAAAGAAGATTGGCGCTCTTGGTATACCTAAACTTGAAGTTATTTCTAACCTATAGTAGGCACAAAATCTCGACCCTGCCACCAGGACCTAGCCCCTCCTCGCTCATCATCTCAATATAGTTCAAGGTCTCTTTCCCATAAACTTCCATTAGATGACCATGAATCTTGCAATAATATCAAAAATAAATGTAATGCACAAAACATATAGGTTTTCTGTACAATAATTCCTCATAAACCGATAAACATGCATAATCAACTAGAAATCATGAAACATCTACTTTGACACAAATTCTTGGATATTTCAGGTGGAAGACCACCCAAGTTCTAATATCGAAACATAAATACCAAACCTATAAATTCCCAAGAATTGAATTGATTAGAGGTTTTGAAATGGATGAGGGAGTTTAAGAAAAAATTCCCAAATCAGTGTCGTAAATGAATCTCATTACATATAAAAACAAAGGACCACATAAATTAGAAGAATCATACTCTATTATAGATTTTAGGCTTTCCATACCAATCTAAAATCAGATCCTCCTCGCAATTAAACCGAATAATCATATTCCAATCATCTAGAGGACCAAAAGTTCCTCGACATTGTAAACCCCAACAATAAAAGATGATTTTTTCAAATGAGTCAACCTAAAAACATGATTTCATAAAATATAATTTTAGAGTTAGATTTAATAAATACGATTCATCAGTAAACTCATATTTTGAGAGTGAAATATATGAGAAACCATTGAAAAGATCCTGAACTTTAAAGAAAAGTTGTATTTGGGGACATGTTTATGGTTTTGAAAAGGGAGATAAAAGGCATGTGCAGACCCCCATAGTGGATGATATGTTATAGATTAAATGAATTAATGAGTATAATATAACAAAAATGGTGTCAGTTTTCTCAAGTAAATAAAATTAAAATTCTTTATATACTATCATGGTATCAATGAATTATTTTTGAACAAAAAAATCCTTAAATCGTTCTAATGAATGTTCCGTTTTTTCTCAGTCCAAATGATAGAGTTACACTTTTTATTGAATAGACCTTCAAATATAAAAGTTGTGAACTTGAGATTAAGAGGCTTAGCGAGTTCATGAAGATTTAATTCCTTCTTATTATTCTAAAAACATACATCTTATTTATGGTTACCTTGTTACTCGTGGAAGAGAGGACGAAACACATTTTTTACATCTTGAATGATGTATCTATACTGGGTTAAAAAAAGAATAATATTATTACACAATATTGGAGAAGATTGAGAAAATGACTCAAACAAACCTTAATCAGCTAAAGGATGAACTTATAGAAAACTGCCTATAATTTCCACTCATGAATCAATAATGATATGGTTGGAGAATAATATAAATTTATAAGAAAAAAAAATAATAAAAATAATTATTATGAGACATAACACTATAAACCAAATATATAAATAAATAATCTAGTATCAAAATTTTAAGATAAACTTATTTACACCAAAATGGTACCTAATTTTTTAAATTTTAAATTTAAAAACATAATTAATCAAAATTATTTATCTTATAAAATCATCTTAAATATCTTTTAATACTTATCTTTTTTCAAAATTTGACTTTTGAAAAAATTTATAAAACAAATATATTAAAAATATTAGAAACATTGTTTTTAACTCCTTATAAAAGTTTCCAAATCATTTTAAATTTGATTATGGAATGAATTTTAGAAATCCCCACCTTATAAATCTTTAAAAAATATGATTATGTCCCTTGAAATTTTAAAACTCAACCCCTCAAAAGGTATTTCCCAAAATTCCCTCTTGAAAAACTAAATCAACCCAATAGAATAACTTCAGTAATTCTTAAATTACTGATAAATTAATTGTAGATGAAAAATATAAGGGATTAATAATGATTTGAATTCATAAATAAACATTTTGAAAAATATTAATTGTGTAGGGGTTGGATTAATAGTCTAGAAAACCATTAACTAAAAATGTTATGTCCACTACAAGACTCCCAGATTAGGATTCACATTCTTTACATGATTTTATAAACAACTTATAGTAATAGTGTAACCCAGGGTTTCATTATATTTTCTCCCAAAATCTTAATATTTATAAAAAACTGAAAAATAATTTGTGTAAAATAATAAATACAAAAACAAATACTGAAATGTTTAAATGAAGTTAAGAAAAAATATCAAATTTGATACACACACATCTTTTACACCCCAAGTAACTCAATTTTTAGTATGTAAAGTGTTTTTTAAACACTTAAACATACAAATATATTGTTCTCTTTTGATCCTATATCATATTTACCCTAATACTCAAATTTTCAACCAGGATTTGATACAATTTTCTTATTAACCAACCCATGATATCATAACCCAAAATTTGATTTGAGCCATAATATGGACCTAATCATGTTCCCAATTCGCAAAGGATAAAAAATAGTATATAGTAGTTAATGTAAACATCATTGGGAATACTTTTTCTTGATAATTTAATAATTAATAAGCAACTGCCATTAAAAATTTCATCATGTCCACTAAATAACTTGGAGATCTAAAAAATTTGAAATAAGTCATTTTTACTGATAAATAAAACCAAATAAATTTTAAATAAGTAAACAAAACTCATCAATGTCAAGTAAAACACTAATAATTATAAAAAACATCAACATAGAAAAATTGTAAAAATAATATAAAGACCATCATAATCTAGGAAGAACTTGTATGATAATGTTAATGTGTAAAGATACATAATTTGAGTATAATACCAAAAATATAAAGACCTCAACCATCCCAAAAAATCTATGATTATGTGTTAAGTGGAAAACGTCACCTGCCACATCAATTAACCTGAAATGGAATAACCAAGATCTATCAGTTACATCCAAGAGGAACCTATATTGAACCTATAATATGATAAGAATTCAACAATAGTTCAAAGTAGTAATTCTCTCCATACCCCATGCATAAACATTAAAATTTAATCCATCAATGATACTTTTAAATACTATTATAAATGTAAATTTTATTTTTCAATAAAATAGATTATATAAGACCATCTATTAAATACATTATTCCTAGTATATTTGAGTTATTTAATTATTCCCAAATAATTTATAAGGATTTATTATAAAACATGGAATTAAAATAATGTAGTGATAGATTTTAAATAATACATAAAAAATATCCATGTTGATAAAAAAATCCCCAATAATTGATACATTTTTGGATTTAACAAGTTAAAATCAAAAAAAGATGTTCAAATTGTTTTAACAAAAGTAAGAATCAATGAAAAAACGCTAACATAATTATAATGATATATTTATTAATAAAATATCATAAATGGAACCATAAAAAATCATTACATGACTAGTTAATTAAAAATCATCATGGGAACACCTAGGATATCTAGAAAATATCTTGGAGAATAGAAAACTAAATCTATATAACTGTTACTTGACGTGATTAAATTAATCAAACACTTAGTTTTACCCCACCTCATATTTTTGAGAGGAAAACTATTCCAAGTTGATCATAGTAAATACATTAGACTACTAGCCATTGCGTAATTAGAAATTAGGGTAGTTCTCATAACTTGACATCTGACCCATATACCCATGTATTTTCATATTACAAATTAAAGATGATTTATTTATATGTAACATAAAAAAACTATATAACTAAAAATAGTCACAACACACCCTCACCTTCAATCACGCTTTATAAGAGCAATAACCTTGTCATGAATAATTTTAATAATAGTATCCCTTATCTAGGATGAATTTATAATTATAAAACATCAATTTCATCTTTAATGTTTACGTAAAAACTCCAAGGTGATCACATCAAATGGGTAAGTGAAATAAGAATACCCATTTTACAAATTTTCAACTATGAAATATGAATATCTTAAGAGAAACAAATTTTTAGAATCATATTTAAAAAACATTGAATATATCATGAAAATTCCAAAAAATAATATATTCTTAAATATTATATTTTAATGTCTAGGCACCCCTGATTTTTAAAATAGTCATTTTAAATGACTCTTTAAGTAATATAAATGAACACTTGGTGAATATAGTTTTTATAAATAATAGGTTAACTATGTTAGGTGAGAATATTCTATTTTATACCCAATTAAATTCATGATAAAACAGAACACATTTGATAATAAGTCATTAAATATTTATACTACATCATTGAAATCAATTATAGTACGTATTAAATGTATAATATCGCTCATGGAAATATATTTAAATTGTTTTTCATGGAGAAACCTACCTCATTCCATGAATGCATTGAAAAAGTTGTTCATGAAACACATATGGGTCAATGATTCCATTAAAAGATGATTACAAAACTTAAAAAAATGAAAATTTAAAATAATAATTAAGAAAAACTAAGCCCTATGTTTATATGGCTATTTACGGTAAAATAAAATATAAGATAGGGGAGATGAATAAGGGAGGGAAATTATTTAAGGAGTTTAACTTAATTAATAATTATAATAAATAGAAATAAATCACATGGTTTTTTCCAAGAAGAGGTTAATGAAATTGTGTGAAAAATATTTTGAAAAAAATATATAAATAAAAACTATATATAAGGAAATTTTCATTGTTTTACAATATTCCATAAGAAACCAAGAACAAGTCATATGAAATCCATTTTCAAGAAATAATCATACAGAAGGATATATTCATAGCTTAGGAGATAGTGTTCCAATTATCTTGAAGAGAATATAAAAAAGTTACCCATATGTATAGATATATACATGTTTTTCCTAAATATTTTAGAAACCAATACACAAACCACGTATAATTCATTGGATGTTTCCACCCTCATAACATGATTTGGGAGGATGGTTTTCACCAACTGTTCGTTAGCAATGTGCTAACCATGCAACTTATTCAACATCCCAATTTTTCAAACACTTCAATAGAATTTAAACACTAAATACAGAGAAATGACAAAATCAATGAATTATAAATGATATAATCGAAAGTGGCATTATGGGCGTGACAAATCCACATTAGATCAATTCTTTATTAAGAGAATTGTATGTGTAATGAACCTTATTATTTCCCATCTTGCACTTTACTAGATATTTGAATTGTGTTCAATGAATAATATCCTCACTCAATGGAATAGATATATCAATATTTTTTAACTATTTCTCTTACTTTGCCATTATATCCAAATAAATAGAGTATCTACAATATTAATACATGGATTCAAGGGAAAAGAGTTTTCTATGTCACCATGCCATGTGACATTTATGTAACTATTTAGATATTTCACCAATAAATCCTAATTAAAATACCAACCATATTTTTCTCAAACGTTTTTAATTTATCCAATGTATGCTTCAGTAATATATCAAAAAATATTTAGTAAAAATTTTATAACTACAATATCTAAAATATTCTATTTTAATCATTACGATGGAAAAATTATGTCTCTTTAGTCAAAGATTAATCTCATTCTATATAATCTTCATTACTATCCATTATTGAAATAAAAAAATCATTGTGAAAGAATGATCCAAAAATATAAATATATATTCACTTGTCTCTTTCACCAATTTGATGTATTACAATGGCCAAATTTCTACCACATTAAAAGTTCCACCATGGTCAATTTCTATAAAATATTATCTTGAAATATCTCTAGGATTTGATTAACAAAACCCAAAACATGTAACCCATAAATGGTCATTTAATACAATCTATAAAATTCAATTCAAACATCTTATAAAAATTTAATAAAATCAAATTTTTTTAAAATATAAAATTCTCTAACTTCCACATAAACTATAATGAATTTTACCTTAACATTACAAGGTTTATCCAAGTCTTCCCTTTTTCTCTAAAAACCATAACCTTCAAATCAATATTTTTTAAAAATAATGATGGATACCTTATTTGATACATCATATATTGATCACACTATAACATTGAACCCTTCAAAACATGTTGTCGTTAGGTTCTATTTAATGACAATTGTCACCAATAACTCTTCCAGTAAAACACCTTGGGATATTCCCTTAACCATCACTACTTACCAGCTTTTATTAAAAATGGTATTAAAAATTTGAATGGTTTTCATCATAATAATTATTTAAAAATATCATCAAAATGTTCACTTATTCATCATGATCACAATCATTACATGTTTTTTCCTACATATCCCCATTTTTGGCATACATGAGAGACATGATCAACTAATCCACCGAACACCATGATGAATTCTATTTTCACTTAAAATTACTTAATAAAGGTTGTCGTATAGTATCCCATGGACTCTAATGATTTTTCAAAAAATAATTCCACCACAGTTTTGGATTCTATACTATAACATGTTTTGTGTACCCTTGATGCGTTTCCTTATCATGGTGGTCATTATAACTCTCACTAATTATCCTTTACTCTGATTCATGAATGATGCCCTCCAAAATTCTAAAAAACCTAGATATTGTTCTGATAAGAATTATTTTCCCAACATCAATAGGTAATGATATGTTCATCAATAATAAAAACCTATCACAGATTAATATAATCAATTCTACACCCCTCCATGCTTCAAAATTGATTGAATATCGTCCTTCAACTTCAATCACCAATAATTTTCAGCAAATTCAGTATTCTTTAACCATGGTTTATCAGTCAACTAAACTTAATCACCCATTAATGAGAGTTAGCATTTTAAAAAATTCAATATGTTTTTCAATGTACACTAACCACTCGATTATTATAAAACCTGAGAAATTAACTCATTTCTGATTATTTTTTATTTTATAAATTTAATGATTAAAGGGATTGTATCTGGATATTTAATTATTTTATTAATTTTTTTGAATAGAGTTTAAATATATTAATTTATTTTTAAATATATTTAATTAATTATAAATTAGTTATCTTTGTTTTTTGTAATGATTTATAAAAAATCAGAACATAATTTTCATCTTTTCTCAATTTCCATCAAAATTTTCAATGTTAAGAATTTGAATTCTGAGAAGATGAATGAATCAATGAAAACTGAATCTGAGAAGAGTTTTAAAGTTTAATTCTATGAAATTTTGTTCAACTTGAGGGGAATTTAAATATAGATGTTACATATTTCTTGAAGTTACTTTTTATTTCAAATTTTACAATGTCTTTAAATGAATAAGAGTGCCAGAGACCAGTGTGTAAAATTAATGTTGTGATTATGAATAGGGAAATATTGAAAAGACCTCGAGAGAAATTGGATATATAAGGGTTATCATTTCCAATATTTAAAATTAATTTCTTGAATCTAATATATTAAATTGAAAAAATAAATCAATAATAAGAGTGGCTACTATGCTTACTATGAAAAAATGGTTATTCATTGAAACCTCTTTGTATATATAAGGGTAGCCAGAGTAGAATGGTATTGAATGTAACACCCCAACCTAGTTACATGAATCCGGTGGATTATTTTACTACATTAACATGATTTCATGGAATCAAATTACGAAGGACCGAATAGTTTAGTAGTTTCTTGGAAACAATATAAATATATAACATCCAAATTACTACTTGAAATGAAATACATTTTATAATTTACACAATAAACATCCACGAAAATAAGATTATACTTACAATTAATTCAAAATAATCCTCCTCAAATCCTTGGAAAAAATAAAACATTTGAAATCGGTGATCTCAGATGATCTGTAAGGGTAATCAATACAGTATAAGATATAAAAAAAATCATTAGGTGTGGTGAATAACTAAAAATAGATTCCTATAAAAGGTAAGCATGAGTATAACCTGGTAGGAATAAGGGATAAAAAATTATTCCATAAAAACATAACCATGAGTATTATACTGTAATGGCCCGGACCTCTCCGGTCCATTTCTTTGTAAAAAAATTTGATGTGGTCAAACACGACACGTGTTGTAAAAATAATTTTTTTATAATAATAATTGATAATGGTGGCGTGAAAATATTTGGTGTTAATTAGATAAAATGGTTTTAATTTAATCATTGTAAAATATAAGAAATAAAATCGAATATATTTAATAAAATGATGGGAGGCGCATGGAATAAGTTATAAAGGAATAAATTAAAATAAATGAGGCTCATGTAATAAATTATAAAAGAATGAAATGCATGGGGTGCATGGGTGTGACCTTGTACAGGAGGCGTTGTGCGGTTCTCCACAATTAAAGTTGGAATTGTGTTAATAACATTAAAAGGGTATTATTATATAATAATTAGTTATAATAATAATAACATGAAGAGGCACATGAATGGGGTTCCCAACCATGCGTGAATATAATGTTATGGGATATATGGAGTAATTATATGAAAATAATGGGAGTCAATAATAATAATAATTATTAATGTTAATGATGGGGACCCGTTGATGAAATTGAAAGAGGATTTATTACTATTGAGTTAAATAATAATGATAAAGGTGACAGAAATATGTGTGTGATTTGTAAATTAAATTAAATGGGTTTAATTTCTGGTTAGTAAATTAAATTATTTGAATTTAATTAAATGGAATGGTTTTAACTTAATAACCATGGTAATCTAATTTAATGGGATTAAATTTGTACATTAATTATGGGTGTTATTATTATTAATTTTATTAAATGATAAAGTTGATGTGAGAATGGAGTTTGGGGCGTTCCACATGGAGTAAAAGAAATGGGAGGCGCCACTTTTGGTGGTGGAGAGAGAATCATGAAAGAAAAAAATAGATTGGAGAGAGAAACAAAAAATAATAATAAGAGAAATAAAATTAAAAGACAAATAAATGAAAAAGGAGGAATTTGTGCTTAATTATAGCGCCCATGAAGACTCCAAAACGTGATTTCTTTTGGAGTTATGAAAAATAAATAAATAATTGATTAATAATAATAATAAAATATTGTTATTATTAATTTTGTTGATAAAACACTTTTTTGTCCGTAAATTCTTCGTGCGACCTCAGTTTCATGAACCGTCAGTGGAAGTGCGACCCTGACTACGAGACAAAAATTATGAGTCCAATATTGGATGTCTTTTTTCGGGTTTTCGGATTGGGTACCCGAAACGCTCATGAATTAATAGATTTAATATTGTTATTATTACGGGATCTTGTATCCAACGTATCTCCCTTATACGGTATCAGATTGATGATCCGTCAGCGACAGCGTAACCCTGAAATTATGACGGTCATTTTAAGACCATTAATGAGCTACTTTTATGAATCATGCCTCGGGTCAACGAAACACCACATATTGATAGAATTATCATTATTATTAAAACGCGTGGAAACCGCATGACGTGTTGTGTGTTAACCAATCAAAATATGTAACGTATGTACGGTCACATCGTGTATTCATTAATGCATGATGAATATGGATTTACCTATTCATTGCCTATATAAGAACGAGGTCATGTTTTATCTTCCATATCGATCGCTTCTTTGTCGCACGACGACGCTCTTGGACAATCGAGAAGTATTCCTCCTCTAACTTCTTTGTCCGAGCTCCGAATTACGATCCGTCAGCGGCCACAGGATCGTAGCAACGAGACGAAGCTTCTAATACCAGACTTGTCACCTTTACTTCTGGCCTTCCTTCTCCAGCTTCCATCCTAGGAGGCGTTTGTCGGGTTTGGCGAAGGCGGAGGACACCGAAGGACGTCGTCGGAAGCGACGTGATCGGGACCTTTTGAGGTAGGGGTTTACCTTCGTCTCTCTTTTTGGTGCAACATGCGTGGTGGGATATTTTTCTTTTGTTCCATGGGATGCAGTTGAACTTTAAATAAAGATAATAACCGGATAAAGAAGGGTTTGGGGTTTTGTGCTGTTTCTATTGCCTTCTAGTTTCTTTATCTTCTGATTGTGATTTTGGATTGAAAGGCCTTTGCCTACTAAAAATCAAGGCCGTTGGTGGCCTTTGCGTGCACAATTGATATCTGAATTGTTTGTGGTTGGTTTTTTGAAAACATGGAAAATGGATAAGCACGTAAAGACTAGCTGATTAAATGAGAATGAAAACCTTGTGTGATCACCCCGATTGAACAAAGTTGGAATAATGAACATGTTGGTGGTTTGGTTGTTTTTTGGAAAATGCCTTTATTTATGAAAAGTGTTTTGATTATGAAAAGTGTTTTGAAGTAAAAGGTGTTTTCAAACGAGGAAATGTTTTGTGTGTGGAAAGGGTTTTATGTGTGGAACTTTGAAATAAATGAATGATGGAATGTTGTATGGTTGTGATAATCTCTTGTAAATGAAATGGCATGTGGTTGCCTGCGTTTTACCTAACCTTGGTTGTGGATGGCAGGGATATGTTTGTGAAAGGTTTTGTCTGGATGTTAGTTTCCCAGTAGTAATAATTTGTTAAACCATTGCATGAAACATGAAAACCTAAATGGGGTTGGGGGATGATTGTTTGGTTGTTGATGCATGCTTCGTGGTAGCAGTGCCGAGGCACATGCCCAGTTTCTCTTTTTAAGAAGCCATAGGTTGGGCTGTGTGTTTGGTATATGTATATATATAATTGTATCTTTTTGTTTTGTCGCACCACACCCATGTCAACCACCTAGTGACGAACACTCCCATTTTATGGGAGAGGGTGTTCCCCCTTAGTTACTAGCTCATTCCTGCTCCTTCTTCCATAGGCTATGATGGCTTGAGGTGACCTTACTCCCAAGACTCTTCGGGTAGGTCTCGGAGGCTGTGATGGCTTGAGGTGACCTTTAGCCCAAGACTCTTCGGGCAGGCTTACCATTCCCAAGAACCTTCGGGATGAGGACCAGGTGTCTGTGGGCAGGTTAGTGGTTGTGGACCAGGTGTGTGCGGGCGAGATACGTGGTTGTGAGGCCCAGGTGTGTGCGGGCGAGATGCGTGGTTTGGCCCAGGTGTGTGCGGGAGGGAAGAGTGTGGTAGCATCAGGACATTTGCCGTTAGGATGAGCAGCATCTAATTAAGTGGGAAATGGTGTGGGGTACCCAATACTTTTGTTCTATATATATACTAAAGTTGTTTGTGTTACTTGGTGAGTGTGACCAGTGAGGCTGGGTGGATAGTTTTTCCTTGTTAGTTTCTGGTTCTTCTGTTTTCTCACGGGACCTTAGGGTGTCTCCCCACTTGTGCACGAGAGCTTTAGGTTCTCTACTGAGTATACTTGTATGCTTACCCTACATTGTTTCAGGTTTTTAGGAGGACTACCAGGGACGTGCGGGACCCTACTAGTCAGGCAGTGGGAGTTGTGCAGTTGCTGTTTTCTTGTTTTCCTTTTGGTACTGTACTCACTTGTACTTTTGATCTTCCTTGTACTTGTACCTTGTTATAAAAATTGTTTAAACATGCATGTGGGTTTGTTTTGGGTTTATTTATGTACACTTGTTCTTTTCCCTTTTTGGTGGTTGACTTGTCCTATTTCCCGATCCAAAATAATAAAAAGGGTAATGCCTCCCATATTTGTGAAAACTCATACCCTTGGTGCTAGTCGCCAACCCGGGGCCTACTGGAGGCGGGACTCGGGGGTCATTATCTTCCTTTCACCATTGCCAGCTCAGTAGGGGCATCTTTGGTGGGAGGGGGTCGTGACATATACTAGTCGAATAACCACATGGACTATTAATTACTACTGTCATAATGAGGTAATTCATAATACAAGACTTCAAAACCATTTTTCCGAGACCTCATTCCAAGGCAATACAAAAAAACATAAAAATAAAAACTGGTTTGTCTCATGAGTCTTACCGATACACAGATGGGATATAATAGGCCCCACCTGAAACTTACTAAGTCCAATTCATTCCTCATATGAAAGGGGTGAAACATTACCAACATATACATTCATATTAAAACTAAAATATGAAATTTAAATAATATGAGAACTTAAGGGGTTCTCCCTCCACTTGGGGTTCCCCATCGCTGCCTCCCCCCTTCGACGTTGGGTCAGCTCATCTCTCCACGATGCTTTCTCGATATACCAGTGGTGGTGAATTATCTCTCTATGGTGGTTGCACATGACCTCATGGGCCCAAATGTCTGATATTTTTCACCATTGATAGTCTCTCACTACCTCCCTCCACCTTTATTGGATAGGGCTCCCATGGCAGCGCGATGATCATCCAGTGGCCGAGACCCAATTTCCACATCTGTGGGTTGCTGAATATTCTCCCATGTTTGGGGTGGGTGGTCTGTTGTGGTCTTCAAAGGAATTTTTTATTGTGGTGATGGGATTTGGGATTTGAACTGCAGCGGGGTCCAGAATGCTTTGGTGTTCAGGTGGCTATCGATGAGGTTATGGTTTTCTTTAATTCATATAGTGGATTGGAACATGGTTCTTATAATCATAATGGTATTTAGTGTTTCAATTTAATTTGTATGTGGTTATGTTGTTTTCATTCTCTTGATGGATGATTCTACTGAGGTTTTGAGTGTTTTGCGTTTTTTTCTATGGATGAATATGTTATTTATAGGAATTTCTTGGTGAAGTGTGAGTTGGTTTTTTGGATTGGATGTAATCAAGGAAATTGTGATGGTATTTTGTAGAAGGATGTTTTGATTTTTTAGTTATTTGGTGTCAAATATTTTATTTTTTGGAAGGGTTTTTCTGTGATTTTATGTTTTTTTGTGATCATGCTGTGCGTATCCACAGTGAGTTTTGTTGTGAGATTCGTCATGTGGTTTCGCATGTGATCTGTGGGTTTAGAATATTTCAAAAATAGTATTAGTGAACAAATATAGGGAGTTATCAAAATTTAAGAAGGAATTGAATAGATAGATTTAGTAGGATTTTTTGTGGTAGTTCATGGGCTCCGTTTGGTTGTTTGTTGATTCTGCATTATGATTCTTGATTGATTTTTGAATTTTGGGTATGTTTGCAACCAGAACAATACATGGATCAACATTATAAGAGGTTCAATGTTGGAATATTTCTAATAATCATTACCTTAGGATTTGGATGTTTGATATGGTATGACTCTTCCATAGATACCAGACCCGTGAAACCCTGCATGATACATCTATCCAAATGGTCATGTAATGGTGAATGCCTTTTATCATGATGCAGTCACTGGGGAGGGGTGGAACCTATAGTCTTGATCTGTTTTATCCTCTTTAATGGTTTTATTTTGGTTGAATGATTAGATAATGTGGTTTCTCAATTTTTTATAAAATTTTCTTATAATAAGAAAATTTAATTTTCAGTCAGTCAAATGAAAATCACTTTGCCCAATCATTAAACATTACAATTACCATTTAGAGTAATATGGTGAATGGTTTCAAGATAGCACATCCATATTAAAAATAATTATAAACCATTCAATTAAAAAATGGTATATGATATCATAAAATATTTATCAGAATTAAAAATAATAATAAGCAAGAGTCTTGAAATAAATGAAAATACTATTACAAAATCATCATGTAGTTATTAATATAAACACTATTTTACTTTGAAAAGAAGAGTTATTTTTGAAAAATCATTGTATAAAACCATAATTGAATTCATATATTTTTTCATAATAAAATTGTTTATTTTATAAAAATATTTTTTTCTAAAAATATATTATAGAGTGCATTTGAAAATAGTAATGAATTTGCGAAGTTCCCTTGAAAGGAGTTTTTTTATTGTGAAGAATTATTTAATTGATCCTATTAAAACATGTAACTCCCCATAAAATAAAGAATTATTCTGATTGGTATATATATATATTTCTCATATAATTTATGTGGATTACATAAGAATATTTATGAATTTCATTAAGTTATTTAGATAATATGAGTTACCCGAATGAAAATGGATGTTCGGTTAGAAAACCCTTACCACTTTTTAATCTATCGAATCATATTCCCCAATAAAAATAACCATAAAATTATACACTAAATAGAATTAAAATAAATATATTAATGATATGATACAATAATGGAATGTATGCATAAACCATACACAATAAATAGTGGTGAATAATTAATATCTCACAAAAATGGATGTGTGATAAGAAAACCATTACTGTTTGTCCGAACCTATTTTTTCACTTGACCTTATCATCCTACATATTAAAATTAAATAAATTAATTAATTAACTAAGAACCATTTCAATATATACTTTATTTATTAAAGTTTCATTGTGTTTATTTATGTCATTATTGATAAGTTATAACATTGAATTCTGTCATTCTCGAGTGTTTATTTTCAAGGTTTTCATAATCAGTTTTCTTATTTATAAGAATTGGTGTACATGTGGAGTGGATATAATTCTACTAAATTTATTTTATATTATAGTAAAAAAATAAATTAGGTTAAAGTTTCATATAATTCATTAGTTTATATGTTATGGGTACAAGTTATTATATGAAACATTAATGATAATCATTTAGATTATTTGGGCAGTGTTTAGATTATTACGAACTAGTTTTGTAATATAAGTTAATATTATGTATGTACACTAGTAAAAAAATATTAAATAGGTTATAATACATATTGTATAGTTTTTTCAAACCATAAAAATTGTTTCATGACCAGTCTTGTAGGATAAATTAAAGAATAAAGGTTCGTCATCCTCGAAGGTTGTAAACTAGAACATCCAGAATGATGATTAATTTTTTTAAATAATAGAGAGTGAGTGAGGAGACCGATGAAGTTTCCTTCATTAATGTGATATCATTACAGTGTATAGGATATACTAAATTCACCACGCTTATGCGTACAGATGATTTGAGGATAATATAATAATACAAAATAAATTGATAATGAAATTAATAGAAAAAATGTAGAGGGTTTACCTCTTGAAATATCCTGCATGAGAACCTCCCAAAGGGATAGAATTTTGGTATTTTGGGAAGTCCAAGAGCACCTGGAAGTGACGGTATACCATAAAATATTATTTGGGTAGAACTTTGAGAAGATACAAGGCTTAGAGAAGTGTAGAGAAGAATGAGGGAGGGGTGGTTTTTATAGTGGAGGAGAGAAGTGATTTTTGAATATCTTTATCATTATTTTAATATTGTTCTCATTAAATGCAACGGTGTTAGATTATTGTGAAAATAATATTATTAGTTTCATGTGAGTTCTAACTAGTGGTTTCATACATCATACATTATACAATGAATAATATATTTGACATGTAATGTATATAAATAGAAAATTACTATATTTCATTATTCAATAAAATTCAAATATTTCATTAAATCCCAAAAATTCACCATAACCCCTTTTTATGTTTAGAATCCAAATGTGGATTCCATTTTATTAAAATAATTTTTTAAATATGATAATTTTTTTATTATAATCATTATTTAACCGAAAAAATATAATTTAAAATTAAAATAAATTTTATAACACCCTAAAAATTAACTAATGACTCATTAAATTATACTAAAATAATTGGACGAAAAAATAATGATTTAGTAATATATTTTATGAAAATTATTTTTCATTTAAACAAGATTATTAATTATGAAATTATAATTGAATATTTTATAGTGACAAGAAAAATACAAACACATAATTATTAATTCTATTTCATTTACATGGTGACTAAATTTTACTTATACTTTTATGGGTGAGGTTACTATTGATATGGGTCATATTATATTCATAATGGTAAAATTAATATTTATAAATTTATATTACTATTCATAAAAGTCAATTTAATATTCAGAAAAATCAAGTTGATACTATTAGACTCTAAAAAACTTACGGATCAGCATGGTGTATATCCATCTTTCCATATTTAAATTAGAAAAGGGGAAAATTAAGTTTTAAATATAGGTTATATCATTAATAATGTGTTGTTTCATATAGACTCAGTGTTGTGTGCTAATAAACTATCTAATGAATTAAAATTATTTATGTAGTAATATACCATAAAATCATTGGGTGTCATATTAATAGTGAATATATGAGTAACATAATTTAGTATTTGCCAAAATAATTATAATATTCAATATATATTATTCTTTAAAATATTTAACTCAATAATCTATTGATAAAAAATAATGAAATTCACATATTCATATTCAAATATACTTTTACACAAAATAATACAATAAAATAATATTTGTTTTTATAGAACATTAATTAATTAATTTGAAAAAAACAAATTATAATTATTTATAAGTATTATTATTAATTAAAACAGTTAAATTTAAATTACTTAATGTATTTACAATTAAAAAAAATTATTGGGGTGTTACATTATTCCCCCCTCAACGGAATTGCATCTTCGCAATTCAAAATTGAACTTGCAAAGTTAAAGGTTGATACTTGAAAATTCCCTTGGTGGAAACTCAAATAGGAAGTAGTGTTAATAAAGTATCCTCTTAAAATAGGTTAAGATAAATGAGGTGGTCACCACAAAAATTATGCTTTCGAATGGGGTGACATTAGTTGGAAGTAAAAACCAGGACATGAAAGAAAAATAAAACTATGATGTTATAAAAAACGTGATAGAGAACATGTTCAAATGAATGTTGATTATTATAAAACTATATAATACTATATTTAATAAACCTTTAATATGATAAATGATTATGATTACATGAAATCAGTTTATTTAAGACTATGTTCTTTCAGTTCTGTAATTATTCAACACTATAAGAGTATAAATAAAAGTATCTATTTCATAAACACTATCTGATCCTTTGAATGTGAATTCAAATATTTATACATCATATCTTTGCACATGTTGCGTCATGTGGTAATTTAATACATTAACCTCTAGAATCTCAAACAATTATGAACATAAACAAATCATAAATGATTAAAATTTCCAAAACACAATGATACAAAAATTTAAAAAGAAGGTCACTAAATTTCTCAGATTAACTTATCATTATCCCATAATCAACATGAAGAAACCCTAAATAGTTTACATTAAAAATATATTAATAAATTCATCAGGTATCCTCTTGAAATAAATTAATAAATTAAATTACCCTAAAACCATAATGAAAACACGAATTCTTTCATATTCTTTAAGTAAGATACATGTTATTTGATATATTTCATAAATCCAAAAGTGTTTTATACTCTGTCGATAATATAATAGAACACTTGTCTACAAGTACTTAATCACTTCCATGGTAGTCATTAAATATCTAAATCAATAATTTCTTTATACTTATCTCAAAATCATGAATATATTTATATTTGTCTTTCCCTCAATCATGCATTTTACAAAATGTTTAAATTTCCACTAAATATCTTTTCTTTATACCAATCAACTTATAGTCTCAAATATTTTAGAAAAGATTACTTCATTATTATTCTTACATATTCCATAATTCTTATAACTATAACAATTATGATAATATATTCAAATGAAATAATTATTTTCAAGGAATATTAATCATTCCACTTCATTATCATTAGTATAATCACTTTATCATTATCAAGTAACATCATTTTGTGTATATTATTTTGATGCTTGGTACATTGATTCACATAGTGCCCAATATCCTTATAGATGAATCGTTTTACATTAGAAAACATCTTCTTACCCTTGAAATCATGATCATGGTGTACCTTTTCTCCACACATATATAAAACTCCCATTCTCATCATTTATTTTCCACGGTGACTCTTTCCATAATTATCATATGTGGGAAAACCCTTGTTTCCCTTCATTACCTTATTCGCTTTATCTATATTTTTATCTACCATCCTCTTATTATATTTCTTCCCATTGAAGCCATTGTACTCAAAGAATTTGTCACACGTCTTATTAAAACATGATATTATTTCTTTATATGATGAGGATACTCAGTATACTATATTCCTTTGAAATCAGGGATTAAGACCATGAGATATATGATCCATCTTACTATTTACATCACGTGTATAGTTGAAGTACTCATTCCCACTTCTAGGCACTATTAATAATCAATTACATAAACTATATTAGGTTAAAAAATCATGAAAATTTTATAAATATAAACATGGTATAAAACATAACTTATAAGAATGCATCGTAAATCACAGAACCTTATACTTTGGTTACTTTAGGGGCATAAATCCTTCAAAATGATGGTTAAAATAAAATTGAATTTTCTTAATAATATCCACTGGGAGTGTAAAACTAGGTTCATAGTAAGGCCCATTTTCGGGTAACAGGTTACCCCATGTCAAGCCGAGAACTCCTTATTGGAGTTGGTACTCCTAGGTACATCTCTACCAGAACCACATCCACATGTAATATCCCTACATATATTTATTTTCTAGAAATATGCACAAAATATTTTACTTACCAATTTTATAAGAAGTTATTATATTCGTGTCTTCAAAATATATCTTAGGGTTTTGTTTCGTAATCTAAATTTTCTAAATCTAGTATCCAATGTTCTACTAATCTTCCGTTGATAACAACTGTACATTTTTGACCTAGTTTATCAAAGATGGGTAATTATTTTATTACATTAGAATGAATAAATGGAAATAAATCCTAAAGGACCAAAAACTTTAGTTGTTTGGGAAACAAGATATATACATAAGGTCATTATTATAACTTGAGATTAAATAAATTATATAATTTCCACTTGAAACGTCCACTACTCTAATATTGACCCTACTATTAATTCATAATATACTTCCTCAAATCTTGGGGGAAAACAAAACATAATAAATGGGTGAGAAAATATGTTCAGTAAGGGTAAGAAATTCAATAAAATATATGATAAACATAAACATTAGGCATGGTGAATAACTAAAAACACATGCATTTAAAAGATAAACAAGAGTATAACAAGGTATAAATACAATCTAAATAAATAATTACATAATAAAACATAACTATGAGTATTATACTATTCAAATAACCAAATGGACTATCAATTAATAGTCTAATAATCAGGGAATACATAATGTGGGACATCATAACAATTATTCTATGTACTCATGAAATGGCCATACATAAACAGGAACAAACACAAATAGGTTTGTATCATGATACCTACAGATTCACCGAGGGGATAGAGTGGGACCCACCCGAAAAGTATTAATTATAATGCATTCCTCATATGAAATGGGTGGTTCATAAACCATATATACCATCATACTGAAATTAAAATATGAAATGTAATTCACTTTCCCCAATCATTAAAAATAACAATAACCATTCAAAATAATATGGTTAATTGTTTTAAGATAGCACACTCATAATCAAACTAATAATAAACTATTAAATAGACATTGTTAGATTATATCATAAAATATATATACCAATTAAGAATAATTATCAACAAGTGGGTTGAAATAGATTAAAAAACTTTTATAAAATCATCATATAAATCTTTATAGAGACACTCTTTTACTTTGAATATAGGAGTTCTTTTGAAAAAACTAATTGAATAAAATAGAAGAAAATTAAGTTATTTTTTCATAATAAAATATGTTATTTTATGAAAAATAATTATTTCTTAAAAAATATTATAGACATCATTTTAGATCAAGTAATAATTTGAATATTTCGGTTGAAACATGCTGGTTTTTCAAGAATAATTTTTTGAAATATAATTTTAAAACATGTAAATCCAACATTAAATAAAGATTGATTCTAATTGGTACATATATAAAGATAATTCACACAAATGTTATTAGTATTAAATAATAATAAGCAATAATTTCATTAATTTATGTAGAGAATAAAAGTAACCTGAATGAAAATAGAGGTTCAGGTAGAAAACCCTCACAACTTTGTAATCAATCAAATCATATGCCCCAAAATTAATAACCATAAAACGTTACATTTAATACCATGAGAATAAAGTTATTAATGATATAATAAAAAAATGGATAGTATACATAAACCATAAACAAGAAATAGTGGTGAGTAATTTATATCCCACAAAATGGAAGTGATATGTGAAAACCCTTACCTTATGTCCAAACATATTCTACACTTGACCATATCATCATAGGAAATAAAATTATACCAATTAATTAATTAATTAATTACCTTATATAAATTTAATTGATTAATTATAGTTTTAATTAAGTTAATTTATGTCTTTGTTGATATGTTATGAGATTGAATTTCATCATTCTAGAGTGTTCGTTTATAGGGTTTTCATTATCGGTTCGCTGGTTTATAAAATGTGGAGTTCAGGAGGATTGGATATAATTATCCAGAATTGATTTTATATGATACTAAAAATAATAAATAATATTAAATGGTAATATAATTTATTTGGTTATATGGTATGAGTATGAGTTATTAGATGAAAAATTAATGACAATTTTTAGATTATTTTGTTCATATTTCGAATATTATGAACTAGTTTTGTCATATGAATTAATATATTTCAATATATAATGATTAAATTATATTAAATAGGTTATCATAAATATATTATAGTTTTTTACGCAAAAACGTTTTCACGACCAGTCTTGAAGGATAAATTAAAGAACAATAGTTTGTTGTCTGTGAAGGTTGTAAATCAGCACCTACCAAATGCTGATTTCATTTTTAAAGTAAGAGAGGGAGTAAGGATAATGATGATTAATCTTACATTTAAATAGAAAAAATTAAATTATTTATGTGATACGGGAGTTTTAATGATCATTTGGAAAGAGGAGGTGAAGAGAAGATAATAATATAAAACAAATTGAAAATAAAATTAAAGAAAAATGGGAGAGGGTTTGCCTCCTAAAATATCCTCATTGAGAAGCTCCTTAATGGAAGGGGTTTGGGTATATTAGAAATATTAAGAGAACCCAGATGCAGGGAGAGACTATGTAAGATTATATTTGTAAAACATTGAAAAGATTCAAGGCATAAATGAGTGAAGAGAAGAGGGTGTGAGAGGTTGTTTTTATAGTGGATGAGAGAAGTGATTTATGAATATCTTATTCATTATTTTCTTATTTCTCTCAGAAAATAACTAGTGTATGATTCATGTGACAAAAAATGTAACAGGTTATTGTGAGTTATAACTTGTGTTTTCTTAAATCATACATGATGAAAGGAATAATTTCATTAACATGTAATTTTTATATATGGTAAATTATTGAATTTCACTATTTACTAAAAAATCAATTATTTCATAAAATACCCAAAATATCACCATAAATGTTTTTGATTTGTAGAAAAAAAATAAACTCCATTTTATTAAAATAATTTTAAAAAAATGAGAAATTTAATTTTTAATTAATATCCATATTTAATCCAAAAATGTCCTTTAAAATTTAAACTGATTTTATAGCACCTAAATATTAACTAAGGTATCATTAAATTATCCTAAAATCACAAGAAAAAAACTATTGAATTAGGAATTTATTTTACGAAAATTAATTTTATTATAAATAAATTTGTTAATAATAAAATTGTAATTAAATATTTATTATACATATGAAAAATTAAAACCCTTAATTATTAATTATAAATCTTATACATGGTGTCAAAATTTTATTTTTACATTCATGGGTAAGGATACTATTCATAAGGGTCATAATACTATTCATAAGGGTAACATTACTATTCATAAGGTAGATTACTATTCATAATGGTAAATTACAATTCATAATGATCAAGTTACTATTCACCAAAAAATTATGTTTATTCTATTAGAATCTAAAAAACATAGTAATTGCAACAGTGTATGTCCATTTTTCGAAATTCAAATAACAAAAGTGGAAAAATTATGTTTAACAACTATGTTATAATAAAAACAAATTTTTGTTTCACATACTCAACATTGTGTGCATATTAGATATCTAATAAATTGAAATTATTTAGGAAGAAATATACCATAAAACCTTGGGGAGTCAGGTAAATAATGAATATATTTGTAACATAATTTAGTATTTATAAAAATAATTGTAGTATTAAATATATATATATTACTTTAAATTATTTAATTAAATAATATATTTATAAAAATGGATCAAATACATATATTCATATTAAAATATTCTTTTACAAAAATAATTCTATAAAATATAATTATTTATAGAACAATTTTGAATTAATTTGAAAGTTATAAATTATAATTATTTGAAATTATTATTATTAATTAAAACACATAATTTTAAATTATTATTTTTCATAACATAATGTATTTAAAATTATAAAATAAATTTCTGGGGTGTTACAATGAAATTAATTTATGTTCCCCATAGTGGTATGTAAAGTCCATTTCTTTGGCACATATGTGACTTTTTGGGACTCAGGGATAAGAAATTGGAAAATTATTAAGAGCTATAAGATATATAGGGGTAAAATTTCCAAATGTAATTGAGACTTCCTATAAATAAGTGATATATAAGACTCATTATATTTCAAAAACGGTTGAATAATATTATGTAAAAGTAAATTTTAATATAGATAAAAGTAACCTTCACAGATGAGTGAAAAGTAATATTCTTTACAAGTTACCCAACCCATACATAAAAGTATAATACTTTTCCACATGGAACATAAAATCATAATTTCTAAATAATGGACGTATAGATCAACATAAAATCAAATTTAATTACTATATTATATCTAAACATATATGTACATATTAATCCATTCCATGATGCACCCATCCTACATTGAATATAGATAAAGAACATGGTATGGGATTTTAATTATTGGAACCGTTGAGAAATGCTCATCATAAAAGGTATTCAACTATGACATAGACATGTAGGACCCAAAAAAACTGGAGGATATCTTCGTGATGAGTTATCAAAAAATGAAAAATAAAATTTTATAATGCCTATATAAATTTTCCTTCTTTATGCTTCTAAAATATTCAATCCCTTTTCAATCATACATTCTTTTATTAGAGTTAGTTGGCTGTAATTTGTTTTAAAATTTAAATATAGTATTTTGTTTTCCATCAACAATGTTCTTTTCCTCTTCCTTGGTTTCTTATGTTTCTCAACCCCTATGAAATACTCATGATCATATAATTCATTATGGTTAAATACTTATATATTTTGGTTGGTTTAAGGAGAATCATAGTAGTGATATTGAATTTATATTTTTTAATTAAAAACTTATCTTCCTGATTTTGATGAGGTTGTGTGGCTGGGATGTGGAGGAGTTGAATTTCAATATAAACTATAAAATCAATGCTAAATTATTATAATAGTTTAATTTTAAAGCCTCACCTTAATTAAATCCATTATCATAATAGTGGTTCTTACTGTATTGATGGGATGAATGGTATACAGTCACTACCAAGAGTTTTAGTAGTGTCACTTTCTCTATTGAGTTGTGTTCTTTACAACTCTCCAAATAGGAAAAAGTGATTTACTAGTATTATTGATGTTTAATGAGTAACATAGTATTATAATAAATGAAAAATAGTGGGGGATAAGTAGATGAATGGTATAGAGTCTAATTAGTCAATTATACAATTTAGAGAAAGTTTAAATTATGGAAGAACTCATTAGAATTCACTATAGAACCACCTAATCTTTCTACTAACCTCTTATGAGTATTTATTTATTTATTTTGATTTAATTTATATAAATAAAACAAAAAGTATCAAAAAAATTAATATTTTTGTTTTAAACTATTAGAAAAATTATTATGTGTAGGAATAACGATTATTTTGTAGAACACTTTACGAGAAAAACATGTGGGTTTTTCCAAGTCAATTCTATGGGGATTATAAATTATTCTTTAATAGCCCCTCAATATTTGGTCTATCAATCATGGAATAATTTGTTCGCATTTAAGCAATTTACTTAATGTTTTTCCACATCTGTAATTTTTTTCATTGATTTATTCCCTTTTTATATTTGTTTTTTATTTTATTTTCATCCATTTTTCACCAATTGGGTTGGGAATTAATGTGAGTCAATTATTTAACGGACACTCAAATTTATGATCAGTTCTGTGAGATTGAAAAAATATATCATGAGATTATAGATTCTAATCTAACCAAACAATTCCCAATACATCAATCTATCTTCCCAAAGGATCCCATAAAATAACAAATTAAATGGAAATTGTATGAGAAACACTTGGTGAGTACGAAGGGGTGTAATTATTGAATATACTACATAAATAGATCAAATCATAAACATCCAAATATTCCACCAATCCATTAAATTTAATATGAACCAACAGAAGTGTATATTCAATGATTTATCACACAATCACTACTACTAGACCAAAAACACATGGATTAATAACATTTATATGAGAGAGATGAATAAAATGATGGATTTCATGGCCACCACCCTCCAAATACTCATTGGGAAAATGAAAAAATAAAAAAAGTAGAAGAAACTGTTTTTCTTTGATAAATAGGATATAATGGAGGTGGAATAAATCCTTGAACAAACATATATCCCACAAATTGATTTTTTATAAGTCACTAATTAGAGAAAAAATTCTTATAATTATGAAACTAGAGGGATATTAATCAGACCTTGATTTATTTAAATTTACTTATTATAATATTCACTTTAAAATTAACCCTCTATGTTTTTAACCATGAAACAGTTTCAACAATTTGGAATTATGGCATAGAGGAAGAGAGTAAGAAATGAAGATATTTTTATTTGAAAATAATATGATGTATCAAATTTATTTTCCTATAGAAATTATTCTAAGAGGATAAATTAATGAATCATATTATCATGTATAAGCTACCTATGTAAGTATAAAATTCATTAGATTCAATATCAATTGATTTTTTTTCTTCATGAAATTCTTTTTAACCCTCTATATTCTGATTTATAGTCCTAGATAAGTTTTATACTACCATGGAAAAAAATATATAATTGATGGCCCTACTAGTTAAGAGAAAATGTTCCTAGAGTTTGAAGATTAGAATATTCTTAGTGTCTATAAAATATTCGATAGAGTTGTAAAATACTAATTTTTAGGGACCAATTCCTATAAATATGTCTCTCGACATTGAAACAAGACCTCCCAAGAATTGTTATTACAACAAAACCTATCTATAAGAAACATGGAAAATCTTATACCTCCTCATAACCATTGTGAATCATCACTAGAGGAGGGCACTCAATAATATTTGGAATCCCCTTACAATATTTTCCCTTCCCTTTAAATATTTCTATTTTTTATATTTTGGGGTTTTGGTTGAATTTATTTGATAGAGGGGTACTCCAAGGCTACTGTCCACTCATTTTAATATGAAAACATTTTAGGTAGTTATGTCTAACAAAGAAATACAACCCCAATTATAATTGATTAGTATATTGAATATTTCTGGATGTAGGTAGTTTTAAATATAGCACTCACATGTTTAAGGTTACAATATTCTATTTTTCTCCTATTTCAATTATTTTTAATGATTTATTTGTTTTCAATAAAATTATCATTTCTTTTTTACTCTATGGTTTTTCATAAAGGGAATTATATTTTAAATAAACCAGGATTAATTAAAGGTTATTCATAAAAAATAATAGAGATTGTTTTGCACTTATACATTTGTTTACAACTATTAAATTTGGAGAATTATTCATAGATTTAATATAATGTTGTATATATATGTAAAGGGGATTATAAACTATTTATAATATATTTATGATATGTTATAGTATCTGTTTAGGTAATTTATACATTCAATTTGTTTCTTGTTTTTAAATTTCAGTGTGTTTTTAGGTTAAGAAAATTGATCTCTAAATATTTCTTGGACTTGTGAAAAATACCATGATATTTTTAAGGAATTCATAGATTTTGAAGTTTGTGAGTTAGAAGGATTGTTAAGTGAGTATTTATAATAATTTTATAATGTTTAACTTGGGTTTGTATGATTTAAATGAATACTTAATCCATAAATGGGGTTTTCTATGTTTTTTATCCACATCCTAGGAGACTTTCAAAGAATCGCTTTCATATTCTTCTTTACACTCACATTCTTGAGATTATCTAGACATGTTGAGAAACTAAAAAATTATATGTTTATTATTTGAAGATAGATGATTTTAGTGTTTTATTATTATTATAGGTTCTCATATAATTGAAAAATAGATTTTGAAATCCATTTTTCTAGCCACTATAACATTTGACCCCTTCCACTTTAGCCTTAAAAACCATGGAATACTTTTAAGAAATCTAAATAATAATACATTAATATCCTTAACAAACCTTTAATTTCCTAAAATAAATATTATAGTTTCAGTAAAGTATATGTTATAGGGATTTTATATGGAAATTATATTGAGAAGTACCCAAATTTGGGTTGAGTATAATGGTTCCCTTTGAAGCTATTTTGGAAAGTGGGTTCAAAAACTGATATATATCAATAAAATTCTTTTAATAAATTCATAACTAAAAATAAAAGATTATATATATATATAATAGGTTATGTATATATGAGGAACACCTACATAAAAAAATAAAAATTATTTCAAAAAATGGATAAAAGATGATGTTTATTAATTTCTATTCATTTATGACCCATATTGGTAACCGAGAGGATGAGTGGTATGTGAATGATATATATTTCAATTTGTTAAGTTAAGTTTCATTTTTTACTCCTTTAATGATATAATAATTAATATTATTAAAGGATTAAACTCATTTTATGAATAAAAATGATTAATCATATAAATCCTACCATCTATAACGTCTAAATTTTAATTCCTCTTGAGTAGTATGATAGGTTATTCCCATAGAAAATCTAATATATTAGAAATCATATTCTAGTTCACATGAACACAATGATTCATAATAACTCCAGTTCTAAAATTTTATAGAGTTAATAGGGAAAATTCCCATGTAGCCTAGGTTATGTTGTGAATTGGGTAGGATTTAAAGACTAAAAACATGAATAAAATTAATTAAATAAGTTGTCTAGATTTAGAATTATATTTTTAATAATGATTGCATTAGTAGTTACATATTTTTTTATTTTATTATAGTATCTTTAAAATATTCTATTCTTAGTCTCATAATTATATATTTATCATGAGTGAAAAAAAATTAATGTAGAGGAGTGATGAAATCTAATATTTCAAATTTAAAATATATTTTAAATGTAAATTAACCCCACAATTAGTATAAAATTTGGGAAATTATTTCATTTTTGATACATGTTTGAATCTAAAATTTAATTATTAAATCTATTGAATCATGATATTTAATTTTTTTATTAATTTTTTGAAATATTTAAAAATTCATTCATTTATTTTTAAATAGTTATAACGAATTGTAAATAATTTATTTAGGTAATTTAAATGGATTTTTTAAAAATTCATACTAAATTTGTATTTATTATTAATTTGAAGGTATCTTTTGGAAATTGGGAGGTATAAAAATGTTTATATCCCTAAATTATAGTTGTAGTTGAGTATAGTTGAAATATATAAGTACTATATTTCTAAAAGTTTCTAAAAAATAAAAATTTGACAACATGATTAAATTTGTAAGAGTTCATGAGATTAGTGCATAACATTATCATTGGGGATTATAATAAAGAAAATTTTCAGTCCACAAGACAAATTAGATATGGAAGCTTCAACCCGCTATTATATAGAAGTAATTTCCTAAATATGATATATGAAAATCATAATGGACTCTGAGCATAAGAGTTACTATTGGGTATAATTTGAATAAATGATTAAGTGTTCAAACTGCCTTGTATATGTAAGGGTAACTAAGGAATACTAAGAGAGAAATGCAGAAAATCAGTAAAACCAATTAGTGGTATTTATATTTTATAACTTTTGTATGTCGGATTTTTTTTGGAGTCACAAATAGAAAATTGGAGAAGTTATAGAAGATCTAAGTTTAAAAAGGTTAAAATTCCAAAATGTAAGAGTAAATTCAGGAAACTAAGTGACACATATTGGTATTTACTTTTCTCTTGGTGATGAAGACCCATATATAAAAGTAAATTAATGTATATTTAAAACTAAATTGTTTGTATGAGTGAATTATAAGAGTCTTTCCAAGCTTTACAACACATAAGTTAACGTAAAATACCATTTCATGGAAATTAAAAATTAAAATTTCCAAAAATGATTTAGGACTAAACATAAAATAAAATATCATTGCTTTGGCCTAGAAAAATTTGTATATAATCCTCCAACTATTCATTGAATTATCAATATAATTTTGAAGAATGGTCAATATTTTTCGAATGGATTTAGAAACCAACAACCATTTAGGCATGCTTATATAATAATAACCTCACCTTCAGCCATTTCTTGATTTGAGTAGGTTGGATGTGATTCTTTGTTTCAATATTTCTATTGTTTTTTTTCATTATCTACTGAGTTCTTATCTTCTTCTATAATTTATTGTGTTTGTTAACATATTTGAAGTACCCCAGATCTCATACCTCAGTATCATGATTTAACAATCCATTTTGGGATCTCTGAGGAGAATCAAAGTGGTCATATTGTATTTATGTATTATAATTATTATTATATATCCATGATTCTCATGATTCCATGTGGGTGACAAGTTGAGGAGGATTCTACCACTCTAAACTCTATAATCAATATTTAATTCAACCACTAGTTTAATTTCAATGCCTCCTACCAATCTCCTCACTCACTATATCAGCTGAGGTGAGTGGTTTGAGTTAAAAAATGGTATTCAGTTTCATTCATATGTTTGAGTTGGTTTAATTCCTCAGTTGGATGGTATGAAAACCACTCAAAATGGATAAAAATGATTTACTAGTATTATTGGCAGTCCTTAAAAAAACTAGTTTTATCATAAATGGAAAATAGTCATGGTAAATAGCTTAATGTTATTGATTATTCTTATTAGATTGTGTGATTTAGAAAAGGTTTAAATGATGATAGAACTCATTATATTTAAACATTGGACTACTGAATCTTTATGACAACTACTTGTGTGTTTTTATTTATTTATTCTCTTGTAATTTAGAAATATATAAACCAAAATTATCCTCCCATTTATTATATTGATTTTGGAATTGGAAAAAAAATATTAAGTTCATGAATAAATATTGTTTGGATCTATTGATGACTCTCGTGACACCCATATGTTACATTATAATTTATATTATTTTATTTTAGTGTGGGTAATGTATGTTTTGAGGATATTTTGTAAATAAATTTGGATAATTTATAAATTTTTCTTATGTGAATTTTTTTCACGGGGGGTATAGTAGAAATAAAGTGGTTACCCTTAATAGGGATTATATATAGTTTATTTTTTTTAGTTCATGGTTGTTCTGTGTAGGTATCTCATCGTTTTCCTAAATTATACAATGTCTAGGGAAAAAATGAGAATCTCTAATGGTTTGGGGTGTTGGTACTTAACTTATGTATGAGTAGTAGAAACTACATAAAACATTTCAGTTTTTAATATGTGGTTTCTTATTATTGGCACACATTTTGGAAAACATGTGTATAAACCATGAAATGTTATTTATATATAGGTTGTTTCAACCATAAGGTTAAGACATTGTTTGTAAAATCATGTGATCTCTCTACTTATAAATAAAACGGTGAAATTACTTTTTCCCATGGGTTTTTATGATTTGGACTTGTTTTTTCGTCCTCTTTAGTATTTTTAGTTTAGGGTATGTTTTGGATTTTACTACATTCCTTCCTTGTTTGATTTCAATCTCTTCTCACTCAATTCCACATGGGTTCTATGGTATTTGTATGACCCTATATTATTTATTCCCTCTCTCTCGACATTCCTCTCATTAATGAACCCTAACTAATGATTAGGATGAGATTAAGGTACCGGATGGTTCTAAAAATAGGGATGTGTATTTTTATGGGTTATTAAGGATGCCTCTTAGCCCAATTGGGTGTTCATCATTGATGTAAATGTACTAAAATGATTTCCATTTCAAATTAGGTTGTTTCTTATTTGAAATTCCCTTGTAAAACATTTTATGAAATTCATACATGGTTTAATTTTTTCTTATGAAATTAATTGATTATTAATATGAATTTTGTGTTTTAAATGAATTTAAAATTGTTTAAACGCTTTCTATAAACATATTTATCATTACAAATGTTCGTCAAAATACCAAAGTGTTCTTCACAATGAAATATAAATGTTTTAAAAGTTCAATAGACATCAATTCCATTATAAAAACTAGATGTGTGGGATTTTAAAGATAATTTTATAAAAATTGGGGTCTGGACATCATCTTTAAATTATTTTTACACTATTGGGTCTCATTGAGGATTGAAATTATTTTAAATGTGATTTAGGGTTTTCAGAATGGGTGTGTTGCACATATGGATTTTTAAAATATGTGGTTAAATATTTTGAAATATATTTAGGATAAATATAAGGGTTTTATAGAATATTTTTTGTTTTTATTTATATAATTATGTTTAAAAATATATTTGAAATGAGTTTCTGAAATTGTACAAATATATTTCCCTTAAATGCACAATTTTGATGGGATGGTTGGAACTTTATGATATGTTTTATAAAATAGGTGAGACCTTAAATTGAGACCTATTGATTTTTGTGACTATTAAGACCTGTGACCCACAAAAGGAAAATTTTATATTAATGTATCTATTAATCAAATTATTATGCATGAATAAAGATGGGTTGATTCATACGAGGGTGAAGGGGGTGTTATGTCATTTAATTTCAAATGCTTGAAATTTCTTTTATGTAATGACCGTTTATTCTATTATTTGGTCAAATCCATTATTTGAATGTCATGTGAATCCAAGGGAATTTTTTGATGAACTCGATGAGTGATATCCCTAGTGTATATTTTTTACTGACTAGGTAGTGAATTCTAATATATCTGAGTTTGTTAGACTGAAAGGGATAACATGGTAGATTCTGGTTTGTGGTAGCAGTTTTATCCTATGATGTTTTTTCTATATATATTCGTATGAGACTAATGGGTATACAGATTGGTTATTTAGTGTTGTCTTAGATTTCTATTTTCCAATATGGGTACTTATTACATGAGTCTTAGGATGTTTCTAAGGATGCTTGTTTTCTTCTTAGGATAATTTATGGGATTATATATCAGGGATCATTTTTAATAAAAAAATATTGATATGATACATATTACCATTTTTTGAGTGTTATATTTTAATATTCAATCTTAATACCTTGGTTTCTATTTATTATTGTGCAGGCATCTTGAGAATTATTTTCCTTAATTTCATAATGATCTTTAAACTAGTTCAGAATGTGTTCTTTTAAATGGAAATAATCTAGTTATTTCTTAAATGGGTTTCAAGAAATGGTTTTTAGTAGGGTATATTATAAAAATTGTGTTTTTAAATAAAATTGTTTAAAGAGGTATAAATAGTTATTTTGAATATTTTTTATGTTTTAATGTCACTATTTACTTAGTTCCAAATTATTAATTAAAAATCTTTATCAAACCATTGAATATGGTTAGTTTTTTTAAAAATCTTAAGTGTTGTGTTTGTTTTCATAATGATTATAAAAACACTATTTTTATACATTATGTTAAAACAACGAATTTATGAATTACATTGAAAAGTTATTGACAGAGAAGCCTTGGTGATATCGAATGGTAATGTTTAATTCATAACATACATATGAACCAGTGTATGAGTGTGTTTATGCATTTTTTATTTTCTTATTCCAATTGACCAGTTTGGAATTAGTTCCCTGGTTGTTTTTAGTATGCATATGGAAAAATGGGTTTTGTCATGTGATCATAGGTCATTAATGGTTATTTATTAGCTACTCATGTTCTATATTATGATTTTTTTCTTTTGGGATATCGTATCATCCATTCGACATGGGATGTTTATTTGTGTATAAATCCAATATATACTTATCTAAGTTATTTATATTACACATATGATTATGAATATTATTATGTTGATCGAATTATAGTTATGTATCTGATATTTTTTTACTTTATATTGATATCAAAGTGTGAAATAATTTCTATGTGTTCACCCTTGATACCTAGGTACTAGTTTTCAGACCATGGGGATTGGGAATTCACTTTGCACCCAGTGATATATTGGGTTTCATGACGTGTCATGTCAACCTATATCAGTTCATTACAAATAGAATTAGATCAAAATTGTTCTTAGTAAAAGACTATGTTTTGGTGTAACTATCTTTCTATTTGGTTGTGTCATGGTAAAATTATGTTAGTATTGTCATCAGGACTGCGAATATTGGTCAGGAGTGGGTTCTTGATCACCCCTTCAGGACGACACTTGAGTCACCATGGGTGAGTTCTATTTTTATTGAATGATAAACCAAGAAGTAACCAAAAAATATATCTTGAATACATCTTTGGAGTTGTTATATTTTTTTCCTATGGAATATCAAACCATATGGTTGAGATAACCAAATAACCATATTATTTTTGGATCTCTTATTTAGAACCACAGATTATTGGGTCATTACGAGCGATTCTTGGTAATTAGAATGGAATCAAGTGGGAATTGTGATATATTGATTATTTGAAAGGGATTTTGGTTTATATTTTTGGTCTAAATCCTTTTTTTCATGATTTTTAGAGAATATTGGTTTTTGGAAAAAGGATTATTTTGTAGAAAAATATTTTTTTGTGTAAAAAAACATAAGTATTATTTATAAAATTAAATTGATATTCCTAGAATTTTTTAAGAGATTATTTTTTTTCAATTGGTCAATGAATCCAAAATAATATTTTTATTTTAAACATGATTTATGGTTTCAGGGATAGGTATTTTTAATACCATAGGGTGTTTTTTAATGTAATTATTTGTATTTTATTGAAATAAATCAGTAAATATTTGGAAATATTTTCACAATTAGAGATTTTTTTGAGATTATATTTTATTTTTATGTGAATGTACTATAATTAAATAATATTCCATTTTAACTAATTCAGAAATTTTATTTTATTTGAAAATTATATTAAAAGTATTAAAAAGTTTTGCCTATTTTAAATGATTTTTTCCTTAAAATTATGTCTTAAGAGACATGTTATTAGGGTTAAGAAAAGAAAATGGAAAGATTTTGAAAACATTTAATTATTCTAGGAGTATTTTTGTTTGGTTTATTCGTATGATTGATACTAGTATCATTTTATTTTTTAGGGGTAATATGACTAGGTGGGGTTAATTTTTCATTTTATATAAATTATACCTCTATTGAATTTATTATGTAACATCTAGGTGTTCATATCATGGTAAGGTTATCTTATTTTCTTCATATCATAAAAATACTTCAAATGATGTAGAAAGTGTTGATTCCCACTTTGATGGTGTGGTGGTGATTTAACTATTAGTTTTTTAGGATACTAGGATAGGTGAACCTTGAATAGTTAGTTGGGTAAATTTATGAGGTCATATATTGTTGGGTTTTCAGGTGATTTCTTTTTTTAGGATTCATGCTCTATAGATTTCGTTCATTATGTCCTTAAGGTGGTATTTATTTTATTTCGCCTTGGGGACTTCTTTTGGTTTCTTAACGTGAGTATTGATGGTTTGAAACATTCATGTATCATGTTCTCTATGACTTATTTAGATGATATATATAATGATGTATTCATGGTGGAGTCCATGAGTGGAGTTTAATTTTGTTGATATGGGAGTATAATGACCATGTTAGGCTATTTTTTCTGACTAAGACATGTATGGAACCAGTTTATATTATACATTGAATGATTTTAGTTGTACATTTTTTGGTGCACTGTGATAGTGTAACCTATGACTGAGTTCCTAATTTATCCTTCTATTTAATTATTGTGACCCTGGGTAAGATCCCACATCATCTTCTTGATTGAGTCATGTACTTATCCACTATATGATTTGGATGTTTCGAGATAAAAATAATTTTTTAACCTAGTCTTGTTAAATATGGATAATTTTTTGGATTGTATTTTAGTTTTTATAGATTTTTTGTTTTTAGTTTATTTTGAGAACCTAATCCTATTGTCTTGGATGTTGTTTAACATTAAGGTCTTATAGGGGTTTTTTGGATTGTTCTACATTTTTAGAGTTAATATACAGTTGTGGATGTCTGTGGTTGGTGGGATCCAATTGTTTCATTTATTGAGTTTTGGAATTATGGTTGTTTTGGTAGATATTTCTACCTTTTTGAGGTGATTATCCATTATTTCACCATTTTACTAGGTTACTATATATTGGGTATACCGATTTTGGGACTTTATTTTCCTTGGGATCATTTTGAATTTTGGCGGACTCAATTTATGGTGGATGTTGAAGATGTTAAAAAATGTTTTAGTGGGACTTTTATATTATGTATCTTGATTAATTATTACATAGAATTTGGATATTTGTAGTTAACATTTACCATTTCACTTATTGCGATGGGGCTATGCGATTTCCAATTTAGTCTTTACCATTATTTTTACAAGGCACTTTCTCACGGTAGAAAGTGTCATGGTTGAGAGAATTTTGACACTTACATGTCACTGTAACATTATATTTTAAATTAATTTATCTAAAATTTATTTAATTTATTTTTTCCAGAATTTTTCACTTGAAAATTTAATAAATAATCCATTTAATATTGGTACATTTTTTTAATGCATGTTTAAATAGAAAACCATTCATTACCATTTATATGGATTCTTCATTATTCATTATATTTAGTGAACAGATAAAACATGGTTTGGTTAGAATAATTAAATGTAAAGGAAACTTATATGAGTATCTTGTGGTTTGGGATGTCTGTGATTTAGTTATGAAAAACCAATAGAAATCATACAAGTGATTGTGTGGTACATTTTAGTTTTAAATAGTTTGTTTTCACATAGCTCATGCATAGTTTGTAAACTGTACAGTGAGCAAAACATGAATTTTTTTTCCAACATAGTCTCATCCTCATGGTTGACATGTGGTCTCAAAAATAATTATACAAAATAGTGTGTTCTACCCAGTTTTCATAAAAAATGTGACCATGCAATTTTACTCCATTATTTTTTTATGATATGTGCCTCTTACTTCCTCTTATTTTCTCGAAAAAATGGGGTGTCTGAATGTGTTACTCCTCTCGCCCTTTCTACTTTTATTAGAATATCTTCTCTATTGATTTCAAACAAGGTTTAAGGTATTTCCGTTCTTCTATTCCTCCATATTTTCTAACTCTCTATAACTTGATTCTCCCCTCATTCGTAGACCTAAACAACTATTCATTATGAGATTAGGGTTTTAAATGGTTAGAATTATGGGGCTTTGGGTTTTTAAGATAGAGTTGGATTCTTTTTAGCCTAATTATGCATTCACTGCCAAAGGCTATATGATTCAATGAGTTCCTCTTGAAATGAGGTAGGTTGTTCTTTCAAACTATTTTATAAAACATGATATAAAACTCAAAGGTGATTTAAAAAATGTTTTTTTTATAATTATAGGCTAATGTACACAATTTTTAGATACTAATTGGATTTAAAATTTGTTAAACACATGTCATGGACTTATATCACAGGTCAAGGGTTCATCAAAATGCTTGATTGGATTTTCTATAAGAATATATATATTTTAAAAGAGTGTTTGGAACCAATTATATTCTAAAAAAGATATGTGAGATGTTTTAAAGGTATATTTAAAAAAATTAGGTGGGTTGGACCTCATTTTTAGTTTTTTATATCGTCTAGGTTTAAGGCTATTTGAATTTATTTTAAAAAGGTAGTTCAAGTCCATATTTTCAGACTATGTTCTTCTATGCCCGTACAGGTACTTATTACATGGGTCTTTGGATGTTTCTCAAGATTCTTAAGTCCGTTCAAAGTAAATTTAGGGTATTATATCTATTTAATTTTTTATATACCCACTTGAGAATCAAAGGATGATGAAACAAATACAGTGAGTATCCTTATTTCATATTACAAATATACCCACTTGAGTAATATTGTTACTGAATATGTACCATCCCTTTTCTTATATATTACTCTTAATCCCTCTTTATGGTTATAATTTTTATTCATAGCACTTGTATAATATTATTCCTGGACATGAATTCTCCAAATTTATGAGCTAGTTCAACAAGTAAATCAATTTTATCTTTAACATTTGTAATCATCATTTAAATCTATTCATTTAGGATAAATATTTTTTTCATCAACCATTGATTTTCTAAAACTAATTCTATTAAAATAAAAAATCACAATGTTCTTTATTTTATTATATTAATCCCCTTTATTCAAGGGTTAAATTATATCTTTATTGATGAAATATCATTTTTTGGATTGAAAACATAATGATGTTTCCACTTATTTATTAATAAGATCATAATTTTTTCTATCAATAAACTTGAATGTGAATTTATAGATTTATAATATTCTTTATATATAATTCTAGAATCAAATAAATCAATAGATTAAATTTCATTAACCTCAATATATCATTCCATCATCTATTTTAGCATCATTTTCTTAACCATATTCTTATTACATTATAAAATAAGTAAATTATCTCCATATTTATAAAATTATAACTCTACATTACATTATTTCCATTTATTCATTATGGAGGGAGTAGAAACATATTATTTATTCATGTGGGTTCAATAAATCAACTTCAATAATTCCTATATTTTAAATGATATAGAACAATAAAGGGTTTTTTTAATGCTTAAATAGTTATATCTCCAACCAAAAATAATTATTCCTTTATTTCATTAATTATTTTATTCTGCATTATCAAATATAAATCATGATGTATATAATCAATGGCATCCAAAATAGAAGACAATAGATAAGAAATAATATCCTTTAAAAAATAATAGTTATTTATATAATTCATTTGAGTCTATATAAATGAATCTATATGAACATCAAACTCTAAAAAATATTAATTATATTAATGTCTGATTCATAATATATGTTCTTTGATATAAATTATTGTGAAAACTATGTTATGTATTGATAATAACGGCACCTTCAGTGTATAGAGTTGATTAAAGAGTAATAATCCTCTGTAATTAATTAATATTGATATTTTTATTATATATATGTATTCTTGTACTTATGATGAATAAAAATTATGTTTAAATGTTTCTCTTATGCATATAAAATACCTATTCTGAAGAACATTATTCCAATATGTTCTTTCCTTGATTTATGTTGTTCTCTTGGTTTTAAATCTATTAGTTTTAATTTATATTTCTATCATTTTGTGTGTTCATAGATATATTTGTGTTAGGGTAATCTTTTTTTAGTGAGTAAGGTGTGAATTCTTCTTAATTCTTATACTATCAGTTGTAGGAGGGAACAACTATAGGTCTTTATTCCACTGCACCAAATATAAAACATTAAATACTATAGTGTACTAGAGATCATTGATTAGTTGATCACACGGTGACCCCTCTCATATATTAGGATAAAATTAAATGTTCTTATTCTCTCAATATCTGGACCTTGTGGTTCAATTCTTGATAAACTATCCTGAACGCATCTCATGTTTTTCTCATAATTTCATTCGATGATTTTTTTTTGTTGGAGTTCATTTTTAATTGAATTAATATATTATAATAATTAAAATTTATATGATGATATGTTTTTTGGAAGGCATTTTCAATTATAGATAATGTATATGGAGTATCATATAACATAAAATGTCTTGAATGTTCCTCTTATAAGTGTGCATTTGGAGAAAATAGGAACGGTGTAATATTAATGAATGGATAAGAGGAAAACATTTTTGGTGAGTATTTCATTTAAAAAATATATTCATTGACATCTATGAAGTCAAAGTATTAGTAAAGATCATGAAATTCTTGGAAGATATATATAATAAACCAAAAATACTTATCAAAGTGGTCAGGATGTGACAATTTTTTAACAAGATATTTTTAAAAAGAGGTCCAGTGGAAGATTAAATGATTAAATTCCATAAGATATGAGTATATATAGAATTAGTGAATGTAAAATTTGTTGATTATGTACGATGTTTACTCTATTATCCTCACTAGTAGAGAGTATGGATTTAATGGTGACTACTGTTAGTAACTACCATGGAAAGATGAACTTGTTATTTGAGGATGCTTAAAATTTGATCCTCAATAAAGAACATTATCAATAGGGAATCCATGAACTATGAGTAAATTGTATTAATTATAATGGAAAAAAGTCACCCACTATAATATATTAGAATAAAACATAAAAATACAATTCATCATAACAAATTCAATGTAATTTTCTAGTACTTATCATACAAGATAGAGTTATGTGAAGAAAATACATATAATTAAGTATTTCAAAATCCAGAAGGATAAATCTATGAAGGGAATATAATTTTAAAACCATAAATTCTATTAGTACTATGGAAGAAACATACAACCTATTTCTCAACATAATCATTTCTATGAAATCATGGGTCGTTGATTTCAGTGAATCTTTCCATTCAATTGTGAACATGGATGCATAGTGAATTATATATCTAGATGTTTTGGTAATGTTCATATAGATGATGAAGCCTTGGATATTTTCAAAAAGGGTGATGTGAATATCTAGATAATGAATAGTGAGATCTTGAGACTCAATGAAGTTGGGCACAACCTAGGTGTACAAATAAATCATATTTCTATTGGATATCTTGATGAGGAATTCCATGGAATGAAATTATATATTGAAGCTAATAATGTTACTTGGGGATCCATATTGGTTTTATGAAGACTAAATAATGGGACATTTTATTTTACTAGAATCATATATATAATTTCAATGGTTAGAAGGAGAACATTATAAAATCTAGAGTTTGAAAAATGTAGGCTCAACCATCTCAATGAAATGAATATAAATTTTATAATAAATAAAGTAATATTGAAGTTGGATCACCTAAAAATTTTATGGTCTGAATGTTGTGTGATGGAAAAAATACCAGTTTCCTTGAATTTAGAAAGATATAAGATGAGATATTTAAGGATTTAATTGGTTCTCATTACTTTGCAACCTTTATTGATAATTCTACTAGAATGTGCGGTTTTTAAATATAAATATTAAGTTATATGCCTTATGGGATTTCATTTAATAGAAACCCATGGTGAAAATGGGATGTGGTTAGATGTTGAAGTGAATTATTTCAAAAAATACTAGAGAGTATACTAGAAATAACTTCCAAAATATCTACTGGAATAAAGGGAAACGAATCAAAAGTCATGTACGAGAACAAAATAGTAGAATGGTGTGGTTGAGATGATTAATTAAACATTAACTGAAAATTATCAAATTGTGTGATTACACTCTCAAATTTCCAATGAAATCTTGGGTGGTTCTACTCAAACAAAAAAACATACATTACAAATATAATTCTTTTAAAAAGAAATTTATTACAACTTTTAGAGAATATTTGGTCTAGTAAATGACTGGAACATACCATATTAAATTATTTTTTTTGTTTTGAATATTTTCATATTGATGATACTTATTGATAAAAGTGTGAGAAAAAAAAATCCAAATGTTGTTTTTATATTCTATATAGGTAAAAAACAATATGATTTTTGATATGGGACGATGACAGAGGACAAGACATCTAGATACAATATGTTATAATCAATTATAAGGCTTTGTAGAAGAAACATAACACGGTAGAGAAAGAATTTATATGAAATGAATTAACTATCAATGTCTAATTTTATATGAGTAATTGTAATATAGTTAAGAAAATCTAGAAATTGACTATAAGGGAACTGAATGTCCATTGTCGAGTCTGTTAGAATATATTCCAAAAATTTCAATGTCTACTAAATCATGAGTGAGGGCACTATAAGTTGGGGACATGAAATGTAGAGTATAATCATATAGTACACTAAAACATATCAAGTTAATGTGATTACCTATAGTTATATGATTAGTTTAGAGGTTTGGGGATCACATGAATTTCCTACTTTTGATCGTTATAAGGGAAATATAATTCCTAGAAGAGGAAGAGACACTCAGTGGCACAAAAAATAGAACTAAAAAAATGAATGAAGATATATATTCACTGAAATATAATGGAATATGGGGATTTATTTGTTTAATGGAAGGGAAATTTTCACTCAATCAAAAATGTGTTTTTTATTTAAATGAATAGGAAGATTTAAATTAGTGTTACAAGTCATTATTTATGGCCTCTCATATTTAAAAATTTAAGGAGTTAATTTCTAGAATTTTCATCCATTGTAGTTAAACATGTAATTATATGGTCAATTTTAAGGATGATGAAATTTTAAGATCTATGAATAGAATATATAGATATAAATATGGATCTTATTTATATAAATTTGGAGGATGGAATTTACTTGAAGAAAAGAGTGTGTTTCCTAGAATATGGAAACTAGAATTTGGTTTCTAAATTGAGTGAAAGTCATATAAGATAAATAAATTGACCTAATTCTGGAATCATAAGTTTCAAAGTATTATGTTAGAAGAAGGATTTGAATGGTGGAACATAGATAATTATTTTTACTGAGATTAATGGGGAAATGGGAAATTAATCAGACCATTTTTTTATGTTGATGACATGTTTCTGGTGGGTCTAAAGGTTTCATAGATTCAAGGGATTAAGTGTATGTCATAGTGACCCAGGCCTAAAAAATTCTTTATTTCATGATTTACAACATATGTTAAAACAATACATTCCATGGATATTGGGATCTAGTGTCTTTGTAATTTTATATAGAAGAATACATGATATTAATCCTAAAAATATCATCCTTATTTAAAACTCCACATAATACTCAAAGCTTCCAAATATCTTCAAAAAATACATATTATATCCTAGGGAAAATACATAAGGAAAAGGATGATCATAAGAATAAAAAATGTAATAAGGGAATCGTAATGTAAGATCATGGAATCAAACACTTTTCATGATAATATAAAACATGATATCATAAATATAAGTCAAGCATCACTCTCACGATCATCATGACAAAGTGGAAACCATCCATTTGTCTATTAGGTTCACTCCCTAATCCCATACATAGAAAAGAATTAGATATAATGCTTTACCCAATGCATTAAATGGCTATAGAATCTCATGCCCACCTATCACTTAATGAAAATAATACACAATTGTTCTTCATAAATATAATAAACTATACATAAATCATTAGCATGATCAACCACATGAGAAGAAAATGGGCTTCATAATTATGATTCAAGGCATAACTGAAGGATAAATCATAAGGAAATCCAAGAGAATAAGAAATTAAATAATTTTAATTCATAATGGATAAAGGTACATATTTCATGAACCTAGAGGTCCAATATAAATAATTCATGAGATATTTCTAAGAGAATAAATAATAAAAAACACTTATGTGGAAATATTTGAAATAAGTAATTGATATTTTAAAAGTAGTAATGAACATATAATTTTCCATAAAACTAGAATTGAACCAATATTGTTCTTAGAAAATTAACAATTTGTATTAGTTGTTATTCATGGGTTAAATAAATTTTATGGGGGTGATTCTTGATGTGAGATAAGAAACAAGAATGTTCCCTTAATACTGGATTGTTGAGACCAAGGGGTGATATGATGGTTTTTTATGAAGAGGTTAAATAACTAGTGAATTTGATATGATTTATTGTTTTGGAATATTTTTTCAATAAAAAAATTGTATTTTATGTTAAATTATATGATTATATTTAATATTATCTTCATTTTTATATTTCATGATTGGTTTATCATGATCCTGGCCCTTTATAAAGATTAATAAATGATGGAGAAGGAATGAAAAATCGTGGAATGGACACAGTCATTTTAGATTATTGTTTGATAGTGTTTCACTAAAAAAGGTCAAAATTAGTAGCATAACAGTTTAATTAAGTCATGAAAAATGTCATGGAGCATTGGTGGTGTTCTTGTGTAAAACATCTATGTCGATAATAGTCATTGGGAATATTGTGGTCTAAATGTTATGCCTCATTGAAAATATATAATTTAAATTATCCAAAATAGGTAGAAAATTTCTTAATGAATCCATGATCGATGTCATGCAGAAGGAATGTTATTCATATGTGTAATGGGAAAGATCATTATGCCCATGGTGGTTATTGAAGGATGTTATGGTCAGCGGATGTGCTTACATTCCAAAATAGCCAAAGGAGAAATACCATGTCCATGGTCTAACAAGTCATGATCAATAGGTAGGATTTTTGATAAATAAATATATGTGGAGGAAGAATAATCTTATAGTGAAAGATGATTTGATGACAAAACAGTAATCCCTTCAGCCCCACGATATGAGAAAATTCATTTTGGGTTTTTTTAGTTATGTTTAGTTTTTATGTTGTGGCTTATTGGATTATCTAATAGATCTCTAACTCACTCTATGATAACATTTATAAATGTAGAATAGGTATCCTGAAGTGCTAATAAGATTCAATGTCTCAAAATGAAGTGAGAGTAGTTGAGTAGAATGTAGGATGCTTTTAGTTTTAAATCGGATTTAGAAATTCAAATTGAATTTATTAATTTGTAACTTTTTTTGTACAAACTGAGGAATATTTTTAGGAATTGAGAAGGAAAAAATGAATATATGAAGAATAAGTGAGAAATTAAAATTATAGAGGGGACACTTAAAGGGGTTATAAAGATTTGTATAATATAAAGAGATTAAACCTGAATTTTTACATAGTAAAGAAGATGGGAAAAAATAGCACTACATCAATAAATCATGGAAATTATTGGTAGGATATTGTATTATTGATATTATGTTCTATATCATAATAACAATTTCAGAATCTCTGTGATAATCAGGAGAATTTTTGTAACATGTGTACAAGGATAAACCCTTTTCAATGTACCTATATATTTAAAATTTTGGGTCGTATGATATATGTGAAATTAAAATCATTTCAAGTAATATAGAACGCATTTTTAGAGTTGAACACTGTAAATATACTATTCCCTTCGTGTATATGTTGGAAATTGATCACAATTATCTCTAACTAGTGACTAGGGTTGTTTCACTAATGAATCATCAAAAGATATTGGATAATTGATTCTTCCCTTGAATTATTATTCACAAATCCACGAAATTTCAATTTTAGTGGTATTAGAAAACACATTCATCGCATTATTTATTTACTATTTATAGTTTAAATAATGAATTTCTCTCTGGTTGATGATATTATCCCTGAATTTTTTTGTACTTCATGGAAACTCATAATTTAGTTAATACTTATGGGATTATTAGATTTGAGGAGAAAAGATATCACAAATAGAAAATAGAATGATTCCATATCTATAATCTATCAGATATGAAATATTGGAATTCATAAGTGATGGGTTTTTTTCTCAAAGCTGAATGTATTGAATCCATAATAGAATATAATAATAATTTATATAATTATGGTCATGAAAAGAATGTTATTATATCACTCGTCTTAGAAAGTTAGTTTTAATAAGAAAAATGTATCAAGACATATGAAAAAATATAGTACAAATTTAAAAATGTATATTAAGGAAAGACGGAATTAAAGAAATATAAATTTTATTTTGGGATATTTAAGTATAAATATCTCAGAATGAATTATTGTTAAATTATTGATAGTTTATTAATAATGGTAAATGATGTTTTGAAAATAATTATAGGCTCTAGTGAGAAGATATAAGATAATGGTAGGATTGAAAATAGTCTCAGTATATTAATAGATAGTTTGGATTATAAATCCTCCACTATGGAAGAAAAAGATCAAAGTGATTTTTATCTTAAAGATTTTTATAGTGTTCAAAGATCATATAAAATGATGGAATACATTTATATGAAGAAGATAGCTATGGATTAATATAACTCAATTTTAAATCCTTAATTTATGAAATCTTGGGGAAAAGGATATTATTGAAGAAAAATACTGTAATTATACTTCTGATTCTAACTAATATTATAGTTTTTATTAGATGATATATCTAACATAGAAAAATTTTATAAAAGTTAAGGTAATGTTTAAATGTAAGATTCCACTAAAATTATTAAGTTGTGGATTATTTTTAAATATTGCAATAAATCGTCTCAAGTCCAATGAACATGGTGTCAATGATGATGATGATGAATAACCAATGATATTCATTAATATTAAATCATCAAAATTTGTAAAACTAATGGTTTATTATAAATTAAATTGAAATAATTTCTCAAAATTAAGAATTATAATTTTATTATTTAAGTTTGAAATTAGAGATATTATTAACAAAAAATAATAAATAGAGATGTTAAGAGATGTTGATGAAAAAATATTTAATAATAAGGTGAATGAAAAATAATTTTATACTTATTGTTGTAGTGAACTTTAGTTAAATAAATAATGTAATATGGAATATATATACTAAGGATAGAATTACAAAAATGACTCTCAATAATTTTGGAAATGTCAAAAGATATTACAATTTTAATGATTGATGATGGATATGTTTTTTAAAATGAAAAGTAATATTTGTTTGATGAAATCAAAGGGTTTAAAAAGTTTCTTGAAATAGGAATACGCTTAATAACAATTAATAAGATATTCTTAATAAAAAATAAAACGTGGTCCAACATGTAAAAAAACATGATCAAAATAGAAGAATATTGGAAGGAATGTAGATTGAATGTTCACATATCTATTTTAGAAATATAAAAATGTTCAAATAATCCTCAAGATTAAGAAAACCAAAAGCAATTATTTCCTATGATTTATTGGAATTCTTATAATTTTTTACTAACTTAGATAATAAGAATAATATCAATAAGACCATGTTTGTAGAAAATCATTGATTTTCCATCTGTTTTAAATTCTGAGTGCATATACTTTAATTTAAAGATTGCTACAAATTGTGATAGAAAAGGAAAAAAACGTAGAATCTGAATAAAAAGGTGTTAGGAGTGCACCAAAATTTTAGTTTTTAATATGAAACCTAGAATATTGGTCAGAAGAAGGTTAAAATAAAGGTTCACAGTTCTATACAACATGATATTTTTAATGGAAAATATGAATTCTATGGTAATTTTTGGAACATTCTTGGTTTTGGGAACATGGAAATGATATTTTGGTTTAATTAAAAATTCAATTATGAGGTAATATAGTATGGAATACATAACATTATGGGAATTCACCCCATTTAAATAAGAACAATGTATAGATAGATAGAGAAATATGGATTAAAAATTAAAACAGAATTCAACCATTGGAAGATGTTTTTGAATGCTATGAGTAGATAGGTTTTCTTAAAAATGGTGTATTTTTTATGTTACCATCCTATAAAATCTCAAGAGAAAATGTTGATAAGTCACCAAATATAAAGGAGAATGTAAAATATAAATATTTTGATTTTGATGTTTACCTCAAAGCAGCCAAAGGAGTTTGACTATGGATTTTGGACAATGGTTTCTCCTCACATATGATATTATATAAAAATATCATAAATGATGCTGAAAACCTAAATAAGGCTTAGTATCCTTTGAAAATTATGGGTCACTCAAAATCAAAGGTGTTGGTTCATCGAGGATTAGTAATGTTGAATTGATATAAAAGTGAAAATTTTATATTGAAAAACTGAGACACAAACTTTTTAGTGTGTAAATGTTATGTGATGAATAAAATGAAGTGATTTTTAATATATATGGGGTTGTTCTTAAGAGATTAAAATACGGTTGTATCTTGACAAGAGGATAACAAAAAATGGGAAATTTTCATAAAATCAATGATAACAAAAATTCATGTTATTTGAGTATGACAAAATAATATCAATTTTAGCATCAAATATTTGGTCATCTTGGGAAAAGAACGTGCATGATATTATCCATATAGATAATGTTTGTGGTGTTCCTAAGTTGATGGAATAATGAAATTGGATTTGTTACACTTATCAAATGTGAAATATTATTGAATAATCTACATAAGAAGGTTGAAATACAATCTAATTATATTTTGTAGTTAATTCACCCTAACACTTGCAGGACAATGAGGATGAAATAAAAAAAGACATAAGTATTATATTGAAATTGATCATTACTTTTATCATATTACTTGTGTTGTGTTTATGAAATATAAATCAGTTGCACTAAAAAGGTTTAAGATATTTAGGAGAAGTGTATTCAAAAAAGTGCTGTTAATTTTTGAATAAGATTCATCAATATAATGGTGTTGAGTATACCAGTAGAAAATTTAATCATTATTTTGAAAAAAATATTTATTTATCATGAAATAAATGCACCATACACAAAGGAAAAAACATTTAGACAAATTAATTAATTAAAGACTTTTTTATATGGAATAAACTATGTTGTTAGATAATGGCATGCTCCGTTATTTCTAAAGACAAGATCTTGGAATAGTTGTTCATATTAAAAATAATTTTCGATATAATAAAAAGTTTTACATTAATCATAAGGGATGTATTACAATAAATATCTAAGTTTGAAGTATCAAATAGTGTTTATTGGCCCTTGCATTAGTCAAATTGAATCGTTATAATATTGGAAAATGAAAAATAACACGTTTGGATGGTATCATTCTAGGCTATTCACCAAATAGAATATGGAATAATTGTTGCGACAAAGTGATTGGCAATATTATGAATATTGTTGTTATGAATGTGATGTAACATTAAACAAAGGAACCTCATGTGAGAAATAAAGTTCTAGAAGTGATAATGATGAGTCTATTTTTGAGAAATAATAAGCTAAATTTTTATAAAATTGGGATTATTAAGTATAAGTTTAATTTTTAAAAGCATATTAAGTAAATTAAAGTAATGAAGAACACTATTTTTCACATCATCCAAGGAAATGAATAAAATTTCATGTCTAAAATATCATTGGAAATCATGGAAACACTACTAAAAACATGGATTTTATCAGCACTAGAAAAGCGCTTTAATAGTGCTAAAAAGCACTGTTAATCAAGGTGAAGATAAAGGGGGGTGGGGTCCCTTTTATCAGCGCTCAAAAAAGCACTGATAAAGAACCCTTTTATCGGCGCTTTTAAAAAGCACGGATAAAACTAAAAAAAAAGAAATAAATAAAAAATTATTTATATTCTGGGTGATATTTTAACAACGCACGACCCCCCTATCAGCGCTAGGTGGCCCCCTCCTACTCCTCCGCATTTCCCTTGCATGCGCATTCTGCACTTGCCCGCGCGCCCCTCCTTGCTTCCACCCGGATTCGAACCCGCGACCTACCCCTTGCGCGCCTGCACCTTTAGCACTAAGCCATTTCTTTTTTTATCTATTTAATGATACATATATTTATTTATATATATATAGTTATATTTATTTGTATATTAATATAGATTCATATTAATATAAATATATTTAGTTATAAGAATACATGTATATTTATTCATATAGTAATATATATATATATATTTATTCGTATATTAATATATATTTATAGTTATTTATATATATATATATAGTTATATTTATTCATATATTAATATAAATATATTTAGTTTTATTAATACATATATGTTTATTCATATATTAGTAATTAGATATATTCATCCGTATATTAATATATATTTATATCTATTTATATATTTATTTGTAGTTACAATATTTTATCCGTATATTTATTTTTATATTAATATATATTTATAATATTAGTTTTAAATACATTTATAAAAGATTTTTATTTTGTTTTATAAATTAATTAATAAATAAATACATACATACATATATACAATACGCACACACATACACACATATATTTATGAATAAAGACATATATATGAATATTTGAAAATCCATAGAATGTTAAAAGGATCTTAACTTATAATCCAAAAGCGCATTTCAACTCTACAACCAGTAAAATTGAAGAAAATGAAACAATCATTGATATTATATGTGGTACAAGGCTAATAGAAATCTGGATTAGAAGTTATACATGTTTGAATGTTAACAAATCGTGGTATGCCGACTAAAAACTCAGTTTTGGAGGCCATCTTGGCCTTTTTTGTCCTTGAAAAATGTGACAGAGGCTCTTCCTTAGTCGCCATCGCATAGATCTCGCTGGAGGTTTCAAGTTGATATGCTGTAGAGCTCCAAGGGACACCCAGATCAAAATTTATGGTCGTTTGATGTTTGAGATACATTTTCAACGTATTTTAGTTCTTTTATTAATTTTTTTTGATATTTTCTGTTTACAAATTGTTATTAAATGATTATTAATCGATGATAATTATTAAATTATTAATTAATAATATTTTAAAATATATATATATCTATTTTCACTAAATTTCGTATATATTAAATGTAGTAGTTTATTAATAATTTTCTAAAACATATTTAAAAAATATATATTATATTTATATCAATATAAATATACTTATATAACAATATATTATTTTTCATGATTTTTTTGGAAATATAAAATTTATCAGTGCTAGGAAAAAGCGCTTATAAATCCCCCACTTAATCAGCACTACAAAAAAAAGTGCTGATAAAGGGGTCTACTTTAACAGTGCTAAAAAAAGTACTGATAAAGGGGGGGGACTTTATCAGAGCTAAAAAGCGCAGATAAAAGGTCACTTTTAACAGTGAATTTTTAGCGCTGTTAAAAGTGCCCCTTTATCAGCGCTTTTTTAGAAATGATAAAGGCCCCCCTTTATCAATGATTTTTTTAGCGTTGTTAACGGGTGGCACAACAGAAACTCAGTTTTGTGGTAGTGAAATGAGATTCAATCTAAAAGAACTCTAAAAAAACCCCTCAAATCTAATAGATCTCTCATGCTTAACCAATAGATGTGTAAGAAGTAATAAGACATTATGAGTGGATTGATATTATGAATTATGATTTTGAAAATATAAAAATTAATTTTACTTGGGAGTTGGTACTGTAGCCAAAAGAGATGAACACTATAGGGAAAAGTGGGTGTTCCAAAAGAAGATGAATGAAAACTATTAAGTGGTGAGAAATAAAGAAATATTGGTGTGTAAATGGTATTCTCAAGTTAGAGTTTTATTTGATGACACATATTCACTGATTTATAGACACAAACCCATAAGATAATTTTTTTCATTACAATGAAAATGAAATTACACGATATTTTAAATGGATGTCATGTTAGTATTTATTAATGTTGAATAGGAAGAGGAATTGTATATTGCAAAAGCATTTGATTTTATTCATAGTAAATACAAGAATTGTATTGGTAGGTTAAATAATTATTTTACGGGATGAAGTAAGCCACAATATCTTGGTATTATATGCTATAAAATTTATTGAATAAGTTGAAATTCAACAAAGGATTAATTGATATAAATTTTGTCATTAAAGAAGAAAAAATGGTATTTATTATTTTTATTAATTATTTATATGATATTATTTTTTCTATAAATGATGAAACAGTTTGTGATGATTTTTATATAAAAATGAGGAAGATTTTTTATATTTATATACTCTGGGAGATGAGTTACTTTTTTGTATTATAAATTTCTCAAGAAAATGATTATATTTTTCTACATCAATTTATGTATGATAAGAAAATTTTAAAGAAATTTCTCATGGAGTATTCAAAAAAATATCTAAACAAATTTTAATAGGAAATAAATTTTAAAAAGATGAAAAAAGAAATTATTTGGGTCATAGGGAATTCTAAAAGAAAATTTTTTGTTTATTATACCATATATCTTTATGACTATCTATTACCTAGTTTGTTACTATTTTTTCCATATAAATATGCCACAAAAGTGTCTCATTTCGTGGAAATAATGAGAATACTTAGATACATCAATAGCGTATCCAAAAATGGATTTAAATATGACAGAAAAGGGAAGCCTGGTCTTTTTTGTAATTGAGATACATATGTGGAAGGAAGTAATGATGAAAAGAAGTTTACATATTTGAAAAAAAATCCTAGATAAATATTTGTTATTTAGCATTGAAATAAGTATAATTTAGTCACCTTGAGATCCATCATGTTTGAATATATAACATCCACCCATCCATCAACAAAAATAATATGTATCAATACTCATTTATATGATTTAAAAGTTTAAGTGAAGTAACCACTATTATTGGGATATGATAAAAAATGAGATATTAATCTTTCAGGGAACCCGGTTCAATATTCAAGATATTGGAACATTGATATTAAATGTAACTTTATTTAATAACTAGTGGAGAATAATTATTTTCAATTGTAATTTTTTTCAATAAAGGATAATATTTCTTATATGTTAATCATGCCACTTTCACAGGAATCATTTCAGAATTTGTGGTTACTGTATGATATTTAAACTCAGTCATTAAAGAAATAATCTTTGAATTTTCATCCCCAATCTTGTATTTTCTTCATATATTGTTATAAAATACAGCGAATATTTTATAATAGAAATCATTACATTATATTTATATCCCATTTTTCAATAATTAGAAGTGTGTATAATTTAAATGTAGTATCCATTTATTTTGGGTTCATTGTGAAGAATATATTAATATTGATTTATTAAAAGCGGTATGATATGATTTCATCATGTTTGAATTGTTATAACAATTTATTGTGATTGGTTACAACAATCATTCATGTATTATTTAATGTTTTTATCACAGTACGGAACCATTAATTTTTAGTTTAATACATTGGTTTTTATCTTTTTATGTATTCATAATGATGTTATGGTGGACAAAAATGTTTTTAGAGCTTTTTAGGAGTCCAAAACCCCGACTTTTGAAGGAAACAACTCAGTCGCATGTTAGTAAAACACATGAAGGATTGTCGACATGGATTGAAAAACTGTGTGGGGTGCTACATGGATCCATAGAGGGGAGTTCATGGTATTTTTCCTGTTTTTATAAACATAGGTTGCATCCCATTATGGGTATATTCAATGGGTAGTGTTTTTTTGATTGGTAGATCATGGTAATACAAATCGTACTTCCCAACCATATGGGAAACTATCCTTGGGAAGTAGTTGGTGCATGGTTGCACAGGGTTTGTCAAACCATGTGGTCAAACCATTCCCTTATTTTAATTGGAAAAAATTAGTATTTTAAGATCCATTATTTTAATAAATCATTATCCATTTAATTTATCTTCTAGTGTAATGAATTATCTCCTCTAGTGGATTCTCTCCTCCCATTTCTCTAGGATTTGGACAATTTTATCCTTCGGATAACTGATATGTCCACCGTTCATCTTGTTGGATCCCTCTCTATAGGAGATATGTCATACTACCTTATTTATATCTTTTATTTTTACTTCATTGGAATTATTTTAGCAGGATCACATATTCCCAATTTTCATATAATTTTCCTTTCCTGGTGATTTCCTACATTATAGCTCGAATTAAATGCTGAAAACAGAAAAGGGGTTATATACCAACCTAAGGTAGCTGGTCTAGTTATTTTACCCAAAAGGATCATTGCATTTTATAATCAATATTTGTTTCGTGAGTAATAATCCTTCTGTGTCACCTGCAAAATGTATAATTAATTAAACTAGGGGTTGTTATCACATGTAACGGATCCCTAACTATGAACGAATCAATGCCACAAGGGGATATCCTTAACATGATCCACCCATATGGTATTACCCCTTCTTAATGGCATAAGCACCTTATACCTTGGAACTAAATTCCATTTCTTTTACCATAGGTGGGTTAATCAACATGTAATAAATATAGTGGAATGTGTAATGAGAAAAGGGAGATGATAGGCCATCTGTTAAGAAACATATGCATATGTTGTAGCTTGTTTTTTAGTTAAATGTAATATAAAAATTCATCATGGTGTTACATTTTAAATTAATTCTAAAATGGTATGAATTTATAATAGTTAAACTACACCTTCATATTTATCCAAGGGTGATACAACATACTTGACATAAGGATGCCAGGGATGATCACATCATGATTTTTAATTGGAAGATATACATACAACTCAATATAGATGGATTGATAATTAGATTCAATTTTAGGATTCTTTAGGCATGCTCACTGGGTGAATCACATACCTACCCATGAAAAATATTCATTCCCAAGGGGATTTAGCTCGGATGGGCTCGATGGGAATCCTGGTTAGACTATACCAGGAGAGATACTTGGTCCCCTGTGTGGTATACCTAGGACTAGCATAGAGGGTCATTATTTACACCATGTCAGAGTTATAGTTGGGATTCCACTTACGAATCACCTTGGACATACTCCTATGGAGATGGATATTTTTAATACTCCAATAGAGATAGTTGGGTTCATTATACAGATCACCTTGGAAGGGCAAAAGATGTCCTCTATTAAATTATAAGAATTTATTCTATATAAAAACTAATAATTCATTTTCATTTTCCCAGGGTGAATCCACCAAGCCAAATAACATGATTGGATTTCGTCCATTCTCAATACATTACTTTTGATGTCCCATTTATACACCCTTATCATATCTGTATAATTGGACCTTGGTTCAGATATATCAGGATAAGGCCAAAGGGGGTAGTGTCAATCGAGCATCATATGATTAACCTAATCCAGTGTTTTTATTTACTTACTACCTTACCCTTGTAATGTACCTTCACACTATTCATATTATATACACACAATAGATTTTTCTAGACATTGTTGGTGGTGTCCTGGTGAGTATATCCCACACCCTATTTGGGCTATCTATGGTACCGATAAAAACTTCTTGACTAAAGTATAGATAAAGAGAAGAAGCTAGCTTTCAATGATTGATCTAAGGTAGTATGATGGAGTATGGGTGGTAGATGACCGATTTGATGCTCATGAAGCTAATAGAGTAATATTTTTTCCTTTTAGTCATGGTTCTTAGGATGTATTGGGTTCTTTTACAAATATAGTCTATATACTTCCATTTTTCTATATCATCGTCACATGATTGTCAGTCTTTCTATGATACTGATTCTACTTCATATAGTTAGTTATATTGAATTATTTTTTATTATTAATCTGATGGTTATTTAATATTTTTTATATTTATTAACAATATTGTTTACTCATGTGAATTACTCTAATCACAAAGGTATGGTCTCCCCACTATAAAATTATAGACCCTCATATCTTGTCAGCAACGTCTGGAATATTGATGTTAAATCTTGAGGTAATGTAGCGAACTAGATCTGGGAAACTCTTAGTGGATTCTAGGATGGGATTATACAATGTTATAACAAAGTGGTTTTTTTCATTTTTTATTATTATTTGAGTATAATATATTGGACTAGGATAATGTTGGAATTTGGAAATGAGTCCATTCCTAGTAGTATCAAACCTGTGTATTGAAAGAATAAAAATTACCTAGGATGGTTTAATTTTGTTTTTTGTTTGTTCCAGTTATAGTTATACCAATTTCATAATTAAGTGACACACATGTTTTGTTATGTCATTCTTACTAATATTACTATTAAGGATTTTATTTTTTCCATGGCCCTCTATGGTAAGGTGTTATCATTTTTTTCATCATAATAAGAAACTAAATATACACATTTCATGAATTATACCATGTCATATTTATATTAATGCATGAATTACCTGCATTGACTATGATTTCTATGAGTTCCATGAATATTATATACGTAAATGTGTTAACATTTCTTATATTAATAACATTATTATGTTAATAAATACTTCACAATCAATATAAATGTTACTTTCCCTTATAGATTGATTATGGAACATTAATTAACTAATTATACTATGTTTGATCCATAAACCATTGGTCCAATGGGTTGAAACATCAGATGATTTTGATTACATTAATTCTAATTTTAATTTTTAAGATTGTACTTCAATAAATTGGAGATGGTAATTAATTTAATAATATCATATTATATTACCAGTTACATCCTGATATTGGATGTAAATTTCTTGTCATAGTAACTTGACATAAAAATTTCAATTTTTTAAAAGTGAGCCTTTATAAATTGGGAATGTCGATGCATCCAACTGGTTTGTGATATCCTTATGGAAATAAACAGGATTGAACATAGATATTTTAATGATTTTATGTTAAATTTTAATAGCTAAATGGGAATTCAAATTTCAATGTAATGGGTGTTTTCCTCTATAACATGAAATTCACCCTCCATAAACCATGCTTTGTAGGGGTGGGCATTGATCCACCAATATCACCTCCATTAGTGCCACCTGAGGTGCCTCTTTTTCATCCTCTACTAAACACTAATGCTATGTTTTTTGAGCTATTCTCCTATGCCATGCATTATTTTTAGGGATCTCAATAACCTACCTCTTCTATGTTAGAGTTGACGATGTAATTATAGTATTAGCATCCTCCCACCTTATCATGGGATTATAGTCCTAAGGATACTGAGACCTGGGATTGAGTCCATGTTATCTATATTCAAGTATATAGATACTCATATAGAGTATAGTGTAATGATCTCCACCTAAATGCTTTGTGACTTCTCTATGTGTTGGTGGGATGTCATCTCTTAGGATGATTGTCATCCGGGTATGATCTTGTTGGTCTTCCAGACATACTTCTATGAAAACCTTTCTTCACATAATTTGAATGAAGACTATTCTAGTGAGTCTATATATCTAAATAAGAGTACTATATATGTGATTGAGTATTCAATATGTTTCACATAGATTCATCATTTTTCACAAACAAAAACTGGCAACAAGTTGATTTCTATGATATGTTTTCATTATAGGCTTGTATACACCTTCTGAAAACATGTGAATGTCTTTTAACATACCAAAATTTTATAGATATTAAACAAGGAAATCATCACTGAGAATAATATGAGGGATGATGGGAGTGTGTGTTAGGAAAGTTTTTCATTGCGGTGGGGAGACCATATTTCTTATTGATGGAAATGTTTTTTCAAGGTATCTCATGGGGGAATCTCTTGTAATATGACTCAAACCTACAATTATTTAGTGTGTTGACTATTTTGTAGGGTAGGATATAAATATCCCAAGTTTACAAAGAACCCAATAAAGTGCTGATATTATATTAGGACTGGTCACCACTAGGGCTTCTTCAAAATTTATCCCCTACTGCCTAGTGAAAATGGATTCATACTAAACCCAAATTCAGGTATAGATTCAGTGGCTCCAAATCTGAAAGGGAGATGGTCTACTTCCTTCCGATCATGAAAAGGAGGTTGTCATGGATACAGTAGTCATACATCAAAGATGAAAAACTAGAAGATGGGACCCACTCAAGATAGTTAGGTTCCATCTTAAGGAAACATATATGGAAATGTCAATGCAGTGAGACATACTCCAAAGGAGTAGAGTCTAGGGCATTCTACTATTTGAGGTACCATTCTAGTAGCCAAAACATTAGTTTCTTCTTTATTTTATCCATTAACATTTCAATATTTTATATCTATAGAAATTTTTGAAGGTCTTGTCTGGGAAATGAAATCCATCTATGGTGCGATGACTCTCAACACACCATTAGTGGTTCGATTAGAGAGTATATCCTAGTGTATGGATTAACCTCTTATGGTGGGAATATATATCATCTTATGAATTTTTTTTCTTTAAGATTTAATGTTTTTACATCCTTATTAATATGGAATTGTTGGTTACATACATATACCATGATGATTACTATCACTAGAGGGTTTCCTTAACTTCACAAATTTTTTTTCATAAGGGATAATGAGATCTGCATACAAATCGTGCTAGAACCAGTCATTATGGGATAGTCATAGGGACATCCAATAAATATAGTCTCTTATTATTCTCTCATGGGATGAAAGGTATCTGATTGAATCCTATAGTTGATCATTTCAAGGAAATATAACATGAATATTTCCCTAGACAACCTCCTATGAGAGTGGAGTATTTTTCCATCAATATAATTCTAGGAACAAAACTAGTGTACATTCCTCCTTATATGATATCATCTATGGATCACCAATAACTCAAGAAGTTTTTAGAGTACTTAAAAGCCAATGGATTTATAAAACTGAATACGTCAAGATGGGGATCACGTGGGTTGTTCATTATAATGGTGGAAATTTCACTTATCTTGTGCATGGTTTATTACCAATTTAACTCACTTACTATAAAGAATTAGTATCTACTACCTCATAAAGATGTCCTCTTCAGCCTGATCAAAGTAATGATGGGTTTCCCTAATAAAAATTTGAGTTTAGGTTACCATAAGGTGTGTGTGATACCATAAAACATACCACGTACAATATTATAAAGTAGGTACAAATTTTTCCGAATACATATGTTTTCTATTGGGTCTTGTAAACATGAGTATAATTTTCAATGATTTGATGAATCAGGCCTTCCACACATATCAGAATTCTTTTGTGGTGGTTTTTGTGGAAAAACTATTGGTGTATTATTTTACTAGACATCACTAAAATAAATATTGTTAATATGATGAATAATTAGCTAGGTCACCATATGTAATAAAATCTCACCAAATTCCACTTTTACTTCAATGAGGACTGCATCCTGAGTCATTTCATATAAGAGGTTGGAGTTTTTGTTGACCCTGTGAAGTTGATCATCATGATTTCATAGGAGAATCCCAAGAGTGTATTTGACATACATAACTTCATGGGGACAACTGGCTGTGATAAGTCATTCATCTAATACTTCTCACACGTAAAAACACCTCTTATGGGATTTAATAAATGGTTTGGAAGTTCTCATAGTATGAATCAAGTGAAGAATATTTCCATGATCGAAAAGGGAGACTAACATCATCATTGGACCTAGTTTTTATAGAGTTAGAAATAATTTATATGGTTTACTATGATGCTAAAGGGATTGTATTGGGAGTAGTTTTATTGTAGGTATATTTAGTTTTGGTGTATAGGTCTCTCCAGCTAATACCTAATGAGTGGAATTAGCATATGCCTGAAATTGATATAGCTGTCATGGTAAATTCTTTACACTATTAGAAGAATTATCTATTAGGTGAAAGAATTTTCATTTAAATAGAACATAAAAAATTCAAATAAACCCCCCACAAAATGACATTAATCTTAGGTAGTGCTGGTGGGTATAATTTCTTCAGTAATTTATCCCTTTATCTTTCTTATAAAACCTGAAAGGGAAATGTTATAGCTGACATGATGATCAAAATGACTCATACATAGGTTGTTTCAAATCACGGTAGTGAGTGGAAGATTATGGAACAAATTTTAGAGATGCACAGTTTGGTTCGGGAATATCATGGGTAGGCTATTTGGGTATTTTTGATAGCGATATCTTCATTTTTTTAATGGGAATGAATTAGAGATCTTTCTAATCCTAAAGTATTCATCCTAATGTAGATTGTTTCAAGAGATGACCTACCTCCTGGTTGAGTTATCAATGGGGATGAGATACCACACTTCCATGTATATATCATGGTTCATATTAACATGTGGGATGATTTGATGTAGGAATATCATAACTCTATATAAATATTTCACCATTGTGTTACGAAGATTTACCAATACAATTTTCATCAGTATTGGCGGTTGTGTATGAAGAGGTAGACTATAGGTTTTTTTCAGGTGGTGGACCACCTATCAGTTGGTGAAGGCTGAGCACTAGTGTATTTCTAGGATTTTATAACATATTTCCATTCATTAGTGAAAATGGGATGATGTCACTATAATCATTTTGACTGGTTCAATGAGATATCCTTGAGGCGGTGTTTTAGTATGGGTGATCATCGATTGGTTGACTGAGGTCAAATACTTCTTACATATCTGAGATACCTACTTATTTGATGAGATAATGATGATTTATATCTGGTAGACTGTTTTCCTTTATGGTTTCCCCATTCTATCATATTAGATCAGGATTCCTAGTTTATATCATAGCTCTGGTAGGTATTATATATGTAACTAGGAAAACATGTTCTACTAAGTACAACATATCACCCTTAGATCGATGGGTAGTTTGTGTGGACGATTCATGTGTTAAATGAAATGCCCTAGTCACATGTCCGTGATTTTGTAAGTTTGTGGGAGAAATTACTACACCTACTTGAGCTTACATATAATAATAGGTTTAATTTAATTATTTAGATGGATCCATGTATGTCCCTCTATGGAAGGTCATGTTGTTCACCCTTGTGTTCGTTATAGGTAGGTGAGGCAGCACTATTAGGATATCATCTTGTTTAGCAGACTTCATAGTATGTTCAGCTGATTCAAAAAGGAATGGGTACATATCAATATATCTAGAATTATATAGAAGTCTTAATTATCAAACAATGTACTTTTAGGTGGGATATCTGGTATTTCTAGTAGTTTCACCTAGATTAGTTCATAGATGGATTCCGAGACAAGGTAAGATATCAACTCATTATGTCGGGTCTTTTGAGATCGTGAAGACAGTCAGAATGGAATCCTATTAGTTGGATTTACCATATAGGTATTGGTCCATTAATGATTTCTTCCATGTATCTTAGCTGCACTTCTATTATTCTAACCCATCACATTTATTTGATCATGAGGATGTAGAGATAGATGAACATGTTTACTTTGAGGAGCATTTGGATGGCATCATTGATAAAATCAGGATGGAACTATATGGAAAATCAGTTCCACTAGTATGAGGAATATGGAATAAAAGCCATTTACTATATGAATCTTTGGAGTGGGAGACTGATTTTTATTCCCATTGGATAGAAATTTTCTTAGACGACTCTATACCACCCTCTTAAGGGAAACTTTGGGACGATTTGATTTAAAGACGGGATGTTGTAATGTACTAACATTTCTTAAAGGTAAAAAATCTTTGGTTTTTGGTTTAATTCATTGTTTTTATCCTTTTATGAAATCTTAATGATGTTTAGAGGAAACATAGTTATTTGGGGACCTTTTAGTGCTTGATTCCATGAAATTTGGAGGAAACAATTGGCCCAAATGATTAGCACACATTTTCCCTCCTAGTCCACATGGATAGACAAACGGTACAAGGTACTATTGGGATAAAATACTGGATAACATTGGATGGAAATGGTTAATTGAACAATGCACTACATCCCATATTGGGTGTGTTCCATAGGCAGAGGGGGTGTCAGGTAGATGAATGTTAACCAAACTATGCTCCTGAACCATGTAGGCTAGTATTGTAACACCCCAGGTAAATAAAGAATATGATATTTTCATATTTATCCATATTTTTGAGTAAAATATTAATATGACTTTAAAGGGGACGCTATGCTCGATGGCGTACCCAACACGCAACAATGAGTTTCTTGGGAATCTTACGTTGCACTCTAATAATAAAATAATATTATTTTAAATGGTAGTTAACATGTAGCCATTTTATTGGAGGAAATGGATAGAAATAACTAAAATATCATTATACATGTTTTTAAATGTTTTTACATTTATCAAATAAAAGATAAAGGCTTAAAATACGGAAAGAATTCAATTTTAGTTGTATATGCCCTAGTTTTCACTAAAGGTTCACTTATCGCCTTTTGATGGTGAACTGTCATTAAATATAGTTTTGTTCACTCTTATACATTCTATTGGACCAAATAAAACTCTTCTTAAGAATCTGGACATCAAAATTTACTTTGTGTAAATTTTTGTATCTTTCCGATAAAGTTCATTTTTTTAATGAATTGTGTAAAATGTTGTATTTTAATTCAAAACCACTTTTTAATATAATTTATTTATATGAATATATTATCTTTTGAATTGGTTTTAAATTTAAATTATAATATATTTTTACCATTAACTCCAATAGTGGTCATTGGAATTAATTTCACTTTAAAATCAGACATAAACTACTGTCAATCTTTTGATACTTATTGTCTCACAAAAACACGCTATTTTCTCTGAAAACAGGAATTAATTATTAAATTAATTAATGTGACTTATATGTTTTGAATTTTTTAAAATAGAATTCATTTTTGAATTCGGAATATCAAATATAGCTTAGGGTGAATTTTTGGGATTTTTCTGAAAAACATCAATTTTTGATGAATAGTGAAACCACTATGTGGTACTTATAAAAACTGATTTTCCGTTTAAATGAAATTTTTTCCATCTTTGTGTTTTTAATTTCAAAAATCCGACAAACATGGTTGTCATTAAGAAGTAAAATGTGGTTCAATGGGATAAAAATAATTTTTTGGTGAATAGAAACTTATTAAGTTTTTAATCACGATTAGAGGTAATTAGTGTAGTTTATGGTAAGAATAATGTTTTAATAAAATGAAATGACCTAGACACATGTCCTACCCTCATGTGATGTGGCATGTCCGACAAAGACAATCCATGGGTCATCTTGGGGACCCCATGGAGCCACTTTGGTTGGAAAATGACATAAATATCTTTTTATTTAAATGTGAAAGTAAAAATGACACAAACATGAGATGTTTTACTAAAACAATTTTTACATGGGGTTATAAAATTCATAGTTTTGACTATAAATATTCATTGGAAAGAAAACAATATTTCCTACATCATAGTATTTTTTTTATAATTTTTAGACATTAAATAAATTAAATTATTTATGACATCATGATGATACAGCGATGACCTCATTATTTAACGATTTAAATAAAATGGAAAGATAATGTAATATCTAAGACCCACACATGTCCAAAACCTATTTGATGAGTACATTTATAATCCTTATCACCTTATCCTTGAAATAAATTAATGGGGGACCTTTAAAATCCGATACCCTTTTGAAAATAAAGTAACATTTTGTAACTTTACAAGAGTGCCCCTCCTCTCCTTTTATAAAAGGCCCCCCACCTCTACCTCCTTACCCACACTCCCAATGCCTTTTTCATGGCCAACCCCGGCCCATTGTATCTCTCCAATTCCCTCTATTACTCCTTGAAGCCTCAAATTGGGAAGAAGTCTTCCCAATGAAGTCTTTGAGATCGAACCAAAGGGAGTTACCTGATTTTAAGGTAATGTCTTCACTTGTGTCATTTTGTGTTATTTTTCTTCTCCAACCCCCTAAAATCTTTTTATTCATTTATTTTGTAACAAATACAGTATATTAAATATACTAGGATTTTGTTATTAGAAGTATTCTAGCTACACTTACACACACCTATATCTAATGGTTAAAGAACATACTGTTTCCGTGGATGGCGAATTTCTGCCTCCCGAAACGATGATTGTTCAACATTCTTCTAACAACTTAAAAGGTGGCCTTGAAGATGAAACTATATTTATATATGATATCTAATATGTTTATGTTTTAATTAATCTTATGTATTTTTCATTTATGGAATACCTTTATGGTTTCCATTATGGGTAAACATGATATCTTCATTTAAGGAAGTGCGGACTACCGCCCCCTCAAAGTGATTTGATTCGTTAATACCATATGTGTTACGTATAAAGGATATATTAAATGATATTATATATGATAACATAATGGAATTAAAATACTATTATGTATCATTATTTTTTAATTCCATTAAATATAAAATAGAATTGGATGTAGCGTTCATGCGTACGTACGGCTTACCGTCTCCATGAACGGAACATTTAATTTCTTATCTCAAAATGTTATGTAATATTATAAGTACATATATATAATGGATATATATTTAATATATTACATCTAAATTATGGATATCATTATGGAATTATAACATATATATATATATATATCTCACATTTTTTTTTAATTCCATTAATATGACAAAAAATGAAAGTAGCGTTCATGCGTACTTACGACCTACCGTCTCCATGAACGGTGCTTTTCGTTTTTTATCTCCAAATGATATGGAATAGTATAAAATGAATATTTACTGTATATATATGATATTTTAATCATTAACACTATTCTGTAAATTATTTACTTATAACTACATGGGAAATCTTTTTTCAAATAAGTTCATTTTTGACTCATGTACCAAACATCGGCAAAAACTTCTGATATGAACTAACATTATTAAAAAATTATTATAACATTATAATATGTGATATGAACTGAATAATAATCTCTAAAGGAGGTAATTAGGCAATTATTAATTGACCAAAGTTTATTATTCAGGAATATAAAGAAACGAACAAGACAAGTAAGACTTGAGGTTAGGGATCCTACTCCACTCTTTCTTTTTAAGTACACTCTTTTATGTCATTCCTTTTAAAGCTCATATTTCTTTTTATTGGGATATTATTTTATATTACTCTTACTGTAGTTTTTATGTTCATGTGATGAGAGATCCTATTCTCTCTCATCAATCCATTTTGAAAGTTTTGAGTGGCGCCGTTAGGCTGCCGAATTTTCGTAAGAGATCTAACCTCTCTCTTTCTTTTTAAGTACTCTCCTTTATGTCACTTCTTTTAAGATCCTATTTTTTATGTTGGGGGATGTTATTTTATATTACTCTTTATATAAACATTAAGTTAATATGATGATATTCCCTATTTGATCTCATCAATCCATTTTTGTACGTTTTATGTGGCGTCGTTAGGCTGCCGAGTTTTCGTAAGGGATTTTTCATCTCACTTTTATTCCCGTCAGATTTATGCTACATATTCCATAATTTCCTTTGAGTGGTGTATGCACTGCCCATTATTTTACTCATTGTGTAATATACATTCTTTTATGGGTATTTACATCAATGTTGTATTTTCCTTCTTTCACGAGGTGTATGTTACGAAAGATACCCATGTCGGTAAGGGAACATTTCACCCTCCTCTTTTTAAAAGACTTCTTTTGTTGGGTGTTTTAATTTAAATATTTTTATATTGGGATATCTTCTCATATATCCTTATTGATGTAAATTTTATGTCCATGTGATGAGATTCCCTTTTTTTATCTCTCATCAACTCATTTTGATGTGACGACGTTAGGCTGTCAAGGGAACTTCTTAACCCAATTTCGATTTCTTTGGGTTCCACATGTAGTTATTGAATATGTCATTCTTTTAATATGTGTGAATGACCTTTGATTGTTTTACACATAATATCCACTTATATTTGGTGTATTCGTTTGTCAGACATAATTATGTAATTGATTTATCCTAAAACTAAGGATACCGTCTTTGTATGGGACTTCGTCTCAATCTCTTTTCATTGAGGCATATTTAGTTTTATACTCAACCTTATTTTATACGGTTTATAAACCACTTTGAATTTTACGTTTATCCAAAAGGAATATTTTTTATACGAAGTGTTTTAATAAATGACAAAAGGGAATATTTTGTCGTACGTATGCGGCGACAACGACTTCTCCGCCGCCGTGACCATTATTTGATTTTCGGCTTCCTCTACAAGCCATACCTTTTTTGTAAAAGAAAAATAAATACCATGTTTTACTTTTCTTTTATTTTGGTTTTGAAAATGGTTTTCATAATAATTTTAAATCAATTTTTTGTATTGATATCTTGTTATTGAAAGGTGGAAATGTTATGTTACCTTTATGCATGTTTTATGTGATACGATTATGTTGAGGTTCTTGAGAATTATTATGAAGAGGGGTGGTTCCATGATAAACTAAGGGAGGGTGAGCCCGATATATCTCTCCAATGCATTGGGTAACGCGAAGGAGTGAAACGTTAAGGTTTCTCCGAAAAGATTTGGGGAATATACTGTGATGGGTATTCCAAACGTAACCAAGAGGGTTACTCCCTACGTAAGAATGTTATGAAAGCCTCAAGTTACCTTTATGTCTTATGATTTCTATGATTTATTCATGATTTGATAAGGTATGTTAAAGTGCCTATGTTTTAGGGGTAAAGTATGATTTCATTATTATATATATATATGAACTCATGTTTCCTTTCTATATTTTTATAACCCTTACTGAGCTTTTTATGCTCAACCCATGTTTTTGAAATGCTTTTCACAGGTCAAGGGAAAGGTGCATGATGTGATGATAGTGTCAAGGATGTGTCAAGAAAGAATCCATGTTTTATTTTAAATATGTTTCCGTTGATGGGAAGAATGAATACTATCTTTTATGTAACCACTTTGTTTAAATGTGGAATGTAATGCAAGTTTCATGATCTAATTCTCTAAAACTCTAAACCTGAAAAGATCCTCAATGTGTAATCTTGTAATAACTCAAGATTAAGTAAGGTTTAAGGTTGGGGCCTTATAGTTGGTATCAGAGGTCGGTTTAGATAACTTTAGAGGTTAGGGTATTCTTTAAGCATAAGTGGCATTACCATAATGGTTAGGATTTCAGAAAGAGTCCTAGTTTTAGATAAAATGAATGAGTAAGTGTATCTTAGTGTTTACCTTCCTCATTAGTACATGATGGTTTTTTTTTGATATACTCACACTGAAATTTCTGTTTTTAGTGAATGGATGGATCTAGCAGGCACCAAAGAGACAACAGGTTTGAAGGAAAATGTGGTGGATCTATGATTAAGATACTAGATAAAATGGGGGATTCAATGAGGAAACTCGTGGTTGTTCTAAACCAACTATAAATGAGTCATGATCAGTCACTTGAACCTCGGTATGATCTTTAATTCCTCATGTACGAGATGACCAATCGATGTGGAAGTTCAGGTAATAATTATAAAGGTAACCATTAGAGTTTATATGATCCTTACTTTTGAGGTAATTATGGGTTAATATATGTTATGATGGAAGCGAAAGGCATGAGATAAAATTGAGGTTAAATTATGTTATGGTTATTTTTTATGATTTTAAATCTTTTTGGGGAATGATTTGAGAATTATATAGTTTTGTAAAAAGGACAACACGCAGACCGTGTGACTACCCGTCACGTCGGACAAAGCTGTGGGAATCGAAACCACAACCAAAGTGCGACTGGTATTTATCACCTACCACTGGACTACGTGAAGTCCCTGGTTATTTTGACTGATTCTTTTTAGTTATATGATTTTATGAATTAAGATTAAGTTTATTTTGGGTTATTTATGAAAATGATTAACCTATCGTGGAGGATATGTGATTAGGTTAATTACTTTTCAATACGAGACTTTAAGAGAAACTGATGTTGTTTTGAGATAAATGTTACGATTTAACTTGGAAGACTATGGGACTAAATCCTTAAAATATTTGGGTTTCAATATTAGATTGGTTTACTTTGAAGAATTTTATGGGAAATTTTTTTATCTGATGGTCCTCATTGAACTTTGGGTTTTGTTGGAAAATTTTGGAGATTAAGCATAGATTTTCTTTTTAAAGGGTTATCCTTTTCTGGATTATCTGATCTTGTACTCACCTTTTTTGTTTTGGTTTTGGTTATGGTCTAAAGATATGGGAAGTATATAGGTCTCTTTGGTGGATTAGGTGATTCTCTAGAAGTTTATTATAGTACTCTTAATGTGAACAAGTCTCCTTAAATACTCGTCTTTTAGAAAAAATATGAGTTTGATTAAGGAATCTAGTAAAAGTTGAAAGTCAACATGATAAGTGATTATGTTTCCTTATGAATAAATTCCTCAATAAAAAGTAACTTAAAACAAAAATGTTTTCTATTAACTTTTCATACTGGGGAATCGAATACCGTTTAAACCATCACAAGTTTGTGATTTTTTTATGGTTAACTTTCTCCTAGACATGTTTACTATCACTCTCCCTCAACAACATGAACCTTTGCCTTTTATTCCATTTCCATGTTTTTCTACATGGAATCCTAGTATGGGTTAACTCGGGTGACCTCTGTACTTATCTTCCTTTATTTTAAAGTGATTTTTTACCGAGTCTTGTTACAATGTGGGACTTTCAAGGATGTTTCCAAGCTCAATTTTAAAATTGTGAGGACGCAATTCCCAAAAGGGGGGAATGATGTAACACCGCAGGTAAATAAAGAATATAAATTTTTTCATATTTATCCATATTTGTGAATAAAATATTAATATGACTTTAAAGGGGACGCTATGCTCGATGGCGTACCCAACACGCAACAACGAGTTTCTTGGGAATCTTACGTTGCACTCTAATAATAAAATAATATTATTTTAAATGGTAGTTAACATGTAGCCGTTGTATTGGAGGGAATGTATATAAATAACTAAAATGTGATTATACATGTTTTTAAATGTTTTTACATTTATCCAATAAAAGATAAAGTCTTAAAATACGGAAAGAATTCAATTTTAGGCGTATATGCCCTAGTTTTCACTAAAGGTTCACTTATCGCCTTTTGATGGAGAACCATCATTAAATATAGTTTTGTTCACTCTTATACATTCTATTTTACCAAATAAAACTCTTCTTAAAAATCGGGACATCAAAATTTACTTTGTGTAAATTTTTGGTATCTTTCCGATAAAGTTCATTTTTTTAATGAATTGTGTAAAATGTTGTATTTTAATTCAAAACCACTTTTTAATCTAATTTATTTATATGATTAGATTATCTTTTGAATTGGGTTTTAAGTGAAATTAGAATATATTTTTACCATTAAATCCAATAGTGGTCGTTGGAATTAATTTCACTTTGAAATCAGACTTAAACTAGTGTCAATCTTTTGATACTTATTGTTTCATAAAAACACGCTATTTGCTCTGACAGCGGGAATTAATTATTAAATTAATTAATGTGACTTATATGTTTTGAATTTTGTAAAATAGACTTCATTTTGAATTCGTAATTTCAAATATATATTAGGGTGAATTTTTGGGATTTTTCTGAAAAACTTCAATTTTTGATGAATAGTGACACCACTAAGTGGTATTTATAAAAACTGATTTTTCCGTTTAAATGAAATTTTGCCATCTTTTTGTTTTGAATTTCAAAAATCTGACATACATGGTTTTCATTAAGAAGTAAAATGTGGTTCAATGGGATAAAAATAATTTTTTGGTGAATAGTAACTTATTAAGTTTTTAATTGCGATTAGAGGTAATTAGTGTAGTTTATGGCAAGAATAATGTTTTAATAAAATGAAATGACCTAGACACATGTACTACCCTAATTGGATGTGGCCTGGCAGACCAAGAAAATACATGGGTCAACTTGGGGACCCCATAGATCCGCATTGGATGGAAAATGACATAAATATCTTTTTATTTAAATGTTAATGTAAAAATGACACAAACATGAGATATTTTATTAAAAAAAAATTTACATGGGGTTATAGAAGTCATATTTTTGACTATAAATATTAATTGGAAAGATAAAACTATTTCCTAAATCATAGTATTTTTTATAATTTTTAGACATTAAATTAATTAAATTATTTATGACATCACGATGATGCAGCGATGACCTCATTATTTAACGATTTAAATAAAATGGAAAGATAATGTAATACATAAGACCTAAACATGTCCAAAACCTATTGGATGAGTGGTCTTCGAATCCCGATCACCTTAACATCGAAATAAATCAATATGGGACCTTTAAAATCCGAAACTCTATTGAAAATAAAGTAACATTTTGTAACGTTAAAAGAGTGCCCCTCCTCTCCTCTTATAAAAGGCCCCCACCTCTACCTCCTTACCCACACTCACAAAGCCTTTGGCTCGGCCAACCCCTTCCCATTTTGTCTCTCCACTTCCCTCTATTACTCCTTGAAGCCTCACATTGGGAAGAAGTCTTCCCAAGGGAGCCTTTGAGCTCAAACCAAAGGGAGTTACCCGATTTTAAGGTAATGTCTTCACTTGTGTTCTTTTGTTTTATTTTGCTTCTCCAACCACCTAATCTTTTTTAATTAATTTATTTTGTAACAAATAAAGTATCTTCAATATACTAGGATGTTTTTATAAGAAGGATTCGAGCTACACTTACACACACCTACATCTAATGGTTAAAGAACATACTGTTTCCGTGGATGGCGAATTTCTGCCTCCCGAAACAATGATTGTTCAACATTTTTCTAACACCTTAAAAGGTGGCCATTAAGATGAAACTATATTTATATATGATATATAATATGTTTATGTTTTCCTTATGCTTCTGTATTTTTCATTTATGGCATACCTTTATGGTTTCCATTATGGGTAAACACGATATCTTCATTTAAGGAAGTGCGGACTACCGCCCCCTCAAAGTGATTTGATTCATTAATACCATATGTGGTACGTATAAAGGATATATTTAATGATATTATATATGATACGATACTGGAATTATAATACTATTATGTATCATTATGTTTTAATTCCTTTAAATATTAAATAAAAATGGAATTAGTGTTCATGCGTACATACGGCTTACCGTCTCCATGAACGGTACATTTCATTTCTTATCTCAAAATGTTATGTAATATTATAAGTACATATATATAAGGGATATATATGTAATATATTACAACTAAATTATGGATATAAATCTGGAATTATAACATATATATATATCTCTCATTTTGTTTTAATTCAATTAATATGACAAAAAAATGAAAGTAGCGTTCATGCGTACGTACGGCCTACCGTCTCCATGAACAGTGCTTTTCGTTTTTTATCTCCAAATGATTTGGAATATTATAAAATGAATATTTACTGGATATATATGATATTTTAATCATTAATACTATTCTGGAAATTATTTACTTATAACTACATGGGTAATCTTTTTTCAAACAAGTTCATTTTTGACTCATGTACCAAACATCGGCAAAAACGTCTGATATGAACTAACATTATTAAACAATTATTATGACATTATAATATGTGATATTAACTGAATAATAATCTCTAAAGGAGGTACTTAGGCAATTATTAATTGACCAATGTTTATTATTTAGGAATATAAAGAAACGAACAAGACAAGTCAGACTTGAGGTAAGGGATCCTACTCCACTCTTTCTTTTTAAGTACACTCTTTTATGTCATTCCTTTTAAAGCTCATATTTCTTGTTATTGGGATATTATTTTATATTACTCTAACTGTAGTTTTTATGTTCATTTGATGAGAGACCATATTCTCTCTCATCAATCCATTTTGGATGTTTTGAGTGGCGCCGTTAGGCTGCCAAATTTTCGTAAGAGATCTAACCTCTCTCTTTCTTTTTAAGAACTCTCCTTTATGTCACTTCTTTTAAGCTACTCTTTGTTATGTTGGGGGATGTTATTTTAAATTCCTCTTTCTATAAACTTTATGTTAATATGATGAGATACCCTATTTGATCTCATCAATCTATTTTTGTAAGTTTTATGTGGCGTCGTTAGGCTGCCGAGTTTTCGTAAGAGATTTTTCATCTCACTTTTATTTCCATGATATTTATGCTACATTTGCCATAATTTCCTTTGAGTGGTGTATGTACTTCCCATTATTTTACTCATTATGTAATATAATTTCTTTTATGAGTATTTATATCAATGTTGTATTGTCTTTCTTTCACGAGGTGTATGTTTCGAAAGATACCCATGTTGGTAAGGGAACCTTTCTCCCTCCTCTTTTTAAAAGACTTCTTTTGTTGGGTCTTTTAATTTACATATTGTTATGTTGGGATATGTTCTCATATATCCTTATTGATGTAGATTTTATGTCCAAGTGATGAGATACCCTTTTTTTATCTCTCATCAACTCATTTTGATGTCATGCCTTTAGGCTGTCAAGGGAAATTCTTAACCCAATTTAGATTTCTTTGGGTTCAACATGTAGTTATTGAATATGTCATCCTTTGAATATGTGTGAATGACCTCTGATTATTTTACACTTAATATCCACTTATATTTTGTGTATTCGTTTGTCACACATAATTATGTAATTGATTTATCCTTAAACCAAGGATATCGTCTTTGTATGGGACTTCGTCTCAATCTCCTTTCATTGAGGCATATTTTGTTTTATACTCAACCTTCTTTTATACGGTGTATAAAACCCTTTGACTTTTACGTTTATCCAAAAGGAATATTTTTTATACGAAGTATTTTACTAAACTACAAAAGGAGATGTTTTTTCATACGTATGCGGCAACAACGACTTCTCTGCCGCCGTGACCATTATTTGAGTTTCGGCTTCCTCAACAAGCCATACCTTCTTTTTAAAAGAAAAATAAATACCATGTTTTACTTTTATTTTATTTTGGTATTGAAAATGGTTTTCATAATGTTTTTATATCAATGTGTTCTATTGATATCTTGTGACTGAAAGGTGGAAATGTTATGTTTCCTTTATGCATGTTTTATGTGATACGATTATCTTGAGGTTCTTGGGTATTATTATGAAGATGGGTGGTTCCGTGATAAACTAAGGGAGGGTGAGCCCAATATAGCTCTCCAATGCATTGGGTAATGCGAAGGAGTGAAACATTAATGTTTCTCCGAAGAGATTTAGGGAATATACTGTGATGGGTATTCCAAACGTAACCCAGAGGGTTACTCCCTACGTAAAGAATGTTATGAATGCCTCAAGTTACCTTTATGTCTTATGATTTATATGATTTATTCATGATTTGATGAGCTATGTTAAAGTGCCTATGTTTTATGGGTAATGTATGATTTCATTATTGTGTATATATGAACTCATAGTTCCTTTCCATATTTTTATAACACTTACTATGCTTTTTATGCTCATCCCAAGTTTTTGAAATGTTTTTCACAGGTCAAGGGAAAGGTACATGATGTGATATTAGTGTCAAGGATGTGTCAAGAAAGAATCCATGTTTTATTTTAAATATTTTTCCATTGATGGGAAGAATGAATACTGTCTTTTACGTAACCACTTTGTTTAAATGTGGATTGTAATGCAAGTTTCATGATCTAATTCTCTAAAACTCTAAACCTGAAAAGATCCTCAATGTGTAATCTTGTAATAACTCAAGATTAAGTAAGGTTTAAGGCTGGGGCCTTATAAGTATCCTTGTATAGTAGCATGCACACAGTTTTAAAAACAATGCATCCAAACTGATTGACTCGTTAAAATTGGGTGAATATACTTTTTTCATATATTATTTTAAAAACTCACCCTTCCTTTCTTTTCTCTTCAAGTAGAATATAGTCTCACCTCATATGGGTTCCCTCCTTACATATTTAAATTGTTTGGGAGATTTTTTCCTTATTACATCTAATTGATCAGCAGTTTATGTTGATTCATCCTTCTTTATATGATCTATGTTCCACTAACTTCTTTCTCTCAATTATCTCTCCATATTTCGCACTATTTTAGTATGATCTAATATGACATATTTTAGGGAATTTGTCTATTTTGACGAATTATTTCATTCTTAATCAAGTCAAAGGACAAAAAATAAAGCGGTGTCATCTACCAACCAAAGGTAGGTGGTATAGTTATTTTCCCTAATTTTTTTATATTATCATAAACCATGTTTTTGCGAGCCAGACTTCTTAAATGATTACTCCCTATTTTCTAAATAATTAAACTATGATTTGTTCTCATGTGTAACAGAAACCTAGCTACATCTGGAACAATTCCATGAGGATATTTCCTCAATACAAGGACACCATATGGGTGTTTCCCTTCATAAATTCATGAGATCCTTATACCTTATAACTAATTTTAATTTCATTTATCTCACATGTTTGAATTGACATGAATTAAAAATATTGGAATTTTTAATGAGATAAAAGATATTATAGGCTATGTGTTAAGGCCCTTATGAATATTAAATAGTTTTTTTGATTGAATTAAATGACCTTTTTGACTTCATTAAAGTGTTATGTATACTATTACCTATAAAATATTTTTAATTCTTGATAGCTAAACTATACCATCATATCGAGTTAAGGGAAATAAAAGGGTCCTGATATAAGGACAACTTGGATAAACCTATTATGATTTCTAATTATAACTTGTAAATGAAACTAAATATGATAGGAGCGATACTTGGATTATTTTTTAGAATTCATTGGATAGGCTGACCAGATGGACCACTTAACTAGGTATGAGTGATAATGGTTCCATAGGGGAGTTACCTTGGATAGGCTCAGTGGGAAACATATTTATACCATTGAATGAGAAAAACTTGGTCCCCTATGTGGTATACCTGGGATAGGCACTGAGGTTCATTCTTTACACCATGCTAAGAGGGATACATGGGATTATACATACGAATTTCCTTGGATAGACTCTTACAATGATTGGTTTTTATATTAAACCTATAGAGATACTTGTGTTCCCTTTTACATCTAAACTTGGACACACTCCAGGTTCCATCTATCAAATTCTATGAATATATTCTACATCAAAAACAATGAATTCATAACTTTTATCACAGGGATGTGTCCTCTTTGACAATTAACATGCTTGTGTATGTTCCATTCTTGATTTATTATTTATGATGATCCATTTATAAACCCATAACATATATTTGGAGTTTGACCTTGGTTTAGTGATACCCAGTAGAGGATGAACCAGGTAGTGTTGATATGGTATCCCATGAGGAACCTAGTTTTATGTGATTATTTACTTACTACCTTACACTTATTATTTGATTTTAAACCTCTCATTTTATATTAATGGACTTGATAGTTCTAAACACCATCTGTGTTTGCTTAATAATTATATCTCATATACTATTTAGCCATCCTGTGGTACCCAAATATAGTTTAGGATTGTAGGTTCATATTAATGGAAGCACCCTAATTTAGATTCATAATCAGTTGTACTAGGATGGAGTATGATGGAAGAGGACCAATCATATGATCAAGATGCTACTAGAGGTGTCTTTTGTTTTTTTTCATTCTTTTTAGCATGTTTTATAAGCATATACCCCTCTATCCCATATGCATTCCTTTTTTTATAGCATCGTGACCTGATCATATTTTTTTATATGAAATGGATTCACCTTTTCCTTGTGGTTTTAAATATTTGATTTATTATTATTCAGCTTCATGTTATTTATAATTTTCCCACATTTTTTCTCTATTATTTCCAATTTTGTATTATTTTAATATTAAGGGAATAATCTCACCAATATACCATTACATACCCTTTATATTATTTGATAGTCTTTGGGGTACAAGGATGCTCCATTGAGTTCATGTGGACAACCAACACGGTGAACCTATTAGTGTATTTCAGGTTAGTATACTACATTTCATGTTTGAAAGTGTTTATATTCTATTGATGAGGTTCTAATTTATGTTTTTATGTTCGTATTATAAATAATTCATATAGATCAATATCTTATGGAAAACATGGTATTATTTATCCAATGTTTTTATTTTCTAGACAATATTTTATCATGACAAATTAATACTATTTGGCGAAGATCTAATTCTATGTTTTTAGAATCATATTGAGATTTATGTTCCTTAATTTATTATAAAATCCAAAGGGTGTCTTTTTAGGGCCAATATGTGATAAGATGGTTTTTTTGATGCGTGAGGTTAAAGAATTGTTAAAGAGGACAAGATTTAGTGTGTTGGATTTTATATTCAATATATAAATCATATTATAAATGAAATCATATGATGCCTTGCAAGATGTTATTTTTCATTATATATCATGATTGGTTTTTCCTGATTGACGATATTTATGATTATTGAATATGGTTAGAGAAGGAATGCACAATACATGAAAGAATAAACCAATTTCAATGTGTGTTTTGATGGTGTTTTAGTGAATAAACTATCAAAATGGTTGGAAAAATGGCTTGATTTATCCATTTTGGATGTCGTGGTTCATTGGTGGAGTGCCTAAGTAAAATATCTAAGGCCACAATGATCGTGGGGGAAGTCATGGTCAGAAGATTATATTAAATTAAATATCTATAGTAATAAAAGTATAAAATTTTATTAAATTGAATTGATGACGTAATTATAGATGTAGTGGTGATGGAATGTCTTTCCTGTGTGAAAAAGGGTAGATCATTATGCCTACAATTGAGCTTGTAGCATTGTGTGGTCAAAAGAAAATGTTTAAAACCAAAACGGACAATAATGAATGACCGCACCCATGGAAAAATAGGATATAGTCAATTGGTAGGGTTATTGGTCAAAACACCAAGGTGTATGATGACTATGATTTTTTTGAATGTCATTTTAAATTAAAAATGACCCACTCTTCGACACCACAACATGGTAAAATTATGGTCAGGGGTTTTGTCTCACTTATGAAAAGTTTTATTAATGTGTATTTGGGATTAGCCAATGTCTCTCTAAATTGTAATATAAGGTCAATTTTAGAAGTGTAAAAGGTACATAGAAAATGAAAAAAAATATTTAATGTCTCAAAATGAAGCAGGGGTGAATTAGTTTATTAAATAAAGTTATTGGTTTTAATTTTAATTTGAAACTTAGAATTGGATTTATTACTTTGTAATTACTATTTTGAAAAGTATGGAATATTTTAAGAAGAGATTTTAAAAAATATTGAAATAAGAAGAGAAAAAATAAAATAATAGATGTTTGACAAGAGGGGATATGAAAATTGGTCTAATTTGAATAGATGATAAATGCATTTTTATAGGGTGAAGAAGAAGATAAGGATAATCATTACATAAAAAATAAAACGTATGTTTAGATGGTTGTGTTCTTATTGATATCAATTTATTTATCATTGTAATAGTATGAGAATAAATATCAATGATGGGGAACTTTATTTAATTTTATGAAAATGATAATCACTATTTTTTGTACCTATATGTTGAAACTAGTAGGTTATATGATCATAGTGAAATCTAGAACATTCCAAGGACTAGACTTATTATTTTGAGATGTGAACCTTTTAAATATTCATGAAACATTGTGTGTGTGTGTGTTTGAAGGAAATAAATATATAATCTCACTAGCGATGAGTTTTTTTTCAGTATGTAAACTTGAAATTAAAATGGATCCTTGATTAACCCTCTCTCAGCAATTCTTCATTGATCAGGGAGGTGCCTTTTTAGGTTTTACCTGAATGTTATAATTTCAAGAAAACTAATAACATGTATAACCATAGTAATTAAAATGATATATAACTAGGTATTTATCTATGGAAGATATATACAAAAAATGAAGAGGTACATGAGAATTGTATCACCTAATATGTGGGAAAATTTAGAGAAAGTGTAATAGGGATGTAATGAAAGAGGTCAAGAAGATCCCATACTTGGTTTTAGAAAACTTTTTATTAAAATGACACAACATAAAATGATAACAAAATATTATTCTAAAATTATGATAAGGTAATGATGATGTTAAAATGAGATAATATTTAATTATATTTCCAATTAAAAATGAAAACATTAGGAGGGAGTTAAATTATGGTAAAAGTGTTGAAATCATCATTTAAATAGATATGAATTATTATTAATATAATTTCATTTAATAAAATGGGTATATATCACATGTAAAGAAAATTTGAATGAAATTTATCTCTTCATATATAAAAATGTCACACCATATGAAAGTATAGGCAATACATTAGGAGAAACATCATAAATCATGAAATTAGACTGAGTTATAAAATACCATTATATTTTAGAGAAGTCATCAATAATTTCCCATAGGGAGGTAGATCATAAATGGAAGGAAATTATCTAATTTAATGAATAATTTTTGATATTATAATTCATTGGGTATTATATTCACTATAAAATTTAATATAGGATCATAATATTGAATCATGGCTTAATAAAGGCTGTTTGAGACGGGGCCCTTACCTCATGTCCAAAAGTTCTCTACACTAGAAATTTAAATTATGAAAAATTAAATTATATTAATTAGATATATAAAAAATAACCTTACTTAAATATATTTCTAATTCCATAATCATTTAACTATCATATAATATTTATTCATAATATATTTTTCTTTCTTACGTTGGTTACTTGAGGTTGTTCAGTCAATTTTTCCAGTAACTACCTATGTGTATTGAACATGATTGAAAGTGTTGTAAAATAGTTTAAAAATATCTAGAATCTTAATAGAGTTATCAAAATAATTTTTATATATTAATTATAATTATAATTCTAACCATAATGTGTGATTATGAAAATGAAACTCATTTCTCGAGGATGTGACAGTTTGCACGTACGCATGAAAGATCATTCCATGACTCAATGAATGAGGGGTAAATAAGGTAAGAGATAATTTAAAATTTTATCATAATATTTATAATATATATATCAAATTTATTTATCCATTACATCCTTTTCACAATCCGTGAAATTCAGGGATGAAAAACATATGATTTCTCATTTTGTAGTCAGTAGTTCACAGAGTGCACCAACGACATGTTTGTTTTTCATAGTGAATGGGGGAAACCAAAATTATTATTAAATTTATATAATAAAATATAAATATGATAATTATAGTAATTTAATTATATTATATATATATTTATAATATATTTTTAAGATAATTATCATGGACAAAAAGATATGAAGAAGATAATACTGGCATTAGAGACATAGTCTTTACATAGTAAGTTATTTGGAGGTTAATGACTCGGTCTTACTTCTAGAGTCAAAGAGATTAATTATGAAAAAATAGATTATAAAACATTTATTTTATCTATAGTTTCAGGGTAAATTCTAATTATTTTTTAATAATTGAGGGCTAGAAGTGATCTACTTTTATAATTGAGAAAAAATCACTTTTTGGAAAACACATTACTACATGATATCAATACATTTTTTTTCAATCGATCCAAAAGTAGATAATAATTTATTTTAGGGTGATATTGGGTAGATAAATTCTTATCAAAGACTTTCCACACATGTTTTAAACATCTTTAATGTCTTTTAATATAGGTTTTTATGATTTTAGATTTTGGATTTTTACCTTGGTAACTTGTTTTTAACTAAGTAATTTATATTTTAATTAAAAATATAAGTTATCCATTATTGAAATTTTTTTATGTTTTTAATCATAATTTAATCTCAATTTAGTCTAATATAATTTATTAATATGAGAAAATAACCATTTAAATTAAAAAACATTATAAAAAATATATTTTATAGAAAAATTACTTTTAACCATTATGGATTATTTAATATTATTTAGTATTTATTACTAATTGACAGAGTGTTAATATACTTATATAGAGAATTAAAAACAATATTATATTAATAATTTAAATTATAACAATTTTTTTAAGTAAATATATTATACAATATTAATAAAAAAAATTCTATAAAAAACTATTTTACCATAATCACAGTAATTAACACTAATATTACTAATATTTCCTTCATCCCTAAAATGAAATGAAATTTATTTTCTAATATTGAATCATTTAGCTAAAATGAAAATTAATAATTTTTTTTAATTTATAAAATTTATAGTCAAATTTTTATTATAAGAATCTGAAAATAGTTTTCACACTAAAATTTTACCTGAGATTGAAACATGAAAAAAATGTATTTTATAAATTACACATAGTATTCTTATTAAGTGTTTTATTTTTCATATTAAAAATTTATATAAAAATTGGGCTTCATTACATTTAATTTCATTCTTGTACTCTAATATATATATTTTTAGTAATAATAAGTATTTTTAAAAAAATATGTTTTTAGTATAAATAATTTTTTACCATTTGCATAAAAATAAATTTTTTTCATAAAATAATAAAAAGAATTATCTTAGTCTAATATTGATAAAATGATTTCAAAATTTAATAACATTTTGTAAAATTGAAATTTTAATTTTTATATATTTAGATTTTACATAAAATAAAATTTATAAAAAACAAAATTTATAGAGAAAAGGAATTATTAAACATTATGTGATCTTAATATAAATTTGTAATTCATGTGATGATAATTTATTAGTTCATATATAATAATATTTTAATAGTTTCAATTTCATTTTATAATAAAAATATAAAAACCATAATAAAATAGTTCTTTGAAAACAAATATTACTTTTATATTAAATATTCATTAAAAAATACAATTAAATTTTTATTTATATTAAAAAGATTTTAATTTTACTAATTTATTTACATTGAAAATTTTATTTGAAATTTATATATACCTCATATAATAATTTAATAATAATATTATTAATATTTATAAGTAACACTAATATATATATATTTATACTTTTTTAAAATCATGTTTATATTTCATTGTGAGTTTTATGATTTTAAATTAGCTGGTTTATAATACACGACTTTATTATAATTATTGGACACAAAATCATCAATCAAATTTTCTATGGAAATATTTCAAACAACCATATTTTCAATGATCATATTTACAATGGGTGGATTTTATTCCTATATATATACTTACTAAATCATTATTTAATTATACTCTCACATTTCAAGGAAAAGTTGTTATATTATTTTTCTCACACACATTCTCATTTCATGGTGTTCTTCTTCATTAGAGGTTTTTGGGTTGTTGGTGATCTGTAGGGTTAATGATGATCCATGATAATTCATAGTCTGAAATATTTTATTATTCCTTATATATTATCCACAATTGATTTCTACTCTTTAAATATATGTGCATCAATTATGGTGAGCAATAATCCATGTTGTGTAGTACCTAGTTTTATGTAATTTTTTTCATGGCCCACTTAAGAACAAATAATCTGAATTTTGTTTTGTTCATATATTATAGGTCTTTTTTGCATATAATGTTTCAATATTTCTGAAATAATAGATCAATATTAATTATAATTATAGACATAAATAATAATAATAATAATAATAATAATAATAATAATAATGGCTCCTAAAACATGAGGCATTAAATTAGCCCCCCCCCCCAATAATTTTTCCCCTTATGATTTAAATTATTAATTACTAACAATTTCTATAATTTGACTTGAGATATAATTTTAAATAGAGGTTTAATCACATTTATTCACTTATAATAAGAATAATACCTATATAATGTTTATTTTTCACCATTTGAATGAAATTACACTCAAGGTTCCATTATTAAAACTAATTATATTTTTTATTTAGTACATAGTTAGACATCAATTGAAAAAGTATCATAAATTTTCTTGGGTTATGAAATGTGATTGTCTATTTTTATAATAGATTCAACACACATAACTATCTCTCATCCATAATGGTTCTTCAACTTGGTGGTGGTGGTGGAATGTTGAGGTCGAATGAAGTAGTTGATAAATAATGTTATTCTTTCTCATAATTCTCATTTGGATCCTTGTTAATCCCCATCATAACCATTTTTGTAGTAGTAACTTCCACTGCACCAAATTATCCCCTCTATAGTTAATCCCTCACGTGAGTTGTGAACCTCAATATACTACCACGCATTTACAATCCCACTTGTTGTATGAGTCCCTATGTTTCTAACTATTTGAATCCACTAGGATAAAGGATATTGGTGGATGGACTACCCACTATGTTCACTCTAGGTGGCTATTTATGTTCCCAAACAAGGTATTCCATGACCCAAACAATTTCATGCAAACACTACATTAGGTCATATACCTTTAGGCATCAAGCAAGATTCTTAAATTTATCCAACTCTCAAGGTTACAAGGCAGCCTACTTCCTTTTCACTTAACCACCATGTTTGGTTGCACTAGCATTGAAGGTATTAGGTTTTATTCTATCTCAACCAATGATATAGTGATTCCAAACTCTCCAGAAACATTGGGGCCTACACATTGAGATGGTGGGTTGTTCACTCTTGGAATATGAAATATATGTAACGAGTCCCATAGTAAATGACATGTAGATGAATATTTCGTCTCAAATACTTTTCTTTGAAACATTCATTTGCAATAATTTTTATTGTGATGTGGGACTGACATGTTGCAAAAAAGTATTTTATGTATTATATATATGTCAGCATTTTCAACCAGATTGATCTCTCGTAAAAATAATTATTTGTGATTGGCGATAAATCTGGTAACAAATAATATAAATAAATTAAAAAAAAGAAAAAAGAAAAAATTAATAAATGTAAAAAAAATAAAAAAGTAAAAAAGTAAAAAACATCAAAATAATATTAAAATTAATAAAAAATAAAAAATCATTATAAAAAATGTAAATATAAATTTGTAAATTTATTAATAAATATCAATAATATAAAAAATGTAAATATAAATTTGTAAATTTATTAATAAATATCAATAATATAAAAAATATGTGCATTAAAAGTTTTATCACCATAAAGGTGTCAAAAAAATTAAAAAAATTACTGAGGATGGGGAGGCTCATTTATAGGAGGCAGTGAAGGAAAATCCATAACTATAACCCATGAAAAATAATTTCAAGTACTCCATCATTTGTAGCTACAACTACTCATGTGCTCGACACTGCGCCTCCTACTGCTACACATGATGTCAATGAAACACTTCATTCTCTCTATGCATAGTCTATATAACCTCATCCTAAGATTGATTATTCTCCTCGTACTTTTTAGATGATGATGATGACTCTCCAGAATTTCCCCTCAAGCTAGATGAATATAGTAAAATAGTACCATAATAACCATCGTACAACAATTCAGAACTACTAATAATAAACCATGCTTTATCGCTAGTATATTGTGTCGCTTATAAAAAAATTTGGTTATAAAATCATGTTGCACTAGTGGTTTGACCCTTTGTCCCGGCCTGAATCTCATCATGTTTGTGATAGCTCATGGAATCACATTACTCTTTAAAATGAAATTAGAAACTAAAATATTTAAATAATAACTTATGATAATTTTAAATCTAAAAAAATTATACTAACCACAATATGATTTTTTAGACCACCATTAATATCTAAATTGATAGGATTAGTGTATATCCTCTTATAAAAATAACACATCAAAATATTGTGATTCTAAACATATGAATAATAAAATAAATAGTTTAAATTCATGATCATATTAATTATTAATTAAAATTACATACAAGATTTCATTGATGAAAACTAAATTTATGAATACTATATCTATGTGTGTCCTCTTTCCTCCCCCAATTCATCCATCATAATGATGATCTGCACTGAAAACTATCCTCCATCCAGTATGATCATAATCCATCCCAGACATGAGAGGATATGTAATCAGGATGATGGTTATAAAAAGACTTCTCAGAAAATGTGACTCTATATTTCTTCATGGATCTATTCCTCATATTGTGCAAACAATGATGCCAATACTCACACATATTGGACTCCTTGGATTCTTGGACATAGTTCCTGATGTTATAATCGATGCTATAACTTAACCCCTATAAATAACATAATTATAGAATGTTAATAATTAAAAAAATTTAAAATAACTATTATATATTTACGTACCATCCAACGATAAAACATTTTAATGTTGATCATCAATGGGAATATGATCTGATATCACTCATATTTTAGAAAAATAATTCCAATGAATAACACTCCTTTTTCTAGAATCTATATGTGAAAATATAATAAATAATAAAACGATTAGTATATAAATAATATAATGAGAATTAATGATAACGAAAATAAAAAAATTACATAATTGAGTATACCTATACATGAATGGATCAAAATTAAGATATAGACATTACTCAAGAATGTGGTTGGTAATAATCAAAATTACAAGACCAAGACACCTATGAGTCAAAGGAGAATTGCCTAAAAATGGAGGGTTAGATGAAAAAGTAGGAGGCTCATTATCAAGAAGAGTGACATCCTCGAGGCTACAAAACATCTAATCAGAATTTTCATTATCCATATGAAACATGAAAAGAATGAAACTAGAAAATAATTAAATATGAGAATTATATATATTATTTATGACTATAACAAACATGTAATTGTGTCATTATTCATATTTATCTTCATATTTATACAGTACAGTGTCAAAATATTTATCTTCATCCTCAATATCACCATTTTCTATTAGAGTTTCATCATCACCATGTCTTGTTTATTCAAATTCGTTTGTTACATTATCAACATCATCATTACCCTCGACCTGTAATTTTGGGGTGTCGACATCAATATTCATGCCTCAACTTTGAAAATATTTATTTTGATCCATATCATGGAAAATATCAATTCTTTGCAGATCAACAAAGACATGTTTAATTTTCATTAACTATTTTTTTTGGTATTTCATTTTTATAATGATCCACGAATTAATTAACTCTCCTGAATCAACTCATTAATTTGAATAATAAATTTTATGTATTTAATGAGATGATAAAAATGGTCCATTTAATACAAGAAGGATTTTATATTTAATTTCAATGATTCCATGACACAGATTAAGACAAAATACCCTATTAGTATAAAACTAATGCCATTTAAGAATATTTACATAATTACGCCTGAGATAACACAATTCAATTATTTCATCCACCACGCCACAAAATTCTTCTTCATTTTCTCAATGATTTGATCCTCTCAATGAAAATAAAATATTCATCGATTTTTAATTCACTATGTGCATATATATGAAATGGAAAACCATTAATAACATATGAATTATATAATTTGACCATTTTGGATATTGGGTTACTAAATACACACAGTTGATTATCAATTTTATCACCAAGTTGTGTTACTTGAAAATTGAAAACAAATTAGAAATAAAAATAATAATAAATTGATTTTAAATATTGACCAACAAGTAATTTAATTTAGTATTATTTGAAACCAATATAAAAAATTATTTTTTTGATATTATTTAAGGATAGTAAGTGTAATTTTTGGAAATAGTTTCTTGATATGATCATTAGATAATCTATGAATAATATAATATTAATTAACATTAAACAATATTAAATAATATATAATAGTATAAATTTAAATACAAATAATATCATCTATTAATAGTTAACATAAATATATGTATAATCTTTGTGATGTTCATCATCTGAAATCCACCATTCATGAACTCCATTAAATCCAAGTTCAAGCTTAATAAAAAAGATTTTTCAATCTTCCTTTCATCTTAATAATTTCTATAATTGATATTTAGGTTGTAAAATAATGGGAGTAAAAAAAGTAAATTCCCACCTAAGAATAAATATTTTGTAATATACCATTAAATTGATTCTTTGTTACTACCATTTTCATTAATTTCAACATGCATCAAAAATATTGTAATAAAAATCAAAACGATACGATCCCTCTCCATTTTTTCATGTAGAAAATGTTGCATAAAATGTTCAATTAAATTAAAGGAATTTGTTGGAATTCTATTTTCCATTAACAAAAAATTAAAACAAAATGTTTTTACAATCTACTATGTTAATCATAGTCTATTTTCACTACAAAAATGGCATGAAAAATGATATTTCTAATAGTGAATCCAAAATAAAAAAAATTCAACAAACCTCTAAATACAATTAGTATAACTCAATCCAATATTACAAAGATATCATGACATTTTGATCTGGTAATATGACTGGTCCCGACACATCTATCCAAATTGAAAACTTAACTATCCAGTCCTCTCCAATTCATAATACATTGAGAAAATAATTAATTATTTTCTTTAGAAAGTTTAAAAGCCTTTATTGGATTTATTCACTTCTATGATCATTCATTTTCCATCAAATCATGTTCTGGTCACCTACAAATTTGGGAATGATCTAATCATGCCTTTACATTATCTTTGTTCATACCAAGAATGCCCAAAACTATGTTAAAAATGTTATAAAATTAGTTTATCTCAATTTTTAGGATATTCAACCTGAAAAAGTAGACCAATATTGGAGATCCTAAAAAATAATCCATTTAATCCAATTGTGAACATTCTGAGAGCCATCAATTTTTTATTTGTTTATAGTCTGTTCAAATGTAATGGTAGGTAAATTAAGATACAATTGATTTTAAATCAATTGTTGAGACCATTATTGTAGGTTCACCTCTTTCAATTATATTTTTATGAAATTTTTTTAGTTCCTTCTAATAGGATTATCAATAGGAATAAATATGTGATGAAAATCTAAAAAACAATGTTTTCTTCCATGAAAAATCATAAATTGTGTTTTGTAACACATAATTTATAGAAATTATTTTATCCCTTTCTTAATCATGTTAGACAACTTTCCATATACTAGGAAATCACTAATGGTCCATATTAATGTAGTTTTCATTCGAAAATTATATTTCACAATAAAATCATATCTACTAACACCACATTCCCAAAATAAGTCTTACTCATAAATTAATGGTTTCAAATAACCATTAAAATGTTTTTTTGGATTTCTTTAAATGAATAATTTCAGAAATACATATGGTACATTCATCAAACTCAAATTATTTAAGTTATATGGAGTTATAAAGATGGTCCAACAATAATATTAGCTATTATAAGAACTAAATCAAAATAAACCATTAGTAGAAATACCCAATCACATTCTATGGGATTCTAAAGATAAATATGGATTTAAATGGTAAAATTATTCTATGGATCTCCATCACTAGGATGATTAAATATTTAACTAGTTGAAATATTGGATTTTTTCCATGATATGAATGACCTTGTGTTTTGATTCATAAATAATTCATACAATATGGGTTTTTGTGGGAAATTCCTCAACTCTTTAATCAGAACCAAAACGTAATTCCCTTTTTGAGACTACTTTTACCATGAGTGTCCATATATAGGAAAATATCCAATGAATCATTGTTACCATAATATAATTTTCAATAATGTGAACATGCATGAATCTTTTGATAACCAATTCCAAACTATAAACTGACCACTTTTTCTAATAGAAATTAGTATGTAACATATTTATTTTAGGTAAAATTGTTTTAACTGAAGATAATATCTTATCATAACATCTATTTTGAATTCCATTATCTTTTTTAATATTCATATGTTTTTTAATTTCTTTAAATTTTTTACTCTTGAAACCAGGATATATGGAATCTTCAACAGACTTTAGTAACTCATAAAAATGAAATGGTTATAACTAAAGAGTTAAATAAATACCATTTTTTGTTTATATCTATTAAAAAAGGACATTTATTCTCATGTAAAAATGTTTTAATCAGTGGTGGATGTAGAGATAAATTATTAGTATCATATAAGGTATTGTGTTCACCATATTTATACCAAAAACAATATCTTCCAAAAAACCAAAATTTAATAGATAATTCAAAATATTTTCAAATGTTTCAAATATCCATATTTCACATCTAATACATGGGCACATAATTTTTCATTATGAAATATATTTTGGTTTAGATGACGAAATTATAATAGTGATTCATAATTATCAATTTAAATCGGATTTATACCAAAAATATATGTATTCATGTAATGATTTATCCAATAGTGATATTGTAAAAAAGAATATTATCTGCAGCCTTTTCTATATTTTTCCTAAAAAATGTAACATAAGAATATTTTTAAGGATTAATATAAGATAAGGAAGAGGAAATATAAAAAAACTATAAAAACTAAAAAAAATTAAAATTACTTGCAAATATTATCAATTCTCTATAATTATGACTAAAATTTTATAATTCTACAAAATAATTTTTTTAATTATAACTACTATTTTTATGATTAACATTATCCCCTATTATGGGAAATATAAGTTGAAATTGATGGTATGATAAAATCATAGAGTGGATGGGATAAAGGTGATGATACAGTGAATATACTATAGTGGAATTATGTTAATACCATTTCAAGGAGAGGCTATCATGGGTAAACCTTCATGTTTACCCATGACTACATCTCCTCAAAATGGTATGAAAAAGGGGGAACTAAAAATATTTCAACCCAAATTAACCTTCATCCCCTCCAATCTATGATTACATCAAGATAAGGTTTGTTCATGGTTTTCCAAACTGTGTGGTCAAACTATAAGACTCTCTAAGAAGTGAAAAATTACCAAATTTCTCCCTCATGATGTTTAGTTCCTCTCCCAATTTTCTCCCAATTTCTTCCTCCTCCCTCCCTAGTGATGAACCAAACTCCCCCAATCTTTCTGAGGGTCGATGTACATCTATTATAGACTATTTGGATTGTCGTTGGGTGTGGATCGATGCTTCAAGTAAGACTAATAATCCTATTTCTTATATTTAATGGATTAAGGATTGTGGATTGTGGATTTGTTCTTCTTCTTTTAAAACCCAAAAAAACCCTATTTTTTAATATGGATCATATTTTGGCTCTTTAAGGGGATATTGAAACTAGATCTATGGATAAGGTTAAGGGCGTGTTCAACTTTGGACTCTAGGTATCATATCTATAAGATATATCCCACAGCTTTGTTGTAGAGTTTTGCATGTGTGGTTGTGATATTTTCTTCATCTTGTCGTGTATTTGTTTCCATGGGTAAAAGTTTTTAAACTAGAATGAAAAATGAAAAATTGAATCCCTATTGATCCCCATTGGATGAATTGAGGATGATTTGACCAGTTTTGGGCCACCGATGGGGTGTGTCAACATTCTCAAACATGGAAAATTACAATGTTGATTATAAAGTATATTATTTTGAAATATTTCCCATAAAAAATACATTAAAATGATGGATTGAGTTATAATGAGACTCCAATGTTAGTTGTTTCTTGTTTTCTGCAATGACTTATAGGATCATTTGTTATTATATAAGAAAGGTTTAAAGGGATTAATGTGAAAGTGTCAAAAATATTGTGAATTTGTAACATAAATAAATAAACATATTAAGAAATATTAATTGAGTAATATTTCAACTGGGTAAATTCATGGTAATTGACGAAATTTCTATATGGGATAATGTATGAGAAGTACTGAGAATTCCAGATAGGTTAAGGCATAAAAATAGAAATGGGTTAATTTGGGATATGAAATGTAAATGATGAATGTGCTAATGGGATAATGAATGATATTGATTCATATGTTGTATGAAATGTGTATTGTAAATGTTTTGTGTATTGGTTGTGTATGGTTTGTGATTTAGTTTAGGTTGTAGATTGATATATAATCATGTTAACCTATCAGGGTGGTGTGGGATAATGGAATTCGGATCTTCCCATGGGTTGGGTTTGTCTAAGGCTATAATCCCCGCCCTATAATGCATGGGTTAGAGAGTCTAACTATGGTTTTAGGCCCCTAATGGTTTTATTGGATGAGACTAGCTAGACTGAATCTCCAAGGTAAGTGCGATATGTTTATTTATGAAATTTTCTCCTTAGTGAGATAGGGAACTTGACATATTACCTCATGCATGATAATTGACTGAATTAGTCCATTTTATAAATGGTATAAATGCCTAACCCATGGAATATGCGGTGAAAAAGAATTTGGTAATGAAGATGGTATGGGTTATGAAAAGGTAAATAATGACGGAGATGGTTAAATTAAATATCTTTAACGTATTGAACCTGAGATATCTATTGGTTTACCTTGTCACTTATTTCATACATTCTTGCACTATCTGTTTAGACTAGATATTTGGTAGACAACAATAGTGGTGGCATACTGAGTTTTACTCGCACCCTTCTCGAGCCACCACTGCATACCAGAGGAAATTTCTTAGTTTTAGGTTAGGATAAAGACAAAGGCCCTATACTATAGAGTTGAGTCAAACTTCTGATATTTATAGATAAGGATTCAGAGTAGGATTCTAGACCTATTTTAGGGATTTTATTTATTTATCTCATTTTTTATTTCCTTCACTTCTTGAACTGTTAACTCTACATGGAGTATTTATCTTTTGGTTGTGTCTTGTATCCAGTTAGGAAAATGGTTGGAAATTTAATGATTCTAATTTATTATATATTGGTTCCTATATAATAATTTAGTATCTACAATGGATTATATTGGTAAAGGGGGTATAATTCTCCCCATGAGGCTTATTATACCCTATCTACTAGTCAGCAACCTCTGGTGTATGGGGAGTCATGCATTAGGTTATGTGGCGACCTGGCTTGGGGCACTAGTTAGAGGCATCCCATTGGGGATGTTACAAAATGGTATCATAGTGGTTATTTTCTATAGTGTCATTATTTGGGGATGGTATATGGGAAATTAATACATGACATTTCGTGGAAATGATTTCGTTCTAGGGAGTATGTAATCCATGTATAGAGGAAAACCCAAGTTCCCAGGGTAGGATTGTTGTTACTGGTGTGTTTCATTACTGTGGAATGATATTTTCCTATTGGTTGATGCACTTGTGTGATGTTAATATTTTAGGATATTTCAATCATGGCCTGAATGGAACAAGATTTTACATCCATGAGTCATTATAGGAACCTATGGATATAGGGGTTGTCCATCATGATAGGCACACTTGAGATTAGTCTGTGGGATATGAAAGGTAAAATGAATTTCAACTCCTTAAAATTGGAAGAAAATTATTTTTAATACATTTGATGAAAATAGTTAAATTGAAGGAATATTAAATAATGGTTAAATAAACTGTGATTAATGAAGGGTTGCAAACAAGTTAAAAAGTTGTTTGTAATAATTTTTGAAATGGGGAATGTTCTTAAGAAGAAATATTTATCATGTCAGTGTGGAAATGGTTTTAGAAAGGTTTATAATTAATGTTTTTTATTATGTATGTTGTCTTTCCCCATTTTATCCATGACCATATTAGTGATGGTAGAGGGTAGTTTTTTAGGTGTGATGATATCTGTTGGGAAAGTGGATGGAAAATGGGTTGTTTATGGATAGTGGAGGGAATTTTTTTTGTTTAACCATGAATTCCTTGTGTTATGTGTTTTTATATATGTGTATGGAATTGTATAAAGATTCCACCTCAACATCATGTTCCATTTGGGTGATAAGGGGATGTCATTGAGAAAAATCCTCTAGATGTAGAGTAATGAAAACTAGTGAATCATGGTAATTGAGGAGATGAGCAATACTATGAGAAATTTCTCATTTTATATAGACAATAGAGTGGGACCTAGTGTGGGTTGCATTGAGAATGTTTGATCTGAATAGAGAATTCCAACTATAACACCCTCAAACTTTTGTAGGAGATGGTGGAATGGATGAAGCCATGTTCAGGATAGTGTATATTTTGAAAAGTCCTTATCAACTAGAAAATCCTCTTGAAAAGTGGTTCAATATTGTTGATTATATGTTGCGACGTCATGTGAAGCACTGGTGGGAAGTTCTGGTTCATACCCAGCAAGATGGTGGTGTTATATGGAAATACTTTCATGAAATATTTTTAGAACATTTATATCTAAAGGGCTTGAGGTAGAAGACGGTAGTAGAGTTTATGAGGTAGACCTAGTTGTCCTTGTTGGTGATGGATTACACTGGGTATTTAACTAACATGAAAAGTTTTATTCCTTAATTAGTGTAGGATGAGGAGTTCTAGAGGGTTGTTTCTAGGATGGACATAGACATGAGATTACATCCTAGGTGAATATATTAAATTTGAATAGCTTTATTAATGTGTTGTATCAGGCCCTTATTTCATATGGAAATATCAAGGAAGCTACCTATGGTGGACACATGGTTCCAATTGGGTGACCCAATGGTAAGAATTATAAAAGAAGGAATCATCATTTTGATAATTTACATTATCATTGTGGGTGAATGAGTATTCATAATTGATAATTATATATTAGAGTAGTGATCAAGTATTCTGATATCAGTGTGGTAGGACAGGATACATGTGGGGTTACTGCCCCCAACCAATAGTTGAGTATTGATCGTGCAGAAGAATGGGGAATGAGTAGAGGTTCTGAAGAAACACTCAATGGGGGGGGGGGTAATGAAGGGGGTCTAAGTCAAGGGAAAATCATAGTAATGGGGTCAGATACCCCATATCATGTAATTAGTTGGAGAACTATTATCCATTCCAATTGTGGTGGAATACATGGTATGTTGGGGTGAGAGCATTCATATTAGTAGGGTAGTGCATCACCATGAATTTATAAGAGGGCTTAGGGTAGAGGGGTTGGTCAACTTCATACAGTTTAGTCTACACATGGAGGTGCTGAGTCTGGACATTCCACTTTTCTAGGTGTGGTCCTTCTGGATTTTATTCTTTCTGGTGCATTATTTGATACATGTGCATCAAATTATTTTATCTATTCTCAGTTCAAAAGTGTGTTGGGCCTAGTGGTGAAGTATTTGTAGGGATTCATATCAATTGAAACAGTGTTGGGGGTATGGGTAGCAAATTTATGGTAGTTTAAGGGGTGTGATCTTGGATTTGGTAGGAACCATATTCTATGGACCTTTTTTCACATGAGATATCGAGTTTTGATCTTCTTTTGGGTATGGATTAGATATTGTTGTACCAAGATCATATTTTTTGTTATCATTATAGGATAATGTTAATCTCTCTATAGGGAGACATGTATGTATATCATGATGAATTGAATATTTAAGAAGGTCATGCAGGGACAGTTTTCCAGTGGTTTATTGAATTGAGATCCCAAGTGGCTTGTGGACACATGCCAGTAATGGGGTGTGGAAAAACAATATTTTAATTACCTATGTATTGTATAGTAGTTTATCTTAAGTAGTATCTTGATGAGGAGTGCACCCAAAACAAGGTTGTCACTTTTAAATGGTTTTATGAAATCAACTGTTTTTAATTTTTTTAGGTTGTGAGAGAAACAAGAAGTTTGATTTGATCAGTTTTAAATAAATGAGAATGATAATGATCAGAATGGGTTTGGCTTGACCCTGTGCTCTGCTATCACGGTTTCCAAAAATTTTCTCCATTTTCCCTTTGTCTAGTTAGAGAGTGATTTATCTATGGAGTCCTCTCTCCCCTTTGTCCAAAGGGTTGTTATTAGAATATTCCTTATCCAAAACCTTAAATAGGTCTATAATTCATCTAATGTGTGTAAGATTGTATATGGTTTTATTGATTAATTATAGAAATCCCTAACGAGGAATTTTGGTTCCCTAAAAACCAATATTCCACATGCAATCATACAACCCTGATGACTACCTTCGAGAACCCACCAGCTGAATCTAATATGTTCCAACGTATATAGATTTGAATTTGGTGGAGGGTGATGTGATCATCCACCAACGAAATATAAATTTACATAATTAAAACCGAACACAACCACATTAATAATTTAAAACTGAGATTATAATTGAAACCATATTATGAAAGAAGAATGGATCTTAATATATTGAAGAGCAAGAACTCATACATTCACATCGGTACGGCCTCCGCCTTCCTGATCACTCAATCACACTACACATCCATGGATGGAGAAATTTGGGATGACGTGGGAGAGGGGATGCATTAAAATAAAATTAAAAGAATAAATAAATCTAAATAAGGTCGTCATGAAATGCTTCCGTCACCGGTTGATTTGAGGAAGTTTGTATGGAATGGAATGACTTGATATGTGAGATCTCTTCTCCTTTTATAGGAAATATTTTTCCTCCATAGGTTATCTGGTTTAATATCCAGTTAATTATCAAATAACATGTTAATCCTTTAATTTTTGTTCCTCAATGTTTCATTTATTGTACTCCATCAAAATTTCAGAGTATTAGGATTCATGGTGAGGGAGTTATGGTTTTTTTTATCCAAGCATTTATTCTGTCAAAGTAAACATTCTACATTTAAAATATCATGCATTAAGGACAATGAAAACAGGTTCTTTATCTGTTGTATTCTTCACAAATGTTGTTTATTATTTTCTTGGGAGGATATGATCCATATTTCAGTGTAATTAGTAAACTCATGTATGAGTTATTTATTTTTTATTGGAGGGTTCTTTTTCAAGACGAAATTTCTAGGAAGCTTCCTTTAATTGAGTTTGTTCAAAAGACACCTTAAAAGGATTCCAAACTCGATAAAGTTTAATGTGTGAATGAGAAATTTAATCCTGTTTTATTTCTATGTGTAATAACGTCTATTGGAGGAGTGTAGGATGAGATGTTCTTTTGTTACTAAGGTGGGGTCCACTCTATCCGCTAAGAAAAATCTTTAACATCATTAATTTTAAACCCACTAGATGCTCAAATAATCTCATGTTCCAGAAGAGAAATATAGAAGAAATAAATAAAGTACTTCAAAAATTATAATTACTGAATTTTGAATTAAATTTTTAATGAAATTACCACAATACCCTTGATGTAAAAATCTTCCAACAATCAAGATTTATGTAACACTCCATTTTTATCCAAACACGCACCAAAATTTTTAAAATCATACAAATCATCTCAAACTTACAAATTGTATGAGATTAAATAATTTTAAATCATATAAAAATGATTAAAATTTTATCTCTATCACTTGTCTTGGGCATGATGATGAGGGAGTAGAAAAGTAGACCTTCCTTCCTATGGTGGATGACTTATATGATGTGCTTCCTGAGGACTTCTCAGGGATTCCACCTAAGAGATATTTTGAGTTCATGTTAGAGTTTCTGTTATGGGAGGAACCTATTTCTTTTCCACCATATTTAGTGATACTAGTTGAACTCCAATATCTTAAATAATGCTTGCAGGAAGGGTTTATTCATTTGAGTTACCCACAATGGGGACCTCCAATGTTATTTTCCTAGAATAAAGATATATCATTTCATTTATGTATCAATTATAAAAAGATGAATCAGATGAAAATTAATAATAGATTACCTATTACGTTAATTGATGATCACTTAGACCATCTATGAGGGGATTCAATGACCTCCATGATTGATTTCAGATTTTTGTTTCACTAGATTAGGGTGGGACCTTCTGATGTAACTCAGAATGCCTTCAAGAGAAGGTATATGTTATATGAGTTTGTTGTGATGTATCTCATGATACCAAATGCACTGACAATGTTTATGGATCGAATTAATTGTATATCTTACCCTTACTAAGCTTTTCTGTATATATTTGCATTGATGATATCTTGGTGTACTCTAAAGAATATGATAATCACACCAAACATCTTGACATCATCCTGATTACAATATGAGACAATATGAAATATGTCAATGTATCCAAATGAAATATAAGGATTTATATGGTTCATTTTTGAGGTAACATCATCTCAAATAATGGTGTGGTGATAGACGCAGAGAAATTTTAGGTAGTTGTGTCTTCGGAGACTCCCATGAAAGTTTATAATGTCTGCTATTTCTGGTCTTAGTGAGATATCGTCAAAGGTTCGTTAATGACGTTTCCCATTTGGTATCATGACTTTCATCTTTGACCAAGAAAGGTATTAAATTTTAATGGTCTAAAACATGTGGGAATTCATTATAGGAGTTAAATAAGGGGTTAAAAACTTAACCAATTCCGATCTTACCCACGCCATATAAGGGGTATACCTTGTTTTGTGATGCATCTATTAATAGTAATGGAAAAGTGTTGATTTAAGATGATTGGTTTGTGGTGAATGGTTCAAGATAGAAGATGCCTCATGAATGAAATTATCCTATTCATGATCTTAAATTAGATATAGTGGTTCATGACATAATATTATCATGGAATTACATATTCGGGGAAGAGTTCACAGTTTATAATAATAATAATATCCTAATGTACATATTTTCATAGTGTGATTTGAATCTCCATTTGTGAATATGCTTTAAATGCATTAAATCCTATCAATTTGTGCTTCTATGTAGACTTGGAAAGTGAAACAATGTCATAGTTTCCTTGAGATGGAAGACTAAAAATTAGGCAGTTCATGAATCAAGTTTATAATAAAAGATGATGAAATTGTTTTTTGAGATGCATCTTTAGGTGTAGGATGGACAAGGGCATATGACCGTCGCATCAATGGTAGTTTATTCCATGATTTTGAGATGGATTAATAAAAGGTAGTAAGAGGATCCAGATTTTTTTTCTTTGAAGGAAGGTCTTAACAGTGGGGAGTCACATTCTAATTAGACCATTTGAGATGGTGGGATTGTATACGTTCCTAACCATGTGGTTTTGATAGTGTATATGTGAGAGGATTTGATGTTATATTTCCATTAATCGAAGTGGGAAGTGCATTATGGTTTGACCAAAATGTATCATGATCTTCATAGGTAGTATTAATGGCCATGGATGAAGCAATATGTCGCAGGATTCATGGTGTAATGTCTTACCTTACATTAGTTGAAGTCCAAGCACCCTTGGCCGTGTACTTTCTTGCAGTCATTTCTTATTTCCAAATGGACGTGGGATAAGATTATGATGGAATTTTTTACGGGTATTTGAAGTAAACCCTATTTGAATGATGCAATATATTTATTTTTTGATCATTTTACAAAAATCTAACATTTATTTCCAATTCTAGAGACTTTCACCATAGATCTTTCAGGTGATTTGTATGTTTGTGATGTAGTGTAGTTGCACGGGGTTCTATGAACCATAGTTTTGGGACATGATCAAAATTTTACCTCATGGTTCAAGTAAGGATTACAGTAGGTGCATGATACTTAGGTGTTTTTGAGTACGGATTTTGACCGAGAGATGGTAAATAAATCAGAGTGTACTATTTAATAACTTAAGGACATGTTGTGGGATTATTCCCTATGATTAGATAGATTATGGGAAATGAATATATCATTAGTTGATTTTTCCAACAACATCATTTTTTAGTCTCTGATTCAAATTGAATCGTTTTAGGAACTCTACTGTTGAACGTATAGATATCTGTTATATTGGATGGAAGATGGAGAATTTGAATTTTTGGGACCATGTCTCATGAAAGATACATAAAAAAAGTTAATTGGATTCGAAAATTTATGGTGATGGCTCATAAAAGGCATAATTCATAAGTGGATCGATGTCATAGACCTATTGATTTTTTACTAGGAAATCATGTGAATCATTGGGTGTTGGCATTTTTGGGTCACCATTGAATCTAAAAATATGGTAATTTGGCACCTACGTACCTGGGAACATTTTATATTGTATATTGGATCATACCACTACCGTACTTATTGGATCTTCCACAATGGTATAATGGTATACATGATGTCTTTAATGTTTCACAACATCAGTAGTATCACCTGGAACCATCTCAGGTGATTGATTTTGGGGATATAGAGCTTGAAAAAAATATTTCCTTAGAGGATCATCTTGTTCACATTGTGGATCATAGTGAAAAAGTATTGTGAGGAAAAAAATATTCCCTTTGTTCGAGTTTTGTAGTTGAATGGTAATGTTCAGGATAGATATTTGGAGAGGGAGTTGGATATGGGGGCCTAGTATCATAAGCTCTTTTCTTTGGATACTCAGGGATGCTTGGAAGTGTGGTTGTTGGATAAGCCGTTATAGTGTGGTTAGGTTGTAAAATCAATGACATCGTAGAGGTACGTAATTGGTTAATTTTTTTTTGAATTCCTTAATAATGGTTAATTATATGTTTATTTGGTTTATGATGAATCTTGGGGGTGTTATAAGGGTTCAGAACATTAAATAAATGAAAATATGTCCATCTAGTGAATGTTTCATAGATGACGCACGATTAGTGCAAACCATGCATGGGGTGAAGGAAAACTATAAAACCTTGGACGATGGCAGTTTACACAGTTTGTGAATAGTTTTTCCAATTTTGTGGAATCCATAGGCAACCATGTGACTTTGATCCATCTTGGAATGTGGAAGGTGCACAGTTAGCACATGGTTAGATAAATTGTGTAGCCAAACTGTGCTTCCCATTAAAAAATGAAAAATTAACAAATTTCCCACTTAGGATTTTATGTTCTTCACAATATATTTCTGCACATTTCATCCTCATTCAACCCTATTGATGAACTAGATTCCCCCAATCTTCCCAAGGGACTATCACCTTCGATTATAAGCCATTTGGAGTGACATTATCTATGGATCAAAGGTCGAGTAATTTAAGGATCATCATGCTTCACCTTTCTAGATGAGGGGTTGTGGATTTGTTGTTTTTATTCCAAATCCCTAAAACCATCATTTTTTAGTAGATCATATGTTAGGGGATTCAATGGGTTCTTGATTCTATATTTGAGGCTAAGGTTAATGGTGTGTTCATCTTTGGATTCGAGGTAGGTGTTCTAGAAGTTATGTCCCATAGTATTTTTGGATATTTGTGCATGTTTGGTTGTGATACTACCTTCCTCTTGTCATTTATTTTTTTCTGTGTGTAATATTTGGTACAATGGTTGGATAAATGATTATTTGAACCCCTCATGATTCTAATGTGATTCATTGAGGACGATTTGACCTATTTACGAACACCATGGGATGCATCAACATTCCCAAACATAGAAAATTGTAATTTTAATCATAGAGTCGATTTTTATTGAAATAGACCCCATAATAAATGTTGGAAGATTGGATTTAATTATAAAGATAAACCTGGGGTAGTTAATTGTATTTTTTTGAAACAACACAGTAAACCATTTAGTATGATATGATAAAGGTTTAATGAGATTAATGTGAATGTGTCAAATGGATTGTGAATTTGTAATGGAAATGTGTAAGCAGATTATAGAAAATGATTTCATGAATTTTTCCAATGGGTTAATGCATATGAATTAATGAATATTTCAACTGTGTGAATGTATGAGAGGTTTTTGAGCATAATAAATGGGTTAAGGAACAAAAATAGAAATCTGTTAATCAGGTAAAACTATGTAAATGATAAATGTGCTAATGGGTTAAGGATTTAAAATGATTCATATGTTGTATGAAATTTTTATTGTAAATATAATGTGTATTGGTTGTATATGGTTTATGGTATGATTTATATGGTAAATAGATATATAAGCATGTGAATATGGATTGGTGGTGTGGGATAAAGTATTCAGGCTCCTCCCATAGGTTTTGTTGGACGAAGGCCCTAAACCCACCCTAGAATGCATATGATAGGGTGTTGGATTAGGGCTCTCAGCCTCTAATAGTTTCATTAAAGAAGACTACCTAGACCGAGTTTCCAAGGAAAGTGTGTTATGATTATATATGGAATCTTAATACCTAGTGAGATATGGAACTTTACTTATTCTCTTATCTTTGATAGTTGACCACCTTAGTCCATTGTGTAACCGATGTAAATTCCAATCCTATGAAACATGTGAAAAAAAATTATTTCATAATGAAGATGGTGTAGGTGAGGAAAAGTGAAATATAGAAATAAAGTATATGTAAATATTGATAACTAAATAAACCCGAGTTGTCTGTTGGATTAACTTGTCACGTATTTTATACATGCATGAAATATCTATTTAGACTAGATATTTTGAAGACATTGATGGAGGTAGCCTACAGAGTTGTACTCAAACCCATCTCAGGCTGTCGTTCAATACTTGAGTAGATTTTATGGTTATAGATTAGGATAATGGAAAATTCTCTTTTCCAGATAATAGAGTTAGGCTTGGTATGTTTGTCTATGAGAATTTAGACATCGATTCTGAAACCATTATTTGGAATTTAGTTGTTTGTGTTATTTTGGGTTTCCTTATGTTTTGGAACTATTATCTTGACATGGAATATTTATTTTTTGGTTGTGTCTTATACTGAGTTTTAGAAATGCTATGTAATGAAATGATTCTAGTTTAATATATATTGTTTCTTGACATTCATTTGTTATCTATTGTTTCTTACTCTACTAAAGGGAGAATAGCCTCGACACATTACTTATTAAACCCTCGCTACTAGTCACATACATATACAATATAGGGATCCATTCTTGAGGTCTTGCGGAAACCCGTCTTGGGGCATGAGTTAGTGTCTTCCATCTTGGGAATGTTACATTTACTTATTACCACAACTTGCCGCTAAATTTCTCTAATTACCACTCATAACTATTAATTTTTACTTATTATTGATCATTACGACTATTTTTTAATAATTACAAATCATTACTTATAATTATTATTAATTACATCTCATTACTACTCACTGAGGAAAATTTTTACTAATTACCATTCATTACCAGGAATTTTTACAAAAATCCACTCATTGGCATTATCTATTACAAATTTCCACTCATTTTCATTAATTCTTACTAATTTCCACTCATTAAATTTAATTTCTAATAATTAACAATCATTATAAGTATTTTTTTCAAATTAAATCACACTATAGTAAATTTTTATAAAATAAAACCAATTATCTGTAATTTTTACTAATTACTACTCATTGCCATAAATTTTTACTTATAACCACTCATTGCCACTAATATTTTCTAATTACCACTAATTTTTTCTAATTGTTTAAAATTTACAATCATTACCAATAAGTTTTAATAATTAGATTTTATTGCTGGTAATTTTTAATTATTACAGATTATTATCACTAATTATTCTAATTTCTTCTCATTATTACAGTTTTTTGGAAAATTCCTTTTCATTACTACTAATTGTTTAAATGTTTTCAAATTTTTACTCACTACCACTAATTATCAGAAATATTTAGTAATTAATGATCATTATCATTAATATTTACGAATTGGCACAAATGTTTAGCAATAGACACTAATTTTTACTCAACACCACTCCTTTCTGCAATTTTTTTTACTAACGCTCATTACCAGTAATTGTTTATGAATTACCATTTATTGCCACAAAATTTTACTAATTTCTACTCATTATTAGTATTTTTTACTAACTACACTGATTACTTCTAATTTTTACTAACTACTACTCATTTCTGCTAATTATAACTACTTAAAGGTCATTTCCACTAATTATTTCTTATAAATTTTCATTTATTCTAATTTTAACTAGATGGAACTAATTTCTATTAATATATACTAATTACAGTTCATTTCTACTAATATTTACTAGTTAATTCTCATTACATCTAATTATTAATAATTTCCTCTCATTTCCAATTTTTTTTCTTCTAATTCCCACTCATTAGAGCACATTTAAAGTAATTATCAAACATTTATAATAAATATTTATAATTACTATTAATCACAACAATTTTATATTTATTAACTCAATTTTTTACTAATTACAGCTACATTTTACTATTTTTTTTTTAATTTTTAATATTTACCCTTAGTTATTAAAAATTAGTGTTAATTACTACAAAGTACTAATTACTATTAATTATTAAAAATTACATTAAATTATAATTATTTATTACGAAGATATATGAATTTTTATTATGTTCTTACATTTAGTACACATTATATATCAAATATAAATAGTTTTTATTAATCAAAACTACTTATTTATAGTTAAAACTTATTACTACGAAATAAAACAAATTAGTTATAACTAAAAATTACTACGTGTAATTAAAAGTGAAAGTTTATAATTAAAAATAATTATTTCTACTTAAATCTTGTTACTGATAATTAAGAATAATTATTTCTAATTAAATATAATTACTCCAAATTAATAATAATAATTTCTAATATAAAATAAAATTATTTAATTAATATTTAAAAACATTAAACAAATACCAAAAAACGAATCATTTATCAAATATAAATATGAAATTTTTCTTCCCTTTAAAAATTAGAACTTTTTAAGGTAGAAATTAAAAAGAGAAGATGAAATAAAAGCATAGTAGAGAAAATGAGTGATAAGAAGAAGAATTTGAGGGGGAAAATTTGACGGGGGCATATATATATATATATATATATATATATATATTAGATTAGTAGTGATAAGACAACTTACGATTGAATCCCCATCAAAAAATATTATTATTTGTGGTGGGTCACATCACAAAAGTACCCACCAAATATAATGGCATTAGTGATAAAAGGTTATTTATTATAGAACTTGTTTCAAATAATATTCTACCAAAAAATTAATTTCGATGTGATATAAATTTCCATAAAAATAACTGCAATAATGAATAGTATTTTCAATAGGAGTAAATACCAATCGCTAATAATAGTTCCCATGGTTTGGTGTACCAACTCACTAATAACATTTTCATCAAGAAAGTATTCCCATCATAATTAATTTTTTATTTAGGTGTATATGTGATAGGAAAAAAATTTCATCGCAAATATTCTCTCCATAAGGACTACTTGCAATGAGCGACATGCTCGTCGCAAAAACACGTTTTTCCTATAGTAGTTATATGATGAAGAATGTGATTTTTTCTTATTATTTGTTGCTATAGTGACATTAAAATATTTTTGTGGTAGCTGGTTTTTGTTACCTCATCCACTGTCCATTTTTTAAAATAATGCGTAAGTTGTGGGTAATCTAACTATGATTAGTGACTATGGGGTTATGTTTAAATAGATAATCCATTACTAGATTCATGTAAATTCTATTACAAATACCCATACTAAGATTTATATATAAAAAACATCGATTTATAAATATATCCATTATGAAAAAAGGTATTTTAATTTTTTAAATGATAAATAATGATGGTACACTTAGAAAATAATCTTGGAAATATAGAGTTCGTAGATTAATAACATCATATTCACATTTTTTAAGTGAAATATTTAGTTACTAAAATTCACTAAATTGATAGTCATTGAGGATGATCCACCTTGTTCCTATGTTTTTTCATGAATATCATTATTATCATGTTTATCATTATGAAAATGACTATGGTAATGTCCATGTTTCCCACACATAAGGCATTAAACCATTTGCGGTGCTTTCAGATGCATACCCTCTAATACTATTATGATATCTAACCTCCCCATATTACTAATAAATTTTGATGCTTAATGATCCCATATTCTACAATTAAATCATTTTCCATTACCCTTGACCTAATTAATTTTGTGATTATTCCCACATTTTTTACAAAAAATGATCTTGAGTTTTCTTTCCTTCATCATCTTCATGGATCAAATTTAGATAATGTAACACACAAAAATTTAAAATGATATACATTTTATTAAATTGCATATATCACATGAAATAGTAATAAAAGAATACAATAAAATACCCCAAGACTTTATAATACATTACTTTTAGAATAAATATAATTTCATTGATATATTACTACACATGCATCAATTATTTTCTTTGATAGTTTTCATTACATAAAAGATCGTGTTTTTTCTGAATAATAATATTCTATTAATATTATTATTTAATATGATAGTAATCTCCTATAAAAAGTAATTATGGGAATGAATAGTATTAAAAAAACTTATTAAAATATATTTTACTTATGTCTATTAATTATCTACTTATTATAAATAATATAATAATCATGTCAATGAAAAATAATTGTTTTCTGGAAAACAATATTTTTTTCTAAAGATAGTGTAGTCACAATTTTACTGTAAAATTTATAATAATTATTAACAATATAATAAAAATTATTTTAGAAAATAAAATTAATTTTTGACATTTTAATACAATAATTATATAATGGTGATTTGTTTTTTGATTTCATTGGATATGTATCAATTTTCAAAGAATAGTGAAAAAACTAGTTCTTAATTAAAAAATTGTATTTCATATAAATAATTTATTTTGTTAAATTATATTTTTAATTTTATTTATATTAACAAATAGTTCAATTATACATATATTTATCCAATTTAGGTTATTAGAATCATGTAATTAATAAATTTAGATATAATAAATTTGTAAACTTTTGAACATTTTCACTTTAAAAACTCACTTTCTCATCACGTTTATATGATTAATTTTAAATTATATTTTTTCACTTATGTGAAATAATTTTTTTATTAGATTCCATATTCGGAATCATAATAATTTATAATTTCTAATATTTTCAACATCAATTTTTAACAAAATGAATAGTTAGTGAAGAAATAACTAATTTCTCAGGTTGAAGGGAAAAATGGACATATATTCGGTTAAACTAAGATGATAGGGGTTAAAATGATGAAAAATCATGTATAAAAACTATTTAATGGGGATATGTATACCTTTAAACCTATATGGATAACTAATTATAAATTTTTTGATCCTTTTTTCATAGGAAAAATCTTGGAGCACTCTATTCTTTTCAAAAACACCATGTTTGTCCAATACCACACTTATAAAGCCCTAACCTAATCATATATGCTTCACACATTAAATATACTTTAGATAAAACAATATATGACCAAATAATGTTAAATCATCCTTACCCTCATCCTATAATCCTCATTTTATTCATAAATCAATCCTTTGATGGATTTTGTTCAAACCTATAAAGGATACCCAAAGAAGATGTAATGTTCATGAATGAGTGTATTTAATTTAATTCTTTCTCCGCCTCATTAAATTTGTATTAAACCATTATGATATAATAAAATCAGTATATTACATATAATGGGATGTTTTTATAATATTTTCATGACCTAAATAAATCTCCACTTCTATAAAATGTGTGACTAATTAATCATTTGTGTGTACGATATATTACAACCTTACGAACATATGTCATTCTTTTTTCCATTCCCACCTCTCATATTTGGGTATAATTATAATATAAAGTAAATATATTATATCTATATCATATTTATATCTCTTTAGTCACTATATTATGTATATTATATTATCTTCCATTTCGTATGAGATATGATAACGTCACTCATGTGTATGACGGACGACCGCCTCACGAAGCGATATGATTTGTGATTCACTAACACATCACATGGAAATCGATAAAGATAAAGATAATAATTATATGTGATGTACATGAAATAATTAATACATTTATGTAATAATTATAAATTTTTAATAATAATATATATATCATTTTCTTTCGAACTTTTTTAAGTCATGTAAAGACGATAACATCAATAATGTATGTGTAGACTCCCGCCTTTACAAAGTAATGTGACTCTCTTACCATCACCACACTAAATATATTTCTGGTATGTTATCTATGATATTATAATCAATCTATAGTGGAAAAAATATTACATACATTCTTTCTGTAACAATTATTAATAAATGAAAGTGTTACTCATGAGTACATACGGCCTACCATCTCCATGATCTTAACGCACATTATTTTTCATAAAAAATTGATAATTTATTTTAAAGGTATAATTTATTTGAAAATTTTAAAATTATTTCATTATTAAAATTTCATAGAAGATGAAACAATATTCACATGAATCATAACTTTTATAAAAAACATGCATTGGAAAAATAGGGGAATTAACACCCAAAACGATGAAAATAATAAATGATTATTAATAAATGGGTAATAATATTTTATAAGTGGTTAATATATGATACCATAAATATTAAAAAATCTCATAGATAATATAATAATGATTTTAAAATCACTATAGATGAGTTTAAACAATATTCAACCAAAAGGGAGCATAAGGTAAGGGATTTTAAACTCAATTACCTTTCATTGGGTTAAACATCTATTTTATTGATTAAATCATGATAAGATTATGTGTACAATGATTTTTGATTATATTATGTTTTATTTAAACTTTTCTATGTGTATTTATGTTTTATACTCATAATATATTCATTTATTAACAATCACTTCAATGTTATGATCATTTTAAGGGGGTTTCTCACAATCTCATTCAAATCGATATTGTTTATTCATGAATATAAAATGAAGGCAATTTACGAGACCATTTACTAATAAACCCATTTTTATTTTATTTACTTTTTTTATTCAATATATTTTCATATAATAGTATCATTTTTCACTCCGTATTACTCAAAATATCTTAGAAAATGTTTTCAAGAAAATCGATCTCTATTTTTCTTTAGTCAAAAACATGTTTTCCCCCAAAAACATGTTTTCTAAATATGTTATAAAAAGTGTTTTAAAATATTAAAAAATATTTATTAAATTAATTTTCACTCATTTTTAAAAAATATTTATTATAATCTTATTTTTATTTCAAAACAATTCTTATTGGATTTTACAGAAAATTTGAAAGGAATATTCTAATCATTGTTTTGGAAATGGAACTTTACAAATATTTGTGTACTGAAAATAGAATGTTATGTTTTATGGTGTGTATAAAATTAGCCTCCATAATGAGTATAATTTATTTGAATATTACTTTTCAGGTTTATGAATTTATTTTTTTGGAAATTTTTTTAAGTGTGATTTTCATTGAAATTTTCCTTAAAATGTATTTCTAAATGAAAAGTTTATTTTCCTTAAAAACGTTTTAAAAGATATTTTTATGGTATTTTTATTTGATAATGATAAAACCTTTTATTATTAATCCAATGGGTATATGTTAGTTGATACCATACTCATTCTACCTACAGATGTTTTATGACCATTTTTACTAAGGATAGTACTGAAATTCACTTATTTGTTTTATTTTTGTAGTCATTAACATTCAGTTGGTTTATTTACCTTCCTGTGATCATTTGTAATTAAATTTATCCTAAATATCCATATTAATTATCATGTATATGTTTATTTCTTAAACAATATATTATTCATACATGTGGTATTTTATGTTGAATGTCATTTGTTTATCTATTGAAATGTTTATAAATATGTATTGTTTACTCAATATAGATATTTGATAGGGTAAATTGTCTGAGAATTAAATCTATTATGAAATATACGAGGAATGCTCTGTATAGGTATTAAAATTGTGGAGGATGATTATATATAGCTCATTGATGCATCAATAGTCTCATGTGATGAATCAGGTGGATAACCCATGTTAATAGAGTTTTCACCAATTATGTTTTATAATATATTATGAAATGTCTAATTGGTAAAGGTTTAAAGTTCATAGAAAACATAGATCCCAATAATTAATAATTTTCTTCATTAAGTTTTTATTTATTACTTACATGGTATTTTTACTATAGAATTTTTTATGGAGAGATTTTATTATCAGTTATTGATAGAATGTCATGTTTTTTTTATTTATTTAATTTTTTATATTTTTTACGAATTATATATTCTATAAGTCACATAATTTAAATGGAATGTGTGTTTGGTTATTTACACTATTGAATCTATTATTATCCATGGAATTTTGGAGTTGATATTTTCTTTGGATGCACTTCATTCTCAATTTATTGATTATATGTCATGTGTGACCAATTATTACCATACCAAACTGATTGTGATTGTTGATTAATGGGTACTTATATAGTAATTATCCCCTACTAATCATTTTGAGATCACCATAATTTTTTTCCTTCCCCAAGATTCCATGAAATTTATATGAATATAATATAGGGAATAATGAAATTCTAAAAAAATATGTTATAATTTTTTTCCTTCAAATTATTTTAATACTCATATATGTATCTAGATTACCAAGAATACAAAGCTGATTTGAACTTTGGGATGGGATTCCTTGTATCCTATCAGATTATAATCAAGTAAGGAAATAGCTCTAGTTTAATGGTGTTAGATTCACTATACTTGGTATCAGAAGAAGTTTAGTATAAACCTTGTAAACTATATTTTGGATAACATAGATTAGGGAACATAAACATATGATCGAATTTGAATACAATTATAGAAGAACATACTAAAATTTTGGTAAGATTGAGATTATTTTTTTCCTTATTATACATCCCAATATGGGTTCTATAAGTGGATGTGGATGTTGAATAGAAGTATCTAAAGGTAATAACACCAAAAGGAAGCATTGGGCTTGACCAGTTCATCACATTGTATACAAAAATTGGTTATACTATGCACCTTGTTTGAAAATACAGAGTGATATTCATTGGATAATTCATAATGTTTTTACAAATATTTTTGGGGGATTTGAATAGATAATGACCAAGAATGTCCTAGGATAAACCCTAAACTAAGGAGGGAACAATGTTTAAATAAAATGAAATAAATATTTATGTATTGGGAGTAAAAAATAAAATATTACAGTAATATTTTAAATTTTGTTTTTGTTATAATAATCATGAAGAGTCTTAGAATGGTTTGAAACATTAGACGTATTTTTTTATTCATTAAATTAATAGTTAAGGATACAATATTGGGTTTATATGTTTAAGATTGATAATAAGTTTAGTGAAATAAAAACTTCTTTTTTAGTTTTGATGTGTTGAGAGTCTATGAAGATTAAGGATATTTTGGGAAATTTTTTTAGAGGTATATGTTTTAGTGAAAAATATAATTGATGAATAATGCATTTATATTTTATAGACATATATTTAAAATTTATTGATATCCATTAGGAATAATATGATAATTCATGGTATTTTAATAATAGTCAAATAATATTATTATACTTTTATAAAAAAATTTGTTGAAAAACATAGTAAAGAAGTGTTATTTAATGAATAATATTATTTCAAATATTTCCACAATATTGTTTTGGGAATGTTAAAGGAATTATATTAATATAGTTTTAGAAAAATTAAAACCTTCATGATGGGTGAAAACTCATCAATTCTTTAAATTTATTTGGGCTTGAACCCATGAATATATGTCTATAATGCTTTGATAGCTACGATTAGCCTGTGCAAAGTCCTGGTTAACATGTCATTCTATTAGTAAATATTTTGATAAAATAAATGTTAATGATGAACCAGGGGTATTTAGTTAATGTTTTATGAATTAATATATTTCCCATATTTTTTTAGGTAAATATTTAGAGACAAACAGGAAGACATTTCACTCATTTATGGATATTACGATCCGTTAAAAGTGAATTTTTTTTATAGGAATGAAGAATATGTTTTTGGATATTCATTTCATGGGGTAATAAATTGGAGAAAAAAAATATTATGAAATTATGATTATGAAATATAAACAATAAATTAAGTATATTTACATATATTCGTTGATAGTAAAATAATTACTCAACATTAGGAAAATGATCTTATAATAAAAAATGTTACACTATTAAATTCACATTAAATTAATTATAGGGTATTTCAAATCATCAAAGACTTCTGGTTCTGAGGCTGATAAATTTCAATTGATCTGTGAAAATCTTTTGGTCAATGAATAGTATCACTCCCTATAAATATTTACTATTCTCTTCCATGACTATATCTTCACTTTCCACTAATTTTCTCCTATATGAAAGCCAAGTTATGTGTAATTTCATATTATTTTTATAATTCACTCCACTCTTATTAAGAGGATATATTTCTAAATATTTTTAGGATGTGGTTTTTCACTAATGTAATTTGAAAATATAATACCCTGGATAACCGAGATCATGTTTAAATTATGAGGAGGGAATATATTTTAAAGTTCGTAGAACGTAAACCCCCAAAATTCTAATAGAAAAAAAATTTATTCCAAATTATATATGACATGAAATACCATTTTTAAAAAAGAGTATAACAACACAATTATATAATATTAATTTATTTTAAAGTAAATTTAATTTCTTGGACGGTGTATGATACACCCAACAATGAGTTTCTTTGATATCTTGTGTTACATGTAAGATCGTGTTTTACCGAACAACAATATACTAATAAAAGTACTATTTAATTTGGTATTTATCAACTTTATTTTGAAAATGTGGTAAGAAATAGGATTAAATAATTTATTAAACTATATATTTTACACAATTTTAATTATATATTTATTTGAAATAAAATAAGGATCATTTAAAATAAATACAATCATTTTATGAAAATATTTGTTTTTCTAAAGATTGTTTGGTCGTGCTCTACACATAAGTTAAAATAAATATTTAACAATAAACATCTTTTAAAAAATAAAATAAAATTTCTAAATAAGAATACCAAAATATTATTAGGTTGAATGTTTTAAATTATTCTATGAAGTTTCATGTTTTTATTAATAATGAAAAATACTTCTTTTTAGTTGAAAACTACCATTTAGTATAACAAATTTATAATGTTAAATTATATTATTAAAATCATATAAAGTAAGAATAGTTAGATAATAGATCAATTCATTAATTTTTTAAAATTTAAATAATATTAATCTTCAATTTATATATAAAAACATGATAAAATTTAAATATTTTAACATAAAAAATATGTATTCTTTTCCAGTATGGGGGATTATATTTTAAATTAAAAATTTATACTTATGTGAATTGAATTTTTAAAAATAGAAAAAACATATAGAAAAAACATAATTTATAATTTCTAATATGTTCATGTTAATTTTTTCTCCAAAATGAATAGTGATTTAAAAAAAAATTATTTACCATGGTTAAGTAAAAAGGGTTTACCAGAGACGTTAAACTAAAAATATAATAGTAAAAATGACTAATATATATATCTAAAAACTATTAGATAGAAATAATTAGACCGTTACACCTATAAGGTTCTATAATGATCCGTTTTTTCCATTTTCAGATGATTATTTTTATGCAATAAATTATTTTCTAAAATCCCATGTGTGTCCTCTCACCCACATATAAAAGGCCAACCCTTATCCTCTCCACTTAACAACTTATAAACAATTTGTTTTGGAAAATACATGCCTAAATAAAATCATAAATTTTCTACCCTCATTATATAAGCCTTTTTTATGCATAAATAAAACATTTAAATTCTATTTTTCAAACCTATGGATGATACCATAAGAAGAGGAAATTATCTTCAATGAGTGTCTTCGTTTTACTTATTTCTTCACTTTATAAAATTTTTATAAAAAAAACAATTGATATAATAAAATTAGTATCTTAGATATAATAGTATTTTCTTATAATAATTTCATGACATAAAACCATATCCACTTCAATCAAATGGGCATTGAAATCATCATTAGTGTCTACAATGGATTACCGCCCCGCGAACTAACGTCGTTCATTGTTTCCATTTCCGGCTCTCAAGGTCAGGTATGATGATGGATATAAAGTTTATATATGATATTTAAAACATATTTATACCTATATAGTAACTAAATAATTTATATATTTTTACCTTACATTCTATAATAGATAGGATAACTTCTATCATGTACACGACGAACTACCACCTCTCGAAGCGATGCCATTCATCTTTCACTAATTCTTCAAATGGATGGAAAAAATATAATGTTAATGATTGTATATGATATAAAAAAAATAAGTAGGATATTAATTAAAACATAATAAATTTGGAATGAAAATATATATCATTTCATTTATTACATTTTCACTCATGTAACATAATAACATCATTCATATATGTGTGGACTACCACCTTTACGATGCAATATGACTCTCTCTTCATCACCACACATCATGGATGGTATATAAGTTTATAATATGGTATATATGATATTATTATAAATATTTAATTGTAAAACATTACCTTTTATTTTTCCATAATTATCATGGACAAATGAATGTGTTACTAATGCATACGTACGACCTATTGTCTCCATGATTATTACACACTTCATTTTTTATAACCATATTTAATGATTTATTTTAATGGTATAATTGATGTTTATATATTATAATTATGTCATGATTATTATTCTGGATATGATATATCTATTTTCATATAAACCAAAAAATTCTTAATAAAACTTTTGTAAGTAAAACAATGCAATTAACACCTGAAACAATGAAAATAATGAATGATTATTGAAGAACAAGTGATAAGATGTTATAAAAGGATAATATATGATATCAGGAATATAAATATGGGTCTACAATAAGTTAATAACATTTTTATAACCACTATATAAGAGGATAAAATATGTTAAATGAAAATGAGTGTAATGTCAGGGATTTCATAGACTAATTTCTACTCATTGGGTTAATAATATATTTCATTGATTAAATAATGATAAGATTATGTTTGTAATGAATATTGATTATATGATATTTATTTTCCACATTTTTATTTAGATATAAGTTTGATCCATGTGATTGATCCATTTATTAATTATCACATCAAATTTATGATTATTTTAAGGGTTGATTTCACAATCTCATTCTAATATAGATTGTTTACTTTGGAATATCAATTAAAAGAAATATATATGAAAATTAAAAAATAATTTAATTTAATTTTTCTTCTAATAGGGATATTAATTATATTTTAAATTAACAGTCCCATTTTCCCACTCTTTGGTAATTAATAAATTTTGTAAAATGTTTTTAAAAAAAATATTACTTTATTTATCTTTCTGATTGGAAATAGGTTTTCTTAAAAAAGATGTTTTTTTAAACTATGTTTTCTAAAAAAAATTAAAAATATTTTATACATTTTAAAATATTTATAAAATTATTTTTTACCTAAATTTTTTCCTTATAAACTTTCTTTAAAAGAATGTTTTTCCTTTTTCAAAATAATGTCCATTCGATTTTTTTTGAAAATATCAATGGAATATTCTTATCATTTTCTAAACAAGGAACATTCCTGTCCATATTATGGGAAAAAAAGAATGTTCATTTTTTATGTCATGTAAATATTTACCCATTATCATGAATGTAATTTCTTTGAATATTCCTATTTATTTTTATGGTTTTTTTTAAACCAATTTTTTTACTTGTGATATTTAATGAAAAAAATATTCAATTTTTTTCAAAATGAAAAAGTTATTTTCCTCAGGAACATTTTTAAAGATATTTTAATGGTATTTTTATTCATCAATGACGAAATCATTTTATTCTTACTCAAATGAGTATATATTATTTTGATACCATCTTTATTATTTATGTTTATGGTTTATGATCGTTTTGAACAGGGATAGTGTTGACATTCACATGCTTGTTTCATTTTTTTATTTATTAACTTATCCCTAGATTATTCAACTTCTTATCATAATTATTAATTAATGTTCCCATTAATATATATATAATTTATCACATTTATTTTTTTTCTCAAATTTTATATCATTTCAATATATGATATTCTATATTGAATGTCATTTGTTTATGTAAGAAAATATAGATAAATCTATATTTTTTACTCAATAAGGACATTTGATAGACCACATTATTTACTAATGAAATCTATTATTCTATATATGAAGAATGATTTGGACATTTATGATATATATGGGGCCTAGTTATAGATAGAACTTCGGTTCATCGGTTTTATCATGGGATGAATCAATTGGCTGGCCTTAGTAAATAGATATTTCACCTTGTATTTTTTAATTAATATTTTGAATGGTCTTGATGGTAATTTTATCATGTAATAGGGAAAACTGGCATCCAATAAATAAAAATTTCAATCATTCATCATTTTTGTATTAATATCCAAGATATTTTTACTAGGACATTAACTCTGGATGAATTTCAATAGTAGTTAGTGATTAAATTTTTTGTGTTATTAGTTATTTGATTTTCCATTTTGATCACACCTTATATATTCTACAAATATTCATACAGACATAGGAGTACAGGTGGAAGTGAATGAAGTTAGGAGGAAGGAGACCATGTCTGGAGCTGTGGCGGCTACACCTCTAGAGGATTCTGAAACGGCCAACTGGGATATTGTTAACTCTAATGGCTTGAGCCTTGATGTTGCAATAAATGGCCATGGTCGGGACATGGATGGGGCCTATAATCTCCAGTATATGGTCAGGGGACTTGAGCACCAGTAGGACTATGGTGAGCCCGAGATTTAAATCCAGAACACTTCAACCAGTCTGATTAATGTCAGGGTGGATGATGCTATACCATGTTCCCCAAACCAATTTTCAATACTGGAATGTTCAGATGTTAGAGCGGCCCATGCGGGGGGAAGATGAACAAACCCCTTGCCATCAACATAATGAAGGTAATATACCAAACTGTGGTTATTCCCATTAAATGATTGTTGTACAACTGGGTGGTGGTGAGGCCGATCCAGAGGGAGTCAACATGGTTGCATTGGATGAGATGATTGAGGAGGTTCCAACTCAGAAGAACAGTGTGAGTTGTAAAAAGAGGAAGGGAAAAATATTACTACTTACTCCCCCCTACTTTGGAGACCTTCTATGGGAAGAAACTACCAGTGTCACTACCCAACACGGTGAAAGAGGATCCTCAGGCTTTAACCATAGGGATCGTCAATAAAAGTGGAAGTTCTACTCGGAAGGTAAGTACTAGAAAGGAACCTATCCTTTGTTCCAAGGAGGATATGGTCGAGGAATTTCTATATGTTGAGATTCCACAAGAAGAGGCTGATATGATGGGAAGAACTGTAAGAGTGGAGGTCGACCACGAACATGCAAAGTGGATTGACAAGCAAGATTTGATCTTAATGAGAGGCTTCAATGACAAGAAAATCAGCAAAGATGAATATATCCGCACTTGGGACAAAATGGAGAACTGTTTGGAAGATGTTATTGGAGATGATTCTGAGGCTAAGGTATGGCTAATGCATTGGAATATCTATAGGGAAGAAAGAAATAATAGGCTAAGGCTGTGTTTTGCTAACATTTCCTTTTCTTATGAGGCTTCGCCCCCGGTCTGATTTGGGAAGTGCAGTCTGGACTTCCTCATTGGGCTAGAGCACTCTACCATTTCCTTTGTAGGTAATTTGGGATATGGCTGATTTGGAGAGATGACCACATCGGGAGGGATCATGCTTGCATGGGATCACCGAGTGTCGAGCTTAAGGATGGTGGTTGTTGTTGTTACGTGTATGTGGCAGTTCCAGCTCTCTCCAGTTTTTGTTTGGGTTTGTTTGGATGTCTTGTTGGACCTTTTGGATTCTCAATTTTTCCACAAAAGTTTTTCCTTAATAAATATATAATTTTCATTCAGATCACACTTTATATATTCATGTTTTTATGTTACATAAATGGAATTTGTGTGAAACTATTTACCATTTCCACTTTAGTAGTATTAGTGAGATTTTTGTATTTATATTATCTCTTGATGAACTTCCTAGTTACTTTATTGAATATATTCCATTTGTTTTCTATTTTTACCTTTTCATATTGATTATTCTCATTGATTATAGAATTCTTCCATTATAATTAAAACAAAAAAAATATTTTCAACGAACACTTATTTTTATTTCTTTCCCCATGATTCCTAGAAGTTTTTTATGATAGATATGTATGAATATCATAGTGGGAATAATGATAATCTCTCAAAACAAATATGTTATAATTTTTGTATTCAAATGTATTATAAGACTCTTTTATGTATGCATTTTACCAATACTACTAAACTAATTAGTACTTCCTGATTTGATTCCTTGTATCTTATGCAAATCTAATAATGTATAAAACTGGCTCTAGGAAACTAGGGTCGGGGTCAGTATAGTTAGTATCTGAATATGTTTAGTAGAGACTGTGGGAACAAGATTTTGGATAAAATAGATTAATGAACAAAAACCTATTATTGAATTTGAGGATAAGTATAGAAAAAATCCTATATTTTTTGTAAGATATATATGATGTGGATTTTCCTTACAATAAATTCTTGTATAGTTAAAAATATGTTTCCTTTCTTTTTTTTATTTGATAAAACGATAATTATCCTTCAAACATTCATAAAAAATCCTTGTGTGGATAATTTAATTGGATTTGGTTTAGAATAGATGTAACTTGGGTTAATAAATATGAAAAGCGCACATTGGTATTCACTCAATCATCACCTAGTTTACAAAAACGAGCCTTATAACTCACCTAGTGTGACACTCCAAGTGGATATGCCTAGGATTATTCCCATTTTCATTATTAACCATTATGAAGTATTTGAATAGATACTGAAAATTAATGATCCGGGATAAACTTACAATAAGGAAGGAACTATGTGAAAATAAAAATGAAGAATTATTTGTGTATTGGGATTCAAAAAATTAAATTCTCAAAGTGTTCTACTAATGGTATGTTATTTACATGAATTATGAAACATCTATGTATTTTGTTAAATTTTAGAATAATTTTTGTATAGATTAAATTTAGAGTTAAGGATACCATCATGGATTTTTGAGATTAAGACTAACCAGAAGTTCAAAGAAATAAACAAATCCTTTTAGGTTTTATGTGATAAGAGTCCACTAATATTAAGGATTTTACGGGAGAAATTTAATAAATGTATAGTTTTTAGTTAAATTTTCATTGGAGGAATATTGGAGTTAAATTTTATGGACATATGTTTAAAGGTATTGATATCCATTAGAGTTAATATGATCATTAAATAAATTTTAAATATTGTCAAATATTATTATTATACATTGGAAAAAAATATTGTAATGAACAAATTAGTAAAAATAGAGTTTTTAATGATTAATATTATTTCAATTTTGTCTATAATGTTTTTATTAGTATTTCATAGGAATTATATTAATCTTGTTTTAAAAAAAGGAAAAACAAAATATTGAGGTGATAATCTATCATGTTTGGAAAGTTGGTGGGGCCTAAACCCATGACTGATGAAAGATAATGGTTTAGTTCCAACCACTTTCCTATGCAATGTCCAAGTTAATATATATTGTTTTTTGGTTAAACTTTTTGAAATAAAATATAAATTATGAACCATTACTATTAATTTTTAGGTTTAAATATTATTATATTAACCATAATGGTGTTGAAAATTATTTAGAGATAGACAAAAAGATATTCCACTCTTTTATGGATCTTATGATCTGTTAAAATAAAATTTTACTGATTTAGGAATAATAAAAATAATTTTTAATATTCATCTTCAGGATTCATCGATTGGGGAAGAACAAAAGTATTATTTTTTGTATTAAATATAATGTATCAAGTAAGTATATTTCATTTAATACTAATATAGTAAAATAATTCATTTTAATTATGGAAATGATATTGAAATAAAATATAATACCCTATTATATAACTATATTTGTAACCATATGGCCTATTAAATTATTAAATATTTATGGTTTTGAGGCCCTTAAATTTATATTTATAATTAATGGTATTATGATCAATTATCACTAGCACTTCCTATAAATATTTATGTTTTTCCAAATTGTTTTTATATATACTTTACATCTTTATTCTATTACATAGAAACCTAGTCATGTGTTATTCTATATGATCTTTGTACTCCCTTCTTCTATTATTGATAGTATATTTTACTAAATATTTTTTGGATGTTGTTTATTAACCAAATAATATTAAATATATCCAACACTAGATTAAAGGGGTCAATTTTAATGTGTGAGGAAATCGTTAATTTAAGTGGGCGGAAATGTATCACCCTAAAATTCAAAAAGAATAAATTTTTTCTCAATAGTATATTTGAAAGAAACCTATATTAAATGAGAATATAACAACCCAAGACACATATAATTTATTTTTCATAGAATAAATTTAATTTATTCGATAGCTTACGATACAATAAAAAAATAGTTTCTTTCCATTGCTTGGGTTACATGCAAAACAAGGTTTTACCGAACAACAATATACTATTAATATTAATATTTAATATGATAGTTATCCCATAGACGTTGAAATGTTTGGAATGAATATGATTTACTAAATTATTAAAAAATATATATTACACTTGTTTATTAATTTTATATTGATAAAAAAATTATAATTAATTAAAACAAAAAAAATCCAAAAGTATTTTTTTTTTCAAAGACGGGTTAGTCACGCTTTTCCCAAAATAATTAAAATTAAAATTGAACTCTTTTTGAAAAATGATTGGGAAAAAAATAAAAATTATTTTTCAAAATTTAAATACCAGGAATATCTTAACTGGGAATTTTTTATACTTTTATGAGAGTTTTTATTTTTTGGAGAAAAGTGAAGAATAATAGTTTTTAATGGAAAAATAAATTTTCTTCAAAATAATTCAGGATATTAAATTATATTTTTAACTGATTTTATTATAAAAATAGATCAATTATAAAAATATTAATCCAATATAGGTAATAGAAGCATTTAAATGTTGAATTTAGAAATAAAACGTTGTAATCTTTTGAACGTTTTTACATTAAAACCTTCATTCGCATCACATATGAGAGATTCATTTTCAATTAAAATTTTTCACTTATGTGAATTTAATTTGGAAAATTGGATTATATATTTTAATTGATAATAATTTATAATTTCTAAAAAGATCAAAACTTTTTTTACCCAAATGAATGGTGAATACAGTAAAAATTAATTACTGCGATTATGGTAAAAATGGATTTACTAAGGGTTAAGCTAAAATGATATGGGTAAAAATGGACTATAAACATATATATGAACAATCATATGGACTTATTCAGTAACATATGAATATAATATTTGATAATTTTCAAATTTTTACCCTTATTACATGTGAAAAAATGTGGTAACACTAAATTCTATTAAATAATACCAAGTGTGTCCTCTCCCCAACTTATAAATAGCCACACCCATTCCTATACACTTCAAAAATTCAATATACATTAGTTTGGGTAAAAAATTCACAAATAATTTTAAAAACTCCATAAACTAATAAAATAATTCTTATTTTAGTTATAAATTTAACCACTGAAGGATTTACTACATACCAAAGAAGGATACTCAAAGAAGAAGTAATCTTCTCTAACAAGCATCATTATTTTAATTCATTCTCCACCTCATTAAATTTTTATTAAACCATTATGTTATACTATAAAATTATATTAAATATTATATGATGTTTTAATTATTATTAAATGACCTATAACAATCTAAAAGTTTATCCAATGTGTTACGAAATCATTGTTTGTGGGTAAGGCGGACTATAACCTTCTGAATTGATGTCTTTAGTTTTTCCATTTCCACCTCTCAAGGTATAGTATGATGATGTATATAAAGTAAATATATAAAATATATAAAATTTTATACCTATGTATTCACTATATCTTGTATATACTTTTAAATTCTATTCTATGTCAGACATGATAAAGTCCATCGTGAGTACTTCAGACTACCGCATCACGAAGCGATCTAATTCATCTTTCACTAATGCTTCACGTCGATGGTGATTAAGGTAAAGTTTATAATTATATGTAATATAAATTAAATAATTATTATATTTATGAAATTTTTATATTTATATAATATATATATGTATCTTTTTAGTTCTTACAATTTCACTTATGTAAAGACGATTACATCGTTCATGTATGTGTGGACTACCGCCTTCATGACGCAATGTGACTCTCTTTTCCTTACCCCACACCATGGATCATATATATAAGTATATAATATTGTATATAAGATATTATAATAACTTTATAAAGTTAAAATATTACATACCTCATTTCCATAACGATCACTGAAAAATTGAAGTGTTACTCTAGTGTGCGTACGACATATAGTCTCTATGATCGTGACGTACTTCATTTTTCATAATTAAATTCAATGATTTATTTTCACGGTATAATTTATGTATATATATAATACATATTTAATTATAATTATTTTGGAAATTATATAACTATATTTTCCAGAACCATAACTTTCATAATAATACACACATAGGAAAAATAAGGCAATTAATGACTGAAACAATAAAAATAATGAAAATTAATTAATGAATCTATGAAATGATTTTGTAAGAGGATAATATATGATATAAAAAAGATTAATATGGTTATTTAATAAGTAAATAACTTTTTTAAAACAAATATACTAGATTTTAAATGATGTTCTACCAGTAGGGAGGTTAAGGAAAATTATTTTTTAACTCAATTTCCACTAATTGTGTTAAACATATATTTCAATTATTACATCATTATAAGATTGTGTATATAATGAATTTATAATGTATTATTATGAATTTACACTTTTTTATGTGTATTTATAGTTTATACACATAATATAACTATTTATTAATTCTCACATCAACGTAATGATCATATTAAGGGTTTATTTCAAAATCCCATTATAATCAAGATTTCTTATTCATGAATATCAGTTGAATAAAATTCACTTGACCATTTCATAATAAAGACAATTAATTTTTCTCCCCCTTTGTTTTTTCATTATATTTTATATTAATTGTAACATTCTACAATTATATGGTACTTAAAAAATTTTATAAAATGTTTTCAAGAAAATCCGACTTCATTTCCCTCTTCGATCGGAAATATGTTTTCTTCTAAAACCATGATTTGTAAAAGTGATTAAAATAAAGTTTTATCCTTTTAAAAATGATATATAATTTGTATTTTCACACATTCTTAATGATTACATCATTTATTAAAAATATAATCTTATTTCATTTTCAATATAATCATATTTTATTTCCAAAAAAATATATATTTGGCTGTTACTAAATATGTAAAAGGAATATTCATATCTTTTTTTAAACATGTAAATTTCCTTATATATTTACATTTAAAAAATAGTGTTCCTTTTTAGGGAATTTACATAATTACCTTTATCCATGGTCTTCATGTCTTTGAATCATTATTTTCATGATTATAAATTTATTTTTAATGAATTTTTTACAAGTGATTTTCAATGAAAATGATTTTCAATAAAAATTAATCATGTAATGGATATTTTCCCCATGAATTATGTTAAAGATATTTTTATGGTATTTATATTAATTAAAGAAAACAACCCTTTATTATGACACTAATGGGTATGTTATATTGATAACATACTTACTCTTCTTCTAGATGGTTTATGGTCATTTTGACTAAGGATACTTTTTAAAATTCACTTCTTTATTTTATTTTTTGAACACATTAACTTCTACATGGATTATTCATCTTCATGTGATCATTGGAAATTAAATTTCCCCTGAATATTTGTATTAATGATCATAGATATTTTTATTTATTAAAAAATTATATCATTTATACTTATGGTGTTTTATTTTTAATGTCATTTGTTTATGTAGGGAAATATTGATAAATTAATATTCTTTATGCATTAAGAATATTTTATAATGCACATTGTTTATAAAGTAAAATGATTTTTTGATATATGTGGAATTATTTGGATAGGTATCACATGGGAGGGTCTTAACTATAGATACTCCCTCAATGCATCAGTATTCTCATGGGAAAAATAAGTATTCTATTCTAAGTTAAGAGGGGTTTCACAAAGAATATTTTAAATCCTCTGGTGAAAGGTACTTAGGGTTAATGTGTCATATTCAATGTAATCATTTTATCTAAGAATTAGGCATCACCATCATTCAATATTCATTTATCAATATCCAAATAATTTCTATACGACATTATATATGGTTGCATTTCATTATTAGTTATTGATTAAATGAAATGCGTTTTTAGTTATCTATATTTCTATATTGATATTTCCTTATCTATTCATTTATCCAAATTATTTAAATATATTGTGTATTTTTTTATTTATCTTTGCAACTTTATTATTATCCCTGGAATTTTTGTATTGGTATTACCTGGACATTCACTTCCTGGTCATTTTATTGATTATATGGAATGTGTGTTTAGTTATTACCTTGAAATATTCATCATTCATATAGATTCATGAATGCTACTACTATAATTATTCTTTAATGATCATTTTGAGCTCACTATTTTTTTCCATTATTCCTTAGAAATCTATGATGTTTATTATGATATATATTAAATAATATTATGGATAAAACAATGGTATTATAGAAAAAAATATGTTATAATTTGTGTATTAAAATGTAATTTAAGACTTGTGTTTTTATATTGTTTACCAAGAATACTTAATTGATCGGTCACTAATGATGTTATTATTTGTATCTTATTTAAATATATTAATGTAAAACATTATCTTTAGTCTTCTGGGGTTGAGGTCACTGCAATAAATCTTTTATCCATATCTTTGTTAGCGCACTTTGGTTTCCAAATATGGTAACATTGTTAATCATGATTCATGATAGTGGTTTGGAAATAATTATAGATTTCATATCCCATATCCCATTCTAATCGGTTTATTGTGAAGTAAGGCTTAAAATTTTCCTTTACAACCATGTTTAAATAGGATCTAATGGTGCTATCAATTAATAAAACCAACTTGGATTACATTAGAGTCAAACATTTGACAACATAGGTAGATTATCATAATTATTAAAATAAAATGGTTTTATCCTTACAACCTTTTACACTTTTTCTTCATCATATTATCCTAAAATTATTTTATATAAACTTATATCTATATTGGTTTATGCTAGTATAATTTATGTTGTATTATCTAATAATTCTCACCCTAGTTACTAAAAGTAACTATAAAATTAATCCTTCATATTGGTTTATAAATAATATATGACCAACCAAATAATATCCCCATGTGTGTTTAATATGGCATGTAGTATCTGGGATACTCATCATATATAATTGTTATGATCGAGTAAAAGTTAGAAAAATACTTTTTAATTTGATTTACTTTCAGTGCATCTATTCTTTAACTATATCCACTTACAGATATCTGGAGAAGTATGTATTTGTTGTAAAATCAAAAAATCAACACATTACAAAAATATTTGGATGTTATCATATACATAGTCTTATCCCTTAGACATATCCATATTCTTTCCATTAATTTTATATTAACTATATTCAAAAAAAATAACGAGAAATTTTTATGATACTGACTATAGTGACCCAATATATACTTAATTTATTTCCTGATTTATAAATTACTTTCCCAACAATACATTCCATGTATCTAGAGGTCTAGTGTATTTTGAAGATTAAGAAGATAAATACATCATCATAAACCTAAAACAATATTCCTTTTTTAAAGAGAAAACAATTATAATAACTCCCAAGGATATTATAAACCTATATAGGATATCTTGAGGAAAATACGTAAGGAAATGTGTGATCTAGAAAACCCATTACAGGAGTAAACATTGAAATAAATCATAAAATGAGGGTCAAATGGAATAACATAATAACATAAATAGGATGCTCATAAAAATAGAAAATATGAATAATTAAATTATACCTTAATGTCATAGATTCATAAATTTGTTGTAAAAACACAATCCATGATACTATAAGAACATGTCAATGGTTACTTCCAAAACCATCATCACAAATTGTAAAAATCTCGTGGTGAATAAGGTGATCTCCCAAATCCCTTATATAAAATATTATGAGATATAATGATTTATCCAAGGAATTAGAGGGATATATAATTTCATGTACACAAATTAAATAAATAAATAAATAAATATATGTTACATCTGATGAAAATAAACCATATATAAATAATAAAGCTGATGAAATCTATAAGTAGGAAATGTGTTTCGTAACTCTGATTCATGAAATAAACGAAGGATAAATATTAAGGATTCCTAATAGAAGAAACAATTAAATCATTTGAACATTGATAATTAAAAATGGTATACATTTATTTAACATGGAGGTCCAATGTTGAAAATTAATAAGAAGGATCTAAGAGGATAAATAATAAAAATGAACAACTTAAGTGGTGATTTTTTTATAAAAGTATCAGATGTTTATTTAAAAGTAAATAATTTTTTTCCTAATAATTACATCAGAAACATGACTGTTATCAGAAAAATATGATTTTTTTCTAGAATATACGAATTTCTTAAAAACATTTTATGGGAGAGATTCTCAATGTGTTATAAGAAATAATAATTTTCCCATAAACCTGGTTTACATAAATGTGAGATTTTAAAAGGGAACTAAAAACAATTATAAATCCAGTAATGAAAAGTGTACATAAATAGTTATATATGTGAAGGAATTATATAAAACAAAATATTATGAGGATGAGAATAATATTCCATAAAAAGATAAAAATACAGATAATGTGTAACCATAATGTCATGAAGGGGGTTTGGAAGATCTGTTATTACCTTTTAAAACCCCTTTCTTGAGAATCCTAAATTATATAAGAACTATTATATAAAATTATTTTTAAAATATTATTTGGTGAATATAATGTTTACATGTGATGATATATTATGAGGTTTCCAATAAAAAATGATAACATTGGGGAGAATAAAAATTATGGATTAGGAGGGGAAGATATCGTTTAAATGGATGGGAATCATTCTTATCATAATTCCATTTTCAAAAAAGATTACAACTAACTAGTAAATAATATTCGAGTTAAATTTATCTCTTAACATATAAATATTTTATACAATATGAAATTAAATATGAATGTCATAGAGAAACATTATAACATATGATGTTGGATTGAGTTATTAAATACCCTTATATTTAAGGGAATATATCAATCTTATCCTATAACATCGAAGAGAATGAATGGATAATAGATTTCCAATTTCAAAATTAATTGATGATATTATAATTCATTGGTTAATTATATGCATCATAGAAATTAATATTGCTGAATAATAAGAAATTAATTCGCAATGAAGTGTGATTGAGACCCAACCATTACCTAGTGTTTGAAAGTGAATCCCACTTACACATTAATTTAGGAATAATTAAATTAAGTTAATTAGATAAGTAATCAATAAAATTATTCATATATATATATATATCATCTTCCATGTTCCAATAATAGTAATATTTTATTTATTTAAAATCTCATTTTTTTGCATATATCAGTTACTTGAGGTTGTTCTGTCAATTTTCTTATAGCTCATTGTGTATGTTTACCATGATTGAATTAGTTCAAAATTTTTTCATAATATCTATAATGTTAATAGATATTTTAAAAAAAATATTTATTTAAAATATTTTTGTGTCCATCCATGATGGGTGGTGCTGACAAGTGAAACTCATTTCTCTTCGAGGTGATAACTCGTATATACATAAGATTAGTGTTTTCATTTGTTAAATAATGATAGGAATTAAATTAAATGATAAATTGACACATGAAAATAATATTTTTGTTATGTATAAAATATTTATTCATCCATTATATCATTTTCATCATCAATGAATGACGATGATTAAAAATAGAAGGCATTGGAGGCTATAGTCCACACAATGCCCAATCAATGGTTTTGTTTTCTCTTAAGAGATTAATCTGATTAAATAATGTTTATTAGATTAATATAATAACATATAATTATGATAGTTATAATTATCTAATTATATTTTTATGTATATAAGATATTTTTTAAAGAAATATTTATGAGAAAAGTTAAAAAGAACGAAATCCTTATATTGGAGACACAATCTTCTCTTAGATATTTCCTTGGAAGTTGAGGCCCTAAGATAACTTCTAGAGAATATAGTATTAAGTTTGAGAAAATTTATTCTAGTTTATTTAGTTTAGAATATATTGAAGTTAAATTTTAATGAAAATTTTAAAAATATATGGGTGTAAGTGATCCTCTTTAATAAGTGATGACAGATCATTTTTTTGAATACACTTTACACTTCCCTGAAAAAAATACATTATTAATTCATTAATGGACAAAATTTAACATCATAGTGGATTTTGGAGTGATATTATGATGATAAATACAATTATAAAAAATTAAAAATATGTTTTAATTAGGTTTCATGCATTTAACCATAAATTTTTACATTTTTAAATTTACGATTTTTACCTTGGTACTAATTTTTTAACTAAGTTATAATTATTTTTTAAAAAAATATACAGGAAAATAAATTAACAATTTCTTATTTGTTTTATTTGTAAAAATAATCTCCATTTAATATAATTCAATATATATATATTTATATGATAAATCGAAATTCTAAATTAAAATATATATTATAAAAAACATTTTTTTAGAAAAATGCCTTCTAACCATCTTATATTTTTTATCATTAATTAGTGTGGATTACCTATTAAATGAGAGATAATATACTAATTTATAGGTTTAATCATAATATTACATTTAATAAAGTAAATTATATTAAATATTATTAAATTAAAATATTACACAATATTAATAAAATTATTCTTAAAAAACTATTTTACCATTATAATAGTAAATAACACTAATATTAATAATATTATCATTAAGAATAAATACTAAATTGAAATTATTATCTAATATATTTTTTTAATAAAACAGTATATAATATTTTTCATTAATTTATAAATGTAATAGAGTTTTATTTATATTATAAACACACAAAAAACTATTTTTAGTGTAAAATATTTCTTGACATTAAAAACATAAAACATGTGTCTTATAAATCAAATATAATTTTATTTTTAAAAGAATTATATAACTTAATATATATATATATATATATTGTTTCATAAAACTATGTTTTTTAAAATATTATGACATTATTGTATTATAATGGTGATACTTTTTAGTAAAAATCGGTAATTTTACTATTTGTTTAGAAATCAATTATTTTAGATAATAATAAAAAATTAATATTATAATAATATTTATGTAGTAAATTAAACCAAGAATTTTATTTTATAAAAAATAAATTGTAAAATTAATATAGTTACTTTTTAAATTTAAAATTAAATTATAAATAAAACGATTTCTATCAGAATATATCATTTTTAAACATTATTATTTATTATTACCAATTTATACTTTAGATGATTTAAATATATTAATTCATATATAATAATATTTTAATTATATCATCTTCATTTTTTAGAAAATATTTTCAAAAAATAATACAATATTTCGTTGATGATAAATATTACTTTTATACCAAATATGACTTACAAAATATAATTATTTTATTATTTATATTCATATTTTTTAATTTATTACTTACCCATATATATTGAAACATCAATTTAAATTTTATATAAACATGATATCATATTTTAGTAATAGTAATATTAATATTTATATATAACACATAATTATATATATATATATATATAATATTTCAATATAATATTTTTATTTCATTGTGAGTTATATTATTTAAAATTTATTACTTATATATATACTAATTTAGTATACCTACTGGATATATAAAAAATGACCAAATTTCCAAAAAAATGTATATGAAATGACCATATTTTCAATAATATTATTTATAATTGGAAAATCTCATTCGTATAAATATAATTACACATCATTCGTTCATTCTAAACTCACATTCAAAGGAACGTTTTGTATTTTATAGTTTTCATAACACTTTATCCTTTCATGGTTCACTTCACAATTATAGGTTTTTTTTCTATCGGTGCTCTTAATGGTTGGAGATGATCTAAGAAAATTCAAATTTGGTATTATTTTATTATTATTTATCTATTATCCCATATTGATTTAGATTCTTTAATAGATGAAATTGATACATGGGGATTAATTATTCATGGTGTGTTGTACTTAATTTTATGTTATGTTGTTTTAACGTCCCGCTTAAGAATGAATGGTATGTATTTAGTATAGTTCATATCTTATAGGGAAAATTTTCTAATCATGTTTCAATACTTTTGAAAGAATAGTGTAATGTTATTTAAAATTGTATACAAATATAATATTAATAATAATCATCATCGTCATCATCATCGTCATTGTTAGTATATATCCTAAAACATGGGTAATTACATTAGTTTTATAAATGATTCAAGATGAATGATCTTTGAAATTCTAAAAAACTATAGGGATGAGGATTAAGACATAAAAGAAATTAAATAACTTATTGTTATCCAAGAGAGACAACACTAAGAAGATCATAATTATTTTTAGAATGATTGGATGTAACTGCATCTCAAATATAATGACCTAGGATTTTCAACATAAATATTTCATCCATTTAGATTAATATTCAATGAATTTCCCATATACACGCCCAAGGTCTATAAAGACTTCATGTCCTTAGACATTAGATTAAAAATATTCCTATTTCAAGAAATATATTCAACATATCCCATAATGATATTCCATGTTAGTACTCATTATAAACATACCCTTCTTAAACCTTTCTTCATAACATGTGGAAAAGAAACATAATAAAGGTTGAACTCATATTCTCATTAATGGTAAATATGGGTGATACCAATTGATGATATTATTAAATAATAAGATATTAATAATGGTATGATATCATGAATATAATTTAAAAACATCATTTTTAATCTATTATGGTTTATAAAATTGATTCATGGTATAAAACTTTATCATTTATAAATAAATGTATCATAAGAGTGAGAAATCATTGTAAATTATTCATGAACCATAAGTTCATGTCATAGAAGTGTAACATGATATTAAATATTTAAACAAATTCAAATGTCAAGTTAAAATACCAAGACCATAAAATTGTAATGGACAAGGAACAAAAACATTTTCCCCATAGAGGATTAAGCTTGTTTACTGGTTTCGAAAATTTGATCAAGCACATCAACTTGTTTCCCCTAGTATATCAAGAACATGTACTTGTTTCATATATCTAACTCATGAGGTATAAAACATTACCCAATAAATGTGAGGGATATTAAATTCTAGAATCAACCATCAAAAAATGAAAACCATATATATGATTTTTTATAATATTAACAAATATTATCATCACACAATTCCTCATGAAAACAAAATCATTTTTCATTAAATTTTATCAATTCACCAAAGAATAACCAAAGAAAAATAAATGGGTGTTAGAAAAATATTATAATAATAAACATAAACCATCTACATAAATAATAAGGATGTAATTATTTGATAAAATCCCTAGTAAAATATAGTTAACATCAATGTATGATATCATATATGTGAATTTCTTTAAAATAATAATTTGAATATTTATTTAAGAAAATACCCATTTCATTTTGAAATTATATACCTAAAATATAAAATCATTCCCAATATTAGAGAAAAAATAATTTGAAAAGAACCTTCAAAACATGTAATGGATTATTTATAAGGACCCTACAATAAAAATTACTTATTACTGAATTAAATGAATAATTAACATTGAGGATCTTTTCAGGTTTAGAGTTTTATAGAATTGGACATAACTATTACATCTCAAAGATTAAAATGTAGACACATCTACTCATATTTCATTTTTTTCACAAAATAAAAACTCATGAACAAAAGAGTCATGTCTAGTTCCTTGTTTTAGACAGCCTAACATTTCCTTGATCCCATCCTGGACCCTATTCATCTTTATGTCCTGTGAAAAAAATTTCAAAAAAAATAGTGATGAGCATAAAAATCTCAGTAAGGGGTATAACAATACGAAAAGATAACATTAGTCCATGTATACATAAGAATCAATGAAATCATACTTTACTCATAAAACATAAGCAACTTAACATACCTCATGGAATCATAAGATTTTCGAATAACTCATAGAAATCATAAGACACAAAGTTAACTTGAGGAATTCACAACATTCTTACGTAGGGATTAAACCTCATGGTTACGTTTGGAATACCCATCAAAATATATTCCATAAATATCTTCGAAGAAACCTTATCATTTAACCCCTTTGCGTTACCCAATGCATTGGAGAGCTATATCGGGCTCACCCGCCCTTAGTTTATCACGGAACCACCCATCTTCATAAACAATTCCCATGAACTATAACATAATCGTATGACATAAAACATGCATAAAGGAAACATAACATTACCACATTCTAATAAAAATATAATATTTTAAGATATTAAAATAATGAATCCATTCTAAAACCCATTTTCAAAACCATTGAAAACATCTAATAAAGATATTTTTGAATCAAAGTGTCCCATACAACTTTGAATCTTTTAAAATCTTAACCCATTATTATCCATATAAAAAATCCTTAAAACCATTTTGAAAACATGTATATTAATGTAAAATATTTATAAGAATAAATCATTAAAACATTTAAATGGATATTTTAGTTAAAGTATTTTTATCAAAATCAGAGACAAATGAATACAATAATTGAGGAATAACATTTAATCAGAACATTATAATATCATGATAATGAATGGATACATGATTTAATATTCCAAAGGACAGTATATACACCATATAAGAGTGAATTGGTGCATGACAACAATGAAGTCTCAATGTAAAATGAGATAAAATCCCTTATAAAGAAGGTATCATTAAATTAACGATAAATCAATCTCATAATTATGTGTGACAAATATAAATACACCCAGTAAAAGTGGATATTATGTATAAAACAATCAATGGTCATTCACACATATTCAAAGGATGACATATTCAATAAGTACATGTTGAACCCAAAGAAATCGAAATTGGTTTAAAAAGTTCCCTTGGTAAAATTCGACAGCCTAACGGCGTCACTTTAAAATTCATAAAATTAGTTGATTAGAGAGAAAATGGAATCTCATCACTTGGACATATAATTTACATCAATAAGGATATATAAGAACATATCCAAACAGAAAAATATTTAAATTAAAATAATTAACAAAATAAGTATTTTTAAAAGAGGAGTGTGATGGGTTCCCTTACCGATTTGGGCAACTTTCGAATCATACACACCATGAAAGAAGGGTCATACAATGAATATTTAACTACCCATAAATGAGAGTATATTATATAAATATTAAAATAATGGGTAGTACATACACCACACAAAAGGAAATAGTGGCAAATATAGCATGAATCTCACGGGAATGAAAAGTGAGATGAAAATCCCCTTATGAAAATTCAGCAGCCTAACGGCACCACATAAAACATCAAAAAATGGATTGATGAGATAAAATAGGGTCTCTAATCATATTAAAATAAAATTTATAGCAAGTGGAATATAAAATAACATCGCACAACATTATAAAGAGGAGTTTAAAGTTAGTTACATAAAAAGAGTACTTAAAAATAAAGAGAGGGGTATGATCCTTTACCTCAAGTCCGACTTGTCCTGTTCATTTCTTTATATTTCTGAATAATAAGTATTAGTCTCTTTATAATTTCTTAAGGTCCTCCTTTAAATATTATTATTTAGTTCACATCAGATATTATAATTTTATAATAATTGGTTAATAATGTGAGTTCATATCAGACGTTTTTGTCGATGTTTGGTACATGAGTCAAAAAATAACTTGTTTGAAAATGACTGTCCATGTAGTTATATGTAAATAAAATCCAGAATAGTATTAATGATTTAAATATAATATATATCCAGTAAAAATTCATTTTATACTATTCCATAACATTTGGATATAAAAAGAAATGAAATGCACCGTTCATGGAGACGGTAGGCCGTACGTACGCATGAACGCAACTTTAATTTCTTTGACATATTAATGGAATTAAAAATAATTGATATATATATATATATATATTATAATTAATGAATAATATATATGTTTTATAGGTCACATAAGTTCATTAATTTAATTCTTTATACATTCCATGTATTGCATGAACGAGTCACATCACTTGAGGGGGCGGTAGTCCACACTTCCTCATATGAAATTATCGCATTTGCACAACATGAAAAGAATAAAGTTATGTTTTAAATATAAAATACAGAAGCATATGGAAAACCTAAATACCATATATATCATTTACAAAATACGTTGACATCATAATGGACACTATGAAAGGTGTTAAGAGAAGATTGAACAATCATCGTTTCATGAGGCAGTAATTCGCCATCCAAAGAAACAGTATGTTTTTAACCATTAGACGGATGTGTGATTAAGTGTAGCTATAATCCATTACAAAAAAACAGACTAGTATATTGAAGATAATGGTGTTGTTACAAATGAAAGTAATAAAAATAGTTTAGGGGTTCGGAGAAGAAAAATAAAACAAAAGAACACAAGTGGAGACATTAACTTTAAATCAGTTAACTCCTCTTTGTTTGAACCAAAAGGTTTTCTTGAAGAGAATTATGCAAAAGGTGAGGCTCCAATGACTAATAGAGGTATTTGGAGAGATTAAATGTGCAGGGGTTGTCCGAGCCAAAGGCTTGAGAGGTGTGGGTAATGTGGTAGAGGTGGGGGCCTTTTATAAGAGAAGAGGAGGGGCACTCTTGGAATGTTATAAAATATTACATTATTATAAAATGACTTTCGAATTTTAAAGGTACCAAAAGGATTTATTTAGAGTCTATGGTGATAAGGTTTCTAAATCCACCCATCCAATAAGTTTTTGACATGTGTAAGACTTATATTTCACCCTATCTTCTCATTTTATTTAAATTGTTCATTTATGAGGGAAACACTGCATCATCACGGTGTCATGAATAAAATAATTTATTAAATGTGTAAAAAGTTAAAAAAAATAATGATGTAGGAAATGATTTTATCTTTCTAATGAATATTTATAGTAAAAAATATGACTTGAATAACCCCATGTAAAAATTGTTTTACTAAAACAATACATGTTTGTGACATTTTAATTTTAACTTTAAAAAAACGTTTTTAATGTAATTTTCCAACCAAAGTGGCTCCATGGGGTCCCCAATTTGACCCATGGATTGTCTTGTTCGGCCATGACTCATCCAATAAGGGTAGGACATGTGTCAAGGTCATTTCATGTTATTATAATATTATCATTACCTTAAATTACACTAATTACCTCTTATCGCGATTAATAAAACCTAAAAGCTATTATTCACGAAAAATTATATTAATATCATTGAAAAAAATTTTACTTCCTAATGAAAACCAAGTATTTAGGATTTTTGAAAATTAAATCAAAGAAGTGGTAAGGTTTCATTTAAATGAAAAAATCAGTTTCATTAACTACCACTTAGTGGTTTCACTATTCATCAAAAATTGAAGTTTATCAGAAAAATACCAAAAATTCACCCTAAGATATATTTGATCTTCCGAATTCAAAAATGATGTCTACTTTAAAAAATTCAAAATATATTTGTTGCATTAATTAATTTAATAATTCAGTCATGTTGTCAAAACAAATAGCGTGTTTTTAAGAAACAATATCTATTAAAAGATTGACACTAGTTTAAGTCCAATTTCAAAGTGAAATTAATTCCAATGACCACCATTGGATTAAATGATAAAAATATATTCTAAATACACTATAATATCAATTAAAAAGATAATATATCCATATAAATAAATCAGATTAAAAGGAGATTTTGAATTAAAATGCAACATTTTCACTAAAAACGATCTTTATCGGAAAAATAACAAAAATTTACACAAAGTTAATTTTGCATTCCAAATTCTAAAGAAGGATTTTATGTTTTCAAATACAACATATAAAATTGTAAAAAGTATATTTAAAAATCGTTCTCTATAAAAAGGTGGTTAATCGACCTTTTAAAGAATATTAGAATATTTATGCTTAAAATTCGATTCATTTCCATTTTAAGCCTCTAACATTTATTGGATAATGGTAAAAATATTTAACTAACATATGTAATAATTTTGTAGTTATTTATGTTCATTCCCGCCATTACAACGACTAGGCGTTAACTATTATAATATTATTATATTATTAGTTTGCAACCTAATATTTCAAACAAACTCGTTGTTGCGTATTGTGTATGCCATCGAGCATAGAATTCCCTTTAAAGTAGTTTTAAAATTTTATTCACAAATATTGATAAACATTAGAATGTGATATTTTTTATTTACCTGGGATGTTACATCCTTCCACCCTTTTGGGAATTGCGTCCTCACAATTTCAAAATTGGGCTTGGAAACTTCATTAAAAGTCCCACATCGGAAGAAGAGTCAGTAAAACTATCACTTTAAAAGAAAGGGAGAGAATTACAAAGGTCACCCAAGTTAACCCATATGAGGATTCCAATTATGAAAATATGGATATGGAGGAGAAAACAAAGGGTCATGTTCTGATGGAGAGTGATAGAAAACATGTTTAGGAGAAAGTTAACCATAAGAAACTCACAATCTCGTGATGGGTTAAACAGTATTTTATTCCCCAGTAGGAAAAATTAACAGAAATTTTTTTTGTTTTAAGTTACTCTTCATTGAGGAATTTATTTTTGAGTGAAACTAAATCATAAGGAAACATACTTACTTGTCATGCTGACTTTCAACTTTTACTAGATTTCTTACATGAACTCATATTTTCTCCAAAATAAGAGTATTTAGGATGACTTTTTCACATTAAAAGAGCTATAATAAACTTCTACAGATTCACCTAATCCAAAAAAGAGAAGTATATAATTCACATGACTTTAGACCTTAACCAAAACTAAAACCAAAATGGTTAGTATGATATCAGATAATACCCAAAAAAGATAATCCTTTAAAAAAAAATCTTTTCTTAATCTCCAAAAATTTTCAAACAATACCCAAAGTTCAACAAAGACCATTCAATAAAAATCTATCCATAAAATTATTCAAAGTAATAAAAACTAAGACTGAAACCCAAATCTCTGATGGATTTAATCACATAGTCTTCAATGATAAACCTTAACATTTATCTCCAAATATCATCAGTTACTCTTAAAGCCTCATACTGAAAAGTAATTAACCTAATCACATATCCTCCATGATAAGTTAATAATTTCCATATATAACCCAAAATCAAATTATTCTAGATTCACAAGATCATATAACTAAAATTAATTAGTCAAACTAACCAGGGAATTCACGTAGTCCAATGGTAGGCGATAAATATCATTCACACTTTGGTTGTGGGTTCGATTCCCGCATCTTTGTCTGACGCAACGGGTTTTTTCCACGATCTGCGTGTTGTCCTTTTTCAAAAACTATATAATTCTTAAAACATTACCCAAAATGAGATAAAATATTCAAAAATAAACATAACATAATTTAACATCAATTTTATATCATATCGTTCATATTCTATCATAATGTATGGTAACCCATAATTACCTCAAATGTAAGGATCATATAAACCCTAATGGTTACCTTTATAATTATTACTTGAACTTCCATGTCGAGTTGGTTCTCTCGTACATGATTCATTAGAGAACTCAGCAAGGTTCAAGTGGTTGATCATGACTCCTGATAGTTGGTTTAGAATAAACATGATATTTCTCATTGAATCCCCCATTTCATCCAGTCTCTTAATCAAAGAACCACTATATTTTTTTTCAAACCCATTGTCACTTTGGTCCCTGCTAGATCCATCCATTTACTGAAACCAGAAATTTCAGTGTGAGTATATAAAAAAATCACTATATACTAATGAGGAAGATAAACAATAAGATATACTTAATCATTCACTTTATCGAAAAACTATGACTCCTTCTGAAATCCAAGCCATTATGGAAATGTCACTTGTGCTTAAAGAATACCCTAACCTCTAATGTTATCTAAACCGACCTCTGATACCAACTATAAGGACCTGACCTTAAACATTACTTATTACTTAATTACATGAATAATTCACATTGAGGATCTTTTCAGGTTTAGAGTTTTAGAGAATTAGGACATAAATTTTACATCACAAAGATTACAAAGTAGACACATCTACTCAGCTTCCATTTTGTTTTTCACAAAAAAAACACTTGAACAAAAGAGTCATGTCTAGTTTCTTTTTCAGATAGCCTGACATATCCTTGATCCCATCCTGGACCCTATTCAACTTTATGTCCTGTGAAAAACATTTCAAAAAAAAACTTGGGATGGGCATAAAAAGATCAGTAAGGGTTAAAACAATACGGAAAGAAAACATTAGTCTATGTATACATAAGAATCAATGAAATCAGACTTTACACATAAAACATATGCAACTTAACATACCTCATGAAATCATAAGATTTACGAATAACTCATAGAAATCATAAGACATAAAGTTAACCTGAGGCATTCATAATATTCTTACATAGGGAGTAACCCTTATGGTTACGTTTGGAATACCCATAACTGTATATTCCATAAATCTCTTCATAGAAACCATAGCGTTTAACCCCTTCGCGTTACCCAATGCATTAGAGAGCTATATCGGGATCACCCGCCCTTAGTTTATCACAGAACCGCCCGTCTTCATAAAAAATTCCCAAGAACCATAACATAATCGTATGACATAAAACATGCATAAAGGAAACATAACATTCCAATATGGAAATAAAAATATAATATTTTAAGATATTTAATTAATGGATCCATTCTAAAAACCATTTTCAAAACCATTTAAAACATGTAATAGAGAGAGTTTTGAATCAAAGTGTCCCATACCACTTTGAAGATTTTAACATTTTAAACCATTAATATACATATAAATAAATCCATAAAACCATTTTTAAAACATGGATATTAATGGGAAATATTTATAAGAATAAATCATTAAAACATTTAAAATGATATTTTAGTTAATGGGTTTTTAACAAAATGAGAGACACTTGAATACAATAACTAAGGAATAAGATTTATTCTGAACTTTATAATATCACGAGAATGAATGGATACATGATATAATATTCCAAAGGACAGTATATACACCATATAAGAGTGAATTGGTGCATAACAGCAATGAAGTCTCAATGTAAAATGCGATGAAATCCCTTATAAAGAAGGTACCATTAAATTAAGGATAAATCAATCTCATAAATATGTGTGAAAAATATAAATACACCAAATATAAGTGGATATTAAGTGTAAAATAATCAAATTTCATTCACCAATATTCAAAGGATTACATATTCAATAACTACATGTTGAACCAAAAGAAATCGAAATTGGGTTAAAAAGTTCCATTGGTAAAATTCAAGAGCCTAATGTCGTCAGTTTAAAATTCATAAAATTAGTTGATGAGAGATAAAATGGTATCTCATCACTTGGAAATAAAATTTACATTAATAAGGATATATAAGAACATATCCCAACATAAAAATATGTAAATTAATGGAAATAACAAAATAAGTCTTTTTAAAAGAGGAGTTTGAAGGGTTCCCTTACCGATTTGGGCATCTTTCGAAACATACACCCCATGAAAGAAGGGTCATACAATGAAGATGTAACTACACATTAATGAGAGTATATTATACAAATAGAAAAATAATTGGCAGTACATACACCACAAAAAAGGAAATATTGGCCAATGTTGCATGAATCTCATGGGAATGAAATGTGAGATGAAAATCCCCTTATAAAAATTCGGCAGCCTAACGGCACCACATAAAACTTCCAAAAATGGATTGATGATATAAAATTGGGTCTCTCATCATATTAACATAAAATTTACAGCAAGAGGAATATAAAATAACAACCCCCAACATAATAAAGAGTAGTTTAAAGTAAGTTACATAAAAAGAGTACTTAAAAATAAAGAGAGAGGTAGGATCCCTTACCTCAAGTCCGACTTGTCTTGTTCGTTTATTTATATTCCTGAATAATAAACATTGGTCAATTTATAATTTATTAAGGTCATACTTTAACGATTATTATTCAGTCCACATTACATATTATAATGTTATAATAATTGGTAAATAATGTGAGTTCATATCAGACGTTTTTGTCGATGTTTGGTATATGAGTCAAAAATGAACTTGTTTGAAAATGATTGTCCATATAGTTATAAGTAAATCATATCCAGAATATTATTAATGATTTAAATATAATATATATCCATTAAATATTCATTTTATACTATTCCATAACATTTTGAGATAAAAAGAAATTAAATGCACCGTTCATGGAGACGGTAGGCCGTACGTACGCATGAACGCTACTTTCATTTCATTGACATATTAATGGAATTAAAAATAATTGAGAGATATATATATATTATAATTAAAGTATAATATATATTTTATATAGTTCACATAAGTTCATTAATTTCATTATTTATACATTCCATGTATTTCATGAATGAGTCACATCACTTGAGGGGGCAGTAGTCAACACTTCCTCGTATGAAATTATCGCATTTGCACAACATGCAAAGCATAAAGTTATGTTTTAAATATAAAATACAGAATCATATGGAAAGCATAAATACCATATATATCATATATAAAAAACAATGACATCATAATTGCCAATATGAAAGGTGTTAAGAGAATATTAAACAATCATCATTTCATGAGGCGGTAATTTGCCATCCACGGAAACAATATGTTCTTTAACCATTAGACGGAGTTGTGTGTAAGTGTATCTATAATACTTCACATAACAAAATCCTAGTATATTTAAGATATTGTTGTTGTTACAAAAGAAAGTAATAAAAAGATTTTAGGGGTTCAGAGAAGCAAAATAAATCAAAAGAACACAAGTGAATACATTACCTTTAAATCGGTCAACTCCTCTTGGTTTGAACCAAAAGGGTTTATTGAAGATAATTCTACCAATGGTGAAGCTTCAATGATTAATAGAGGGATGTGGAGAGATGAAATGGTCAGGGGTTGGCCGAGACAAAGGCTTGAGAGGTGTAGGTAATGTGGTAGAGGTGGGGGCCTTTTATAATAGAACAGGAAGGGCACTCTTGGAATGTTATAAAATATTACTTTATTATAAAATTCTTTTCGGATTTTAAAGGTCCCAAAAGGATATATTTTGAGTCTAAGGTGATAAGGTTTCTAAATACACCCATAAAATAGGTTTGTGACATGTGTAAGTGTAGAGGCCCGGAACTTGATGTACATGGACACTACATTACTTTTGTGGAATACTTAATACATAACAAAAATAGACACACAAGGATATTAATAGTTTAGTGTCTTTGGAAACTCGGAATATAAACTTCTAATCATGGTGAAAGATCCTCAACAACTCCCATAATGATCTTCCCCTTTTTGTTTCCTTACCTAAAACCATTATTTATTTCCTGGGAAAAATAAAACATAAAAAGGTTGAGCTCAAATGCTCAGTAAGTTCAAACATAGATAACATAAAACAATCCATAAACATTTGGAAGAAAAATCTCGAACATGAAATTTAGACATCAAAATATTGAGAAGAGACATAAATCATGGAAGTACGTAAGGCATATATCATAATGGAACATCAAACATGACAAACTAAAATGGGAATAAAACTTGTAATTGTTGAAACCATTCTGCACATGTTATGATTTCCATATTAGCCAAGGCATTTCTACCAAGACCATCTTAGTTGACAAAGTCCCTTTCTGAATCGATTTCACTCCTCGTTTCAGTCCTGTAACACTGAACCAGATTAACTTACCGTTCCAGCCATGTCTATCTCATGAGATATAAATCTTTACCCAATTCATTGGAATGAGATATAGGTCACACCCATCTCATAATGAAATAATTCTTACATTTTCCACAAAATAAACATACATCATTCATAATAACACAATAAATAAAATAAGTTTCATAAACAACATCCTATCATCACATAATCTATATAAAAGAAATGGATATCATTTCATAAGAAGAAAAGTGAAACCATGTAAATCATAGAGACATTACAATTGAAACATACACATATGAAATAATGTCATCATAGAGGGAAAATGGCTTTGATAAAACACTTGAAATGAGTTATTGAGGAAAATATCCTTTCTTCTTCAAAATCATTTTATTTTCACAAAATGCCATGAAATTTTAAAATAAAAGTGATTTTATTGAAAATAGTCATGAAATATTTTGGAGGAATCTTCATGAAAATAAGGCTTTATAAAACCGTAAAAATCATTTCATGCCGTATAAGTTAAAAAAACATTCTCCTCGTACTTCTGTCAGAAAAGTCAAAAAGAACCTCGTATGGGAAAAAAATAAAGATTCCTTACATAACTTGTAGTAAAAGTCAAAATGGGTAAAAGGGAATTAAACATACATAATGTCACTTTTAGAAAACATGTACATGGATGATAATAATAACCCTAGTAAATACTTACGTATAAGCAATCTCGGATAAAATTTTGAGATTTAAAAAATTATCCCTTACCTTATGTCTGATAGGATTTGTATGTATCCGAACCTCATGTATAATGATTTAAATAATGTCATTGACTTATTACATAATCATCTTAATTGATATTATATCATATATGGTTCATTTATGACTTTATATTACCCGTTCTTTTGTAAATTCATGTTAATGTAGCGTTTCGGGTAAAATCGATTCATTTATGGTCCGTGATTTGACTTGTAATTATTAATATGATTACATAGATCATGATTAATTAATTCCAGAATATAAAACATGATTTATATATAATATATATTCAGAATATACATATATATAATAGATCAATAAATGTAATGAAATACACTGTTTATGGTGACGGTAGGCCGTACGTACGCATGAACGTTGTTATTGTTTCCTTATTGGGTATAATGGACTTAAGTAGATGACATACATATATATATATATACATAAATATAGTAGCTTTATATTGTCATATATTTCATTATTATTGCTTATGTATACTTTATAATCATTTGTTAATGGTGAACATGGAGAATGAATCTCATCGTGTCGTGGAGACGGTAGTCCGTACGTACGCACGAGCGATGATATCGTTTACATAATTATTGAATTGAATTGGAGTGGATGATACAATATATCAGAATTAGTATGATGTTATAATAACTATATATAGTTATTATTTACACCATTATACCCATCCAAGTAAGTTGGTATTGGAAAAACAGATTACACCAAGGCATGGAGACGGGATTCCGTACGTACGCACGCGCGGTGATTATTTTTCCATAGGACGGATAGAAGGTGAAATAGGGTTTATTATTACTAATAATAACGTATCAGTATATGAGTGATACTGATGATATTACTTCATAATGAAACAACTAAAGAAGAATAAGTTTAAGAAGAAATAAAGTTGAAAGAATCAGTAACAGACTTTACCTCTTCTTTCAAGCGCCTCTTTGAGACCTCCTCTTAGGGCACTAAAATTGGACTTTGAAGAAAACCAGGAAATCTAGGACTTTTCTAGGGAAGTGGAGAAGTGAATATTTCAGGGGTTGGCCGAGCTTGAAGGTTCATTGTGGTTTGAGGAAGAGAGGGAGAAGGTGCCCTTTTATATGGGAGGAGAGGGGCACCTTTGGAAAAACTATATATATTATTTAATTATAAAGTAATATTCTCTTTTAAATAGCTCCAAATTGATTTATTTCAAAAATAATGTGGTTCTGGGTCTAAATCCTCTCATCCAATAGAATTTGGAGAAGTCTAGGTTACTATTTTAACCTTATCATTTAGATTTAACTTTATGTTTGATAATTTTACTTTTACCGTGTCATTTTGTGTTCTTACACTATAAGGTTATTAAACATTCTATAACAAGCCAAAAGAACCTCAAATTGGTTATTATTAACATATCTAACATTATCTATGTCATTTTTCTGAACCTTAGATTTTTTTCAATAAAATAACAATTTATAATATAATATTTTTTTTAAAAACTATTTTATGTCAATTTTGACACTATTTGGTAATTGATATTTGTGAAAATCATTACAGAACTATTATCTCTCAAAACGTTACTTAAATCCATAATAACATGTCATAGTAACCTATAAAATTATTGGAATTATTAAAAAGTCTCAAATTACATTTATTTGGGTATTTATAACATCAATTATGTCAATATTTTATTAATAAGATAATTACTACATCATCTTTGTGTCATAAATAAATTAAAATATTTAATGTCTAAAAATTATAAATAAAATACCATTAGGTAGTAAATCTTTTTAGGTTTATAATTAATATTTATAGTAGAATTTATCTTATTTATAACCCTATATTAAAAATGATTTACTTATTAAACTTTGATTTTACATATTTTAACCCATCTTAAAATAAATTAATATCAAATGTCCTAATCTAATCCAAGTGGGCCTAAATGGTCATATTTTATTCCTAAGGTTTTTTTTGGTCGAATTAAACTTATCCTATAGAATTAGGACATGTGTTAGGGTAATAATAATATCATGTTTACCCTTAATTACCCTATTTACTTTTAACCGTGGGAAAAAAAACGTAAATAGTTACTATTCACCAAAAATTATTTTCATCTCATTGAACCACATTTTACTTACTGACATAAACCGTGTCTCTAGGATTTTTGAAATTCCATTCACAAAAGTGGTAAAATTACGATTCATGTAAATTTGCAAATTCTCCTAGGAGGTGTGTAAAAGATGGTCAAAAGTTCAATAAGATTTTTATATATCTAAAATTATTATAAAATGACTCCAATGAATTAAATTGAACTTATATAGGTATTATGTAACAATTTTGACCTAAAATAAATTTAAATAAAATAAATAATTATTTAAATAAATAGTCGGGTTTTAAATAGTAACCCAGTGTTTCCACTATTCATCAAAAATTGAATGTTTTCATAAAAATAAAACAATTTTACCCTAGGCTAATTTCAATTTTCCGAATCCAAAAATGAAGTCCATTTTGAAAGAAAAAATTTATAAAATTTTAAAAAGTGGGTATTACTATTCATAACGGCTAGTTCTAATAATATTTTAATAATATATCGTTGTTTAGTAAAACCCGGTATTGCGTACAACACACGCTATCAAGGAAGGTCGTGATTGCATGTAATGCAAGCATGTCAAGGTTGCATGTTGTGAAAGACTCCTTTGTTGTTTCGTTATAACATAATCCAACCATTTTTCATTTATACATTGAATATATATATATATACTCAATGTTGCGTAGAATGACTATTATCAAACGAACTTGAAATTGTGTGTAACACAATCTAAGAATAGTGTTGCGTATACTGCACGCCAATACGGTGTTGCGTAAAGCACAAGAAAATCATGTTGTAGCATAAAACACCTGAAATCAAATAAATTTAAAAGAATACTTATCATAAAATATCGTGTTGTTATATTCTACCCCCCTTAAAATGAATTTCTCCCTCGAAATTCGTCGGGGTTATACATGGTTTTCTACTTGAATGATTCTTTAATTGAAACCCACATCGTAAAATGAAATACCAAAAATTGGCATTAAAAACTAAAGTATGAAACATAACGGTTACCCAAATTAACTAATCATTGGATTTCCACATAATAGAACATTGGTGAAAATATGGATATGGAAGAGAAATCTAACCATCATGTTCTGATGGAGAGTGGTAGAGAACATGCCTATGAAAAATCCAACAATCACAGAGCCATAAATTTGTGATGATCTAGTGTACCATCTGATTCATCCGATATAAGGGCACTAGGACAATATTTTTGGTTTTCAAGATCATTTCCCTAAAGTTGAAGAATTTCAATTAGAATAAATAATTACCTTATTTTGGTACAATCTCACTATTGTTTGTGATTTGAAAAATTTCCAATTCCTCTCATAAAGAAATGATGTTAAATTTGTTATTTGTGAAGTGTTAACAGATCATGTGATAGAATGATGGGTCATTCCATCTTGTTCAAACAAAAGGTTAGAAAAAGTTATCAAATATACATAAGTCCATCTATGGTGAGGTTAATCGTATACGATTCCAAAAATGAACTTATACTTCATATATCATACCGTGTAATAAAATAAAACTTGTTTCTACTAACCAGGGACTTCCTGTAGGCCTTTGGAAGGTGATAAAAGCCAGTCACACTTCGGTTGTGGGTTCGATTCCCACAGCCTTGTCCAACGTGATGGGCTCTCGCCCATCCTGCAGGTTTTCCTTTTTCTAAAACTATATTACTATAACATCCCATCAATAATATCGAAAAAATTTCTATCATTAGACAATACTAACTTATGCCCAACATAATCCATTCCAATATTTAGGCTTATTTAAAATACTTTAGTCCAAGCTCATAGTATAAAGAAAATGATTACTTGAAATTTCACATAACAGTCACGTGAATGCCATCATTTATCACCCATATATCATAAGATATATCTTGTTGGTCAAATTACAAACATGTGAATACCTTAATCATGTATTCTCTTGAAGAATGAATACCCATTGAACCTTAGTGAAAACATGAATGCAGCTAAAAGTTAACACTTTCCACATACCAAAATCCTCAAATTCTATATACTCAAACCATGATATCACTTAGTCCTTATATCAATGATGATCTCATGAATACAATCAAACATATCATTATCTTCTTATCCCTTCATTATGCACATATCATCTGCTTTCCAAAATATTTGAATCACTTTTCATGGTTACCGGTAACATTAAACATGTACTTTCAAATAATTTAGAAAAAACAATAGTGTAACAATCCTTAGATGATTCTTTATTCTATAGTACCATACATTATTCTTTATAAACATACAATCATTACATTAACTTCTTAAACCACTGACTGAGCTTCATCATTTCTTTCATCTAATATTTCATTTGTAGTCTCTTCATCATCATCGACATAAATTCTACTCATATGACCATGCTGATTCTCTTCATGAGATTTTACCTTAGGGCATTGGTTTTCATAATGCCCATACATTCCACATTTAAAACATCTAATCATTGTTGATGTCGTAGCAATACCATTTTCCTTTTCCATGGTGTTAACTAAACCTTTTCCTTTTCACTTATTGGCTTTGTGTCCTTCATTTCCACACCCAAAGCATCTTCCAGATCCTTTAAAATAATATCCCTAATGCCTCTTCCCACATGATTTACATGAGGGAAATTGAACTTTCTTTCCTCTATGATCATCATGAAACTCCTTCTTTCTCTTATTATATGAGTTGGGAAACTTACCAAAGTTGAGAATATTCATCATATTATGAGATTTATGATTAGGCATAATAATGATGTTTGGACTTCTAGATCTCATTTCATTTGGTTTCTCATGAAGTATATCATTCCATTGTCCACCATATCCTCCAATATTGTGAATCTTCCAGTTTCCAGCCATTTTCTAAAACCCAAAAAGAATAGTGTGAGAGGAAAAAATCATGCTAGGGAAAACAACAGAGTAAAGGGGGAGTACCCTAAATATCTAAGATCTTAGGTTAAATTCTAAAATCCTTACCCTAGTTCTAGGACTATATCCTATACATATACTTATCCTTAGGGACATCACTAGACATACCGTAGAAATATCTCTAGGGATCTCACTAACGTTTTCGCATCCTAGTTTCCAAAGGTTGAATAAACCTTTCCTCTGATACCAACTATAGAGGCCTGAAACTTGATGTACATGGACAATATATTACTTGTTCGGAATACATAATACATAACAAAAACAGACACACAAGGATTGTAATAGTTTATTGTCGTTGGAAACTCGGAATATAAACTTCTAATCATAGTGAAAGATCCTCAAAAACTCCCATAACAATCTTCCCCTTTTTGTTTCCTTACCTAAAACCTTTATTTATTTCTTGGGAAAAATAAAAAATTACAATGGTGAGCTCAAATTCTCAGTAAGTTCAAACATAGATATCATAAAACAATCCATAAACATTTCGAAGCAAAAACATGAACATGCAATTTAAACATCAAAATCTTGTGCAAAGACAAAAATCATGGAAGTATGTAAGGCATATGTCATAATGGAACATCTAACATGATAAACTATAATGGGAACAAAACATGTAATTGTGGAAACCATTCAACACATGTTATGATTTCCATATCATCCAAGGCATTCCTGCCAAGACCATCTTAGTGGACAATGTCTCTTTCTAAATCGAGTTCACTCCTCGTTTCAGTCCTGTAACACTGAACCAGATTAACTTACTGTTCTAGCCATGTCTATATCATGAGTTTTAAATCATTACCCAATGAATTTGAGGGAGATATAGTTCCCACCCATCCCATAATGAAATCATTCTTACTTGTGCCACAAAATAATGATACATCATTCATAATAACCCAATAAAAAAATGGGTTTCATAAACATCATCCCATCATCACATAATCCATATAAAATAAATGGATATCATTTCATAATAAGAAAAGTGAATCTGTTTAAATCATAGAGACATTACACTTGAAACATACACATATGAAATAATGTCATCTTAGATGGAAAATGGTTTTGATAAAACACTTGAAATGAATTCTTGAGGAAAATATCCTTTCTTCTTCAAAATCATTTTATTTTCACAAAATGCAATGAAATTTGAAAATAAAATATATTTTGTTGAAAATAGACATGAAATATTTTGGAGGAAGCCTCATTAAAATAAGGCTTTATAAAATTGTAAAAATAATTTCATGCTGTATAAGTTAAAAAAAACATTCTCCTCATACTTTTGTCAGAAAAGTCAAAAAGTACCTCATATAGCAAAAAAATAAAGATTCCTTACATGCCTTGTAGTAAAAGTAAAAAATGGGTAAAAAGGACTTTAAACATACATAATGAAACTTTTAGAAAACATGGAAATGGATGATAATAATAACCCCAGTAAATACTTACATATAAGCAATCTCGGATAAAAAATTAAATTTGCAAAATTATCCCTTACCTTATGTCCGATTTTCTTCGTATGTATCCGAACCTCCTGTATAATTATTTAAATAATTTCATTGAATTATTACATAATCATCTTCATTGTTATGATATAATATATGGTTCATTTATGACTTTATATTACCGGTTCTTTTGTAAATTCATGTTAATGTAGCGTTTTGGGTAAAATCGATTCATTTATGGTCCGTGATTTGACTTGTAATTATTCATATGATTACTTAGATCGTGATTAATTAATTCCAGAATATAAAACATGATTTATATATAATATATATTAAGAATATACATATATATAATTGATCAATAAATGGAAAGAAATACACTGTTCAGGGAGATGGTAGGTCGTACGTACACATGAATGTTGTTTTTGTTTCCTTATTGAGTATAATGGAATTAAGTATATGACATACATATATATATATACATAAATCCAGTATCTTTATAATGTCATATATTTCATTATTATTTATTATATATACTTTATAATTATTCTTTAATGATTAACATGGAGAATGAATCTCATCGTACCATGGAGACGGTAGTCCGTTCGTATGCACACGCGATGATATCATTTCCATAATTATTGAATTGGATTGGATTGGATGATACAATATATCAGAATAAGTATGATTTTATAATAACCATGTATTGTTATTCTTTACACAATTATACCCGTCCAAGTAAGGTGGTATTGGTAAAACAGATTACACCGCGGCGTGGAGATGGTATTCCGTACGTACGCACGTGTGGTGGTTTCGATTTCGGTAGGATGGATAGAAGGTAAAATGGGGTTGTTTCATAATTATAATAACATATCAGTATATGAGTGATACTGATGTTATTAATTCATAATGAAACAACTTATGAAGAAGAAGTGGAAGATGCAATAAAGATGAAAGAATCGGTAACAGACTTTACCTCTTCTTTGAAGCGCCTCTTTGAGACCTCCACTTAGGGCACTAAAATTGGTCTTTGAATAATACGAGGCCCTCTAAGATGTTTCTAGGGAAGTAGAGAAGAGAATTTGGCAGGGTTTGGCCGATCTTTAAGGCTCAAATGGGTGTGAGGAAAAGAGGGAGGAGGTTTCCTTTTATAAGGGAGGAGAGGGGCACCTTTATAAAAACTAAAAATATTTTTTAATTATAAAGTCATATTCAGTTTTAAATAGCTCCTAATTGATTTATTTCAAATATAAGGTGGGGATGGGTTGAAATACTGTCATCCAATAGAACTTGGACATGTTTAGGTTACTATTTTAACCTTATCATTCAGATTTAACTTTAAGTTAGATAATTTTACTTTTATCGTGTCTTTTTGTGTTCTTACACTATAAGGTTAATAAACATACTATAACAAGCCAAACGAACCCCAAGTTGTTTATTATTAATATATCTAACCTTATCTAAGTCATTTGTCTGAACCTTATATTTTTAGTAATAAAATAACAATTAATAATATAATATTAGTTTTAAAAACTATTTTATGTCAATTTTGACACTATTTGGTAATTGATTTTTCTGAAAATTATAACAAAAATATTAGGTCAAACAAAGTTACTTAAATCTATAATAACATGTCATATTGAACTATAAAATTATTTTAATTCATAAAAAGTCTCAAATTACATTTATTTGGGTATTTATAACATCAATTATGTCAATATTTAATTAATAAGATAATTACTGCATCATCCTTGTGTCATAAATTAATTACATAATTTAATGTCTAAAATTTATAAATAAAATACCATTATGTATGAAATCTATTTATATTTATAATGAATATGTATAGTCGAATTTATCTTATGTATAACCCAATATTAAAAATTATTTACTTATTAAACATTGATTTTACCTATTTTAACCCTTCTTTAAATAAATTAATATTAAATGTCCTAATCTAATCCATGTGGGCCTAAATGGTCATATTTTATTCCTAATATTGTTTTTGGTCGAATTAAACTTATCTAATAGAATTAGAACATGTGTTAGGGTAATAATAATGTCATTTTTACCCTTAATTACCCTATTTACTTTTAACCGTGGTAAAAAAAATAAAAAGTTACTATTCACCAAAAATTATTTTTATCTCATTGAAAAACATTTTACTTACTGAAATAAACGGTGCCTCTCGTATTTTTAAAATTCCATTCACAAAAGAAGTAAAATTATTTTTTATATAAATTTGCAAATTCTCCTAGGAGGTGGGTAAAAGATGGTCAAAAGTTCAATGAGATTTTTATATATCTGAAATTATTATAAAATGACTCCGATGAATTATATTGAACATATATAGGTATTATGTATCAATTTTGACCTAAAATAAATTTAAAGAAAATAAATAATTATTTAAATAAAAAGTCGGTTTTTAAATAGTAAACAAGTGTTTTCACTATTCATCAAAAATTGTATGTTTTCAGAAAAATACCAAAATTTCACCCTAGGCTAATTTCGATTTTCCGAATCAAAAATGAAGTCCATTTTGAAAGATAAAATTTATAAAAATTAAAAAAGTGGGTATTACTATTCATAACAGCTAGTTCTAATAATATTTCATTAATATATCGCTGTTTAGTAAAACCCGGTATTGCGTACAACACACTCTATCGAGGAAGGTCGTGATTTCGTGTAATGCAAGCCAAGTCAGGGTTGCGTGTTGTGAAAGACTCCTTTGATGTTTAGTTATAACATAATCCAACCATTTTTCATTTATACGTTGAATGTATATATATATATATACTCAATGTTGCATAGAATGACTATTATCAAACGAACATGAAATTGTGTGTAACACAATCTAAGAATATTGTTGCGTATACTACACGCTAATACGGTGTTGCGTAAAGCACAATAAAATCATGTTGTTGCATAAAACACAAGACATCAAATAAATTAAAAAGAATAATTATCTTAAAATATCGGGTTGTTAAAGTAAGACTTAGATTTCACCATATCTTCTCATTTTATTTAAATTGTTCATTTATGAGGAAAACACTGCATCATCACGGTGTCATAAATAAAATAATTTATTTAATGTCTAAAAATTATAATAAAAATATCATGACGTAGGAAATAGTTTTAGATTTATAATGAATATTTATAGTAAAAAATATGACTTTCATAACCCCATGTAAAAATTCTTTTAGTAAAACAATACATGTTTGTTACATTTTAATTTTAACTTTTAAAAAAAGTTATTAATGTAATTTTCCAACCAAAGTGGTTCCATGGGGTCCCCATGTTGACCCATGGATTTTATTTTTCTGACATTACTCATCCAATATGGGTAGGATATGTGTCAAGGTCATTGCATATTATTATAACTTTATCTTTACCTTAAATTACACTAATTCCCTCAAATCTCGATTAATAAAACTTAAAAGTTACTATTCACAAAAAATAATATTAATCTCATTGAACCATATTTAAATTCTTAATTATAACCATGTATGTAGTATTTTTTAAAATAAAATCATAAAAGTGGTAAAGTTTCATTTAAACGAAAAATTTAGTTTCTTTAACTACCAATTAGTGGTTTCACTATTCATCAAAAATTGAATTTTATCAGAAAAATACCATATATTCACCCTAAGATATATTTGATATTCCGAATTCAAAAATGATGTCTATTTTAAAAAATTCAAAAAATATAAGTTTCATTAATTAATTTAATAATTCATTACCACTGTCAAAACAAATATCGTGTTTTTAAGAAACAATATCTATTAAAAGATTGATACTAGTTTAAGTCCAATTTCAAAGTGAAATTAAATCCAATGCCCACCATTGGATTAAATGGTAAAAATATATTCTAAATACACATTAATATCAATTAAAAATATAATATATCCATATAAATAAATCAGATTAAAAGGAGGTTTTGAATTAAAATGCAAAATTTTCACTAAAAATGATCTTTATCGGAAAAATAAAAAATTTTTACACAAAGTAAATTTTGTTGTCCAGATTCTAAAGAAGGATTTTATATTGTAAAATACAATATATAAAATTGTCAAAAGTATATTAAAAAAGGTTTCTCCATCAAAAGGCGGTTAATCGGCCATTTAAAGAATATTAGATGATTTATGCTTAAAATTGGATTCATTTGCATTTTAAGCCTCAAATATTTATTGGATAAATGTAAAAATATTTAACAAAAATATGTAATAATTTTGTAGTTATTTTTGTTCATTCCCGCCATTACAACGACTAGGTGTTAAATATTATAATATTATTATATTATTAGTTTGCAACGTAAGATTTCAAACAAACTCGTTGTTGTGTATTGGGTACATCATCGAGCATAACATTCCCTTTAAAGTAGTATTAAAATTTTATTCAAAAATATTGATAAACATTATAATGTAATAATATTTATATACCTGGGATGTTACATTATTCATGTAATTGAATGGTCATGATGGAAAAAAATCAATTCATTCCGTATAATTTAAAATAAAATAACCTTTCACACTTGTGTAAGAAGTGGAAAAGTTTCTGATTTGTAAAATAACATGAAGATTAATCTTAATCCATTTCTCAAAATTATGCTATGGGTAAAAATTATATTTAAAATAATTGGTTAATATTAAAAAAAATTATCTATTCTTTAGAAGAATATAATAGGGATGGAAATGTTTTTTCAACCGAAAATTAAAACACAGTCGATTTTCATTAAAAGACTTATTTCAATATATTCTGTACTTAATGTAAGGAAAATAAATTGAAAAACATTTATTAGTTTTAAATAAACATAGTTTAAAAATAACAAATTTTTATATTAGATAATTATAATATAACTCCCTCAATATAAATTTAATCACAAATGATCTCAATTAAAATAGGATTGAACCAAAACTCTCATACCAATTTTGTGTATTTTGAATCATAATACTAATGAAAGAATAACCTCCAATAAAACCTAAAATATCATGATCATAAGGATATTATAAATATAACAAGAAAACGTGGCTTTATAAAAATATCATAAAATAATATAGGTGCATAACATAACACATGTCCCAAAAGAGACAATTTGAGATGGAAAAACTGTACTGCTTTGGTATTGTTTAAATCAAAATCCCATGTAAAGAAAGACCAAATATGGGTTTCTAAATCAACATTATTTTAAATATAAAAACTAAATTTATGTGTAATATGTAAACCATAAAATGGAAAAATTGGTAAATACGACATATGTACCATAGAAATAAAAGTTATATGAGAAATATATTACCCAAATTATTGACTTTTTTCAGACACAATTGAACAGCCTCTAATTTGAATGAACTACTCTATATCTCATTTTACAGACATGAGATTTAGAATTTGGGAATTAATGTACCTCTAAAATGTGTCTATGTGAGTTGGAAAGTAATTCTTTCATGTGTTGGTTGAGATAGAAGGATAACAGTTGTGGAAATAAGATAAATGAGGTGTGTCCTATTAAAGTGGAGCAGGAGGACACATGTGGAATATTTTAAAATATTGAAATATAATATAACATTATCTATTTAAATGATTTAAAATGTATATGTTCTGAAATAAAAGGTAGTATGGGGTTAAAACCCCATAATAAAATAATATTTGGATAGTTTTAAGTGGTGTTTAAACCTTATCATTTGGTTTAACCCCTTGGACAACCTATTTTAACCATAACCCCAATAATGTCCTTTTAAATCTTAAATAGTAATATTTTTACATATGAGTTGATAATTGGATCATAAATGGCCAACGTCTCAAATAGAAGACCATATCTTATATATATTTTCATCTTAATTTTTTTTTATTTTTAAATAATTTAATAAAATATTATTTTTAAAATATATCATCAATGTCTATTTAGACACTATTTATTTAATTTGACATAAAAAACATAAATTAAAACATTTACATCCAATATAATGTTTTAACATAATAATAGTATTCCATAATAATCAATAAAATTCATGTAACACTATAACTCATTAAAACTAAATTACTTTTAATATTTTTAAAATCACCTACTTATTTTGTTTATTAATTGATGAAATATTGCATTAGTGTTGCATAATAATTTAAAGTAATTATATAATTAATAAGAATTATAAATAAATTTCCATCATTAATTTAACATAATTATATGAAAAAACACATTTATATTAATTCATAACATTGTTTTATCCATATATAGACACATAATTGATATTTAAAATTAAGTGGGTGACTTTTTTGTATTTATCTTGTATTTCAATATTATATTTCTCTAAATTCATGGAAAACTATCCATTAAATAAATAAATATAAAAATAAGGTGATAATGTTCAAATTAACAACATATTATAAGTGTTAGGTTGAAAATTTATTTCATTATCCCTCAGTTTTAACCTAGATTATCTCGATTTTCCATTTAATGAGGCGATAAATTTTACAACAATAACTATTTATAATGCTGAAAAATAAAGGGGATCAATTTACCAAATTTCATAATCCTAATTCCAAATATGGAATGAATTTTATCTAATTAAATTTCTATATGTGTAAAAAATTAATTTTCATATAATTAAGTAAAATGGGATGAAAGCCCTTAGTTTAGAAAAGCACACTAGTAAGCATAAAAATTGATTATTTTTATCCAATGACACTGAAAATATTATATGAATGTAAAAACATTTAATTTAAAATATGACTTATAATTTTCAATAAAATAATTCAAAAATAGTAATACGTTTAATTTATTAATACAATAATACATTATGTTCATAAAAAACAAGCTTTTCATAAAAAAATCCATTTTATGTAAAAAAATATTTTTATACCAAATATAACCCTAAAATTGATAAAATTTATTTTAATTGATATATTAAAAATATAAGATTACTAATTTTAAATTTAAATCATCTTAAAACACCATAGAAAATTTGAAATTCTTAAACTAAAAATATTTTTTTCAATAAAAGGAGCATTTTTCACTATTCCCCCAAAACATATATTTCTTGAAAAATAAAAAACAAATCCCTCTAAACTAATTTGAAAATTATGATTTTAAAAATATAAGTTCATTTTAAAAAATAAATTTTCTAAATGATCTATAAATTAATTATAAAATATTATCACAAAATTCAATAAAAAAATTATTAAAGGAAAAATATTTTTTTTGAATAAAATAAAATTACAAAAAAATGAGTGCTTAGTTCCTAAAAAATTAAAAATAAATTTTCATTAATTTGGTAACTTATATATATTTTTCATTATATAGTTGAACCTATTTTTAACATCCAATATAACAATAGGTTTATAACAACCATATTTAAATAATAATATTTCATTGTTTGTTTAAGATTAGGGTCAGATGTCTTGTATGATATCGAACATTGTATTATTTTAATATATAGAGTTGTTAAATTATCCCCCCACTGCAAAATAAATTTCCTCCTCAAATTTTTTTTGAGTAATTTAACAACTAATATTTGATAAGTCCTTTTTCTAAACCACATACTACAAATGAATAATAAAACTTCTCTTAAAATGGGAAAATGAGAAACATAATGTTTTACCAAAATAACATGAAATCAAGTTCCCATATAAGGAAAAAATTGGTGTGAAGTAAAAATACGGAAATGGAAGAGAAAACTAACTCACAAGGGATAATAAAGAGTATTAGAGAACATGGTCGATGGGATGTTAATGATCATGAATCCATAAATATATGATATTTGAAAAGAACACTGATTCGATGCAAATGAAGATAAAAGTATTACATTTTTATTTAAGTATCCTTTAAAAAAAGTTGAGTAATTCAATTACTATCACGATAGAGAACATGATTAAATATAATTATTTAATTTATTTCCATTTCATAAGTTCAATTTCAGTATTGGGTAGTAATATGATCAATTTTGACATCATCTCATACCCCATGTAATGGAAAATCAAGATGCATTTTTCATGTATAATGAACTGAAATTAAATTTTAATAGATAATTAGATCCATAAAATAATGATAAGTCATTATTATTATATCTATATTTTTACCAAAACAAAAAATGGTTAACAAAGAATATCCAATATAGTAAAATCATACATTAATATTTAAAACCTCATCTAATGTGAAACTTAAATCATTCCACAAATAGATACCCTTAAACCCATCCAAAATCATTGTGGATAAAATCAAAATCCAAAAAAATTATAAATAAATGTACTATATTTCCAAAATCATAATTACATTAATCCCCTAAATATTTTAATGAATATTTTATCATTACATACTATATATATGAATTCCATAATAATAAATTCCCATGAAACATGGTAATAACCTAAATTAACATAAACCCTTAATGAAAAAAAATAATTCTATAAAAAAATCACTCTCTCCTCCTTCCTTAAATAAAATCTTATAATATTGAATATATTCCATAAATAAAAAAATGTTGTAATTTCCATCAAAGATAACAGAAACCAATTTATCATCAAATCATTAATATATTCTAATGTTTTTAATGCTATCCCATTTACATTATGACAATATAACATCACTTAATCTAATTATTATATCTACATAATGAACATTTCTATGGTTTTATTTTCCTTAATAATGTATTCTCTAAAAATATATCCTTATCACTAAATCATTTTTCTCAGTAATCAATACCATTCAACACATTCTTGTAAATTATTTAATAAAACCCTTTGTAAAAAAATCCTTAAATGTTTCATGGAATCTATAATAGGAATGTCATTATAAAAATACTTCTTCAAAAACATTTCCCAAATTACACTATGTAAACATATCAATAATCAGAATAACATAGGCCCTTACATGATCTAGTAGTTACCTATTGGATTTGGGCATTTACTTAGAAAGTACCATGTTCCCCATACACAATTAATTGAACTATAAATGGTACCTTAAGATGAAATTCATATCCCCCATATATTCCATAATTATACATTAGAAATTACATTCTCTATTCCCTTATTATACACACATAAAACATCTTCTCATTACTTTGAGAAATTCCATGGAGTTCTTCATTCCATATTCTCAACTTATAGGAAACTGAATCATATTTTCTCTATGGATTTCACTACCTGACCTCAAAGAAAAATTTATCCTTCTCATCTTTAGTCAATTTGATAATTAGTTATAATGTAAGTTGTTAATCATATATCATGATATGTGATGAGGCCTAATCCCAATACCATTAACTCTAATTATCATCCCATTTGGGTTATCATCTATAAATTTTCAACCACATTCAATGTTAAACCAGTCCATCCTTGTTCCAACCATTGACTAAAACGAATAACCAAAGAGTGAAAAACAATAATCATAGTAGAAAACCACATAATACTAAAAACCCATTATTAATATGTTTAAACCACGAAACCTAATCTTAAATATATGGATACCGAGGATTAATCTAGGTTATCCACAATCATAACCAATTGAAATCCATCAAAATGGTTTGTTAGGAAAATTTTAATTTACCCTATAATATCCATGTGAAGTGTCAAACTAGTTGCGCATTGAGGGAACACTCACGGTGCACAACAATTATCGCGGCGACATATTCGAAAAAAATCCATTGAAGGTTATTTACCCTATATGAATCTATTCCAAAACAATGTTCATAGGGATTTGATTAAATAAAAGTTACAAAATCTATACCTTACATAAATTTTAGAATTTTATCTTATACTTATAATTAACATCATGATTTTCATCGATGTTTTGTAATCATACTATTAAAATATCGACTAAATATTTTCTTAGATAGAAAAAATAGTTTTATAGTATTTTTATATATAAATATGTATTCCTATTAGATGAACCTTCAATACATTTTACAAATACATTCATGAGGACAATAATGTTTTAGTATCTTTTTATATAAGATAAAAAATATTTATTTTTTAAAAAATTTATTCAATATATCCCAAAAATATCATCCTATTTAGTATTTTCATATTCATACACTATATAAATCATTTTTCATAACTAAGTAAAAGAAAAAAAATAAAAGGTGATATAAGATGCTGAATAAAGGTAAACATGGGGGATTCCAATTGATGATGCATTAAAATAATAAGATAATTATAAGTTTATGAGATAATTTGTACAACTTAAAAAGTTCATACCAATCTATAATGGTAGGTAAGCATGATTCCATGAAAAGAAATTCACCATTTCAAAATAAATGTATCATGAATGTTATAAATCATCATAAATCAATCATGAACCAAAATTTTATGTCATAAAATCATTTCACTACTATAAGTATGGATGTTATATAATATTTCAAGGTTAGATAATAATACCATAATATCCTAACAGATCAGGTATCTAAAACTATTTCTCATAATAGTTAAAGCACAGTTATTTATTTTACATGATATACCAATCACATTTACTTGTTTTGCAAATTTAATCAAGCACATAAAATTAGTTTCCATAGTGGATAAAACACATCAACTTATTTCCCATTTCTATCTTATGAATATGAATCATTTCCCAAGGTGTTGTAGTGATTTATAATTCTAGTCCCATCCATCACATAAAAAAACATACATATGTGTGCCAATATAACATTAAATATTCATCATGTCATCAATTTATTACCCATGGTAATAAATCATGTTGAATAAACATTTAATAAATTCACCATAGCATAACCTATAACGAATTAGACATGAAACCTTGCATAATCTAGAATTAAATGAATAATTCACGTTGAGGTTCTTTTTAGGATTGGATTTATAGAGAATTAGGCCATAAATATTACATTACATCTCAAGTATTACAATGTAGATACTTATTCTCATTTTCTATTTTTTTCAAAAAAATAAAAAACTCGTAAAAAAGTGTCATGTTTAGTTCCATGTTATAGACATGATGAATTTCTTTGATCCCATCGGTTTCCCTATTCATCTTTAAGTCCTGTGAAAAACATTTTAAAACATGGGATGGGCATAAAAATCTCAATAAGGGTTATAAAACAATGAAAGAAAACATTAGTTCATAATTACATATATAACATAATATATTTAACATACCTCATTATATCATAAGATTTATAAATAACACATAAATCATAAATCCTAAAGGTAACTTTTGGCATCCATATCAAACTTAGATTGTAGCTATCAAAGCTACATAGGGAGCTACATTTGGAAAACCCATAACATTATATTACCTAAATCGCTAAGGAGAAAAATTCTTGTTTACTTTTTTCATGTTATCCAATTCATTAGAGAGATATCTCAGGCACACCCACCCTAGGTTTATCACAGAACCACCCATATTTGTAAACAATTCCCAAGAACCATAACATATCCATAACACATAAAACAAACATAATGGAATGATAACATTTCCTCATTGCAATCACAATAAATAATTTAAATATATTGACATAAAAAAAACATTTATCAAAACCATTTTCAATACCAAAATATGTAAAGGAGTATATTTTATTTATTTTCATTTTAAAAAAATTACCGCTTGATAAGGAAGCCAAAGATCAAATAATACTCCCGCGGCTGAAAGGTCGTTATCACCACGTACCTGAAATAAAACATTATTTTTTGTCATTTAGTAAAATTATTAGTATAGAAAATATTAATTTTGAATAAAAATAAATGTCAAATGTGTTTATAAAATTTATAATAGAAATTCTTGTATTAAAACAAAATATGTGTCAATGAAAGGAGATTTAGTGAAGTCCCTTACCTCGTGTCTGATTTGACCCATTTTTTAATCTCTTGAATAATAAACTGAAGTTAATTTATACTTTCATAAGATCATTTTTCAAGTTTTTTATTCCTTTTATATCACTTATTACAATTTTATAAACAACATGCAATCATTTAAGTTAATAATGGTCCTTTTTTCGATATATGTTACTTGAGTCAAAAATGAACTTCTTATAATACAAGTTGTTCATGTGGTAAGATATCCATTATCTAAATAATTATTTTCATGATGTAAATATAATATATATAACATATATCTTGCTTATTTATTTATTTATAATAGTACATAAAATTTGGAGATAAGAAATGAAATGCATTGTTCATGGAGATAGTAAGTCATACATACACATGAATGATACTTTCATTTCTATTTATTATTTTAATGGAATTAAAACATAATTATGCATATTTATATTATAATTACTGTATAATATCATTTATAATATCATTAAAGCCATCCTTTATACTTTCCATATATTTCATTAACGATTCATATTACTTTGAGGGGGCGGTAGTCCGCACTTCCTCAAATAAAATTATCAACTTTACCCATAATGGAGACAATAAAGGTATGACATAAATGAAAAATACATAAGTGTAAAGAAAACATAAAAATAATATATATCATATATAAATACAGTTCCATCATAATGGCCACCATGTGAGGCGGTAGTAGATAATTGAACAATCATCATTTCTTGAGGTGTTAGTTTTACATCCATAGAAACAATATGTTCTTTACCCATTAGATGGAGGTGTGTGTAAGTGTAGTTAAAATACGTCTCATAAGAAAATCCGAGTATATTTAGGATAAAATTGTTTTTGTAATAGAAAATAATAAAAAGAGTTTAGGGGGTTGGAGAAGTAAAATAAAATAAAAGAATATAATAGAAGACATTACCTTTATATCAGATAACTTCGTTTGGTTTGAACAAAAACGGTTTGTTGAAGTTTCTTCATCCTAAGTTAAGGACTCTATGAGGAGTAAAGGGATGTAGGGAGCATAATTTTCAGATTTTGGATGAGCCAAGGGCCTTGAGAGGATTGAGGAATGGGTTTGAGGTGAGGGATTTTTATAAGGGGATGAGGGGATATTTAAGAAAGTGTTAAAATATTATTTTATTACCTAATGATTTTCTCTTTATAAATGTCCAAATCTTATTGAAGTATTAGATAAGAAGACTCTTGGTAGAAATAAAATAATCCAATAAGAATTTGATAGGCTTTGGATATTATTTTAATCTTTATAATCTTATTTATTTAAATGGTTTATTAATTAGGTAAACACTACATCATTATTGTGTCATAAATAATATAATTTATTTAATGTCTAAAAATTATAAACAAATTCCAAGGTGTATTAAATATTTTTTGGTTTATAAATAATATTTATAGTAGAATGTATAACTTATAAAACCCTATGTAAAAATTAATTTACTAAAACATATTGTTTATGTCATTTTTTCCTTTACATTAAGTTAATTAAAATATAGTGTCATTATCACTCCCATGTGGCCCCATGGGGACCCAAAATCGACCCAAGGAAACTCATGGTTGGAATTGTATAAACCAATAGGATTATAACTCATTTTATTTTAAAATATAAATTATTATAGTAATATTTTTTTACCCTTATTTAAAATATTTACCCTTTAATCATGGTAAATAAAATAATTATTGAAGTAAATATTCATAATGTCTAAAAATAAAAGTTATCTATTTACAAAATTTGGACATACTAATTCTAAATATGGAATCCATTTTTTCAAATTCAAAACATATAAGTGTCATAAATTAATTTAAAATATATTCCCGCTGTCAAAACAAAAGGTGTGTTTTTAAGAAATAATTACAATCAAAAGATTGGAATTTTTTTATGTCCAATTTCAATGTGAAATTAATTCAAATTACCAAAATTGTATTAAATGGTAAAACATAATCAAATTACACATTAAAATAATTTAAAAAGGTAATCTATCTATATAAATAAATTAGAATAAAAGGCAGTTTTGAATTAAAATACTGTATTTTCACTATTCATTAAAAAAATGAACTTTATCAAAACAATAAAAAAATTTCATCCAAATTATATTTTGATGTCCTGATTATAAAGAATATTTTTTTTCAAATGGGAGACATTAAATTGTAAAAAACTAGACTTAAAAACGGTTTTCCATCGAAAGGCAGTAAATCAACCTTTTAAAGAATAATAGAGCATTGGTGCTTAAAATTGGATTCATTCACAATTTAAGCCTCTAACATTTATTGTTAAATGTAAAAACATTTAATAAATAGGTATAAGCATACTTTGGTTAGTTCTGTTCATTCTAGGCAATACAACATCTAGGCATTAACTACCATTTAAAATAATAATGTTATATTATTATTGTGCAATGTAAGATTTTAAACAAACCCATTGTTTCATATCGGGTATGCCATCAAACATATAAACCCATTAAAATTAAAATTAATATTTAATTAACAAAATACTAATCAAAAATAAAATTTATTATTTATTTATTTACCTGGGATGTTACATAACTTGTGAAAAATAAATCAGATTCATAAACATCTTATCATTATAAATATAAACCATATAGAGAAAGAATAAGGATGTTGTAATTGGATAATATACAAAGTAAAAAATAATTAAAATCAAATTATGTTATTATAGATAAAAATTTCATTAAAATAATCACAAGAATATTTCCTCAGGTAAATTCCACTTTATTTTTGAAATCATTCACTAAGAATATAAAAATTTATTGAATATTAAAGAAAGAAATTTATTTAAAACAGCCATGTAAAGCCATAAAAGATGATTCGACATATTGAGTAGTAATTACAAAGAGAAATCTAATTCATTTTGTATATGTTAAAATAAAACATTCCTTTCACACTTTTGTAAATTGTCGAAAAAGTACGTCATTTGGAAAATAAAAAATATATACCTTTTAAACAATTTTTAAAGAAGTAAATAATGGGTAAAATCAACTCTAATAATCATTTTATAATATTAAAAAACATTTTTGAAAAACATTTTTAGAAAATATGGACATGGAAGAAAAAAATTCAATTGAATAATAAAACATATTCAATTTTCCTTAAAAATATTTATTTCAATTTCCTAGCTACATAAAGTGAGGGATATAAATAGAAAAATATATTATCTACAAATAACTATTGGATAATAAAATTAAATGTATTCACCATACCAGGATCATATAATATCTAGAATTTAAATTTAATCTAAAATAATCATAATTAATGTATGATTGAAACATAAATCTATTATTACATTGGTTACTTTTGAATCATATGACCCATAAAAGAAAAAATTCAAATGAAACTTTAAATGACATGATCATTTAAGATATAACATTTAAAATGGTCCTTATAAAAAAATCATACAATAAGTTAGGATAATAACAAAAAATATGTCCCAAAAACACAATTTGATATGATAAAACCTTACCTCTTTGGAAGTTGATGAATCAAAACCTCTAAAAGAGAGAACCTTATAGGGGTTTTCATATCAAATTGATTTTTATGAAAATAATAATAAAATACATTAATGAGAAGTAAATAAACCATAAAAATTTAATAATTGGATAATATGGGATATGTATCATAGATATAAAAGTGAGAAGAGAAATACTTTACCTTAATTTCCGACTCTCATCATACACATTTAAAATACCTCTTCCATGAAATAAATAAATTATATTTACACTTCAAGTACCTAATGACAGTGTTTTCAGAATAAAACCATATATATAATTTGTTTAGTAAATTTTTGTAGATAATGTTTATGGGTTTTTGTGATCTAATAGTCTCAATGTGGTGTAAGGTTGAGAAAGAGCGGTGTCATTTTATAATGAAGGGAGATGACAAACTTTTAATTTCACAAAATATTAAAATATAATAAAATAATTCTCTATTAAAATTATTTAAAAAAAGAAAAAATATTCAAATATAAGTTAGTATGGGGTTGAAATTATAATAAATAATAACATTTTGACAGGTTTATGTGGTGTTTTAAACCATACCTTTTGGATTAACCCCTTGGTTATCCAATTTTAACCCAAACCATAATAATTCATTTTTCATAATTGAAGTGTTATAATATTACTTGTAAGTTAATAATTAGATCATAAATGGTGAAGGGATTAAATTATTGGACATATATTATGATGAAATTTATCTTTTAATACTTTTATGATTTGTATGCAATTTATTATAATATTATTTTGATAAAATATCATTAATGCCAATTTTGACAATAATAATTTAATTTTACATAAAAAATATAAGGAAAATTTTAGAATTATAATATGATCATTTAACAAAATATTAATATTTCATAATAATCTATAAAATTCATTTAACAATATAAATTAATCAAACTATATTGATTTCATTAACTTTAAATTCATTTATTTTATTTTCATATTAATTAATCAAATATTATGTCATTCTTACATAATAATATAAGGTAACTATATAACTATTAAGAATTAGAAATAAATTTCAACAATGAAAATGATTTCATTAATCTCAAAATATATAATTATATTCATTCATAACTTCATTTTTTCCATATTTTGACACATAATATATATTTAAAATTTAGCGAGTGACATTTTTTATTTTTCATTAATTTAAATATTATATTGGACATTTTTGTAAAAAAAAAGTGTCCATTAAAAACATAAATTTCTAGAATAATGTAACAAGAGAAAAATTAGCTTCATCCAATAATAACCAGGATAAAAAATTAAGGCCATATCATTTATTTTTATAATATATCAAGCTGGCTTAACATTTATCGAGGTGATAAATGTTTCCACGATTACTAATCATATTAACTAAAAATACAAGGTCCCTATATAAAAATTTTAAACCTCATGATTTTCAATACGTAATATATTTTATTAAAATAAATTTATATAAGTATAAAAAATTATTTTTAAGATAAGTTCCCAAAATATGAAGACAACCTCAATTTTAGAAAAGTGCATTTTTGCATAAAACTAGACTTATTCTTATCCTGTGCCTAAAAAAATATCATATTAATGTTAAAACATGTTATTTAATATATAATATATTATTTTAATTGAAATCATTCCTGAATGTTTATTTATTTAATTTATTAATATAAAAATATAGTGTGTGTAATTAAAATAGTTTTAAAAAATATATTTTTAAATACAATGATATTTTTATACAAAATATTACCATAAATTTGATTATAATAAACTTAATTATATTAATAATAATATTATATAATTAATTTTAATTTTATAAATTTTTTTTAAAAAATCCAAATATATTAATTCTTGAAACAAAAAATATAGGTTTCAATGATAATCAATATTTTTCCCAATTCACCAAAAAATAAATCTTTTCGAAGAAATACAAAACAAATATAAAATAATTTTTAAATGATGGTTCAAAATATGAATTTCATTTTATCAAATAAATCATAAAAAATATTAATAAATTATTTATAATATTCCCCCACAATAATAAATGAAATCATTTTTGAAGAAACCATATTTTTGAATAATAAAACAGCCATACTAAAAATTGAGTGATTATTTCCTTATAATTAATTAATACAATTGTATTGAGAAGGAAATTTATATATAGTTAATTACAATTCTTATCATATTCATTCTATAAATTTATCTATTCTGTAATAATGTTCATAATTAAATGATAATATTTTTTTGGGTTTAAGCATAGTGTTATATATCTTGTACACTATCGAACATTGTATTATTTAAAGAAATTTGCATGTTACATCAAACCCTATTGTAGGAAAACTACAATTGTGTATGGAATGTTCACTAGAAACATAATATGAGAGATAATACATGTATAAGGTTTTATTCAAAATAGTTATCATAAATATGACATATGCAATGATTTACACATGGCCAAACATTTCTTTTATAGTGGAAGTTGTAAGTCTCTCTATGTAGAATAATGTAATGGAAAACCATGATGTAACTATGTTTATAATTTGATATTTGAATGGATCAAAATATGATTCATTGTGTTTTTGGGGTGGCATCCATTTCCATGATTTTTATATGCATACATTATTTTAGAATCAAGCACCCATAAATGAATGAATAACAGTGTGTTCCAATATATGGGAACAATGATAAACTGGATATCATTGCTGAAAAGAATTATTACATTAATTAAATCAAAATATTATTATGTAATTATAATACAAGTATGAAATTATTTGGTTTGTTTTATGAGATTGTTGAAAGTAGTTTGATGATGTCTGTAAGGTGGAGCTCTACTATATGATAAATACAGTGAAATTCACTATTCATGGAATCAGGTGTTCCACACATGGATATATAACATTTACCTGAAGTACCACTTCTTCATGAATAAACTGGATGAAAAAATTACAGTCATGCATAATATAAATTAAATAGAAAATCTTGTAAAATATTCACTATGATATTAGTTCAAGAAATATTGAGATTACATTGTTCCATAGTGGGACATGGGTTAATGAAAATAGAATAGTGAAAAATGAATTTTGTGGAAGAAAAATAACGTAATTTTTAAAATCATATTAGAAATTTTCTAAATAATTTCCCTCCAATTGTATTTATGTGGGAAATTTTTTAATGATAAATACTATTCAGGTCATTAGATTTAGGTTATCAAAATCAATGAACCTAAAATTAGATAGCAGATGTTTTCTTGCTCAGTGCATAGAAAACGAATGTACAAGCTCTCTAGGTTGAAGTGGAACTATTAAATGTATGTATACTTCGATTTAATTATTTAGGTCTATAAATTTAGTTAAATAGAATTATCTAGAATGAATATTGTTTAAGGGTTCATAGAATTATGTGGTCTAGGTCACAAGATTTACTATTGATTTTTATTCACATACCAAAAAGAAGAATCTACTTTCCAGATGGAAGGCAGTTTAACTAGGATGATGAACTCGAAAATCCTATAAAAGGTAGTGGGGACCAACCTAACTAATGAATAAGTGGCACAAATAGTGTCACATGAATTTATACAGTCAATCAAATATTGTTAATTAATCAACGATGATCAATTAATATATATGTATCTATGTGTTCTATTTATTCTTAAAGAATCTAGGAATACAAAGTAACCATTAGTATTTCTCTCATATATGTTATAAACAAATTTGGAAGAATTTTAATCACATTTTTTTCATTCCTTAATTTGTGTGTTTATGAAGGTAATATTTCTATTGGTTTTATTCTTTTTTTCTGATTTTATGTTTTCTTATATATTTATGTATGAGGGTCTACATTTTGTTCTGAGTAGGGTGTGAAGCCTTTATTATTTTGGTACACTAAATCTTTGGAAAGAACATTTAGAGGTCTGTGTTCCACTACAGTAAACCTCTATATGTGAATAACTGGTGTATCAACAGTCTTGGTTTCAGTAATCTCTCTTCTCCCCCTTCCCAGAAATATATCATAATAAAAAAATATATCCTCACTAAAAATTTTATGGATACATATTTTAGTAAAGGTAATTCTTCACCAAGGGTCATTCTCTTCAAAATATGACAGGGATAGTGAATCACCTCCCAAGGATCACTCATTTTCTTCCAAAATCTACTCATTTATCAAAAGGTCAAGACACATGATATGGGAATTATTTCCTAATGGAAAATTAGTACAAAAAATATTATTTTTATTTCAATCTAAATATCAATTTGGTTTTCTATTGTCATCTGATTTCTATCTCCATGGATCATAAGAGATATGTGAGGACCTCTATGAGATTAAAGACATTCTATTGTCTTTTTCACATTCTATATAGTGGTATCATCTCCCTTCACCAAGGATCCAAATAAGAATAATTATTTTTAATCAAATATTTTATGCTAATATTCGCATTTATATCCCTCTTACAATTCATGGGATATTTCAATGATATCACATATATATGATTATTTCTAAATAGACTATATTTTTCAATAGTATTCTAGGGGTTTTCTATCTCTCTTTATCTATTCTCTCGACTATATCATCGAAATATAAAAAATATCCTCAACATCATGACCTAAAATCAAGGGATAGTATATTTCTAAGTCATAATGCTATTTTTATCTACATATTAATGTATACATTCCACCAATAAATTATACATTAATTATCATCCATATCTTTGTAAAAGCAATCTTTTCCATCCAATAGATTATTTAATAATATAATTTAAATTATTTTGTCAAATATCCCTTCATCACTGAATCTAAAATATTTCATGTCATTTATAAATATAGAAACACATAATCTCCTTAATCAAACATAAATCACATTCCAAAAAATCTTTTTGAATTTATACCGTTAAAATAAAAAAAATCTTGGTCGATGATATATTCAAAAAATGTGAATCTCTATATTCTATTTCCTCTTCCAATAAGTCAATGTTTTTCATGGTCAAAATTTTATAAGGGTAAAATTTCAATCATGTCTAATTTCTATAAAACATTCCATTGAAATAACTCATTTATTTTCCCTAAAATAAGTAATCTTGTTTCACTCATATTGTTTCCATCAAAACCATCTAAATAATTGGAGTTCAACATCCAATAAAAATATCAAAAAGTTTACATATATAAAAATATAATAAAATATAAAAAATATGTAGCATCCACTTAAACCATGGCATGTTATACCTGACTAAAAATTATTTTAGTTGGATAAACCAATTTAATACAAGAACCATGATGTTCAAGACATATATATTGAATAATCATATCATTGTTTTATTTGAAAATTTATATTTTAGTCACACCATATCAAGGTACACTAAAAAAACATGGTTGTGTACTCAAAAATTCAACTACATACCAATAATTATTGCCTGAAAAATTACATATTTTGTTCCCTTAACCATGTATAGTCACCCATTTTTATGAAAAATGTTCTATGAAAATTTCCAAAGATGAATTCCCAAACCATTTAAGATAATAGCTCCATAATTATAACTTTTTTATCAAGATCATCACTGAAATATTGGTCTCCCTTCACCACCCTATTTTTTATCCACATACAAGGACCATAACCAAGTCACCCACTAAAGACCATGATGAATGCTAATTATTCCCTAAACCATGAAATAATCCATGATGCAGTTTAGTATCCATTGGCATCCAAATATTTTTCAAAAAATCATCCCGAAAAAAGGTTTCCATCAAGGTGGTTTCTATACCATGACATGGTTTTAGTAATGATTATGTTTGTTTCCCTTGTGGTGTTTATTACACAGTAACCTATTCACCATTCACATAAATTCAAGAAATATGACCACTAAAATTATTAAAACCATGATGGTTATTTTATGGACACAATGAGGAAAAAATTATTATGGTGTGGTTTATAAGAATTGAAACAAAATTCACTTTTCACCAAAAAAATCCCGACACAATTAATATTTAAAACAAATAAAATTCCAATATAATATTAAAACGACATGATTTTAGTGGGATTTTTGTGCCTGTGAATAATTATATAAAATGATAAAGGTGTTATGAACATGGGAAGGTTATAAAATAATACGGACTATTATTTAAAATATGGTCTTGAAGAAGAATCCCCAAACATTGTGATGTTTTCCTGGGAATAAATAATTTTAATAGAAGGAGTTGATATATTTATTATATATTATTTCATTATTAATACATAAATAAAATTCATATAAAAATTAAAATAAATATAGTGTGATTTTATGTACATTTCAATTTTTGATGAGTCTAGAGATTTTTTGATGTAGTTCAGAGAAGTCTAGAGTTATATATATTTTTTTGAGTTTTTTTGAATTGAAACTAAAATATACCACAATAATTAATACATAAGATTATTTTTACTATATAAAAAAACATCATTCCAGTTACTAGAAATAAAAAAGGTTCTTTAATGGAAAATATTAATGTAACTAATGTAGAAAAGTAACTATAATACGTTACTATAAATTAACTATAGTCTAGTAAGTTGTCATATATACATAAGATTTATTTTTACTCATATGTAAGTGTAATTCATGAGTAAAAACGAAAATATCGCCAAGTACATTAATATATTCAATTAAATTTCACAATACATAAGTTCTTTTCATAAAAAAAACAAAATATTGAAAAATTAAAACCATGAATAAAATTTATCTAATAGTATGTTATCGTAAATTTGATAAGGTGGAAATACCAATGAGTCAATTTGAAGATAATTTTACCTGAAATTTATTAAATTAATTTAATATAGGATTCATTTAAATTATGTTTATGTTAAATTTTGATCTTCCATAAGTTTCATTTATTCTATATAGATAGAGTTAAAAACAAAAAATATGTGGATTTCTGAAAGTTTACAAGGCTATTCATTCAATACAACATCTAGTAATTATGATGTTATTCTAGAAGAATTATATCCATCAAATAATTATAATACCAATAAAATTAATTTTGATGATTCTTGATGTAACATATCAACAGGTATTCCCCAAATTTTGTGCTCTAATCGGATTTTCAACAATACCTTATGTGCCCTTATCCATACACAAAAGGCTACCGACTTATTGTGAGGTCCTTAGGTTTGATGATTGTGAGACTATACCCTCATATTAGAGTGATAAAAGATTGAAAATAAAAAATATCATAAATATCAGTAATAAAATTATTGTGGAAGAAATAAAAATAAGAAGACTATAATAAAGAATAAAATGTAGTAAAGGCTTGAACGACCATGTCATACAAACAACATTGATCACCCATAGAGAGGATCATATACATATGAGTAAATAAAAAAGAACAAAAAAAATACAGGTATCTACATTGTACATTGTTTCATACCACAAAACCAATCTACACATACTGTAACACCCTAGGTAAATAAAGAATATGACATTTTTATATTTATCCATATTTGTGAATAAAATGTTAATATTAATTTAAAGGGAACGCTATGGTCGATGGCGTACCCAATATGCAACAATGAGTTTTTTTGAAATTTTACGTTGCACTCTAATAATAAAATAATATTATTCTAAATGGTAGTTAACATGTATCCATTGTATTGTAAGTAATTAATATAAACAACTAAAATATGGTTATTTATGTTTTTTAAATGTTTTTACATTTATCCAAAAAAAGATAAAGGCTTAAAATAAGAAAGGAATTCAATCTTAAGCATAATTACTCTAATATTCACTAAAGGCCGATTTATGACCTTTTGATGGAGAACCCTCTTTAAAAATAGTTTTGGTCACTCTTGTACATTCTCTTGGACCAAATAAAATATTTCTTTAGAATGGGGACATCAAAATATACTTTGTGTAACTTTTTGTTATTTTTCTGATAAAGTTCAATTTTTAATCAATAGTGAAAATTGTTGTATTTTAATTCAAAAATTCTTTTTAATCTAATTTATTTATATAATTATATTATCTTTTGAATTTGTTTTAAAGTGAAATTAGAATATATTTTTACCATTTAATCCAATGGTGTTCATTGGAATTAATCTAACTTTGAAATTGGACTTAAACTAGTGTCAATCTTTTTATAGATATTGTTTTTTAAAAACACGCTATTTGTTTTGACAGTGGGAAATAATTAATAAATTAATTAATGGAACTTATATTTTTTTTTTATTTTGTAAAATAGAAATCATTTTTGAATTCGGAATATCAAATTTATCTTAGGGTGAATTTTTGGTATTTTTCTGAAAAACATCAATTTTTGATGAATAGTGAAACCACTAAGTGGTAGTTAAAAAACAGATTTTTTGTTTAAATGAAACTTTACCACTTATGTGATTTGATTTTCAAAAATCTGACATACATGGTTTTCATTAGGAATTAAAATTTGGTTCAATGGGATTAAAATATATTTTGGTGAATAGTAACTTTTAAGTTTTATTAATCTCGATTAAAGGTAATTAGTGTAATTTAAGGTAAAAATAATGTTTTAATAATACTAAATGACCTTGACACATGTCCTACCATTATTGGATGATTCATGGCCGACCAAGACAATCCATGGGTCAACTTTGGGACCCCATGGAGCCACTTTGGTTGGAAAATGACATTAATAACTTTTGATTTAAAGTTAAAATTAAAATGTCACAAACATGTATTGTTTTACTAATTTTTTTTTTACGTGGGGTTATACAAGTCATATTTTTTACTATAAATATTAATTAGAAATCTAAAAATATTTCCTAAATCGTGAAATTTTTTATAATTTTCAGACATGAAATAAAATAAATTATTTATGAGACCATGATGATAAAGAGATTACCTCATTATTTAACGATTAAAATAATATGAAACGATAATGTACAATATAAGACCTAAACTTGTCGAAAATCTATTGGAAGGGTTTATTTCTAACTCTTATCACCTTATACTGGAAATATATAATTTTGGGACCATAAAAATCCAAAAGTCATTTTATAATAAAGTAAAAGTTTATAACTTTCCAAGAGTGCCCCTCCTCTCCTCTTATAAAAGGCCCCCACCTATACAACCTTACCCACACCTCTAAAGCCTTTGGCTCAGCCAAACCCTTCCCATTTCAACTCTCTAAATACCTCTATTCATCATTTAATCCTCACCTTTGGCATAATGCTCTTCAAGAAACCCATTTGGTTCAAACCAAGAGGAGTTACCCGGTTTTAAGGTGATGTCTTCACTTCGGTTCTTTTGTTTTATTTTGCTTCTCCAACCCTCTAAAATCTTGTTATTCCTTTATTTTGTAACAAAACCAGTATCTTAAATATACTAGGATGTTTTTATGTGAATTATTCTATCTACACTTACACACACCTTCGCTTAATTGTTAAAGAACATACTGTTTATGTGGATGGTGAATTTCGGCCTCACGAAACGATGATTGTTCAATCTTCTCTTCACACCATTAATGTTGGCCATTATGATAACACTATATTTTATATATGATATATATGGTATTTATGTTTTCTATATGCTTCTGAATTTTAGATTTAAAACATTCCTTTATACTTTTCATGTCATGCAAATGCGATAATTTCATACGAGGAAGTGTGTACTACCGCCCCCTCAAGTGATTTGACTCGTTCATGCAATACATGGAATGTATAAAAAATGAAATTAATCAAAATATGTGACCTATATAACAGATATATTATACTGGAATTATAATATAAATATATCTCAATTATTTTTAATTCCATTAATATGACAAAGAAATGATAGTAGCATTCATGCGTACGTACGGCCTACCATCTCCATGAACAGTGAATTTCATTTATTTTTATCTCCAAATGTTATGGAGTAGTATAAAATGAATATGTACTGGATATATATGATATTTAAATCATAAAACTATTATAGAGATGATTTACTTATAACTACATGGACAATCATTTTCAAACAAGTTCATTTTTGAATCGTGTACCAAACATCGACAAAAACATCTGATATGAACTCACATTATTAACCAATTATTATAACATTATAATATGTTATATGAACTGAATAATAATCTTTAAAAGAGTTCCTTAAGAAATTTTACATTGACCAAATTTTATTATTCAGGAATATAAAGAAACAGACAAGACAAGTCGGACTTGAGGTAAGGGATCATACCTCTCTCTTTATTTTTAAGCACTCTCTTTTATGTCATTTCTTTTAAGCTCATATTTTTTATGTTTGGTGATGTTATTATATATTCCTCATACTGTATTTTTTATGTCCATATGATGAGAGACCCTATTTTATGTCATAAATCCATTTTTTAAAGTTTTATGTGGCGCTGTTAGGGTGCCGAGTTTTCGTAAGGGATTTTTCATCTCACTTTTTTCCCGTGACATTTATGCTGCGTTTTCCACTATTTCCTTTGATTGGTGTATGTAATTCCCATTATTATACACATTTTGTAGTATAATTTCATTTATATGTATTTATATCTTCATTGTATGACCCTTCTTCCAGGGGGTGTACGTTTCGAAAGTTACCCAACTCGGTAAGGGGACCTTTCACCCTCCTCTTTTTAAAAGGCTTATTTTGTTATGTCTTTTAATTATCATACTATTCTGTTGGTATATGTTCATATATATCCTTATTTATGTAAATTTTATGTCCAAGTGATTATATACCATTTTCTCTCTCATCAACTCATTTTCTGAATTTTAAAGTTATGTCGTTAGGCTGTCGGATTTCTGTAAGGGAACATCTTAACCCACATTCAATTGTTTGGGTTAAACCTGTACTTCTTGATTTTATTATACCATGATTATGTGTGGAATATCTATGTTGTAATTTCCACAAAACTTTGTGTATATATACTATTTCTACACATAATCATCTAATTGATAAATTCTTACGAACTTAAACGGGAAATCATAACTCAATCTCATTTCATTGAGTTAAATATCCATGTCATTTGTTTTGTTTTTCCAAGATTATGTGTGAATGACCTACGATTGTTTCACACTTAATATACACTTATATTGGGTGTATTTATATATCTCACACATAATTATGAGATATATTTATCCTTAATTTAAGGATACCATCTTTATAATGGATTTCATCTCAATTTACATTTCTATTGAGTCTTCATTGTTGTTATGGACCAATTCAGTCTTATATGGTGTGTACAGTATACTTTGACATATTATATAATGAATCCCTTTATTCTCATTATATTATAATGTCCAGATTAAATGTTATTCCACAATTATTTTTACTCAAGAGTCTCTCATTGTGTTAAAAACACTTTAACAAAAATATTTTTTTCAAATGTTTTAAAGATTCATTATTCTAAATCATTATCTTTAATGTCCAAGTTTTCAAAATGGTTTTCAGTATTTATTTATATGGATATTAATGTTTTAAAATTATAATTACATTAAAAGCTTCAATGTGTTATGGGAAACATTGATTCAAAAATCACTTTTAAATGGTTTTTGAAAATGGATTGATTAATTCAATATCTTGGAATTAATTATTGGGATTTAAAATGAAATGTTGTTATTTAAATGTATATATTTTCAATATTTTATGTTTAATTATGGTACTTAGACATTTTACGGGTGGTTACATGATAAACCATATGACGGGTGGTGCCGTGAATACCAGGACGGGTTGTTACATTATAACCTCCAATGCATTGGGTATGAAAGTCGGTCGTATGGATATTCCATTAAGTACGTGTGGAAGTCGACCGTATGGTTATTCCATTTAAGTGTGTTTATGTCCCAAGTTAACTTTATATGTTATGTGTTCTTTATATGGGTTTTATGGTAATCTTTTTTTTACAAAAGGGTAAGTAATGGTCTTTTATTCAGTGAAGAGTTTTTACTACTTCATAATGGTGAAAAGTATTACTTTGGTAATGTATTCCTGGTTTACTTGTTGTTTTGAAAAACTAAAAGTTTTCCTTCTTTTTGCATCCTTTACTGGGCTTTTTATACTCATGCCATGTTTTTGAAATGTTTTCCATAGGACTTAAAGATGAATAGGGTTAAGGATGTGATCATGGAAAAGACATGATATCTAAAACATGGAAGTAGACATGTTTCTTTTTAAGATTTTTTATTTTATGGAAACTTAGTAGTAGTTTCTACTTTTTAATATATTGATATGTAATAGTTATGACATAATTCTCTAAAACTCTAACCCTAAAATGATCCTCTATGTGAATTATTCATTTAATTTATGATAATGTAATGTTTTAAGGCCATTTCCTTATAGTTGGTATCAGAGGTCGGATTAAATAACTTTAGAGGTTAGGGTATTCTCTAAGCATAAGTGACATTACCATAATGGTTAGTATTTCAGAAAGAGTCCTAGTTTTAGATAAAGTGAATGTGTAAGTATATCATATTGTTTATCTTCCTCATTAGTACATGATGGTTTTGTTGATATACTCACACTGACATTTCTGTTTTTACTAAATGGATGGATCTAGCAGGCACCAAAGTGACAATTGGTTTGAAGGAAACTATGGTGGTTCTCTGATTAAGAGACTGGATAAAATGGGGGATTCAATGAGGAATCTCGTGGTTTTTCGAAACCAACTATCAAGGACTCATGATCAACCACTTGAACCTTGGTGAGTTCTCTAATGCATCATGTATGAGATGACCAACTCGATGTGGAAGTTCAGGCAAAAATTATAAAGGTAACCATTAGGGTTTATATGATCCTATATTTTGAGGTAATTATGGGTTACTATATGTTATGATGGAATATAAATGACATGAGATAAACTTGAGGTTAAATTATGTTCTGTTTATTTTTTATCATTTTATCATTTTTTGGGGAATGTTATAAGAATTATATAGTTTTGGAAAATGGAAAACACACTGACCATGTGACAACCCATCGCGTTGGTCAAAGATGTGGGAATCAAACCCACAACCAAAGTGTGACTGGTATTTATCACCTACAACTGGACTACGTGAAGTCCCTGGTTAGTTTGACTAATTCTTTTTAGTTAGATGATTTTAGGAATCATGAGTAAGTTTATTTTCGGTTATCTAATGAAATCATTATCCTATCAGGGAGGATATGTGATTAGGTTAATTACTTTTCAATATCAGACTTTAACAGAAACTAATGTTATTTGGAGATAAATGTTAATTTTTACCTTGGAAGAATATGTGATTAAATACATCAAATATTTGAGTTTCAATCATAGTTTGGTTTACATTGAATAATTTTATGGACAAAATGTTTATTGAATGGTCTTTGTTGAACTTTGGGTATTGTTTGACAAATTTTGGTGATTAAGAATAGATTTTTTTATAAAGGATTATCCTTTTTGGGTATTATCTGATCTCATACTATCGTTTTTGGTTATAGTTTTGGTTAATGTCTAAAGACATGGGAAGTACATACTTATCTTTTTTTGGATTAGGAGACTATCTAGAAGTTGATTATAGCTATCTTAATGTAAACCAGTCATCCTAAATACTCATCTTTTGGAGAAAATATGAGTTCGTGTAAGAAATATAGTAAAAGTTGAAAGTCAACATGACAAGTAAGTATGTTTCATTATGTTTTAGTTAACCTCAAAAATAAAATCCTCAAAGAAAATTAACTTAAAAAATGTTTTTTCCTTTAACTTTTCTTACTGGGTAATCCAATACCGTTTAACCCATCACAAGTTTGTGATTTTCTGGTGGTTAACATTCTCCTAAACATGTTTTCTATCACTCTCCCTCAGAACACGACCCTTTGTTTTTTCTTCCATATCCATGTTTTCATACATGGAATCCTAGTATGGGATAACTTGGGTGACCTTTGTACTTCCCTTTCTTTTTTAAAGTGATCGTTTAATTTACTCCTTTTCTGATATGGGGCTTCCAATGATGTTTCCAAGCCTTATTTTAAAATTGCGAGGATGCAATTCTTAAAAGGGGGAGGATGTAACACCCCAGGTAAATAAAGAATTTGAAATTTTTATATTTATCCATATTTGTGAATAAAATGCTAATATTAATTTAAAGGGAACGCTACGGTCGATGGCGAACCCAATATGCAATAACGAGTTTTTTTAAATCTTAAGTTGCACTCAAATAATAAAATAATATTATTTTAAATGGTATTTAACACGTATCCAATGTATTGGAAGAAATGAATATAAATAACTAAAATATGATTATTTATGTTTTTTAAATGTTTTTAAATTTATCCAATATTTGATAAAGGCTTAAAATAATAAAGGAATTCAATCTTAAGCATAATTACTCTAATATTCACTAAAAGGTCCATTTATCGCCTTTTGATGGCGAACCCTCATTAAAAAGAGTTTTGGTCACTCTTCTAAATTCTCTTAGACCAAATAAAATATTTCTTTAGAATCAGGACAACAAAATTTACTTTGTGTAACTTTTTGGTATTTTTCTGATAAAGTTCAATTTTTAAGGAATAGTGAAAAATGTTGTATTTTAATTCAAAACCTCTTTTTAATCTAATTTATTTATATGATTATATTATTTTTTTAATTAGTTTTAAAGTGAAATTAGAATATATTTTTACCATTTAATCCAATGGTGGTCATTGGAATTAATCTCACTTTGAAATTGGACATAAACTACTGTCAATCTTTTAATAGATATTGTTTCTTAAAAACACGCTATTTGTTTTGACAGCGGGAATTAATTATTAAATTAATTAATGAAACTTATATGTTTTGGATTTTTTAAAATTGACATAATTTTTGAATTCGGAATATCAAATATAGCTTAGGGTGAATTTTTTGTATTTTTCTGAAAAACATCAATTTTTGATGAATAGTGATACCACTAAGTGTTAGTTAAAAAACTGATTTTTTCGTTTAAATGAAACTTTACCACTTCTGTGATTTGATTTTCAAAAATCCGACATACATGGTTTTCATTAGGAAGTAAAATGTTGTTCAATGGGATGAAAATAATTTTTGTTGAATAGTAACTTTTAATTTTTATTAATCGTGATTAATGGTAATTAGTGTAATTTAAGGTAAAAATAAAGTTTTAATAATATTAAATGACCTTGACACATGTCCTACCCTTATTGGATGAGTCATGGCCGACCAAGACAATCCATGGGTCAACTTTGGGACGCTATGGAGCCACTTTGGTTGGAGAATGACATTAATAACTTTTTATTTAATTTTAAAATTAAAATGTCACAAACATGTATTGTTTTACTAAAACAAATTTTAAATGGGGTTATACAAGAAATATTTTTACTAGAAATATTCATTATAAAGCTAAAAATATTTCCCACATCATGATATTTGTTTTATAATTTTAAGACATTAAATAAATTAAAGTATTTATGACACCATGATGATGCAATGATTACCTCATTATTTAACGATTTAAATAAAATGAAAAGATAATGCAAAATATAATAACTACACTTGTCAAAAACATATTGTATGGTTGGATTTCGAAATATTATAACCTTATCCTTGAAATATATAATTTTGGGACCTTTAAAATCCGAAAATCATTTCATAATAAAGTAATGGTTTATAACTTTCCAAGAGTGTCCCTCCTCTCCCCTTATAAAAGGCCCCCACATCTACCAACTTACCCACACCTCTAAAGCCTTTGGCTCGGCCAAACCCTACCCATTTAATCTCTACACATCCCTCTCTTTATCATTGAAACCTCACATTTGGAAGAATGCTCTTCAAGGAACCCTTTTGATTCACACCAAGAGGTGTTACCCGATTTTAAGGTAATGTCTTCACTTGTGTTCTTTTGTTTTATTTTGCTTCCCCAACCCTCTAAACTATTTTTATTCCTTTATTCTGTAACAACTCCAGTTTCTTCAATATACTAGTATTTTGTATGTGATTTATTCTATCTACACTTACACACACCTTTATCTAATGGTTAAAGAACATACTGTTTCTGTGGATGGTGAATTTCAGCCTCACGAAACAATGATTGTTCAATCTTCTCTTAACACCTTTCATGGTGGCCATTATGATTTCACTATATTTTATATATGATATATATGGTATTTATGTTTTCTATATGCTTCTGAATTTTATATTTAAAATATTCCTTTATGCTTTTCATGTTGTGCAAATGAAATAATTTCATATGAGGAAGTGTGGACTACTGCCCCCTGAAGTGATGTGACTCGTTCATGCAATACATGGAATGTATAAAGAATTAAATTAATGAACATATGTGACCTATATAACATATATATTATACTGGAAATATAATATACATATCTCTCAATTATTTTTAATTCTATTAATATGACAAAGAAATGAAAGTAGTGTTCATGCGTATGTGCGGCCTGCCGTCTCCATGAACGGTGCATTTCATTTATTTTTATCTCCAAATGTTATAGAGTAGTATAAAATGAATATTTACTGGATAGATATGATATTTAAATCATTAATACTATTCTGGAGATGATTTACTTATAACTACATGGACAATCATTTTCAAACAAGTTCATTTCTGACTCATGTACCAAACATCAATAAAAACGTCTTATATGAACTCACATTATTAATCAATTATTATAACATTATAATATGTGATATGAAATGAATAATAATATTTATAAGAGTTCCCTAAGCAATTATAAATTTACCAAAGTCTATTATTCAAGAATATAAAGAAACTAACAAGACAAGTCGGACTTGAGGTAAGGGATCCGACCTCTCTCTTTCTTTTTAGGCACTCTCTTTTATGTCAATTCTTTTAATATCATCTTTCATATGACTGGGTATGTTATATTATATTCCTAATACTTTAATTTTTATGTTCATATTATGATAGACCCTATTTTATCTCATAAATCCATTTTTGGTAGTTTTAAGTGGTGCCGTTTGGCTGCCGAGTTTTTGTAAGGGATTTTTCATCTCACTTTTTTTCCTATGACATTTATGCTGCGTTTTCCACTATTTCCTTTGAGTGGTGTATGTATTTCCCCTTATTATACACATTGTGTAGTATAATTTAATTTATGTGTATTTACATGTTCATTGTATGACCGTTCTTCCATAGGGTGTATGTTTCGAAAGTTACCCAACCCGGTAAGGGAACCTTTCACCCTTCTCTTTTTAAAAGACTTCTTTTGTTATGTCTTTTAATTAACATACTCTTATGTTGGGATATGTTATTCTATATCCTTATTTATGTAAATTTTTTGTCCAAGTGTTGAGATACCATTTTATCTCTCATCAACTCATTTTCTGAATTTTAAAGTGACGCCGTTAGGCTATCAGATTTCTGTAAGGAAACTTCATAACCCACTTTCAATTCATTTGGTTAAACCTCTACTTCTTGATTTTATTATGACAATATTATGTGTGGAATATATATGTTGTAATTTACACAAACCTTTGTGTAGATTTACTATTTATACACATAATCATCTCATTGATAAATTCTTAGGAACTTATATGGGAAATCATAAGTCAATCTGATTTCATTGAGTTAAATATCCATGTCATTGGTTTTGTTTTTACAAGATTATGTGTGAATGAACTATGATTGTTTCACACTTAATATCCACTTGTATTGGGTGTATTTATATTTCTCACACATAATTATGTGATATATTTATCCTTAATTCAATGATACCATATTTATAATGGATTTCATCTCAATTTACATTTCCATTGAGATTTCATTGTTGTTATGGACCAATTCACTATTATATGGTGTGTATACTATACTTTGACATATTATATAATGAATCCCTTTATTCTCATGATATTATAAAGTTCTGATTAATATTATTCCGCAATAATTTTTATTCAAGAGTCTCTCATTTTGTTAAAAACACTTTAACAGAAATATTTTTTTAAATGTTTTAAAGATTAATTATTCTAAATCATTATCTTTAATGTCCATGTTTTCAAAATGGTTTTAAGTATTTATTTATATGGAAATTAATGTTTTAAAATTATAATTACATTAAAATCTTCAATGTGGTATGGGAAACTTTTATTCAAAAATCACTTTTAAATGGTTTTTGAAAATGGATTGATTAATGCAATATTTTGGAATTAATTATTGTGATTGAAAATGAAATGTTGTTATTGAAATGTATATATTTTCAATATTTTATGTTTAATGATGGTACTTAGACATTTTACGTGTGGTTATATGATAAACCATATGACGGGTGGTGCCGTGAATACCAGGACGGGTGGTTACATTATAACCTCCAATGCATTGGGTATGGAAGTCGGTCATATATATATTCCATTAAGTATGTGTGGAAGTAGACCGTATGGTTATTCCATTTAAGTATGTTTATATCCCAAGTTAACTTTATATGTTATGTGTTCTTTATATGAGTTTTATGGTAATCTTTTGGTTACAATAGGGTAAGTAATGGTCTTTTATTCAGGGAAGAGTTTTTATTACTTCATAAAGGTGAAAAGTATTACTTTGGTAAAGTATTCATGGTTTACTTGTTGTTTTGAAAAACTAATAGTTTTCCTTATTTGTGCATCCTTTACTGGGCTTTTTATGCTCAACCCATGTTTTTGAAATGTTTTCCACAGGAATTAAAGATGAATTGGGTCAATGATGGGATCACGGAAAGACATGCTATCTAAAACATGGAAGTAGACATGATTCTTTTTAAGATTTTTTATTTTATGGAAACTTAGTAGAAGTGTCTACTTTGTAATCTATTGAGATGTAATAGTTATGACCTAATTCTCTAAAACTCTAAACCTAAAAAGATCCTCTATGTGAATTATTCATTTAATTTATGATAATGTAATGTTTTAAGGCCATGTCCTTATAGTTGGTATCGAAGGTCGGCTTAAATAACTTTAAAGGTTATGGTATTCTATAAGCATAAGTGACATTACCATAATGGTTAGTATTTCAGAAAGAGTCCTAGTTTTAGATAAAGTGAATGAGTAAGTATATCTTAGTGTTTATCTTCCTCATTATTACATGATGGTTTTGTTGATATACTCACACAGAAATTTCTGTTTTTAGTAAATGGATGGATCTAGCAGGAACCAAAGTGACAATGGGATTGAAGGAAACTGTGGTGGTTCTCTGATTAAGAGACTGGATAAAATGGGGGATTCAATGAGGAATCTCATGGTTTTTCTAAACCAACAATCAAGGACTCATTATCAACCACTTGAACCTTGGTGAGTTCTCTAATGCATCATGTACGAGATGACCAACACGATGTGGAAGTTTAGGTAAAAATTATAAAGGTAACCATTAGGGTTTATATGATCCTTACTTTTGTGGTAATTATGGGTTACTATATGTTATGATGGAATATTAATGACATGAGATAAACTTGAGGTTAAATTATATTCTGGTTATTTTTTATGATTTTATCGTTTTTTGGGGAATGTTATAAGAATTATATAGTTTTGGAAAAAGGACAACAGGAAGACCGTGTGACAACCCATCGCGTCAGACAAAGATGTGGGAATCAAACCCACAACCAAAGTGTGACTGGTATTTATCACCTACAACTGGACTACATGAAGTCCCTAGATAGTTTGCCTAATTCTTTTTAGTTAGAGGATTTTAGGAATCAAGAGTAAGTTTATTTTGGGTTATCTATAAAAATTATTAACCTATCATGGAGGATATGTGATTAGGTTAATTACTTTTCAATATGAGACTTTAAGAGAAAATAATGTTATTTGGAGATAAATGTTGATTTTATCCTTGGAATACTATGTGATTAAATCCTTAAAACATTTGGGTTTCAATCATAGTTTGGTTTACATTGAATAATTTTATGGACAATTTGTTTATTGAATGGTATTTGTTGAACTTTGGGTATTGTTTGACAAATTTTGGAGATTAACAATAGAATTTTTTTATAATGGATTATCCTTTTTTGGTATTATCTGATCTCATACTATCCTTTTTGGGTTTAGTTTTGGTTAAGGTCTAAAGACATGGGAAGTACATACTTATCTTTTTTGGATTAGGTGAATATCTATAAGTTGATTATAACTCTCTTAATGTAAACAAGTCATCCTAAAAACTCATCTTTTGGAGAAAATATGAGTCCGTGTATGAAATATAGTAAAAGTTGAAAGTCAACATGACAAGTAAGTATGTTTCATTATGTTTTAGTTAACCTCAAAAATAAATTCCTCAAAGAAAAGTAACTTAAAAATTGTTTTTTCCTTTAACTTTTCCTACTGGGGAATCCAATACTGTTTAACCCATCACATGTTTGTGATTTTCTGGTGGTTAACTTTCTCCTAAACATGTTTTCTATCACTCTCCCTTAGAACATGACCCTTTGTTTTTTCGTCCATATCTATGTTTTCATACATGGAATCCTAGTATGGGTTAACTCGGGTGACCTTTGTACTTCCCTTTCTTTCTTTTAATGTGATAGTTTAATTTACTGATTTTCCGATGTGGGGCTTTCAATGATGTTTCCAAGCCTAATTTTAAAATTGCGAGGACGCAATTCCCAAAAGGGGTAAAGGATGTAACACCCCAGGTAAATAAAGAATATGAAATTTTTATATTTATCCATATTTGTGAATAAAATGTTAATATTAATTTAAAGGGAATGCTATGGTCGATGGCGAACCCAGTATGTAACAACGAGTTTCTTTGAAATCTTACGTTGCACTCAAATAATAAAATAATATTATTTTAAATGGTATTTAACATGTATACATTGTATTAGAAGGAATGAATATAAATAACTAAAATATGATTATATATCTTTGTTAAATGTTTTTAAATTTATCCAATAAAATATAAAGGCTTAAAATAAGAAATGAATTCAATCTTTTGCATAATTACTCTAATATTCACTAAATGGTCGATTTATCGCCATTTGGTGGAGAACCCTCATTAAAAATAGTTTTGGTCACTCTTGTAAATTCTCTTGTACCAAATAAAATATTTCTTTAGAATCAGGACAACAGAATTTAAATTGTGTAACTTTTTGGTATTTTTCTAATAAACTTCAATTTTTCAAGAATAGTGAAAAATGTTGTATTTTAATTCCAAACCTCTTTTTAATCAAATTTATTTATATGATTATATTATTTTTTTAATTGGATTTAATGTTAAATTAGAATATATTTTTACCATTTAATCCAATGGTGGTCATCAGAATTAATCTCACTTTGAAATTGGACATAAACTAGTGTCAATCTTTTAATTGATATTGTTTCTTAAAAACACGCTATTTGTTTTGACAACTGGAATTAATTATTAAATTAAATAATGAAACATATATGTTTTGGATTTTTTAAAATAGACATAATTTTTTAATTCGGAATATCAAATATAGCTTAGGGGGAATTTTTTGTATTTTTCTGAAAAACATCAATTTTTGATGAATAGTGAAACCACTAAGTGGTAGTTAAAAAACTGATTTTTCATTTAAATGAAACTTTACCACTTATATGATTTGATTTTCAAAAATCCGATATACATGGTTGTCATTATGAAGTAAAATGTGGTTCAATGGGATTAAAATAATTTTTGGTGAATAGTAACTTTTAATTTTTATTAATCGTGATTAAAGGTAATTAGTGTAATCTAAGGTAAAAATAATGTTTTAATAATATTAAATGACATTGAAATATTTCCTAACCTTATTGGATGCGTCATGGACGACCAAGACAATCTATGGGTCAACTTTGGGATCCTATAGAGCCACTTTGGTTGGAAAATGACATTAATAACTTTTTATTTAATGTTAAAATTAAAATGTCACAAACATGTATTATTTTACTAAAACAATTTTTAATGGGGTTATAAAAGAAATATTTTTATTATAAATATTCATTAGAAAGCTAAAAATATTTCCGACATCATTATATTTGTTTTATAATTTTTAGACATTAAATAAATTAAATTATTTATGACACCATGATGATGTAGTGATTACCTCAATATTTTACGATTTAAATAAAATGAAAACATAATGTAAAATCTAAGACCTGCACTTGTCAATAACCTATTGTATGGGTGGATTTCGAACTATGATAACCTTATCCTTGAAATATATAATTTTGGGACCTTTAAAATCCGAAAATCATTTTATAATAAAGTAAACGTTTATAACTTTCCAAGAGTGTCCCTCCTCTCCTCTTATAAAAGGCCCCCGCCTCTACCACCTTACACACACCTCTAAATCCTTTGGCTCGGTCACACCCTGCCCATTTCATCTCTCAACATCCCTCTCTTCATCATTGAAGCCTCACCTATGGCAGAATTCTCTTCAAGAAAACCTTTTGGCTCACACCAAGAGGAGTTACCCGATTTTAAGGTAATGTCTTCACATGTGTTCTTTTGTTTTATTTTGCTTCTCCAACCCTATAAACTCTTTTTATTCCTTTCTTTTGTAACAAATCTAGTATCTTCAATATACTAGGATTTGTTTATGTGAAGTATTCTAGCTACACATACACACACCTTCACTTAATGGTTAAATAACATACTGTTTCTGTGGATGACGAATTTTGGCCTCACGAAATGATGATTGTTCAATCTTCTCTTAAAACCTTTCATGGTTGCCATTATGATGTCACTATATTTTATATATGATATATATGGTATTTATTTTTTCTATATTCTTCTGAATTTTATATTTAAAACATTCTTTTATGCTTTTTATGTTGTGCAAATGCAATAATTTCATATGAGGAATTGTGGACTACTGCCCCCTGAAGTGACGTGACTCGTTCATGCAATACATGGAATGTATAAAGAATGAAATTAATGAAAATATGTGACCTATATAACATATATATTATACTGGAATTATAATATACATATCTCTCAATTATTTTTAATTCTATTAATATGACAAAGAAATGAAAGTAGCGTTCATGCGTATGTACGGCCTATCGTCTCCATGAACGGTGAATTTCATTTCTTTTTATCTCCAAATGTTATGGAATAGTATAAAATGAATTTTTACTGGATATATATGATATTTAAATCATTAATACTATTCTGGATATTATTTAATTATAACTACATGGACAATCATTTTCAAACAAGTTCATTTCTGACTCATGTACCAAACATCGATAAAAACGTCTGATATGAACTCACATTATTAACCAATTAATATAACATTATAATATGTGATATGAAATGAATAATAATATTTATAATAGTTCCCTAAGCAATTATAAATTGACCAAATATTATTATTCATGAATATAAAGAAACAAACAGGACAAGTCAGACTTGAGGTAAGCGATCCTACCTCTCTCTTTCTTTTTAAGCACTCTCTTTTATGTCATTTATTTTAAGCTCATATTTATTATTATTGGGGATGTAATTTTATATTCCTAATATTTTAATTTTTATGTTCCTATTATGAGATACCCTATTTGATCTCATAAATCCATTTTTGTTGGTTTAAGTGGCGCCGTTAGGCTGCCGAGTTTTCGTAAGGGATTTTTCATCTCACTTTTTTTCCCGTGACATTTATGCTGCGTTTTCCACTATTTCCTTTGAGTGTTGAATTTATTTCCCATTATTATACACTTTGTGTAGTATAATATCATTTATGGGTATTTACATCTTCATTGTATTACCATTCTTCCATGGGGTGTCCGTTTCGAAAGTTACCCAACTCGGTAAGGGGACCTTTCACCCTCCTCTATTTAAAAGACTTATTTTGTTATGTCTTTTAATTACATAATATTATGTTGGTATATGTTCTTATATATCCTCATTTATGTAAATTTTATGTCCAAGTGATGAGATACCATTTTCCCTCTCATCAACTCATTTTCTTAATTTTAAAGTGACGTCGTTAGGCTGTCAGATTTCTGTAAGGGAACTTCTTAACCCACTTTCAATTCATTGGGTTAAACATCTACATCTTGATTTTATTATCACAAGATTATGTGTGGAATATCTATGTTGTAATTTCCACAATCCTTTGTGTAGATGTACTATTTCTACACATAATCATCTAATTGATAAATTCTTACGAACTTGTATGGGAAATCATAAGTCAATCTGATTTCATTGAGTTAAATATCTATGTTATTGGTTTTATTTTTCCAAGATTATGTGTGAATGACCTATGACTGTTTCACACTTAATATCCACTTATAATGTGTGTATTTAAATTTATCACACATAATTATGTGATAGATTTATCCTTAATTTAAGGTTACCATCTTTATAATGGATTTCATCTAAATTTACTTTTCCATTGAGACATCATTGTTGTTATGCACCAATTAACTCTAATATGGTGTGTAAATTGTCCTTTGACATATTATATCATGAATCCAATTATTATCATGATATTATAATGTTTGGATTAAATTTTATTCCACAATTATTTGTATTCAAGAGCCTCTCATTTTGTTAAAAACTCTTAAAAAATTATCTTTTGAAATGTTTTAATGATTCATTATTCTAAATCTTTATCATTAATGTCCATGTTTTCAAAATGGGTTTCAGTATTCATTTATATGGACATTATTGTTTTAAGATTATAATTCCATTAAAATCTTCAAAGTGGTATGGGACACTTTGATTCAAAAATCTATTTTAAATGGTTTTTGAAAATGGATTGATTAATTCAATATCATGGAATTACTTATTGTTATTAAAAATGAAATTTTGTTATTGAAATGTTTATATTTTCAAGATTTTATGTGTAATGATGGTACTTGGACATTTTATGGGTGGTTACATGGTAAACCATATGACGGGTTGTGATTTGAATACCGGGATGGGTGGTTACGTTATATCCTCCAAAGCATTGGGTATGGAAGTCGGACGTATGACTATTCGATTAAGTATGTGTGGAAGTCGACCGTATGGTTATTACATTAATGTATTTTTATGTCCCAAGTTACCATTACATGTGATGTGTTTTTTATATGCCTTTAATGGTAATCTTTTGGTTACAAAAGGGTATGTAATGGTCTTTTATTTAGTGAAGAGTTTTTACTACTTCATAAAGGTGAAAAGTATTACATTGGTAAAGTATTCATGGTTTACTTGTTGTTTTGAAAAACTAATAGTTTTCCTTCATTGTGTATCCTTTACTGGGATTTTTATGCCCATCCCAAGTTTTTGAAATGTTTTCCACAAGACTTAATGATGAACAGGGTCAAGGATGGGATCATGGAAAGACATGCGATCTAAAACATGGAACTAGACATGTTTCTTTTTAAGAGTTTTTATTTTATGGAAACTTATCAGAAGAGTATACTTTGTAATCTTTCGAGATGTAATAGTTATGACCTAATTCTCTAAAACTCTAAACATGTAAAGATCCTCTATGTGAATTATTCATTTAATTCATGATTATGTAATGTTTTAAGGCTAGGTCCTTATACATACATTTCTAGTCCTTCCTTCTTGATTAGACATAATCCTCAGCCCATACAGTGACAACAACTAACTGAAGGGAGGCTCAGGAACCAGAGTACAATGGTTGAACAAGAAGGGTGTGAGTATAAAACTCAGTAGGGCACCAATAATACAATCCCATATATATAATGTAATATGCAGTGTATGTAAATTTTATATACACATAAGGATTACAATAATAATAATAATTACTAGAATAATAAATATAAATAAATACATAAATAAAATAAACTATTGTTGATCCTTGGGTTCGTTATCCCTATCAACCATATCTACATTAGCCTATTCAAAAATTTCTCTGAACCAGGTGTCATATGTTTATATATATATTAATGCGAATATATAACCCATTAATTAGAAATAAATAAATATATATATATTATTTATATGACCAATAACATAAGCAAAATAACCCATGGTTGATCATTGGGATTGGAATTCTGATCGAAAAATACCTTCCTCATCCATCACTAAAAAGACTCTGAGAAAGATGATTGGACAAAGGGGATACATTTCTTATACTTTGGATAACCTGTAAATTACTATAATTACTAGAATGATGGATTTTGTGTATTTATATAGAATCCTGTAAAAATGGTACTACATCAACTATGGCCTATGCCGGACGTATCATGTATCAGACCTATGAGGGATAAAACACATGTCTATTGACTAATTCATCCTCTTTAAAGTGCACGAGGTTCATTCATAAGCAATTAATATTATATAGACCTATATGGGACATAAACCAAGTCTATTGACCAATTCTTCCTCTGCGAGTTTATAGAGCACATCTATATCAGAATCTGTATAATATAGACCAATATGGTAAAGAACCTAGGGATAATGACATTGGAACACTATTCGAGTCCCTAGAACACATCCAATGAAAACTCAGCAAAATATAGATCTATATGATCTATGTCTTAGGAATATTCACCGAGGTGTCCTCCTAGAGTCAATAAAGTGTATCTATAGAAATATCAGTAAACAGATCCATACTATCAAGCTTTTCTATTCCATACTAGAACACCCCTCATTGTTACAATACCTTGATAACCATACCTGTCAGTATGTATATAAATTCATATTCCATAAAGTACATATAGTCATCCCTGTCATGCAGCATATCATGTCAGGCTCATCAGCCAAAATCCAAGAATCGCTTTTGGCAATCATAGCTTCATCAATAGTTACCATGTGAAACATAAAATAAAGAGTGATTGTGTACGAACTCTTAGACCCACTACTATTGCAAAAAATGAATTATTTACATGCTCAGGATGGTTTCATGGTGACACTAGATACCATATGTACCTAAACCCAAGACATAAAAACATAGGGTTAGAAAAACATTGGGGCACCCACTATGTCCCCTAGGTTGGTCCACAAGAGAGGCATCCTACCCGAGATCCTTGAGTTATTCACTTAAATGGAGGCATCCAAATTGGGGTATTCTAAGTAAAATAATATGTAAGGTAATCCTTATTTGGTTCCTCATAAGAGTCAAAAAAATGAGGCATACTAAATGAGATCCTCTAGGATATATCATACATGTAGGCATCCCACATGGGACCCTCAGCCTCAGTGATAAGTAAAAGACTGAAACTATAGTACATGGGATATTAGGGACCCCTGTTTTTCATCTATTTAATTACAAAATTAAATAATTTAATTTTACAATTAGTTAGAGTAAAATTAAATAGGGGAATATCCCTTAAGGGAATGACCAATCATATGAGTACTACATATTTATTCATAAATATTATATGGAAGGTATGATGTACCACCTGCATTTAAGAAGCTTTAACCCTTTATAATACAGTCACAATAGGTTCATCCAATCTCAATGTGTTACAATCAATGACAAACCATATTCCAAATCCCTAGCTAATATTTGGAATGTAAACATAATCCCAAACATCAATTTTAGCTTTAAAAAATTAAATATAAAATAAAAACCAAATTGGAACAAAATGTGATAAGTCACCTGATTCCTATATCTCAATTAAAATATAAGAATCTATGAGAAAAAGGTATCTAGGGTTACCCTTACAAAACTCACAAGAAAATAACTAAAAATGACATCCAAAAATTTATTCAATTAAATTAATATAGGATAAAACTCTAAAAAATATAACAAAGGAATACATCATTGAAACAGTATGTGTCCAAGAATATATAGAATCTTGGTTCATCCTCTTCCTAGGTATATAAAAACACATATCATAGATATCTGAGCCCACCATGATCTAGTAGAATCAAGATTTAAATATATAATCAAAGAATCTAAAATTGGGAATTAAGGGAGGAGGAAACCTAGGAAGCTGACTGGAGGACAAAATCATACCATAAAATTCTATGAAAGGCCATAAAAACACACCCTTGTTGTGGGTTTAAGAGAGTAAGAAAAGTAGGGTGCTACATGGGTCACCTGAGGGAGAAAGGGGAAGGAAATTGGGGTAAAAACTTCCTTTTGTGTGTGTGGGGGGGGGGTAAATAGTTATTTTCCCCTTTTATTGAGTTTCAAATATTGGCCATATGGTTTGATAAAATATGTGACAACTATTTCATTCGAAATTCCTGGGGCCCTTATCCCACAAGGTTGTGGAACATAGTGTAATAGACCATAATAAGACTTGGTGCCTCTACTATCTAGAATACACACCACCTTTCACTGTTGCAGCACATAGTTAGTCAAACTATGCGACAATAGTGTGTCGTGTTTGTAGAAAATTGGAGACACCCTTCATAGTTTCCTCTTTCCTACCACACATTTTCACAAACTATGACCCTTTACAAAATGGTCCTCATGGTTAGGCTTCATAGTTAGCACTAACCATAAACCATGATCAATACCTTTAATCAAATTAGATTCAGACCACAAACCCAAAGGATTTTCTTGAAACATCTGAGATATAAACCAAACATCATTTCTTATATAAAAACATTATTTATAGACAGTCCAATATTTTAATTCATATTCCAAATCCATAATAAATATTTGATCCATCATATAACTAAAAATTCAAAAATTGTTGAGAAATTTATAACATGAATAAACATGGGATCTTACAGCCTCTCCACTATGAAACTTATCATCTTGGAGAGGCCTTGAACGGACTCAAAAAATGTCCAACCTACTTTAGTCATTAATTTATTTCAATGGTTGTGTTTCAATTTTGAATTCCCAATTCTCTTTCAAGAACTAATTTTCTCACGAAAACACAATCCAATGGTCATAACTTCTGAAGAAACATTGAGAAGACGCATACTTGATCTCATAGAATATGACACATGATCATGTCATCATATTTCCCCTAAATTGGCCTATTTTTATTCCCAAAATAGGTTATATATTTCACTTCCAATTCTGATATACTATTCATCCATAGTTAGAATAACCTAAAGAGACACTCCCTTAGTATCCTAACATTTCTTCTAAAAAGTTTCTAATATTTTTTATTCCAATAACAGATGAGGATAAATCCTTTGATCCTTAATTATATCTATTGGATGAAATCCTATAGGATAAAGTCAACCAGATCATTCCATCTTTTCCTTAAAAATTCTAGACCAACTTCCAGTCTTCACCCCATCTCATCCCAACAGTGTCTATGACGCAGTTCCCAACTAACTACATTTAACGTTATTAATGAATTCAAGTTTAACAACCTCAAAATAAATATTCTATAAAATGATTAGGTCCTCCAGGAAAAATTCTTCCTAATATCTATCCTGATGACTCTATCATAAGGCACACTAAAATCATTCCAAACACACCCACCGAATCTCATAACAAAGTACCAGTGACATTTTAAGATGAACTAGCTCTTAATCAAATTTTCATCACTCTATATCATAAGCTTAATTATGTAATCGATCCAAAATAATAGGATATTCATAAGATACTGTAGTATTAATACCTACACAAAAAACACCCAAGTCCATATTTTAATTTTTACCTGTTATTTACTAAAATATAGTTCTATACATTGATCTATTTATTTAATGGAATATGAGAGCCAAAATGATCATCTAACAACTAGTCTCAATATCACACAACCCTTCTCACATGAGGGTCACCCACTAGTGAATTAAATCCCACTCCCCGCCTTAGGATCAACATTTTCATCGCTGTTATGAAATGAATACCCAATCACCACATCCTATACCATGTCACTCTTAGACATAATAGTAGTCATGGCATATAACCATCTCATCTCGAGCATAACATATATTCCACCCCAAATCATTCCCACTTCCTTATATTAGTTAAATTTGTGGTTATAAAATTTTAAAAAAAATTATGCTATCCACCACCAAATAACCAATTGTGTACTATACACTATCTTGCATACTTTTAAACCACTCCTCGAGCAAACATCCAAGGATTTTTTCATCCAGCCACAATAGATATTTTGGTATACCCATGTGGAGTCAACACTTTCTCACTGTACATACGAATATGTGAAGATATTGGGAATGATCTCCACTATCTAAGAGTATAATAATATTATTATCTTAGGTGCGTATAGCTCATACAAATCCATGATCCCATCTAACCAATATATCCTTTCTGTATCCAACTCCTAGAACCGTATCTCTAGAAAACGTGATTCTAGGTCCAAACAAAGGATAAATACATCATGACACAATATTTATTATCTTTATATACTCTACCATTGAGCTATATTCCTCATAAGTAATAACTTCCAAGAAAACAGGCCTAAATAATTTCTTTTAAACCATTGTTCCTCGACTCGTACACAACATCTCACCACTTTACAATATATATAGTACCACATTTATATGATGTGTACCCAAAAACATATGTTATGGGAGTACAATCTTATACCACCAAAAAATCATTTCCAAACTCACACTCCTGCTATTTTTCCAAAACAAGGACATGTTAATCATGTTATGAGACACCTCGTTCTCATTAAGCCTAAAGCTCCCTTGGAACTCCTCTTCAAAATCGGGAACCTCACCTATGCCAAGATTTACATCCAAAACCTTCTATGACACAACATTTTTTCATCCATGATTGGCTACTCACACTCTAAAAATATGCTATAAATATTCCATTAGTCAATAGGGGCTGACCCCTAAATAGTCATTCCCATAAAAGTTATTCTTGATACACAAGCTCCTAATGTTCATCCTTTGAAACAAAAGCCATCATCATCCCTATTTCTAAAATTCTATGAACTTCTTGTCCATTGTTCACAATAAGAGTGTTCTTCCAATATTTCTACCTTAAAGGGATCCATAATCCTTGGAAAACCACTATCGCAGGTTGTCGTTGATCATGATAAAAGTTGACCTAAATGGTTCTGAGTCACAACTAAGGGACTTTAGTTCAACCAACTAGCCCTATGATCAAGTATCATTAGAGATTCACTAGAAAAAAACAACTTATCCCCAAGATCAATCATCTCAGAAAGGTAATATCTCATGGGGATTCATCCACACATTCATCTCAAATCAAGGAATCTATTGTGATCAATGAATATCTCTAAAATAAGCAACGGAAAAATTAACATGTGAGGGTCAAATACTCTCTAGTGTCAACCTACTAGGGACCTAATCCTCACTAAGGATCCAAATAAGTTACCCCCTATAGTGTTGCGATATTACATATAAAATAATAATGAACATTAATTCATCAGGCATATGTATATGGTAACTCCCTGTTGAGGTTCCAGTTCACTATAATCATTTTGGTATCTATTGGAATCGTACAATGTTACCCTACTTGATAACCATAATGATGGTTGGTTAATTATAGTTTCTTTCCAATCTATGCAGGAGAACACTATATTGGTTGTTAATTAAACTTTAGTTGACAAAAACTAAGAATAAAACCCATAATATGGTTCCAAGACTTCGGTATCATGACCTATTGACCTACAAGGTTCACTACACCTCCTTTTCATGAGGACTGAATCATTTGATTCACTTTCTATTGTCTCAACATATATCCACATGACCTTCTATCATAAGAAAATGTATACAAGGTGGAACAATTGAGTAGAATGAAACTAAGAAACTATATGAGAAATCACTATTTAGGTTTTCCCAACACTTTAAGAAAATTTCAATTTCATTAGTAAGATCACACTCCAGAAGTAATATAACATTTTTTACCTATGTTCAAAATATGATGCATGGTATTCCACTTTCTTTTGTTTGAGAAGTGTCAATATTAAACATGGGTCTCTTTACATTGGACCAAGATCCATAAATCCAAAATAAATCATTACATCCACACAATATGTCCATTGATCATAGTGAAAATCCTATAAAAATGTAACATCATAGAAGATAAATGGAAAACCATATCCTGTGAATCCAAGAACTCATACCAATATTTGTGTTCTTGATACACTAGAATGATATCCATCATAGTTTCTAACACATTACTAATACTCCCATCTACCATATCCGAAATAGAAAAAAACATGAAATTGAATCCTCCAATACCAATTTGTAACATCCCAACATATATAACCTAAATTTGTGCATTGAGCTAGTTTTCCAGAAGAACATAAGCACACCTCCCCATTTGACCGAGGCTACTGAATAAATGAGAGGGCCTAGGGTGTAATAGTGGTAAGACTATGCAAACATATTCGAGTAATATAATAAAATAAATAACCAAATAGAATCCATATCAGTTAGAAACAAACTATAGAAGTAATAAATATAAATATACAATAATAAATAATTAAATTTTGTAAATTAATGAATGGAAATGTCATAAAAACTATAATGATCTTCCATTGGTCTTATTTCATACACAAGAGTAAATAAAATAAATAGAAACAAATGTACAAGGAGCAACAATGAACACCATGCTATAAAACATAACATATATCTACAAACATGTCCAATAAACCATTGTCTATCAGTCCTGGGACTTATCCCATCTCGTTCCTACAACCAAGAGAACATTTTATTAGGTACCCCATTACAATGGAAACCTTAGTAGGATTTCAGTACAATACTCAGTATGACACCACCAACATAGTCCCATACATATCCAGTAAAATGTAGTGTTAGTAAATGTGAGATATCAATGAGGATTATGACAATATTAATAGTAATAATAACTAAAACAATAAATATAATCTAATACATAACTTAAATAAACCATAGTCGATCATTTGGTTCATGATCCTGACAAACCATACCTACATCAGTCTAATCCAACATATCTCTGAAAAAAAAATTCATCATACACACACACATAGATATATATATATATACATATCTATTTCTGTATGTTTGTTACTATGTATATATATCCCAATCAATATATATATATATATATATACGATTAATATGATAAATAACTTAAATAAAACAACCAACAACCAATCCTTTGTTTTGAAATCCGGATAGAGAAATACCTACTTCATCTAGTTGTAGAAAAGTCACTGAGCAAGATACATAACCTTGATAGATACATTTCCTATCCCTAATATCACACGTAATCATCTATAGTCACTATAATTAAAGATTTCATCAACATATGGGAAATCATTAAATATGGAACCACCTTAATTGTGGCATATGCTAGATATATCATGTATCAGAAGTAGGATTTCCATGACCAAGAGTTATTGTTGAAGAGGTATTATTCAATTTAATGGAGAAAAGCCATATAAAAGCAATATAATATAGACTTACATGGCCTAGGACCCAAGTCCATTGACCATTGAGTCTTCAATGAGTCATTGGAGTGATTCTATAACAAACTAGGTATAATATACAACTTCATGGGCCACAAACCAAGGCCACTGACGAAGGAATCCTCTTTGAGTCTATGTAGTTCATTCATAGAAAATTTGATATAATATACCCTTACATGGTTTAGGACCCTGGTCTATTGACCAAGCAATCATCATCGATTCCACATAGTACATCCATAGAAAACTTGATAAATGATGTCATTTAATCCATTGTTGTCAGTGTCATAACACAATACCCCTCATCAGTGCCATACCGTCATATACATATCCATCAAAAGGGATTAGAATTAGGATCCTAAGAAGTACATCTGCATATCCATTTTACACACTGTATCACCTCAGGATTATTGGCTACAAACTATGAAGCACCTTTAGAAATCATAGTTGTTTAAATAGTACTCATGTGTAGCATAAAAGAAAGGGTGAGGGTGTTCAGATGTCTAGACCCCCAGTACTTCCATAGATTCTCGGCTTACAGGATATAAGGGTTCTAGGTATTACCTTATACCATCTCTACACATAACCATTACATATAGGCTCGAGATTTTTCAAACATTATGGCGCCCACTGGGTCCCCTATATCAGTTATCAAGAGAAGAATCCTTCCTGGTATCCTCTGGGATCTCATGATTATAGAGGAATCCCTCATGGGATACTCTAAGTTAAAACCCAAGTAAGGGAATCCAGCATAGGATAATCATTAGGAATTATAAAATTATGACATCCTGTAGGGGATTCTTTATGTCAGATCATATACAGAGGAATACCACAAGGGACCCTTGACCTCATAGATAAGTCAAAGTACAAAACTAAATCATTTTGGTTTTTAGTGACCCCTGGTGTTCATCCAAATAATTACCAAATTAAATAATTTTATTTAATATTTTATTAGGGTAAATATAAATAGTGGTATTCTCTATTATGGTAAATCCCAAGCATACTCTTACTACATTTACATGCATAAATAATATTGGGATGCTTTGAAAGACCACCCACCTTTAGGCATATTTTACCATTTACAGTTAGATTTCAGTAGATTCATCCAAGATCTCTGCTATTCAATCCATGATTCATCGAATTATAAATAACTGGATAACATATGGTAGGTTAATATAGTCTCTAACATCAATTATTCCATTAAAAGTATAAATATAAAAATAAAAACCAAAGAGGCACAACACGAGATAACTCAATAGATGTCTTTCACTCAATGAAAATATATGAAACTACAAGAAAATGGTATCTACGGTTCCCCCAACACAACACCAAAGAAAATATCTGACCCATTGATTCAACACATTTATTAAATAAAAATTATTTAGTTTAAAACTCTATATAAAATTACATCTAAGGTATACCTTATCAAAATATAATGTGACTAAGTATATACATCCTCTTATGTCTTCATCTTATAAATCATGTCAAATTAATTATCATTATTTTTGGATTAAACAAGACTCCAATAGAATCAGGATTGAAATATATTACCAAAGAAACCAAAATAGATAACGAATGGAGGAGGAAACATGGGAATCTTATTAAATGATAAATCATACCTCATAATTATATGAAATTCCATTAAAAACCACAGTGATGGAATATTGAGAGAGTAAGGATACAATAGAGCCACCCGAGATGCATAAGGGACGAAGGGAAAGGAAAGTGGTGTAAACCACTTTTAGGTAAAAATAGAGAAAATAGATGTTTTCCACTTTTAATGTTCCACACAGTTTTCCAAACTATGCGCCGATCATGTGGTTCGAACTGTATTGGCCATTCATATCATATGGATTTAGTGACTTGTTTATCCAAATATGTTCCAACCATAGACCTCTACAATTAGAGACTCACTCTACCTCACACGACCATAGTTCATGATTATTCAAACCATGCACCAACTATGTTTCATATTTGTAGAAAATTCAAAACCCATGTATGGTTTCCTCTGGATTGTTGTACGATTTCCCAAAACATACTCTTGTACAAAATGGTCCATAAATTTATGTAGTATGATTAGAACTAACCATCCACCAACCAAGTGCCATGAGATATACATTTTTAAATCATCTGATTTAGGCCCTAAACCATTGGGACACTCCATAATCATTTGAGCTACAAAATAGGCCTCATTCCATGTCTAAATCATTATTTAGAGGCCATCAAACATTAAAATTAAAATCTATGATCATTATATGACCCATAATTTAAATGAAAATTAAAAATCCCAAAAAACATTCCAACTCAAAAATACATAAGATCTTACACTTGAACTATTATTTTCTGGAATAAATATAATGAAGATAATTCCCGATTCTAGTATTGGTGTATCATGCCCATTCTATGAAAATGTATTTCCTGCCATGATGAAAGTCTTGAGTAAGTGATTTAAAAGGTTTATGTTATAAATATGATTGTTATATTCTGATAAAATCCATGGTGGAATGAATTATTTTAGTGTATCTATAATTTGAATGATTGTTACACAAGATTACATGTGTCCACACCATGTTCATGCTGATGCCGAGAAAAACGAGTTTCTTTTACCATGAAGAAACATGTCACATCATGAATTGAAAAAATATCATATAATTTTTTATTTAGAATAACATGTCAAATTGTGGTGAGGATAGTCCCATTATGAGGTATCCCATTTTACACTAACATGGTTTCATTAACTAATTTAAAAGTGGTTGAAAAGGAATAAGAAGTTGATAATAAATTATATAAATAATATACTGTTATTCCATAATGTATGAAATCATTACCCAATTAAAAATATTGTTCCAATAACAGAATAAGAAGTTAGATAAGTATAATTGAATTTGAAAATAATATAATATCATTTGATGGATGTTGGTTGTTCTAATTTTTATGCAAAATTAGAATTTGATCATGAATAATATTTTGTTGTTGTGTGAGATAACCACATATGGTCTAACCTTAATGATATGAGGAGAGTATTATTAAATGTATTAAAATTTAGAATTACTATTACATATTATTAGAGACTAGTTTATTAAATTATTATATAGAGTGTGTTTTTAGAAGAGTATTTGATGCGTTGTTCTTACCAAAGTGGAATAGAATACTTTCTATAGTGAAATTAGAAGAAAAATAAGTGAATATTTGCACAATAGTTGGGGTTTGAACATCACAATTATAACATGTGGTGAAGAAGTAGCAAGATAAAAATATTTCTATATATGAAGAATTGTGAGGTAATTATAACATTGTTTGGATAAAATCATTGGATGAAGAAGGATAATAACTAACTCAACATTACAAGATCGTGATGATTTTTTATTGGGCTTTTTGGAAGAAATAAAAGTTATTGTATTAAATTATTATGTAATGGATATTCCGTACTATTTTTAATTTTTATGATTAATATAGTGGATTTTATGGGCTCATGTGAGTTTGGATCATTCCATGTATTGAATATTATTACTGAGTAATGAACTATGTATGTCGAGTATCCTAGGTTTGTTTGTTTCCTCGATGTCTCTGGTTTAAATAAAAATATCACTGACACTAATATCTGGGGAAGGTTGTTTTTTAAAAAATATATTAAACATAATTAAATTTATTATGGTTAAATGATTCTTTCCCTACTAAGGGATCCTCAACATGCTTGAGGATACCACATTTTTCATTAATGCAGTCCTGGTTCCATCTAATTATTATAGAATTTTATGTTTTTTATTGTGAATTTTTTGGACCTCAATATTTGTTTGAGTTTGTTTAAGAATGTCTATGTCTGTAGTTGAGAAATTTGACTATAAGTTTTTGTTGTTAATATGGATAACATGAATTTTGTGAACTAAAAGGGGATTCATGAGTTTTATGGGATGAATTATTATATATGGAAGTATTGGATTTAACCATATATTTTATTTATAAATCTGATTTATTATAGGTTTCAATAGATGATTTTATTCCTCAGGATGAATGTACTTCTATGACAATAGTAGATAAGATGAATTTATAAAATTATTTTCATGATTAATTTTCCATCTTTTCATATCTTCAAAATATGTAGTCTCTCATGTTTAAAGGGATTCATATATTAAAAAACATTCTATATAAGTAGGAAAAAATTTATAAAGGTAATGTGAAATTGAAGCAAGATATGCAATAATTATAGATATTTTGAAACAAAAATATCACTATTCGTTATGATGAATTGGTTTATTACTTCTTCCATGGAGTTAATGAAATTGGGATAAAAAATATGGGTTTTTGTGAGCTTATTATGGATTCAATAGTATTAAAAATGATTATAGGTACATTTCTAGATATTTTAGATGCGAAGGTTTTGCTAATCAAATTCTAAGATCCAGATACCCTTCTATTGGATTCCCTTTATAGAATTGTTATTTATATGAAACATGAAAGGGATGTTTTTGAAGAATGATTCTATGTCTGAGAAAAAAATATTCAAAAAATATTCAAATAAATATAATAGAAGGAGATAATTTTATGTTGATGAGTAATATTTATATTTTGATGAACATATTTATGGGAAGTTAAAAAAATAATTTCTCCCATCTCAATAAGTATCTATAAAGAAAATGGTAAATTTCATCGCATGTAACCTTTGATGTTTTTAAACTATTTAGGTATGGAAATTATTGAAAATATTTGTCCAAACATATAATAATAATATGATTGTGATTATGAAGATGATAATCAATGAAAATCATTGAAAAATAAATAATCAAAGTATTGTTCTAAGGGGAAATTTAAGAATTTATTTAAATTAAAGTAGTGAAACTTGTTATATAAGTGTGGATGTGGTGAAAATTGTGAGTATAAGGAAGATTATGAATCATCAAATGAATATAGTGAATGAGTTTTAATTGAAAATTTTAATAATGGTGAATTAACATGTAAAGAGAGAATAAAAAATGAGAGTGAGGAAGAGTAAAAAATTACAAAGTCACAACCCATATTTATTCCAAAATTTCATTTTTAAAAACGATTTGATTTTATAACTTTTTTGATGATTTTTTAGATTTATTGTTTTAGAGAATGAGTTCATAAATCTATCATAAAAACCGATACATTATATGTTGGAAAATTTATCTTTTTATCTACATTTTCGAAAATAAATTTTTTAAAAATAAAACAGGTTTATTTTCATGATAAATATATATGATTTTAAACATGACTTTTTATTTATCCAAAATCATCCATAAACCTAATAAACGAAATTTAAAACATTGAATGAGCACAAGAATATACATAAAGGATATATAAAAATAATTAGAGAAACTTCATTTTCCATTTTAAAACAATGAGTTCATAAATTAGAGTTTTCCATTAACATGATAAACATTGTGTTAAAATAATAATTTACTTATTCATGAAATAATATATACTATCCAAAGTATTTCCAATAAAATTTTATAAGAAACCATAATGGATAAATCATTTTCATGAGGGTTTCTTATAAAAATAAAATAATATATGAAATTTTTTATCTAAAAACACAACTTTTACCCTAAAGGGAATAATCATTCCATTAAAACAAAAGATCATTTTCATGCATCTTTACGTGAAATAATCCTAATGAAAAATAAATATAAATCATTTAAACTCATGGGGGTTCCAGGGGATATCATATTCATAGAACCCTTATAAGAACCCTTAAAAGTGGAATAGTCAATATGGTCAACTACCAACATAATTCTCTGGAGAACATAATCATTACTCCATTAATTAGAGAGTTATAACAGGATCAACCATCATTATGAGTAATATCAGCCTCACCAGTTATACAAAATCTATGGACTATAACATACATAAAACACATAAAAGTTATCATTTACATCTTTAAAATCATAAAAATATACTTTCAAAAACATAAGAAAAACATATACAGTTATTTATATATCACATTCCATTAAATCATAATTATTTAAAAATAATTCCCAATGAAATGGGAATTTGGATTTTCCTTTTAAGTTATAATAGAATTTTATAATGGAATCAAAAACATCAAATAAATATTATGGTGGTAGGAAAAAAAATTATACTATATACGTTAATATAGAACATTCCAATTTCTTTAGTAAAGAATGTTAAAATATTCAATAAAAATATTATTTTTTAAAACATATGAAAGAAATTAATAAAGGTAACTAAAATTTCATTTTAAATTCATTTATAACCATATAAATACATCCATAATATATTTTTAATAATATTGATATAGAAGAGAAAATTTTATAAAATAAATTTTTATAATATTCAAAATAATAGTTTTTAAGGTAAAATGTCTTTTATTTCGAGTCTGACTCATCACATCTGTTCTTTATCTTTCTGAATAACAAAATTATGATAATTATTTACTTCCCTAAAAAACGTGTTTCATGTTAATTATTCAATTTAATATTTATTACCATGTTATATAAAATTAAATAATGGATTATGTTCTATCGTATATTGTGATGATATTTGGTTTATATGTTCATAATGAATTTAGTATGTTGAATTTGGTTAAAGAATTCATTATTATGTCACATAAAAATAATAATGATATAATTACTATTATTATATATTAATTAAAATTTTAATAACAATTTTGAAACATGGTTATTGAAAATGAACTAAATTATATTCATTGAGACGGTATGTCATACGTACACATAAGTAATATTTATATTTTTCAATGAATGTTATGGAAATAAGATAAGTATTATTATATACATGTATAATTATTTTTAAATTATAAATTTCATATTATTTATTAAATATCACGTATATATATTAAAAATTTGATATGGTTAGGAATAATGAATCACAAATCTTTGTGTATGTGGTAATCCACACATACACATGAACAACATGATGATATTTTTTAATGGATAGAATGGTAAGAAAACATATGCTATATTATTTTTTAGAATGATATTATGTAATTAATTTCATATGTATACATAAAATCCTTAATTTTAAATAGATGTGATAGGTGGTGATGGAAAATGGGACACATCCATACCTGGAGGTGGTGGTCCACATGTACGAATGGACGATGTTTTCTAAAACACCCCTGAGATTTTTTGAATTATTATTTTTCAAATTAACTTAATAATTTTGATATTTTTCATTTCATGTGACAATGGATATAGTTATATATTTACATATATTTAAAAACTAATTCAAAAATTCATTTCAAATGACACCAACATTGATTGAGATACATTCAATACTGAAATGGCTTCAGGTAGAAGCAACACCAACTTGGAATTCACTACACGCAACACCAACTTGGAATATGTTACATGCAATACTGAGTTTCTAAAAAACATCATTTTATTTTTATAATTATTTAAATGAGTTAGGTATAACGTATATATTAAAAAATAGTAATATAAATAGTAATACTAACTTTGAAAATATTTTTATAACGTTTTTATATAAATAAAACATATTTATAATGATTTTTTTGTAAAGTCTTTATATATTTAAAAATATATTTTTAAAGAATGAACTACTTTTCAAGACCTTCTATGACAACAAAAAAAATTAATTTTAGACACATAGAAATTAAATATGATAATAAAAATATCAATTATGATTTTATAATAAAAATATTAGCATATGGTTATGTTTTTGGATTTTTTTGAGAAACATCATTTCTAGATGAACAGTTATAAATATTTCATTTTAGTTAATCACTACCTTTTCATTGAAATAGTTATTAATGTTAAATTTTATATTAAATTTTTTTTGATGTCAAATTATAAAATCATAAATATATTAATAAAATTTTGGATATTGTAATTAATTTCATTTTGGAATTGAATATAAAAACATAACAAACATTGAATCCTTTTTCTACTTTAATACCCCATTAATCTGTCTCGTCTACAGGATTGGTGTTAATCATAATTTTTCCTCTTATTTAAAAGGAATTTTGAAAAATAAATAGACACCATTATATTAAGAATAATTGTAATGTTTTTATAATATCATGTTAATTTTTGATGAAAAATATTAGTAAAATTGAATAAAATTAATCACATCTATTAAGGTCAAATTAAGCTTAATTATGGACATAAATTTATTCTTAGAGGACTAAATGACCTATCAAATTTTAGAAAACCAGTTTTAAGGACATATATCATCTTTAATCCTTAAATAATTGATTTTTGTTGATTTTTTTATAAATATTTTAGGTAAAACATGTGTATGAGAAACATTTTTCAAAACAATTCCTTGTGAGTCCTTTTCCTTCCCTATAAACGGACACCACCTCTCCCACCTCTTAATGCCTATAAAACATATTTTTTTATTCCATGATCTTCTCAATAAACTTCTAAAAATCCCTACCACCCCCCTATAATCCAATCATTGGTCATAATGATTCCCCATTAATCGTTTTGGCATAAACCAAAATGAGTTACCTGATTTAGAGGTAACCTCTTCTCTCAAGCTCATTTCTTTTATTTTCCTTATCCACTCACCCACTCTCATTATTACATTATTTAATATCAACATAATTATCATCAATATATTATTATGTTGATATTATATGTTTTATACCCACACTTACACACACATCCATCTAATGGAAAAATAACATGCTTTTTATATGTATCGAAAACAACCACCTCACTAAACGACGATAGTTTATTTTTTCCTTTACCACCTATCATGATGGAAAATATGATGGAAAATGTATTTATATATTTTATATATTATATTTATAATTCATTTATTATTATTTATTCCCTTTATAACACATATATTGTTAATTTTCATTTAATGTAAATTTGATAATTTTGTTTGAGGATGTGTGGACTACCACCCTCTCAAAGCGATGTGGCGCATTCCCACACTAATGGAGTGTATTATGTATGGGTTTAGGGAACTTATATGGTATATATGATATAATAATTCTACTAGGATAATTATATATATTCATATTCAAACATATATCTCATATACTTTGTTTCTTTTAAATCGTCAATAAAAAATTTGAACAGCTTTCATCCGTATGTTCGACTAAACATCTCCATGAAGAGTGTATCCCTGTTCATACTTATATATATTATATATGATTTTAATACAAATATAAGGAATATAAATTATATTTATATCATTTTTTACATTCTTAAAATCCTGATATAATCATAATGATATAATATATTAGAAATTAAGACACAAGTGGAAAACAAAGATAACATTACATGAAGCGTAACCATAACATGAAATTGATTACAAGAGGAAAATATAAATTTATAATAAATCCATATATGTTATTAGATATAATAATATGGTTCTTTAAAATATATATAATAATAATATATTTTTTATATAGGAGTTTTGAACGAGTACGATGAGAGTAAAGACACACGGTAAGGGAATTTAATCTCACTTTTTATTTCAATGAGATTCATGATTTATTCACCACCCATTGATTTTTTGTGGCATGTATATTTCCCATGCATGTATTATATTAATATTATATTTAATTCATTAGTATTTACAGATCGATTTGATTATATTTTTTTCTTTAGTGACAATGTTTCAAAAGTTACCAATTCGATAAAATGATTTTTTATCAATTTTTTTTCTTTCAGACACATGTCAAGTTATACAAATATATTTTTCGACGAGGTGTATATAGTGAAATTGAAATATTATACCATGAATAAATTTATATTTATTATATATTAATCTTTATTTTATTTAATTCCAATAATTTCAAAGTATGGTTCAAGGTTAAAAGTTTCAAGAGTTTATTGAAACAATTACATCACTTTTCATAATTGATTATGATTATGTTTACCTTAATTAAATGATACAATCCATCTATCAAGAAAACTCGTTAATTTTTTTATCCTCTGTTTTTTTATGATATATTAATATATTGGTACTTTTTCTTCACTCTTTGGTATATAACATTGTTAATAATGTGTTTTTATGGATGTTTGAATTTTCCACTCTCTTCGATCATAAATCTGAGATCCTTCAAAAATATTGTTTTCTAAAAAGGGTTTCCAATAAAATTCCATTATTCTCCTTTAATCAATAAAATTCATTATTTAACTTTTTTTACAAATTTTTTCAATAGAATAATATCATCACATTCACAATAAGGAAATTTTCTTACGTTAATACCATTTAAAAGGAATATTCATTTTACCTCATACAGTATGTAAAAATTTTCTTGGAATTATTTTTTTTAAGATTCATTTCCATGTTTAAAGGATAATTTTAAGATACTTTTTTTAAAATTAATTTTCCTGGAAATTTGTTTTCATTGAAATTAATTATTCATTCTTATGTTTTCAAGTTATAATTCTTTGGAATATTTTTCATTTTATTAATTTTTTCAAAGTGTTTGTAATGATTTTTATTGGAAATGCTTGGAAGATTATTCTATACATTTTCAAGGATTTTTTTTTCAAAATGATCCAGACTATTCTTTATATTTTTTCAACATATTTACAATGAAAATGATTTTAAAATGGTTTTATTCATTAAAAATCCCTTTTTAGAGAAGAAATGTTCTTTTCCTTGAAAATGATTTTGAAGGAAATTTCAATAAAATTTTAAATATAATATGACAACATTTGATGTTACTCATGCATTTCAATAAATTATATAAAGGTTTGATTTATATTACTTCTCGGAGTGGGTTGTTCTATATATCATGGTATTCATGAATCCCTTTTATCTTTTGTGGGTTATATGTTTATGAAACTTATTTCTCTTTCATTGGTTATAGGTTCATAAAATACATTTCACATCCATGAGTTATATTCTTTTAAATACATTTTGGGTTTAAAGTTATTATTTTGTTAAATAATTAGAGAACTCATCTATTTTCCATAGGTTTTGATATAATGAAATGTTAATGACACACATTTTATTTCATGGGTAATGATTGATGTTTATGAAACCCTTCTTTTTTAATGGGTCATGATAAGTTGAATGTTTTATTTTCTTGTGGTAAATGTTTTAATGATTTTTTTATGTGAGGAGTGGGACCTATATCTCCCTCAAATGCAATGGGTATTGATAAATGTTTTGTGAGATCAAAGGGTAAATAGGATGGAATCCCAAGCATGAAATAATACATTATACGGGAGCACATCCCATACCTTAAAGAAGATGGTATATTGATGGACATCCCAAGAATGAAACAAGAGGGTACAAGAGAGGACATCCCATGTCGAAAAAAGTGGGAAGACAATAGGACATCACACTCCCAAAACAAGATGTTATATAGGAGTACATCCCAATACCGAAACTAGAGGGTACACATGAGGAAATACCAAGCCCATTACAAGTGGGTACATGAGAGGAAATCCTAATCCTGAAATAAGAAGGTATAAGAGAGGGAATCCCAATCCCAAAGAAGGTAAACAAGTGACTAGCCCAAGCCAAAAACTTTATAATGGTCTTGGAATGCAGCCTTGACATATGGTTATTATATGCTTTTGTGTTTTCTATAATTCCATGTTTTATTCCTATGTTATGATTTTATGGATTATGCTCCATATTCCCTTTTGATTCATGACTTATTAACATACTACCTATATTATAATATCTAATATGCATGGTATGATCTTAAAATTTTATGCTTAAGTTACATACACTTTGGTTTATGTTATTCTTACACATTTCCTCTATTTACCCTTGTTGAGCATATGATCTCACCTATTTCTTCTATTTATATTCCCTAGGTTATGAAGAAAGATTTTAGGTAGAAGTACTAAAGGTGGAGAACTTTTTAGGGGATGTTGAAGACCTTTCACCAGGATATAATATTTTTTTCCCATGTTTCCAAATACACTAATATATTATGGACCTCAGTCATGTATTTATTTAAAGAATTGAAAATTCATCTAAAATGTTGAAATATCCATGTATCTAAATCCTGTGTCACTATAATTGGTATGAGAGGAATGGTTTATTCAAAATTTGGAATATAGGATGATAAAACATTAGTGAAATACCTAGGTATGTTTATAAGGATATGTCTACGGACTTATCTATGGATAAGTATAAGGATGAATTAACATTTATGAAATTTTCCATGAATTTTGATAAAGGAAAGAGTAAGTGATTTCTAAGAAATACATCTATGTCTTGATAATAAAAGTGGATGTGGATCCGAAACAGATGTACTGAGGGGTAACAAATTTGAAAGTATGTTCTTAGCCTGACTCAGGGTAATCTTGTAAACGAAAAATTGACCTTGTGGAACACCTTGTTTAACTATAAAAAGGAATGTCCTTTGGGAATTCACAAACTCTTCATGAACCAAAATGAAGTATTTAAATATGTGATAGATATGAAAAACCTATGATAAACCTACGGTTTCATAAATTATGTAAGGTGTCATACTTTGGACATCTTATAAGTGACTATTCATGAATATTTAGTTCCTCTCTATCATAATTGTTTCTTTCTCTATGATATATAGTTTTACTAAATTGATGGATCCCAAAAGAACTATTCTAATGAGGATTGAAATGGACAATGAAATTATGGATCCCCTATGAAATTGAATATTATGGAATATGGACTGAAAAATATCATTTTTAAAACCAAACAAACTTATCAAGACGTGAATCGTGATAAATTTTCAAAAAACCAAAGGAGGGAACAATGTTTTGTTGAATCCCTTGTAAGGATATTTAAACTATATTTGAGTGGGACAACTGATCCACTAATTCAATGAAATGAATATATACTACTAAAAATTTAATTTTCATTCTCCGTTGTTCTGAATGCAAAAAACTTATTTTGAGAACTTATGACATGGAAGGTGAAGCAAAACAGTGGTGGAAATAATAAATAAAATAAGGAAATAAGATAAAATTGAATCCATGTAATTGGATGAGTTGAAGAACATACTTTTTTGAAAGTACCTTCCTCATATTCATAATAAATAAATAGATATTGAGGTTTCTATCCAATATCATGTTTATGATAAGAGAATTAGAATATAATTCAAAGGAAATATAAAGACAATGGAGTGAAGAAGATAATATTTTCTTTATTCCCAAAGAGTCGAAGAAAATATAGAGAGAATTTTCTTAGGTGAACTGATAAAAAACTTATGTGTGCAATGAAAGGTCATCAGGCTACTGAATGTCTAGGTAATGAAAATAAACAGAATTCTCCATAGAATTTATCTCCCACAATTTGGTGATTCCAATGAAATTAGTATGGTCAGTAGGTTATGAAGTGATAAAAACTAAAGTTTAATGATGAATATCTAAATGAAAAATCTCTTAAGATGATAGAGGAATGTAACGACTATTCAATCATAATGGATATAGAAATGAAGATAATTAGGAAATAGTTGTCCTCCACTTATATATTGGAATGTGATGTTTTTTTCCTATAAATAATCCCTATGAAAGTCCTATTATTCATCCTTTAGTGATATTTCATGTGATTATATTTCCCTTCATGGATTATAGAATAATAAAATAAAATTTTATATTCTATCAGTACAAGTATGGAACAATTTTTCTAATATATATTTTTTTGTATAAGGTAAGATCTTATTTTAGGAATAAAGGGTGGATAATATTTTGTAAGGGGTATTCGTTTCATAATTTATGAAAAATTTATGTTAAACATCAGATTAATTGAATAATATTAATGTGTTATCTTTCCATATGGGTATTTATCAATATTGGATATCCTGATCAAACTACCATGTGTTGATGGTAGCTAATGAAAAATTGGATGTCATATCATGGGTCTGAAGACCTGTTAGTACATTAGAAATGAAAAAGTAACATTCCTTTTTGGAGAAATAGGTGAATTGGATCAAGAAACAAGAAAGGGTGAGGCTATCCCAAAATCAAGAATATGTATATATTTATGAAAATTAATTATAGTTAAGAAAAATGATATTGATAACCAAAAAATGTTATCCTAATACACATGTTTCCAATGAATTGGATGGTCCCTTATTTCATCACACATTAATGGATTTCTAATTATTAACATTCTCATAACCATTTTCTCTATCACTCTTCATAAAAAATTGATAGTCATATTTTTATTCCATTTCCATGTTTACACATACCATGTATGCTCCCCTATGTTTAAACCTTGTTATATGTTACTTTGGGTAATCATTATGGTTCGAACATTACCTTTTTAAGGAAATATTTTATATTCATTTTTTTGATGTGGCATTTTATGAACCAAAAATTCATGTTTTAAACCATTGATAGCCTAAAAAAATTTCAATGGAAAAAATCATTTTAATTGGGGATAGAATGTAACAAATAAGGATTTTTTTTTGGTTTTTTTAAATAATTAAATCTTTTTATATATTTTTCATTTCACGTGACACTAGATATATATATATGTATATATATTAAAACAGTAATTAAAAAATTCAATTTATTTGACCCCAACATGTATTTAACTTCACGCATCATGGAATTTTCTTGCGCTACAGAGACTACCTACTTGGAATGTGCTACACGCAACACCAACTTGGCATATGTTACACAATTTATTTAGTTTCATTGAAAAATCATTTTGTAAGTATATTTATATAAATGAGTTAGTTATAACATAGATATCAAATCCTAGTAATATAAATAATAATAACTAATTTTCAAATATTTTTATAATGGTTATATATATATAACATATTTATAATGAAAAATATATTTTTTTGTAAAGACATTATATTTTTAATAATAATCTTTTCTGAAATAAATCATTTTTCTTGTACTTATGTGAAGAAAAAAATAATTTTAGACACATATAGAAAACTAATTTTATAAAATAAAAAATAATTATGAATTTAGGATTCCGAAATGAGTATAGGTATAATTTATGAGATTAGTCTGAGAAACATCATTTTTTTGATAAATAGTGAAATATACTACACTTTAGTTAAAAACTACATATTCATTTAAAATATTTACAGGGCTAAATTATAAATTCAATTTTTTATGGTCAAATCATATCAATTATACATATATTGCAATAATTTATTTCATTGCAATCAATTTCAATTTGGAATTGAATATAAAAACTTAACAATATTTTGAATATCTTTCTACTTTAAAACATCGATATTTTGGTCTATCTTATGGGATTAGATTTAATATTAATTTTTCTACTTATGTGAATTGAATTTTGAAAAATGGACATACAAATTTTTTAGTTAGTATAGTATTTAGATTCTAATTTTATCATGTTAATATTTGATGAAAAATATAAGTAAAAGTTATTAAAATTAATCAATGTGATTAAGCTCCAATAAATCATCATTAGGGACTAAATGAAAATAATCTGGGAAAAATTTACTATACACTTGTTCTACACCAATTGGAAAGAACTATTTCAGCACTAAACCTTTTATTATTGATTTTTGTTGGTTTTTATGACTTCTGTTAGGTAAAAACATGTGTACAACTAACTTATTTCAAAAAATTCCATGTGAGTCATTTTCATTCCCTATAGAAGGAAACCAACTCTCCCTATTATTCACACATCTAAAACCTATTAGGATAAATAATGATCATCCAAATGAACTTCTAGACATACCTACCTTCCACATGGAATACTCTCCTGTGTCATAAATCTATATATGGAATCCTTTTGGCAAAAACCAATAGGAGTTCCTCGATTGAGAGGTAACCTCTTTTCTCAAGATCCGTTCTTTTATTTTCATTCTCCAAACCTAAATTGTATTTATTCCATTATTGTATAAAAAATGTATTCAATATACTATTATTTTTTATGATAATTATTTTTTCATACACTTGCACACATATCCATCGAATTGGTAACAAATATATTGTTTATCTGTACGAAAAAATACTCCCTCACTAAATGTTGATTATTCATTTTTCCTTTACCGCCACTCATGGTGGAAATTATGATTGAAACTATATTTAAATATGTAATAAATTATATTTATTATTTCATAGGTCTTCTTTATTTCTTTTAAAACACATATCTGTTTACTTTACAATTGGTGTAAATATGATAATTTTGTTTGAGGAAGTGTGGACTACTGCCCCTTCAAAGTGATATGACACATTCACACACTAGATGGAATGTATTAAGGATGGGTTTAGTAAAATTATATGATATATATAATATAATAATTCTAATTTAACAAATAATTATATATATAGATATGTCATTTACTTTTTTCTTTCAATTCGATAATAAAAAACAGAAATTGTGTTCATGCGTACGTACGACTTACTATATCCTGGAATGGTGTATCCCATTTCATACTTCTATATTATATATCATATTTTAATAAAAATATAATTATCATTAATGATATTTATATCAAGATTTACATTCAGAAAATCATGATATAAGTATAAGGACCAAATATATAACAAATTGAGACACAATCTTAACACAAATCGAATATTACCCAAAGCCTAACATTAATTTGAAATTGCTAACAACTGGGGAATATAAAGTCATAATAAATACATATATGAAATGAGATAAAATAAAACGGTTATTTAAAATATTTTAAATAAATTTATATTTATTATTTGAGAGTTTTAAACAAGTAAGATGAGACTAAAGACACGAGGTAAGGTGATTTCATATCTATTTTTATTTCCTTGAGATACATATTTTATTCATAAGCCATTACATTTGTGTGGTGTGTAAAATTTACATGGGTTTATAATATTATAATTACAATTAATTTTATGTTTATTTGTATATCCATTTGATTATACTTTTTTTTCATGAGGCTATGTTTCAAAAGATTCCAAATCGGTAAAATGATTTTGTGTCAATTTGACTCATTTGATCCATATGCCATGTTATGAACCTTTATTTTTTTGAGGGGTATATACTGAATTTGAAATGTTATATAATTAATATATTTATATACATGATATTTTAGACATCACGTAATTTTATTCTCATAAATTTGGAGTATGGTTTAATGTTACCAAGTGGTAGAAGTTTATTGAAACAATCTCATCAATTTCTAGGATTGTTTATGATTATGTATATACTGATGAAATATAATGATCCATATCTTATGAAAACTCATGAAATTTATTCTCCTCTATTTTTTCATGATATATTCATATATTAGTACCATTTTTTCAATCCCTGGTACATCATATTGTTAAGAAAGTGTTTTTAAGGAAGTCCGAATTTACCTATCACTTCGGTCAGAAATTTATGGTCTCAGCCTTAAATCATTAAATAAATTTTAACTAAATCAATAATTCAAATTGAGGATATTTTAAGGCTTAGATTTTTAGATATTTAGGTTATAACTATAACATATAAACTTGATAATTACATGTAGACACTACTACTCATGATCCATTTTTTCATAAAATAAAAACTCTTAAAAATAAACATGTCAACTTCCATGTTTTAGACAACATGACTTTTCCATGATCCCATCCTTGACACTATTCATCTTTAAGTCTTGTGAAAAACATATTTAGAAATTGGTATGGGCATAAAATGTTCAATAGGGGTTATAATATAAGTAAAGTAAACATTAACACATTAATAAATACAAATCAATAAAACTATACTTTTTTCTCATAACATACCTCATGAAATAATAAGATTTATGAATAACAAATAGAAATCATAAATCATAAATGAAACTTGTGGCATCCATATCATACTTACATTATAGATATCACAGATTTTTAGGGGGTTACATTGGAATACCCATCACAGTATATTCCATTATGCTCTTAGGAGAAACATTAACGTTTACCTCTATCATGTTACCCAGTGCATTAGAGAGCTATCTCGGGCACACCCATCCTAGGTTTATCACTGAACCACCTATATATGTAAACAATGCCCAATAACCACAACATATTTATAACACATAAAACAAGAATAAAGGAAAGATTATATTTCCACATTGTAATCACAATATATCATTTCTTGATATTTACATAATCAATGATTTATCAAACCATTTTCAAAACCATTTAATAAAGATATTTTTTAATAAATGTCTCCCATACCAAATTGAATCTTATAAAGGAATTAACATGTTAGGAAATTAATTTCTATATAAAAAAAATCCTTAAACAATTTTTAGATGATGGGAATTAATGAGAAATATTTATAAAAATAAATCTTTAATAAAAATATTACAGTTAAGGAGTTCTTAACCAAATGAGAAATGATTGAATACAAATAATTTAGGAACAAAATGTAATCAAAACTTTATAATACCGTGAGATTAAATAGATTCATGATATAATACGTCAAAGGGCAGTATATACACCATATAAAAGGGAATTTTTGTATAACAATAAATAAGTATCAATGGAATGTAAATTGAGACAAAGTCCCTTGCAACGATCATATCCTTAGATTAAGGACCAAACAATGACATAATTATGCATGACAAAAAACAATACACCCAATATAAGTGGATATTAATTGTAAAACAATTAGAGTTCATTTACACAAATTCATAGCATGATATAATCAAGAATTAGAAGTTTAATCCAGAGAATTGAAATTGGGTAAATAAGTTCCATTACAAAAACTTCGATAGCCAAGCAATGTCACTTTAAAATTCATAAAATGATTTGATGAGAGGAAAAAGGTATATCCTCATTTGGACTTAAAATATACCAAAATAAGGATATATAATAACATATTCCAACATAAGAATATGTAAATTAAAAGACATAACAAAAATAAATCTTTGACTAAAAGAGGAAGGTGAAATGTTCCCTTACCGATTTGGTGACTTACTAAACATACACCCCCAAGAGAGAAATATCAAACAATGAAAATATAAATACCCATAAATTGAAGTATATTACCCTATGAATAAAATCATGGGTAGTACATACACAACACAAAATTAAATAGTGGAAAATATAGCATGGATCTCACAAGAATAAAAATTGAGATGAAAACCTCTTATCACACTGTAATCAGTCAAGTCTTGTAAAAAAATGTTTATAACCACCAAATGAATCATATAATAAAATGAATATAATGATAATAATGATAATACAAATCAAATAGAAGAACACAATACACCACATGCTATAAATAATTGGTGAATAGTGGAAATCTCATAGAAATTAATGTGGGATAAGAAACCCCTTACCACGTTGTAATCAATCGATTCGTATGAGAAAAAATTAATAACAACCGAATGTATCACTGAATACCATGAATATAAAGAAAATCATGAATATATATATCAAATGGATGTATATAATACACCATATGCAATAAATAAGTGGAATCCAATTGAATTCTCGCAGAATTAAAAGTGAGATAAGAAATCCATTACCACGTTGTAATCGGTCGAGTCAAATGACAAAAAGTTAATAACCACCTAATGAATCAAATAATACCATGAATATAAATTGAATAATCATAATATATATCAAATGTAGGTACAAAATACCCCAAATGAAATAAAAAAGTGGTGAACAATGGAAATATCACATAATTAAAAGTGAGATAAGAATTCCCTTACATCTTGTCTGACTTGACCTGTTCATTCTTTAATCTCCTAAATAATAAGCTAAAATTAATTTCTACTTTATTAAGAACCTTTTTCATGTTTATTATTCCTTTTATATCACTTATTACAATGTTATAAACATTATTCAATCATTTATGTTAATAATGGTCTGTGTCGATATTTGGTACTTGAGTCAAAAATTAACATATTATAATTACAAGTTGTTCATGTGGTCAAAATTCCATTATCTCTATAAATATATTCATGATATAGATATCATATATATTATATATATCTATTATATTTATGTATTTATAATATTAAATTACAATTGGAGATATGAAATGAAATACAACGTCTAGGGAGACGGTAAGCCGTACGTACGCATGAATGCAACTTTTATTTCTATCACATATTTAATGGAATGAAAACATAATGATACATAGGTATATTATAATTATAGTATAATATAATATGATATATATGTTACATAAGTTTATTAATTCCATCTTTTATACATTATATGTATTTCATGAACGAAACATATCACCTTGAGTGGGCGATAGTCTGCATTTCCTCAAATGAAATTATCGTATTTACACATATTGGAAATCATAAAGGTATGTTTGTAAATAAAAATTACAAAAGAATATATAAAACATAAAAATTATATATATCATATATAAATACAGTTTTTAACAACTCGATTCTTGCTTTTGAGGTACGACTTATTCTTTTCTCTTTTCCTTGAGTGTTTTTGAGAAAATATGGAAAATGGGGAAAAATCCCAAAATTTTGAAGTACATGCCGTGTAATTTTGGCTGTGTGGGATGAGTACACAGTGCCTGTAGCCATGTCGGCAATGAAGGGTGTAAATACTGACTACACAATGTGTAGTGGTCCGTTACATGCAGTGTAGTCAGTCGGCATGCGAATAGTAGGGCGGTTGCCAGCAGTACGACCGAACACGCCGTGTACAGAAGGATAGAAACCATGTAGTCATGTAAGTAGATGAACAGTGCCACACTTTTGGGAAACCGCCATAGGAACAGTTACAAAAATGTGAAGTACACATCGTGTACTTGTAAATACATGCCGTGTACATTGTTTTTTTCACTTAAAATGGGCAGTAGCCTCCCCTGTTCACAATGAAGACTTAGAACGAGAAGGGGGCTCGGGAGAGGAAGGCTGGAAGTTGGAGATCTTCCGAGGGAACGTGAGGAATACATTTTCACCTTAGATGATCTCGTTGGAACCGCACGGGTAATGTCATGACCCATCCTCGGGGCCCGTTCCGTGACTACCCCAAGCCCGCCTTCCATAGGCCAGGGGCCGGCGACTAGCACCAAGGTGTAAGTCCCGGTAAAAGGGAAGGAATTGCCTTTGTAATGTAAAAAATCACCACAGAGAAAGAAAATAGTAGAAATAATCACTATGTAAAAACTGAGTACAATAGTAAGTGCGGAAAAAGAAAGTGGGCCAGTATACAAACCCAAACTGAAAGTAAAGTACAACTCGAAAGGGAAACATCAACTGAAAGGTAAAGCCACAACGTTGAGCTATCCACTGGAACTCCCAACTGAAGGGTGGGTACAGATTGCCTCCACTGCTCCTCGAGTCCAGCCGACTGCTCCGAGTACGTCCTGCCCAGTGGTCCACCTCTAGGTACCGTCCTACTCCACAAGCCTCAACCACGATCAGCATAGTCCGTCATCTACAACGAACGCAACATAGTGCGGGCATAGAAAGTGCAGGGGTGAGTATAAGCAACTCATTAGGGACCCCGAGACCCACGAAGGTCTCCCAGAATCCACAAAGGATAACCTCAAAGGAAAGATACAATCACAAAGTAACATCCGACACTGCTTAGGTATATGCCCATACATATACCTAAGTTATGAATTCCAGCACGCTCCAACATCCGAGCTCAAGTAAAAACCAGTCCACACAGGAAAGAAAAGCGTAAATCCACACAGGATAGCACAACACAATCCACATAGGAAAGAAAACAGGATTCATCTCACACAAGAATACTTCTTTGTATGATGATAGAGATGATCAGGTATTGCCACTGATTCATCTAAGCCGTCGGACCCACAAAGGATCGATAGGTACTAACCCCCCTAATGACCAAAAAGGATCTGACCCACAAAGGATCGATAGGTAACTAACCCCTGCAATGACCCACAAAGGATCTGACCCACAAAGGATCAATAGGTAACTAACCCCCGCAAAGACCCACATAGGATCGGACCCACACAGGATCTGCAGGCGCTGGCCCACACAAGACCGCTGAGCGCTGACCCACACAGGATTAGACCCACAGAGGATCTGTAGCACTGATCCACGTAGGATTTCTGAGTGTTGTAGTTGTCGTCATCGAATCCACTGAGTATCTCTGTACAGTCGTCGTCGTAGTCGCAGACTCAGCCAGCACTAGGGTTCCCGCACACAACAAGCTCGTTCGGGAGGGTCCGCTCCACGAGCCAAGAGGCTGATACATCGACTGACACATAGTCCAGAGTTTATGTATCCAAAAGTTCTGTATCGTGAACAGAAACTCAACGTCGCAGGCGACGCGTCAATCGGACGCCCGGTCTTAGAGTTATTAGCATTTTCGTCCCAGGGGCCCGGTTGGTTTTTAAGGAAAAACCAACCCAACCATACTCCAACTGCGTCCAAACCTCAGGCGGAGTATTCAAAAAGATCCGTCTCACTTATAGGAATCCAACAAAGTCGACGACATGTCAATCGGACGTCCGGAGTTTAATATATAAGTGTTTCCTCTCCGAGGGCCCGGTTGGTTTTGTGTACGAACCAACCCGACCAAACACAAAATACTCCGAACCCTTGTGTGTGATATACCGAAACGACCGCCTCGATCCAAGGATCACATCGCCGCTGACGGTGCGTCGATCGGAGGCCCGTAGCTCAAGTTATGAGCAAAATATCAAAAAGGTCTGAAAATGGGGGGGTCTAGGCCCGGAGCGGGGGGCGTACTGCCCCCGCGTGAGGGAACTGTGACCCCGCGTGGGGTCAGCCTTGCTAGCGGATGCGGTGGGCCACCGCGTCCCGTCCTCCTCCGGTCCCACGTGGTCGAAGGACCACATTCTGCGGCCGCGACTTCAGTGGCGGCGGCTCCATCCGGCGGGGCGCCTGGCGCCGCCGCCACCTGCCGCCGACGCTGCCGTGCCGGAGAGGCGCGCCGGCGGGCTGCTCCGTGGACCAGAAGATGAGTTCTGGTGTTCGTAATTTCACGTTGTCTTCACCAAGGGCCCTTCCGGGGTCCGTCCTTCACTGCGAGGACCTCACATCGTCCGTGCGGCCTGTTTTGTTGTCGTCCGCCGTTCCGCACACCAAGAACGAAGAGGGCATTGGGTTCAAACTTGTTCGTTTGTCTGCACCCACCGCGTTAGCAGTTTTTAAAAGTCTCACAACAAAAAATTAATCATACGCCGCGGGTATAAATCACCAAGATTTAAAAAGGATCAACCCCTACCTCAACTTCGTCGTCGAATGAGCGTTCATCGCGGAATTGACCGTCGCGGAAGAAGAGGACCATGGCATCGCGGAAGGGGAATCGCTATCGTCGCGGATCATGGCATCATATCGACGATCTCCAAGGGTTAAAAGCACACAGATTAAATTGCACCAATTTAAACCCATGTTGAGGATAAAATCCAAAAAGGAAAATAAAAGATCTGCAATCCCCTACCTCAATCGATTGTTGATCGAAGATTGTCGTGGGAAAGAAACATCACAGAAGAACGTCACGAAAGGAGAATCGTTGGCGTCGCGGTACACGGTGTTGCATTGTCGATCTCCGAGGGTTAGACGTTCTTCGTGTTCTTTGCATTCATCGCGTTCTTCACGAAGGAGGATGAAGAACTCAGAGTTTTTCCAAATCCTCTCAACAAGCCACCCACATGTGTAGGTCTTATTTTATTCTTATGCCAACAAACGAAAATCAATGTTAAGAAACGAACCATTAATTCGATGAATTAATGGTAACGACTTAACTGCCCAATTAATAAGGGCGTTAAGACTTTAATAAAAATGCACCGGTTGACTTTCATTTAAAAGAGGTTTTCGTGGGTGCGGTACTTAGAGGAAAAGAAACGGTGGGGCTCATGCGGGCCCTACCTCACAAATATCCTACCAAGTGGGTAGGATATTTTGGGTTCCACCCTATCTGCTTAACATATCTTAAGTGGCTTTATGTGGCTTTAAGTGAAATAAAATAATGTTGTCGCACCACTTTATTTTATTTTTTATCTTAACCCCAAAAAAATTAAAAACCACACCCAAGAAAACGCAACTCCGGAAAATGCATTTCTATACAAATACCAGTGCTTCGATTCCATTGGTGCCCTCAGAATTCGATTCCGAGCACCGGTTCAAAAGTTATAAAAACCCGCTCATTCATTCCCTGAACGTACCCGAGCCAAACTTCGGAGAATGATTCCGGGAACACCGGGCCTCAGAATCAGGTGCCGTCAGAAACTGCGTTCTAGTAAAATTCCAAAGAAAATTAAGAAAAAAATATTCCTTGAATTTTACGGGTCTTTACATCACTCCCACCTCAGGGATTTACGTCCCCTTAAAGATACATCATAAACAAGGGAAACAAAAGGGGGTACTGAGCATGCATCTGAGCCTCCCACTCCCAAGTGCTCTTCTCGATGTTCTCATGCTGCCATCTGATGTGAACTAAAGGAATCTAACATCCACGTAGGATTCGATCATGTCGATCCTCGATCTCCACCGGGACCTCCGAAAAAGTCGCCCCATCATCAACGTCCAACTCCCCATGGTCAATGATATGCGACGGGTTGTGCACGTATCTCCTCAACTGAGATACATGGAAGACATAGTGCACCCGGTGCAACTGAGGTGGTAGAGCCAGGCGATAAGCCACCTCGCCAATCTTGCTGAGGACCGGGAATGGTCCGATGAAGCGTGGAGACAACTTGCCGCCTCGGCCAAATCTCCATAATCCACATCGAGGTGAGACACGCAAGAAGACGTGGTCACCATCGTCGAACTCTAGTGGCGTCCGCCTCCTATCAGCATAAGACTTCTTCCAGCTCTGAGTTATCCTCATCCGGTCCTGGATGATCTGGACCTTCTCTGTCGTGGCCTGGACCATCTCCGGTCCCACAAGTGCTGACTCCCCAGGGTCTGTCCAGCCCAAAAGAGATCTGCATGGTCTGTCGTACAACACCTTGTATGGTGCCATCCCGATGGTGGAGTGGTAGCTGTTGTTGTATGAAAACTACACCAAGGGTAGGTGGTCCTCCCAGGTGCGACCAAAGTCGAGGACACATGCACGGAGCATGTCCTCTAGAGTCTGAATGGTCCTCTCCATCTGACCATCCGTCTAAGGGTGAAAGGTAGTGCTCAGACGTAGTTGTGTCCTGAATTCCTCCTACAACCCCCTCCAAAGCTGGGAAGTAAAGCGAGCATCTCGATCGGAGACGATAGATGATGGTACACCGTGAAGCCATACAATATCCTGAACATAGAGACGTCCCTAGCTCTCCACTGAGCTCTGCTCTCTAATGGGTAAGAAGTGAGCCAACTTGGTGAGTCGGTAAACTATCACCCAAACAGATTCTTGACCTCTGGAATTGCGTGGAATTCCAATCACAAATTCCATAGATATCCCATCCCACTTTGCACTTTGGGACCTCCAAGGGCTGTACCAAGCCTGCTAGTACCTGATTCTCTGCCTTCACCTGCTGGCAGGTGAGGCATCGAGAAACGAACTCTTCCACAGCCTTCTTCATGCCCGGCCACCAGTGCTGTCGTCTGAGGTCCTGGTACATCTTCGCCACTCCAGGATGTACCTCCAAGGGAGAAGTGTGAAACTCGCTCAGCACCACCTCCCGTAAAGCAACTGGTACTAAGGTACGTCCTCTGAAAATGACTTCGTGCTCTACTCCAAAGGAGAAACCATCAGGTGCATGTCCTGAGGATATCAGTGCACGACGCGTCTCACAGTCGGCGTCCCCACACTGTGCCTCTCTGACCCACTGTAGTAGTGGATGGGTGACTATGAGAGAATGAAGGAAGGCTTATCCATCTCTATCCACGAAGGATATCTGTAAAGTCGCTAGCTGTTTTGTCGCCTCCTCAAGTAGCTGAATGCCCGTCCTCCTGCTGAGAGCAATGGCTACCACGTTCCCCTTCCCAGGAGTATAGAATATCTCAAAGTCATAGTCCTAGAGTAAATTGAGCCATAGCCGATGTCTCAGGTTCTGGTCCTTCTGAGAGAAGATTTACCTTAGACTATGATGGTCAGAAAAAACTGTAAAGCGCTCACCCATCAAGTAGTGCTGCCATGTCTTCAGAGCGATGACCACTACTGCTAACTCCAGGTCATGGGTAGGGTAGTTCTGCTCATGCGGCCTCAACTGAAATGATCCATAGGCGATCACTGCCCGCTCTTACATCCGGACACATCCGAGTTTGGTCCCTGATGCATCGCAGTAGACTACGTACCCTACTCCCTCCTCTGGCAACCCCAAGATAGGTGCGCTGGTCAATCTCTGTCTCAGCTCCTGGAAGCTCTGCTGACATCTGTCTGACCACACAAAGGGTTTCCCCTTCTTTGTCAATGCTGAGTGTTGTGCCGCAACTTTGGAGAAGTCTGGCACAAATCTCCGATAGTATCAAGCTAGTCCCAAGAAACTGCGCACCTCTGTAAGGCTCTTGGGTGGCTCCCAATCTAGTACTGACTCGATCTTCGCAGGATCTACCGCAACTCCCACCTCATAGATGACGTGTCCCAAGATGTGGACCTCACGTATCCAGAACTGACACTTCGAGAGCTTTCCATAAATCTGGTTCTCTCGGAGTGTGTCTAGTACAACCCGAAAGTGGTAGGCGTGCTCCTCCTCTATCGTCGAGTATATCAAAATGTTGTCGATGAAGACCACCAAAAATCGATAGAGGTATGGCTGAAAGATCCTATTCATGAGGCCCATGAACACTGCTGGAGCATTGGTCACACCGAAAGGCATAACTAAGAACTCATAATGGTCATACTGACATCTGAAGGTCGTCTTCTGCACGTCCTCGTACCGAACTCTGAGCTGATGATAGCCTGACCTGAGGTCTATCTTTGTGAACCACCGTGCTCCCTTGATCTGATCGAAGAGGTCATCAATCCTCGGTAGCGGATACTTGTTCCTCACTGTCACCTGTCTTGGGTGATGATAGTCGACACAAAGTCGCAAGTTTCCTTCCGCCTTCTTGGTGAACAAAATCGGGGAAGCCCAGGGTGAAACACTGGGTCTGATGAATCCCTTGCCCTGCAAGTCCTCCAACTGTACCCGTAGCTCTGAAAGCTCAGCGGGGGCCATTCGATATACTGGAGTCGATATCGGGGTTGTCCCAGGGTACAGGTCAATATAAAAGTCTACCTCTCTGTGAGGAGGTAGTCCTGGAACGTCATCGGGGAAGACGTCCGCATACTGATCCACCACTACAGGAAAACCAGGACTCCACATGTCAACTGATCCTAGGATGAGGCTAGCCAACTGACGAGTGATGGGTTGTCCTCTCCTCTGCGGAAGTCCATCCTGTACTTCGAAGGCTTCCTTCTCGCCGGTGAAGGTGAACCTTCTCCCGTCGGTGCGTACACATCACACCTTGCACCTAATACAGTCAATGTGAGCATGGACTGTAGATAACCAATCCATTCCCAAGATGACGTTGTAAGGCTTTGACGCTACTACAAGAAGATCCCAACCGAAGCTCTCACATCCTAGAGTAAGCTCACACTGCCGGCACCAGTGCATAATCATCGAGTCTGCTCCCGTAGGAGTCTCTAGCCGTAAGGATCGAGCCAACGGCTTTGTCAGAATATCCTAGATCCGATCAAGGGCAGCGGCTATGAATGAGTGACTCGCTCCTGTGCCTATAAGAACTGCAACAAGGATGGAATAGACATAGATAGTACCTCAAATCATTTCGGGCGCGCCGTGGTCGTAGGCCGCCGCTGCTTGGAGCTGTGCATGTCCATGCCCGCCAGCTCCCCTGTGGTCGGGGTGGACCTCCTGGTGCTGGTGGTGGTAGAGGCTCAAAGCGTCGCCCACCACCTGCTGCTCGACCAGCTCCTCTGCCTCATCCGACTTCCCCCTGCAGACCTCCACGGTCGACCCTCTACCTCTTCTTGGGTGTCCCCTCAACCTTCTGCTGCTCCTCGGCACAGTGGGTCGGGTTGTCACGAGTCATGCGGCCCTGCCCGCCGCATGTGTAGCACTTCCTGCCTCTCAAATGACTGGCGTCGTGCTGTGTGCCCTTCACTACTGAGCCAGTGGTCTGAGGATATCCGCATGAGGGTCAGGTCTTCCTAGACCCATGAGTCATCTGTCGACTTCCTGCTGTAGAAGACTCTGCTACGTGCCGCCCCACGGTAGGCCTCGCTGCTGAAGAAGGCTCAGCAAGAAAGCTCTCGATCAAAAGGGCTCGCTCCAGTACGCCTGCATGAGTCCGAATGCTAAGGGATATCATAGATTCCCGGATCTCATGTCTCAATTCCTGCTCAAAGGTCCGGGTCTGGAAGAATGGGTCCCGTACCATGTCTGTCGAGTAGCGCGAGAGATCGGTAAATCTCGCCGAGTACTAGGCGACCGTCAAGCTGCCCTGCCGTAGCTGAAGAAGCTCCTGGATGTGCACCGCACGGAGGGTGGCCGGGACGAACTCTGAGCGGAAGAGTCTCTCAAAGTCTATCCAGAGAAAAGATGCCTCATCGTTCACCTGGAGCATCAAGCTCCACCATCGGCCCGCTGCCACGTGAAGTAGGCTCACTACGAGGATCACCATGAGGTCTGCTGGTGTCCCAACTAACCGAAAAACCCGTACCAGTGCCTCCTGCCAGTCCTCGGCTGCCTAGGGGTCTGTCACCCCGCAGAACCTGGGTGGTCACTGGCAGTGGAAGTCATGCAGTTCACTAAGGCAACGTGCGTCGTCAGTGGCTGGGGATGGAAGCATCGGTGGCTCGGCGGGTAGAGGTATCGTCGGTGCCTCAGCTGTCAAAGGTCCCTATACCAAGGCCTCGTCGCTCGGTGGGCTATCGTCACTCTCAAATCTCGGAACCCTACCTGGCTGCAGTCGTGGGGCCATCCTGAAAAGGAAACAAGTGTGCGACGGTCAGAATAGTATACCTGGTGAGCTGACACAAATTAATCACAAAGAAAACTTGAAACACACACATGCAATCAATGTTTTCGTGCATTAAGTCAGAAATCAGATGTCAGGGTCCTGGTGTACAGATACGTTGGCCGCCGCACCAACACTAGACTCTCTGGACTGATAACCACACCCAATACGCTCAACAATATTTCTTCAAATAGAAAAAGATCAATGTCCCAAGTTCTGTGGTAGAACTGAACTCCTCTGATACCAATTTGTCACGACCCATCCTCGGGGCCCGTGCCGTGACTACCCCAAGCTCGCCTTCCATAGGCCAGGGGCTGGCGACTAGCACCAAGGCGTAAATCCCGGTAAAAGGGAAGGAATTGCCTTTGTAACGTAAAAAACACCACAGAGCAAGAAAACAGAAGAAGTAATCACTAATTAAAAACTGAGTACAATAATAAGTGCGGAAAAAGAAAGTGGGCCATTATACAAACCCAAACTAAATGTAAAGTACAACTCGAAAGGGAAAACAACAACTGAAAGGTAAAGCCACAACGTCGAGCTGTCCACTGGAACTCCCACCTGAAGGGTGGGTACAGATAACCTCCGCTGCTCCTCGGGTCCAGCCGACCGCTCCGTGTACGTCCCACCCAGTGGTCCACCTTCAGGTATCATCCTACTCCACAAGACTCAACCACGATCACCACTGTCCATCGTCTGCAACCAACACATTGTAGTGCGGGCATAGCCTATGCAGGGGTGAGTACAAGATACTCAGTAGGGACCCCGAGACCCCCGAATTTCTCCCATAATCCACAAAGGATGACCACACAGGAAAGATACAATCACGAAGTAACATCCGACACTACTTAGGTATATGCCCATACATATACCTAAGTCATGAATTCTAGTACGCTCCAACATCCGAGCTCAAGTACAACCTAGTCCACACAGGAAAGAAAAATGTAAATCCACACAGGATATCACAACACAATCCACATAGGAAAGCAAACATGATTCAGCTCACACATGAATACTTCTTTGTATGATGATTGAGATGATCAGGTATTTCCACTGATTAATCTAAGTCGTCGGACCCACAAAGGATCGATAGGTACTAACCCCCGCAATGACCCACAAAGGATCTGACCCACAAAGGATCGATAGGTAACTAACACCTGCAATGACCCATAAAGGATCTGACCCACAAAGGATTGATAGGTAACTAACCCCCGCAAAGACCCACACAGGATCGGACCCACACAGGATCTGTAGGCGCTGGCCCACACAGGACCGCTGAGCACTGACCCACACAGGATCAGACCCACATATGATTTGTAGCACTGATCCACGTAGGATCGCTGAGTTCTGTAGTCGTCGTCGTCGAATCCACTGAGGATCTCTATACAGTCGTCGTCGTAGTCGCAGACGCAGCCAACACTAGGGTTCCCGCACACAGCAAGCTCGTTCGGGAGGGTCTGTTCCACGAGCCGAGAGGCTGATACATCAACTTACACATAGTTCAGAGTTGATGTATCCAAAAGTTCCGTATCATCAACAGAAACTCAACGTCGCAGACGGCGCGTCAATCAGACGCCCGATTTGTGAGTTATTGGATTTTTCGTCCTAGGGGCCCGGTTGGTTTTTAAGACAAAACCAACCCGACCGTACTCCACCTACGTCCAAACCTTGGGCGAAGTAATCCAAAAGAGCCGTCTCACTTAGAGGAATCCACAAAGTCGACGACACGTCAATCGGACGTCCAGAGTTTATGATATAAACATTTCCGCTCTGAGGGCCCGGTTGGTTTCATGTACGAAGCAACCCAGCCAATCCCAAAATACTCCGAAACCTTGTGTGTGATATATTGAAATGACCGTCTCGATCCAAGGATCACATCGCCGCTAACGGTGCATCGAACGGAGGCCTGTAGCTCATGTTATGAGAAAAAGACTGAAAAGGTCCGAAAACGGGGGTTCTGGCCCCGGACCGACCCCACCCAACACCCCTGGGTCGGCCCGAACCGGGTTGACCCGACCCCAGCCCAGGTCTGACTTGGCCAGTGCGGTGCGGCGTGGCCCGGCCTGGGCGCGACTCGGTCACCAGGCGGGTCGGCTCGGCCGGTTACGACCGAGCGGAGCGGGGGGCGTGCTACCCCCGTGTGAGGGAACCGCGGCCCCGCGTGGGGCTGCCCTTGCCAGCGGTCACGGCCGGGCCACCTCGTCCCATCCTCCTCTGTTCCCTTGGGTTCGGGGGACCAAATTCTGCCACCGCAGCTTCAGCTGCGGCGGCTCCTTCCGGCGTCGTGCCGGGCGCCGACGGGCTGCTCCGCGGACCACCGGATGAGTTCCTGTGGTCGGAATTGCATGTCGTCTTTACCAAGGGCCCTCGCAGGGTCCTTCCTTCACTACGATGACCTCACATCATTTGTGCGGCTGGTTTTGTCGTCTTCCGCCGTTCCGCACACCAAGAACGAAAAGGGCGGTGGGTTTAGACTTGTTCGTTTGTCTGCACCCACCATGTTAACAGTTTTTAAAAGTCTCACAACAAAAACATAATCATACTCTGTTAGTATAAATCACCAATATTTAAAAAGGATCAACCCATACCTCAACTCTGTCGTCGAACAAGGGTTCGTCGCGGAATTGACTGTCACGGAAGAAGAGGATCGTCGCGTCGCGGAAGGGGCTTCGCTGTCGTCGGGGAACACGGCGTCGCGTCGACGATCTCTGAGGGTTAAAAAAAACACAGATTTAATTGCACCAATTTAATCCCATGTTGAGGATAAAATCCACAAAGGAAATTAAAAGAACCACAATCTCCTACCTCAATCGATTGTTGATCGAAGATTTTCGCGGGAAAGAAATGTCGCGGAAGAATGTCGCAGAAGGAGAATCGTCGGCATCGCGGTACACGGTGTTGCGTCGTCGATCTCCGAGGGTTCGTCGTCCTTCTTGTTCTTCGCGTTCTTTGCGAAGGAGGATGATGAACTTAGAATTTTTTCAAATCCTCTCAACAAACCACCCACATGTGTTGGTCTTATTTTATTCTTATGCCAACAAACGAAAATCAATGTTAAGAAACGAACCATTAATTCGACGAATTAATGGTAACGACTTAACTACCGAATTAATAAGGGTGTTAATAATTTAAGAAAAATGCACCAGTTGACTTTCATTTAAAAGAGGTTTTCGCGAGTGCGTTACTTAGAGGAAAAAAAACGGCGGGGGCTCGTGCGGGCCCCACCTCAGAAATATCCTACCAAGTGGGTAGGATATTTTGGGTTCCACCCTATCCGCTTAACTTAGATTAACTGGATTTCAGTGGCTTTAAGTGAAATAAAATAAAGTGGTCGCACCACTTTATTTTTTTTCTTAACTTAACCCCAAAAAAATTAAAAACCGCACCCGAGCAAGCGCAACTCCAGAAAAGGCGTTTCTAAAAAATATCAGCGTTGTGATTCCATCGGTGCCCTCAAAATTCGATTCCGAGCACCGGTTCAAAAGTTATAAAAACCCGCTCATTCATTCACTGAATGTACCCGAGCCAAACTTCGGAAAATGATTCCGGGCACACCGGGCCTCGGAATCAGGTGCCGTTAAAATCTGCGTTCTTGTAAAATCCAATGAAAATTAAGAAAAAAAATTTCCTTGAATTTTACGGGTCTTTACAGGTAAGTGCTTCCTTCTCCCGGTGTGTCTCTTTGAAATTCTTCCTCTAATAGAAGTTATTTAATTTTAAACAGAGTTTCTTCTACATTAGATCTACATCATTCATGGGTATTTCTGGAATCTGTATTCATGTATATTGTTCTTTGGTGTTAAAGGTAGGTGGCTTGATATTTATTTTCCAACTGTCATGGTTTATTGTGTGTTTTTGAGCTACAAACCCATATTTGGGGTGTCGTGTGGCTGAGGCCATGGCTATTTTAAATACCTAGAATTATATAAGTAATTTAATGTGTTATAAAAATGATGTTTGGGATCGCCTCATTGATCTAGGACCACCACGGGGGTGTGTTCCTCTGTTTAGCCATTTGGCCAGGATGCCTGATGGTATGCCTTGTTTATTTCATGCCTTTAAAATAATGATTGCAGAATTGACTTGAGAGGAATTTCTTGTTTACATGTTGGTTACATGTTGGGATTGGCCCGATTACCTATTTTGCCAAAGGGAAGTTTTGTGATTAGCCTGTGGGCATTGTACTAATTATCCTATAGGAAACTTCTTCTGTGCCGGTGGGTAGCTGATTCTTTTCCTATGGGCGACACCTCGTACGCCTGTAGGCAATATCTGTATGCCTATGGGCATATTCCTATGTTGGTTTATCTTTACCCTAGGGTAAGGGTTTACGTGTCTAGGAACATTGGTTGTTTACTTATAATATTCACTATGGTGGTATTTTAAATTATATGATTGAATGGATATTCAAAGGGAAATATAACTGGTTAAGTTAGTTACTTTCAGTACTGCTCACTCTATTTCATTTTTCAAATGCACACTATTGTTTCGTGTTTACACATAGTTGGGCACGAGCGTTTGGTGGGTGCTTAATGGGATTTATTTCTGACACCCTATTTGGGTCATGCTTATCAGCCCAAATAGATTACGTTTCTGCAGGTGTAGATAAGGGCAATGGTCCTTATATAGGTACTTGATTGCTGTTGAGTATTAGGGGAGCATGGGACCGGGCATTGGCTCGCGATCCTGCTGGCTATTCTGTTTTTTCTTTCTGTACTTGTACATTAGTTGTATTGTATTGTAGTGTGACGTGTTTTGTCTGTTTTATAAAATTGGAGACATGTTTCATCATATCTATACATCCGGTTGGTTATCCTTTACTGCAGTTGTTATATGAAATGTGTATGGTTTATTTCCTCCGTTGTTGTGGTATGCTTTACATTATTTTCCGATGTGCTACACTTTGAAAAATGAGGGCACAATTTCCCCTGTATCAGAACTGGGCCCTCGCTGCTAGTCGGGAGCCTCTGGAATTTGGGGAAATGCTCTTGAGGTCATGTGGCGAACCGGATTTGGGGCACCCGTTGAGTGACACCCGGAACAAGGACGTTACAAAGTGGTATCATAGGGGGTTCTTTTCTTTGACTTACTATTGGGAGCCATAGTCAGGGATAGGACAGGAATGGTAGTTGGTAAATAGCTGTGTCCGGGAGTAGCTAACCCGTGTACAGGTAAAAGAAAAGTTACCTCGTATTGCAATTTTTATGATTTTTCAATTTTACAGTTGAATTGATTTTCATCGAAGAGTGAAGAACTTGTGATTATGATGGTTTTATTTTATCTGTGGGTTCTATTTAGTTGCAACCCGATGATATGAGGGTATTTTATCTCATGGATCATTTAGGCATATGCTAGAAATCACATGCCATGCATAGTTCCATGCCATGTTGGTGCATTATAAATTACATGTTGTTGTGATAGTTGTTGTGCTAGAGAAGCATGATGTAGTGATAACTGCTCGATAAATACATGCTATGTGATAGGGTATCTTGGTATTAGTCTATTGAAATAATGGATTCCACACTTTGGTTTTTGCGGAGTATGGGCCCCCATTTACCAGAATTTGGCGGATCAGTAACTGTTTATTTTGTTATAACAAAGATAAGATTTCAAACTTTGATTCTTGTGTAGTATGGGCCCTCAAGGATGGGAATTTGACACTTAGGAGTTGTTTTGCGCTATTTTCTAGGTTTTGGAGGAGTTTCTGAGGCATACTGTCTGGAAACCCAGTATAAATGTTGTGTAGTACTTTAGACACGTCATGTATGTTCTTCTCTTCGGGAAGAAAAACAACCTTTTTGCGTACACGCCATGTTTCTAAAGTACAAGCCATGTAGTCTCTTCCCATGTCACAAACCGTGTGGGCAGCGGCATGGGAAAGGGAAATAATTGGGGTGAACACGTCATTTACCCGATGTACATGCCATGTAGTGTTGACCCGGAGGTCATGCCGTGTAACTAACAAACACAGGCCAGTGTAATATTTTCCTGTACACGCTGTGTCAATGAAGGACACTTTGTGTAGTGTGACTTAGGGACCCATCCGTGGAACTAACAACACGGGTCGGGGAAATCCCTTTGTGTACACGCCGTGTGGACATTGAACACGCCGTGTAGTGTGATGCATGTATCAGGCCATGTAACTAACAACATCGGTCGACGAAGCTCGTCTATAACACGTTGTGTACCTATGAGACACCCCCTCTAGTCTTGACCAGGGACAGAGCATGTGGACATGACCGTGTGACTGGGAATGGGTTGTGTACACGCTGTGTGCGGGTATCACATGCTGTGTAGTGTCAATCCGAGTAGTCGGCTATGTCACAAACGACACGGGCAGTTGAAAAAATTACACCATACACGCCGTGTAGATTATATACACGCCGTGTAGTTTTTTTCAATGAGAGTCATGTGGAATAGCCATGTAGAAGGACCCGTCCAGAGAAAGGGATGTCAATTACATGCTGTGTAGTCAGTATACACACCGTGTTGTCTTGTTTTTCAAATTTTGAATGCCTTCTTCCTCTTGTTCCCTTTTGTGTTTCTTCATTTTCTATCTTTAATAATCTTGTTCTAAGGCCTTCATTTGACCTTGTAGTGTCATGCCACCGAGACGACCACACGTTGTTCATCAAGAGAGCGGTGATGACAATACACCAGAGATGGTGGGCCATGGGCTACTAGTTGATCCTCCAGTAGAGCGAGATGTGGCACCAGTTGTTATACTAGACAAAGGCACGAAGGCGCAGTTCCGTGAAGGCTTTATGCAGTTCATGCAATCCTTTCAGGGAGCACCGCGGGATTCCACATCTATGGGTGAGATGAACCATATCTTCCAACAGTAGTATCTGCCTACATTTTCAATGGATGGCAGACCACAGGCTGTGGAGTGTTGGCTTGGATCGATGGAGACTATTTTCGAGCATCTAGAGACACCTCCAGGGCGGAGGGTCAAGCCTTGCGACGTACATGCTGCGTGATTCCACCAAGAGGTGGTGGGATGTTACCACCCAGACAGAGTATCACAGAGACATGGCGTGGGAAGATTTTCAGGCAGTCTTCTATGACTTCTTCTTTCCAAAGACGCTGAGGGAAAATAGAGCTTGAGAGTTCATGAATCTGCATCAGTGCGCTTTGTCAGTGATGGATTATTCTACTCGCTTTGCTGAGCTTCAACGTTTTGCACCTGTTCTGGTGGGTGATGAGTTGTTGAGGGCTAGGAGCTTCTATTATGGCCTTCATTATGACATCCTAGCACTGGTGAATGTTTTCAGGTTGCCTTTAGTACACACTATTGTGAAGTAGGTGCTGATTATAGAGAGGAACCTGCGGGAAGCTAGTGGTGTGGGCCAGGGTGGTTCAGCACCAGTTTCTGGTACTATCTCTACTGGTAAGAGGATGAGACAGATAGACTTCTCTCAGGATGGCAGTACTATCTAGAATGATGTTTCAGGTTTTCAAGTCAGGTTCTACCAATGTGGTAAAGAAGGGAACAAGAGACCACATTGTCCATGAGACCTAGTGGAGTGCCAAGCTTGCGGCAAGATGTGTCATCTGCAACGCTTCTGTAGGGTGTTTCTACTAGGGGCTCGTGAGAGGGGTTTTGTGCAGACTAATCATGTGGGAGTAGGACCAGTAGCTTCTTACAATTAAGGGAACAGGAATACGTTAGGGCGTGCAGGATGAGATGGTGGTCATGGACATGGTATCAAAACACCAGGATCACAGAGGTAGTAGGTCGGAACAGCTAAGGGTAGCTAGGTTGTGTCATAGGGAGGTGGCACTGGGAAGGCATATGCAGTGCAACAGACCCAGCAGGAGCATGATCCTGGACCTTCTACAGTCAGAGGTACTATTCTAGTAGCTTCTGTCTTATCTTCAGTACTTTTTTATATGGGTTCTAAACATAGATTCCTATCTATAACCATTGTGGAGTGGCTTTGGCTCTGTGTTTATACCTTTTTGATATCATGATGCTAGACACTCCATTGGGGATTAGAACGGCTGGTGTGCGTCAGTGCAAGGAGTTCCCCCTTGAGGTTGGTGGGTGTCACTTTCTTTGGGACCTCTATGTCTTTAGATGTGACATATTATGACATCATTCTCAGGATGGAATGGTTGGTTCCCTTTTGAGCCTTTGTGGATTGCTATCGTTGCAGGGTGCATTTCATGTCAATAGAGGGAGGAGAGTTTCTATACAAGGGCCAATGGTATTTTCAGGCGAGTCGAGCTAGACCAAAGCATCATGGGTGAGGTGGAGTCACAACCCCGATTGCGATTTTATATCTGGATGACCAGGGGACATGTCAGAAGGATTTCCCTCTAGTGGTTGATTGTTTCAAGGATGTCTTTCCGAATGACTTTTTAGGTCTTCCTTTGGAGCGTGAGGTGGATTTCTCTATGGATATTTTGCCAAGGGTAGCACTGGTGTCCATTCCTCCTTATAGGATGGCCACACGTGAGTTGCAGGAGCTCAAGAGGAAGTTAGAGGAGTTACAAGCAAAGGGTTTCATCTTGAACAGTACTTCTCCATGGGGATTTCTGGTTCTCTTTGCGAAGAAGGCAGATGGTACCCTCAGACTCTGTGTGGATTATCGGAAGTCGAACTAGTTAATGGTCAAGAACTGATATCCTTTACTGAGGACTGATGATATTTTTTATCAACATCGTGGAGAACTGGTGGTCTCAAAGATTGACATGAGATCGGGATTTCATCAGCTGCGTTTCAGACCATCTGATATACCTCTCAGAGCATTCAGGAGAAGGTATGGTCTATATGAGTATACAGTTATGCTGTTCGGACTCACGAACGCGCCAACAGTTTTCATCTCTCTGATGAATCGTGTGTTCCATCCTTATCTGGACTCTATTGTGGTAGTATTCATGGATGATAATTTGTGGTACACTCACACTCGACATGACCATTCCACCCATCTTGAGATAATATTAATTACACTGAGAGAGCATCATCTATATACTAATCTCTCAATGTGAAACTTTTAGATGGACCATATTCACTTCCTGGGTCATATCATCTCAGAGGAAGGAGTTTGCATAGACCCAAAAAAGGTGAGAGCAGTAGTTTCTTGGGAGAAGCCTAAGAATGTGCTTGAGATATGGAGTTTTTTAATGCTGGCTGGTTAATACAGATGTTTCATCCATGACTTCTCCCGCTTAGCAGCACCATTGAAGGGTCTGACTAAGAAGGGTGTGAAGTTCGTTTGGTCGGAAGTTTGCGGGACAACCTTTTAGGACCTGAAAGGAAGTTTGACATCAACACCTATCCTAATACTTCCATAGAAAAGGAAGAGCTATACAGTTTACTTTGAAACATCAGGTATTGGACTGGGAGCAGTGTTGATGCAGGGTGATCGAGTTGTTGCGTACGAGTCTCGGCAGTTGAGGCCACACAAGAGTAATTACCCAACACATGATCTCGAGTTGACTGCAGTTGTGCATGCGTTGCACTGTTGAATACATTATCTATTGGGGTATTTTTTGTGGTCTTCACTAATCACAAAAAACCTAAGTATATCTTTACTCAGCGTGACTTGAATCTGAGACAACGAATGTGGGTTGAATACCTTCAATCCTTCAACATCGAGGTTGCCTATACACCTGGAAAAGGTAATGTGGTAGCTGATGTACTGAGCAGGAAGACTCAGATGAAAGCTATGCAGGAGGCCAGTGGTGAGTGGAAGCTCATGGCTTTGTTCTCTGAGATGTATTTAGAGGTGCACGACAGTCAGAGGCAGACCTATATTTCATCTTTGGCTTTAACTTCTACCCTCCTAGATAGAGTGAGGATGATACATCTATCTGATTCAGAAGGCCATGTTCTATGGGAGTTGGTGGCATGTGGGGACCCTCCTCCTGGTTGGACGATAGGCATTGATGAAATTCTGTGTTTCCATGGACGATTGTGGGTTCCAGGGGATATACGAGAGGAGCTGATGCGGGAGTTCCATGCTTCGGCTTGGGATGTTCATCCCGGGGTTACCAAAATGTACCGAGACATGAGACGTCAGTACTGGTGGTCGTGTATGAAGAGTGATATAGCTAGTTTTGTTACGAGGTGTTGCACCTGTCAGCAGGTGAAGGCAGAGCATCAGAGACCAGCATGATTGTTACAACAGTTACCCATCCTGAAGTGGAAATGGGATGATGTCGCGATAGACTTCGTGACCGGGTTGCCGAGGTCGCCTTGAGGCAATGATGTCGTGTGGGCTGTTGTGGATAGAATCACGAAGGTAGATCACTTTTTTCCGATCATGGAAACCTTCGGATTTGATGAGCTCGAAAATATGTATATTCGAGAGATCATTCGTATTCATGGGGTTCCTAATTCTGACGTTTCTGATAGGGATTCCCATTTTACATCTCGTTTCTGGCAGAGTTTTTAGAGGGGACTTGTTACACAGGTGCTTCTGAGCACGGCTTACCACCCTCGGACCGATGGCCAGTCAGAGCATACGATACAGGTTCTTGAAGACATGTTGCGTGCATGTGTCCTAGACATTGGGGTATTTTGGGAGAAGTGTATACCCCTAGTCGAGTTTGCCTATAATAACAGTTTCTAGGAAAATATTGAGATGACACCATACGAGGATTTATTTGGGAGGCCATGCCGATCACCTTTGTACTGGTTAGAGGCAGGTGAGGCAGCTTTACTGGGACCACATCTCGTGCAGGAGACTTCTGAGCAGGTCCAGTTGATTCAGAAGCAGATGGCTACCGCACAGTCTCTTCAGAAGTCTTATGTTGATCGCCTCCGATGACCTTTAGAATTTGTGGTTGGGGATCGGGTTTTCTTGGATGTTTCGCCAAGGTTGGGACACATGCAGATTAGGAGATTGGGTAGACATTCACCGAGGTATGTGGGGCGATTTGAGATTCTGGAGAGAGTCAGGACGGTTGCCTATCGGCTGTAGTTACTACAGAGGTACCGGGCCATGCACGATGTCTTCCTTGTATCTCAGTTGCGCCGCTATCATTCAGACCCGTCTAATTTCTTTCATCCCGAGGAGGTTGAGCTTCATCATGATGCGTCCTTTGAGGACATCTGATTCATATCGTTGACAAGAGCACGAAGGTTCTCCGAGGCCGGTCAGTTCCTCTCATACGGGTGCTATGGCAGCATGGCCGAGTGCTGGATGAAACTCGTGAGTAGGAGACTGATGTACGTGCTCAATGGCTAGATTTGTTCATGGCATTATCTTCGGCAACCTTGGAAGGGAAATTCGGGGATTAATTGCTTTAGGGGGTGGAGAGTTTTTAAGAACCCGTTTCTTACTTTTGAGGTACAGGTTCTTATTTTCTCTTTTCCTTGAGTGTTTTTGATAAATTATGTAAAATGGGAAAAAATCCCAATATTTGGAAGTACACGCCATCTAATTTTCCACATGTCATGTACTTTTGGATGTGTGGGATGAGTACACATGGCATGTAGCCATGTCGGCAAAGAAGGGTGTAAAGACTGACTACACACCATGTAGTGGTCCCTTACACGCCGTATCGTCAGTCGACAGGCGAATAGTTGGGAGGTTGCCATATATGTGACTGAACACACCGTGTACTCAAGGAGACACGCTGTGTAGTCATGTCGGCAGATGAACAATGCCACGCTGGAGGGAAACCGCTAGAGGAACAGTTAAAAAATGGGAAGTACAGACCATGTACTTTGAAATACACACCTTGTACTTTTTTTTCATAAAATGGGTAGTAGCCTCCCCTATTCACAGGGAAGGCTTAGAACTGGAAGATGGCTCGGGAGAGGAAGGTCAGAGATTTTGAGATCCATCGAGCGCAGATCAAGAATCTGTTTCCTCCTCGGATGAACTCGTTGGAACAGCCTGGGTATGAGCTTCCTTCTCCTGGTGTGTCTCTTGCCAATTGTTCCTCTAATGGAAGTTATTTCAGATTAAATGGAGTTTCTTCTTCGTCACATATACGTCGTTCTTGGGTGGTTCTAGAATCGACGTTCACGTATATCATTTGTTGGTGTTAAAGGTAGATGGATTGGTGTTTATTTTCAACTGTCATGCGTTTTGTGTGTTTTTGAGCTACGGACCCATATTTGGGTTGTCGTGTGGCTAAGTCCGTGGCTATGTTAAATACCTAGAATTGTATGTGTAATTTAATGTGATATAAAAATGATTTTGGCGATCACCTCTTGGATCCAGGACCACCCCGGGGGTGCATTCCTCTGTTTAGCCATCTGGCCAGGATGCCTGAAGGTATGCCTTGTTTATAAAATGACTTTAAAATAATGATTGTAGAATTTACTTGAGTTGAATTTCTTATTTACTGCTTGTTTACTTGTTGGGCTTGGCCCGGTTACCTGTTTAGCCTGAGGGCAGTATTGTGATTATCCTATGGGAAATGTACTATTTAGCTTGTGGGAAACTTTTTTCGTGCCTATGAGAAGCTGATTCTGTTCCTGTGGGTGACACCTCGAACGCCTGTGGGAAAAATCTATATGCATGTGGGAAGATTCTTATGTTGGTTTCTCTTTACCCGAGGGTAGGGTTTTACATGTTTGAGTACATTGGTTGTTTACTTTGAATATTCACTGTGGTGGTATTTAAAATTTAAAGATTGAATTGATATTAAAATGGAAATATAACTGGTTAAGTTAGTTACTGTCAGTACTGCATACATTATTTATTTTTTCTACTGCACACTGTTGTTGCATGTTTACACATAGTTGGGGACCGGCCTTTGGTGGGTGCCTACTAGGATTTATTTCTCACACACTGTTTGGGTCATGCTTTTTGGCCCAAACAGATTACGTTTCTACTGGTGTAGATAAGGTCAAGAGTCCTTATACACATACTTTATTGCTGTTGAGGAGTTGGGAGCATGGGACCGAACTTAGGCTCACGATGTTGCTGGCTATTCTATTTTGCCTTTCTGCACTTGTACTTCAGTTGTATTGTATTGCCGTGTGACATATTTTGGCTGTTTTATAAAACTGGAGACATGTTTCATAATATATATACATCTAGTTGGTTATCGTTTACTACAATTGTTATATTAAATGTGTATGGTTTATTGCTTCCGCTGTTGTTGTATGATTTATATTATTTTCTGCTGCGCCAGACTTTGACAAATGAGGGCATAGTTTCCCCACTATCAGACCTGGGCCCTCGCTGCTAGTCGGTAGCCTCTGGGGTTTGGGGAAATGCTCTTGAGGTCATGTATAAAACTGGGTTCGGGGCACCCATTGAGTGACACCCGGAATCAAAACGTTATACAATTCCATCATAATTGTCACCATGAGAGGTGGTAGTAGAAGATTAAACAATCATCGTTTCGTGAGGAAGTAGTTCGCTCTCCACAGTAACAGTATGTTCTTTACCCATTAGATGGTTGTGTGCGTAAGTGTAGTTCTAAACAATTTTATCAAAACAACCTAGTATATTGATAATATTGGTGTTTTTATAAAATAAAGGATTAAAAATAGTCTATGGGGTTCAAAAAGTAAAATAAATCAAAAGAACGTAAGAGAAGATGTTATCTTTAAATCGAGTATCTCCCTTTGGTTTGAACCAAAAGGTATACTTGAATTGCCTTATTCCTAGGGGAAGGATTCTATGATGAGGAAGGTATGTAGTGATATTAATTGGGTATATGATGGACGACCCAAGGGGCTTGAGAAGTGTGAGAAATGGGTTAGAAGTGAGGGATTTTTATTGGGGGGGAGGGGCCATTTAAGAAAGTTTAAAAATAGTATTTTATTATATAACGATTTTCAGTGTCTAAAGATCCAAAACTTATTAAAATCTAAGATAAGATGATTCATGTTCTAAATAAAATAATCCAATAAGAATTGGAAAAGTTTTTGATTTAGTTTTAGTATTTATAATCTTATTTATTTAAATCACTAATTAATGAGGTAAACACTGCATCATTATTGTGTCATACATAATTTTATTTATATGATGTCTAAAAATTATAAAACAAATACCATGATGTATGAAATATTTTTATCTTTAAAATGAATATTTATAGTATAAGAGATATCTTATATAACCTCATGTAAAAATGGATTTATTAAAAGATATATGTTTATGTCATTTTTGTCTTTACTTTAAATTAATTAATATAAAGTGTCATTATCATTATTAAGTGGCTCTATGGGGTCCCAAAATAAACCCAAGGATTACCATGTATGTAAATTAATTAACTAATTAGATTAGGAAACATGTTAGGGTTATTTTATATTATTATAATAACATTTTTTACCCTTATTTACCAGATATACCCTTCATCCATGGTAAATAAATTTTTTACTAAAGTAAATATTCATATTGTATAAAAATAAAAGTTACCTATTTATAAAATTTTAACCTTAAAATTCCAAAAAATGGAATCCATTTTTAAAAATTCAAAACATAGAATGGAAGAAATTAATATAAAATTAATTCCCTCTCTCAAACCAAAAATTTTGTTTTTAACAAAATAATAACAATGAAAAGATAGACAATTATTTATTTCCAATTTCAATGTGATTCTATAACTAACATTGGATTAAATTTTAAAACATAATATAATTACACATTAAATCCAAGTAAATATATATTGTATCCTTATAAATATATTAGAATAAAAGGCAGTTTGGAATTAATATACAATATTTTTCACAATTCATTAAAAATTTAATTTTATTAAAGGATGAATTGTGAAAAAGAAATACTACTCTTAATCTTTACTCCAAATGGTAAGTATTAAAGATGACTTTGTTACACCTTAATTTCTAGAATAAACTTATAGAGTTTAAAATAATCTAAAAATGATGAACTATATATTTCCTTTATCAATGGACATCATCCAAAACTAAAATGGGATAGTACAAGACCAGATAATCACCAAAAGGATAATCTTTTATAAAAAAAAATACTACTGTTAATCTATAAAATTCAACAAATATAACCCAAAGACCAAAAAATACCATTCAATATACAATTTCCCTTTAAATTCTTCAAAATAATCCAATCTAGGATTGAAACCCAAATCTCAGAAATATATAATCACATAGTCTTCCATAGTAAATTTTAACATTTATCTCCAAAAACATCAACTACTCTTAAAGTATCATACTGAAGTGTAGTTAAACTAATCACATATTCTCTATGATAGATTAATCATTTCTATAAATAAACCAAATCATCTTATTTCCACAATAAAAACATAGATTCTTGCAAAATAATATTGTAACAATTACTTCACAAATTAAATACCATAGTATTTTATTCTCCTTAAGCATATAGTGTTCCCAAAAGAGAGAATTCCACCCAAAATAACTATTATTGCTTAATCACCAAATCATTTTCCTATACTAAGGATGTTCATTTGATAAAAAAAGATCCCAAATGAACTTATTCTTAATTTATAAAATCATTTACCTAAAAAGAATTGGTCATACTAACTAGGTAGTTCATGTAGTCCAGTGACAGGCGATAAATCCCAATCTCCCTTTGGTTTTGGGTTTTATTATAGTATCTTTTTATGGCGTGATAGGTTGTCACATGGTCATCATGATGTCCTTTTTTCAAAAACTATATAATTTCATAACATTTCAAAAAAGGAAAATTAACCATAACATAGTTTATCCTCAAACGTTATCGAATACCTTTCATTTTACACCCCAAAATGTAATAACCATTTATCCTCTCTAAAATAACTATGACTTTTTATAATAAACTAAACATTATGGTTATGTCACTTATGATTAAATAACACCCTAACCTCTAATTTTATCTAATCCAACCTCTGATGCAAACTCTAAGGACAGGACCTTAAAAAATTACATAATCTGGAATTAAATGAATAATTCTCATTGAGGATATTTTCAGGTTTATAGTTTTATAGAATTTGGCCATAACTATTATATATCAACTTAAAAATTAGATTTAGACACTACCACTATGAATCCATTTTTTCAAAAAACAAAAACTAATTAAAAGAAACATGTCTAGTTCCAAGTTTTAGACAACATCACTTTCCTTGATCCCAACCGTGACCCTAAGTCCTACGGAAATAATTTCAAAAACATGGGATGAGAATAAAAAGCTTAGTAAGGGTTATAAAATAAGGAATGGAAACATTAACCCATCACTAAATACAATTCAATGAAATCATAATTTTCAATCATAACATACACCATGAAAATCATAAGATTTATGAATAACACTTAGAAATCATAAATCACAAAGGAAAACTGTGGAATCCATATCATACTTACATTGTAGCTATCATAGCTATGTAGGGAGTTACATGGGAATACCTATCACATTATATTCCCTAAATTTATTAGGAGGAACGATAAGGTTTTCCTCTGTCACGTTACCCAATGCATTGGAGAGCTATCTCGAGCTCACCCACCCTAGGTTTGTCACGAAACCACCAATATATTAAAGAAATGAATAATAACCACAACATATTCTTAACACATAAAACAAGAATAAAATAAATATTACATTTTCACATTGTGATCACAATATATCATTTCAAGATATGGACATATTCAATGATTTATCAAACCATTCTGAAAACCATTTATTGATGATATTTTTGAATCAAAGTCTCCCACAACACTTTGAAGATTTTTAAGGAGTTAACATTTTCAAACAATAATGTCCATATAAATAAATCCTTAAAACCATTTTGATAATATAATCATTAATGAGAAATATTTATAAGAATAAATCTTTAAAAACAATATTTTAGTTAAGTATTTATTCACCAAATGTGTAATGCTTGAATACAATTAATTGAGGAATAAAATATAATAAAAACATTATAATATCATGAGAACAAATAAATTCATGATATAATACGTCAATGGGAAGTATATAAACCATATAAAAGATAATTGGTGCATAACAATAAATAATATTCAATGGAATGTAAATTGAGACAAAGTCTTTTGTAAAGATTATATCCTTAAATTAAGGACAAATCAATGACATAATTATTTGTGACAAATAAGAATACACCCAATATTAGTGGATATTATGTGTAAAACTGTTAGATTTAATTCACACATATTCATAACATGAAATAATCAAGAAGTAGAAGTTTAACCAAAATAATTGAAATTGGGTAAATAAGTTCCCTTACAAAAATTCGACATCCTAACGATGTTAATTTTAATTCATAAAATGAGTTGATGAGAGAAGAGAGAGAATATCATATATTGCACATTAAATTTACAAAAATAAAGATATATAATTACATATCCCAAAATAAGACGATATAAATTAAAAGACACAACAAAAACAAGTCTTTGACTAAAAGAGGAAGGTGAAAGGTTCCCTTACCGATTTGGTAACATTCAAAATATACAATCCAAGAAATAAGGATCATAAAATAATGATTTAAATACCCATAAATTTAAATATATTACACAATTAATACAATCATGGTCTGTACATACACCACACAAAAGGAAATAGTGAAAAATATAACATGATTCTCATGGGAAAAAAAGTGAGATGAAAACCTCTTACCACATTGTAATCAATCGAGTCGTATGAAAAAATGTTTAAAACCACCAAATGAATAAAATAATACCATAAATATAAATGGAATCATGATAATATAAATCAAATATAAGTACATAATACCCCACATGCAATAAATAAGTGGTGAATATTGGAAATCTCATAGAATTAAAAGTGAGATAAGAAACCCCTTACCACGTTGTAATAAATCGAGTCGTATGACCAAAAGTTAATAACCACCAGATAAATCATATAATAACCTTAATATAAAAATAATAGTGATAATATATATCAAATGGAAGTACACAATACACCACATGCAAGAAATAAGTTGTGAACAAAGGAAATATCATGGAATTAAAAGTGATATATGAAATCCCTTACCACATTGAAGTCAATCAAATCGTAGGGCCAAAAGATAATAACCACCAAATGAATCACAAAAAAACATTAATATAAAGAAAATCATGATAATATATACCAAATTTAGGCATACAATACACCACAAGAAATAAATTATCGGCGAACAATGGAAATCTCACGGAATTAAAAGTGAGATAAGAAATCCCTTACCTCATGTCCAACTTGACCTGTTCATTATTTAATCTCATGAATAATAAGATAATGTTAATTTATTCATTATTAATATCCTTTTTCTATTTTATTATTCTTTTTATAACACTTATTACCATGTTATAAACATTATGCAGTCATTTAGGTTAACAATGGTCGTTTTGTCGATATTTGGTACTTGAGTCAAAAATGAACTTATAATTACAAGTTGCTCATGTTGTCAAAATTACATTATATCATGAATTATATTCATTATTTAGATATAATATATATCATATATATCCAGATTATATATTTATTTATAATATTACATAACATTTGGAGATAAGAAATGAAATTCAATGTTCATGGAGACGGCAAGCCATACATTCCCATGAACGCTACTTTCATTTATAATTCATATTTAATAGAATGAAAACATAATTATAAATAGGTATATTACAATTAAAGTATAATATAATATGATATATATGTTACATAATTAAATTAATTCCATTTTTTATATGTTCCATGTATGTCATGAAGGAATCATATCACCTTGAGGGGGCGGTAGTCCGAACTTCCTCAAATGAAATTATCGTATTTACACACATTGGAAAGAATAAAAGAATGTATGTAAATTTAAATTACAGAAGAATAGAGAAAACATATACATAATATATATCATATATAAATATAGTTCCATAGTAATGTCCACCATGAGAGGTGGTATGATAAGATTGAACAATCATCATTTCGTGAGGCAGATATTCATCGTCCATAGAAACATTATGTTCTTTACCCAATAGATGGGGGTGTGTGTAAGTGTAGTTAGAATAATTATCATAAAAAACATAGTATATTTAGGAGACTGGTTTTCTTATAAAATAATTGAATTAAAATAGTTTATATGGTTGGTGTAGTAAAATAAATCAAATGACCTTAAGAGTAGTTGTTACCTTTAAATCGGGTATCTCCCTTGGGTTTGAAACAAAACATTTTACTTGAATTGCCTTCTTCATAGTGGAAGGATTATAGGATATGTAGAGGGATGTAGTGAGTTTAATTAGTAAGGGGTTGGACGAGACATGGTTCTTGAGATGTGTGATGAATGGGTTAGTAGTGCGTTCTTTTTATAAGGGGGGGGGGGGGCTCTTTAGGAAAGTTTAAAAATATTATTTTATTATATAAATATTTTCGGTTTCTAAAGCTTAAAAACTTATTAAAGTTGATGATAAGATAACTAATGTTCGAAATAACATCATACAATAATATTTGGACATGTTTTAGATATTTGTTTAATTTTTATAATCATATTTATTTAAATCATTCATTAATGAGGTTAACAATGCATCATTATTGTGTCATGAATAATTTTATTTATTGGATGTCGAACAATTATAAAAATAACTATGATATAGGAAATATTTTTATATTTTAAAGGAATATTTATATTCTATGATATAACTTATATAACCCAATGTAAAAATTGATTTACTAAAAGATATATGTTTATGCCATTTTTGTCATTACTTTAAATTAATTAATATAAAGTTACATTACCAGTCATATGTGGATCCATGGGGTCCCAAAATCGACCCAAGGATGACCATGGTAGTAAATGTGTTAACCAATAAGATTAGGAAACATGTTAGAGTAATTTTATGTTATTATAATAATATTTTTTGACCCTTATTTACCAGATTTACCTTTTAACCTTTGCCAATAAAATTTTGACTGAAGTAAATATTCTTATTGTCTACAAATATAAGTTACCTATTTACACAAATCTGACCTCCTAATTCAAAATATGGAATATATTTTTAAAAATTCAGAACATAGAAGTAGCATAAATTAATTTAATTTCAATTCCCACTATCAAAACAAATTGCATGTTTTTACGAAATAATAACTATTAAAAGATTGAAACTTATTTATGTCCAATTTCGATGTGAAATTATATTGAATGAAAAAATTTGGATTAAATGTTAAAAACATAATATAATTACACTTTAAAACCAAATAAAAAGTTAATCCATCCCTATAAATATATTAGATTGAAAGGTAGTTTTGAATCAAAATACAGTACTTTTTTACTATTCATTAAAAAAAGAATTTTATCAGAAAAATACCAAAAATTTACCCAATGTAAATTTTGAATTACCGATTATAATGATGAATTTTATTTTGTCAAAGAGAACATATAAAAGTGACCGAATCTATATTTAATGATGGTTCACCCTCAAAAGGTTGTAAATCTTCCTTTTAATGATTATTAGAGTATTTATGCTTAAAATTACATTCATTCACATTTTGAGCCTCTATCATTTATTAGATAAATTTAAAAACATTTAACAAAAGTATATAATCATATATTAGTTATTTATATTTCTTCCCACTAATACAATGACTATTTGTTAAATACCATTTAAAATAATAATATTACTATATTATTTTTCAGTATAACTCATGTTGTGTGCAATATATGATTTTAAAAAACCAATTGTTGCATATAAAGTAAGCCATCGAACATAGAATCCCCATTAAAGTAAAATTAATATTTAATTCACAAATATTAATAAATATAAATTTTTTTATTTTTTATTTACCTAGAATGTTACCAGAATTCTTAGTTCCATCAAAACCATTATTTATAAAAAGGGTTTCCAATAATATTAAACTATTATTATATAATCATTAAAATAAAATATTACCCTTTTTTTATTTTACCAAAATTTTCACTGTTATATTCCTGTCTCTTTCCAAAAATGGTATTTCTGTTACCTATATACCATGAAAAAGGAATATAATTTTTTCCTTTTTTAGGATGTAAAAATTTACCGCCATTATTTCTTTGAAGCTTCCCTTCTATGTTTAAAAGTTTATTTTTTAAGAAAATTATTTAAAAATTAATTTTCGTGATTTTGTTTTCAAATTTTTTTAATAATATTTCATATGTTTTTAAGTAAAAGGTTTTCAAAACATTTTCAATATTTTTTATATGTTTTTAATGAATTTTTTATGAAATGTTTTTCTGATCATTTTCAAGCATTCTTTTAATGTTTTCAAACTGTTTTTAGAAGAATTTTTTTTAAATTATTTTGGAAATTATTATATAATTTATCAAGGAAAAACATTTTCAAAATTATTTCAATTCTTCATTATAAGTATCATAATTAATTTCTAATTAATTTATGTTTAAATGGTTTTATGCATTAAAAATCCTTTTTCAAAGAATAAATTATACTTTCATCATGATTTGTTTTTTGAAAATTTATTCAAAACTATTTTTAATCTAAGTTGAAATTTTTGGATGTTACTCATGACTTACTAGGAAATTATGTAATGGTTCCATTCATATTCTTTTTATAAATAGGTTAAGCATGATATCATAATATTTATGAAACCTATTTCACATTAACGGGTGAAATATGTATGAAGCGTGTTACTATTTCATGAGTTATATGTTTATGAAATATGTCTCTCTTCTATGGGTTATGTTCCATTTAATCACAATTATTTTTATAAGATATGATTTAATGAAATTCTTAAGGAACCTATCAACTTTACATAGGTTATGATGTGATGAAATGTTAATGATACCCATTTGATTTCATGGGTTGTGATTGTTGTTTACAAAACCCATCTCTTTTTATGGGTCATGATATGATGAAATTTTTATTTACTTGTGCCATAAGTATATAAGATTTTGTTACGTGATGGGTGGGGACTATATCTCTATAAAATGCTTTAGCTAATGATAAATGTTTTATGAGATCAAAGGGTACACAAGATGTCATCCCATGCTTGAATCAAGAGGGTATATAAGAGTACATCCCAAGACCAAAACAAGAGGGTATATGGGATTACATCCCATGCCCGAAACAAGAGGTTACACAAGAGGACATTAGAATCCAAAAACAAGAGGGTATACCATAGTACATATAACGACCCATACATTATATACATTGATATTAAATCAATGTTAATGAATATTCATTATAAAATATAACAAATCTTTGATACACCCATATAGGTATAGTTTTTTTATAAACTAGGAAACATAAACAACTATTTCATAAGACATATTCATTGTCTCCCACTTATTTCACCATAATTACACCCCCTTTTGACAAATAGTACTTAATACCCTTCTTCATGACCTAGAAAAAACAAACATATGAAAGGGTGATCTTAGATTCTTAGTAAGGGTATACAAGGGTGATATACATCATATCATAATTATAAGAAATATAAACATAACATTGGAAAATCTTATCCTACATATGTAAGATCGTGATCTCTTGCTATGTGATAAATCATGAAATTTCATAAGAATAAAGGATCATAATCCCAAAAGTCATATCATTTTACATGAATTTTGTTGGAAATAATATTAGAATACAAAATCATTTCATATTAGTAATGGATTATTTGAAGACCATCATCGTGGAAAATTTGTATTACTGGGTCGAGTTCACTCCTCGTTCCAGCCATGTATTACCGAATGACATTCATTTCTCATTCTGTCCATGTCTATCTCATTAGATATAAATATTTAACCAATGAAATGGAGATATATATATGTCCAACCAATATCATAAGGAAGTCATTCTTATGTGTTCCACAAAAACATAAATCATTCATTATATCATAACACATGGAATAAAATGGGTTTATTAAAACAAAATCAATCATATTTTAAAATAAATAAATGGATTTAATAAATAGAATACCATCATAAAAAAATAAAACCATATTAATTATAGGGATATTAAACAAATAAAATTTATGTAATTGGATGGAAAATAATTTTGATAAAAAACATGAAATTAATTCATGTGGAAAACATCATTTTTTTCATTAAAGACGTTTTATTTTATCAAAATGTCAAAAAAAATTAAAATAAAGTAATTTACTTGAAAATAATCGTGAAATATTATAATGGAAGCCTAATGAAAATATGGGGTAATAAAAATTTAAAAACACATCATTCCATATAAGATAAAACAAAACATTATTCTAATACTTTTGTCAGAATGTCAAAAATTACCTCATATTGAAAGCAAAAAAATATTCATTTCATACCATTTCATAAACATTAACCAATGGGTAATATTGAAATTAAAAAATAGTAGAAGAATATTTTATAATACTAATTTTTAAAACATGGATGATAAATATACCATAGCAAATGCTTACGTATAAACAATATCGAATAAAAAAATATATTGTGAAATTATCCCTTAACTTAATTCTGATTTCTTTTGTACATATCTAAACCTCATATATAATAATTTAAATAATATAATTGAATTATTTTAGAATAAGGGTCATTTTCATGATATCATAGATTATTATCGAATCATCCATTTGTTAATAACATTTCATTATTACTTCTAATTCAGGTATTAACTAATTCATTTTCTTATGCATGTTTTGTATAATAAGTTTCAGTTATCCTTCATAGGTCAATTGTTATATAATTATACAATTATATTAACATAATATATACAATATTTATTAATTATAAATTTTTATATAATCATTCGTTAATGAAGATCATGTAGAATGAGTCTCATCACATTGTGGAGATGGTAGGTCGTACGTTCACACGAGCGATGATATCACTCTCATATTTGTTCAATGTTGTTGAATTGGATGGTGTATAATATTTATGAATTAATAAAATTGTATAATAATCATATATATTTATTATTTCCATCATTATACCCATCCAGGTAAGGTAGTGGTGAAAAACAGATTACACCACGACGTGGAGATGGTAAGTCGTACATATACACGTGTGGTGATTTAATTTTTCATATGATGGACAAAAGGATGGATATGGTTGTTTAATAATTATAATAAATTCATAGTATATAATGGATACTAGAGTTATTATTTTACAATGAAACAACTCATTAATAGTAAGTAGAATAAAAAAGAAGTTTGAATGAATCGGTAAAGGAGGTTACCTCTTATTGGATGTGCTTCCTCTAAATCTCCTATTATATTACTAGATTTTTTCATTGATGAAGAAAAAAATCTATAGAATATATCTAGGGAAGTATAGAATGTAAAATTTCAGGGGATGTTGGATCTTTATGGATCAATGTAATGTTAATTGATGGGGAGGAGATTCCCTTTTATAATTGAGGTGATGGGCACTTTTGGGATCTCCAAGAATATTAATTAATAATAAAATAATACCCCCTCCAAAAACGTCCAAAATTTCCTAATTTCAAACATGACAAGGTATAGGGTTTTAAAAACGTCATCATATAAATTTTAGACAAATAATTATGTCAATTTAATCATTATCATTTTATTTATCACTTAGTTATTCTATTTAATTTTAATTACGATAAAAAATATTTCAATATTAAAAGGGTAGAATATTTAAGTATTTGATGTCAATTAGATCATAAATAAATACTTTAGAACATTTTATAATATATTATAATTATTATATATTTCTGTAAAAAATTTATGGGTTTTTATATAATTTATTAAAAAATTATTTTGATTGACATTCAATAGTGTCCATTCTGACACTATTAAATTCATTGATTTTTTGAAATATTATGCTAACAAGTTAACATCAAAAAAATGATTTAATATATTTATAACAGGTAATGGTCATCTAGAAGTGTAAATATTGCTATTAATTATTACAAATTATATTTAATAGAACATTTTTAATAAATCTTATTTATTATCTCTATTAATATAATTATTACTACTTCAATTTTGGGTAATTATTTAATATTCATTATTTTGAAATAAAAGCTAAAAATAAAATACTATTATGTACATAGATCCACTATATTTCATTTGAATATTTTTAGTCCAATTTATCTTCCATAAAATCAAATATTTAAAATGTTATACTCATTAAATTACGAATCTTACAACCTTAATATCAATTTAAATAAAAATATATATTTGTGTCTCTCTCTCATATATGGCTCTAAATGGTCAATAACTAGACCCATGTATGGTTATGGTCTAGATATACTTTTACAATATTATTTTTCTATGATTTTGGGTCATTATATACCTATTATAATTTTAATAAAAATTGTTTTCATGATTTCTCATCAATTAATTAATATTTACACCGTAAATGTATAAGTCTTTAAGGTAATTATTTATTTCCTAAATATTATAAATAAATAACCATTAAAAATAAAAAAAATCTTTTCCAAATGAGTATTTATTATCTTATTTATCTTCTATATAACATTGTATAAAAAATGATATAGTTATTAAAATTTGAGTGAGACATATTTAAATTTTTTTTTAAATAAAATAAATTAAAATTCGTATTCTCATCCAATTGGCTTTCAAAGGACACCATTTCGACCCAAAGATGGTTTAGTTTGAAAAAAATCATCCAATTATATTAATAATAGTGTTATGGTGAATTTATAATACTATTCTTACAATTAATTACCTGATTTACCCTTTTATGATATTAATAAACATTACTGATATTACTATTCATAATGTCCAAAAATAAAATAAATAAATTTAAATAATTAGGACCTAATGATTCCAAATATAGAATCCATTTTTGAAAATTTAAACCGTAAAATTCAAATTAGTAAATTAAAAATTATTCCCCTTTTTAAAAAGAGAGAACTAGTTTTTAAAAGTTAAAACATTGCAAAAGATTGAATTTTTTTACATTTAATTTAAATTTAAACATAATTCTAATGACAAAAATTAAATATAATTATAATAATATATTCTATTTATACTTTAAAATAATTTAATATTATAATTTATCTATATAAAGGTTATCGATTAAAAAAATTTCGCAATTAAAATTTAGTGTATTTTTTACTAATCATTTAAATTTGAAATGTTTTTAGAAAAATATTAAAAATTCATCAAATGTAAATTTATATATCCCTCATCCAAAAAACATATTTTCTTTTCATATGAAAAATATTAAATTGTCAACATCATAATATAAAAAAGTTTCACCATTAATAGGTGTTAAAAATTAACTTTTAAAAAATATAGGTTTTTATACTTCAAATTTGGTTTCTTAATATGATACAAAAAATATCTATCAGACAAATATCAAAATCATTTAATTAATTATATAACATAAATATTTTATTAATTTAATATTATAATTGTATTTCAGAACAATAAAAATATATAATTGATTTATAATTTTCATAATTAATTTGTAGCGAATTTTCAGAATATAGTTATATTAATTTTCGCTAGCCTAATGGATATGTTAAAATAATCAATATATTCTAAGGCATATCAAGGTTCATTTAAACTCATCATTGGGTGTAATGAAAGTGTTTGTAGATTTAAATTTTTATTAGTGAAAATGTTTTATAAAAACTTATGAGTGTCACATTCTACCCACCATAAATTGAATTCCACCCTCAAACTTCATCAAATGGATACAAATAGATGATGATATAAATCCCTCGTAATATCTTCGTGTTACCACGTAGATTAACCAAATTGTAAGTTCTTCCACAAAAGATTTACCAAGAGATTGGTCTTCTTTCGCGGAATTTTTTCTCTATAATCCAAAATCAATATCAAATGTTCTTCATAAGAAATATCTTGATCCAGTGGTATGAATTATGTGTTTCATCCATGTGAAGGATCAGCTATGTACTTTCACGATAGATGTATGGAACACATCATGAATGTGAGATAGATTCTATGTAATCACCAATCAGTAACGCACCTTCCCAACATGATCTAGAATTTCAAAATTACCAATATACATAGAGATCTACTTTCCCATCTTTCCAAATGTCATATCTCTCTTCCCTAGAGATATTCTAAGAAACAACATGTCACTCCCTTCAAACTCTGTCTTTTTTTATTATTAGAATACTTTTTTTTCAACTCTGGTATATTCTTATGTGTTGTTGAATAGATTAGAATTTTCCTACCATTTCATGAAAAGGATTAGGTCCTAATAGCTTCTTTTCCCCAACTTCATCCCGACATGTTGGATTTATACACTTATTTACATAGAGGAATACATAAATATCCTTATGAATACTAGAGTAAAAGCTATTTCGGTATGAAAATTATTCCAAAGGTAGGTGTTGATCCCAATAACCTTTTAAATATATATAGTATACTCTCAACATTTCTTTTAGAGTCTTAATTATCCTCTTAGACTGGCCATCTATTTAATGATTATAAGCAGTGCAAAAACATAACTCTATATCCAGAGCCTACTGAAGACTTTTCAAGAACATTGAGGTAAACGTCGGATCCTGATCAGATATAATGGAAAGTGGTCTCCATGAAATTTTCCACATTCTTAACATATATCCTAGAAAGCTGGTCAAAGGATAAATCCTTTTTAATAGCAATGAAGTATGCCGACCTCATTTGATTATCACCAATAACACATATAGTATAATTGGCTTTAGATGTTTTGGGAATTCCCACTACAAATTCCATAGTGATGTTTTCCCATTTAAATTTTGGTGTGAGTAATGGTAGTAAAATCCCCTTAGACTTATGTCTCTCAGCCTTTACATGATGAAAAACCATGAACCAAGAGACATTTTTTAGAAACATCTCATTTCATATAATCCCACCAAAAATATTCTTTCATGTCACTATACATCTTTGTGATTCTAAGATGAATAGAGTATTAAGAACTTTGATCCTTATCCCGAAGCTACTTCTTTAATTATTGTATGGTTGGAATACAAACCTAGTTCCTAAAACATATTATTCTATCACAATCAAGGTTGAATTGAGGAACATTTATCACTTTCTTTTCAATCTCAACATCTTAATTTTTCACCTCCTTAATCATCTCATGTATAAATGGTTGAACATTCATTTGAAAATGATAATATGTCTCCCATTCCATTACATTTTCATGATAAATCCTACAAAAATCAATAAATGTTTTATCTCTTGTGATCCTCATCAAGGATTGGCTACCATGGTCTTTTTGACTCAAATCATCTACCACCTTGTTCTATTTCATGGGGTGGTAATGTATCAAGCATCCATAATCATTAATCAAATCCAACTATTTTATTTGATGTATATTTTGATCATTTTTTGTAAAAAATATAATTTAAAAATTTATTTTCAATATATATATCACACCTTTCAACATAATGATAATTCCTCTATATCATTAGTGCAATGATTACCATTGATAACTCCAAATCATGAGGTTAGTAATTTTTCTCGTGGATTTTCAATTGTTGTGAGGCATAAGCTATCACAATATCATTTTTCACGAGAACACATCCCACCGATATTTTATATGCATCAAATTAGATTAAACACCATTCCCTCCAACAAAGTAGTGTGATCATAGGTGTACTGGCTGACCTTCTATTGGGCTCTCTGAAATTCTCCTCACATTCCTCCATACACACAAACATTACTCCTTTTCGAGTCAACATGGTTAGTGGATTAGATAATTTTAAATAATATTTCCCAAACCATTGATATTATCCATCAAAAGCATGAAAACATCATATCTACGTTAATATTATTTGTCTCTTTCAATTTTTAATAACATCTCTTTTTTAGGAACCATATTAATCTGTTCTTTTGATAATATGTGACCCAAAAATGAAACTTCTTGAAGCAAAAATTCATACTTGGTAAATTTTTTACAATGCTTCTTATTTCATAGGGCCTTATGTGTAATTTTTAAGTGATGTTCATGTTATTCCTTGATCATTGAATAGTAATGAATATCCTCTATAAATACTACCCCAAACTAATCAAGATAGTCATTATAGACTCTATTCATTAGATCCATTAAAATAGTAGGGGAATTAGTTAGACCAAAAGCCATTAATAAGAATTATTAATGTTCATACCTTGTTTGGAATGTCATCTTTGGTATATCTAACTTATTGAACTATAATTGATGATATCATAAATAAAGACCAATCATGGAAAAGTATTAATGCACACATAGAGAGTTGTATGCATCATCAATGTGGGGAAGATGATATTTTTTTTTGATATTGATCTTGTTAATTTTTTAATAATCAATAAAGTGTCTCTTTGATCCATATTTCTACATAACAAATATAATACGTTCACTCCACGGTAACTCACTAGTGTATATGAATCATTTTTCATGATTCTATTGGTGTTTCTTCCTCAATTCCTGCAACTTAGTTTGGGAAATTATAGAAGGTGTCTTTCGAATAGTAATATCACTTGGTATGAGTTCTATTGAAAAATCAACATTATGATTTGGTGGAAGAATAGGTAATTATTCTAAAAATACATCATCAATCTCCCATAAAATAGAATTATTATTATATTTGAGTATATCCCCTACCATGTTACATATATAACCATCACATATAGGGATCCATATCCCTATGATGGATGAAATTTTCACTATAATTTCATACTCAGCCTTGACTAGATAGATGATCATATATTGTAATGTAATATAAAATGTGGCTTCCTTTACATGGAAATTTATAGGACCTCTTTATATTGAAATCCAATCCATTCCAATAATGAAATAAAATTTTACTATAGAAAGGATTACAATATTTGCAGGAAGAACTTTCCTACAAAATTCAACTGGAAAAGAATTATAAAACTTTTATGAGACTGTTATGCCATTAAAAATTGTAACAACTAACTCAACATCTAATTATTGAGGAAATACGATGATACCCATAGAAATATTAAAAAAATAGTGGGTGGATCTATAATGAAATAAAACATTTTCAACTTTAGAGTGAATGTTAAGTGTACCTTTCACAACTTCATTATCGTACTCAACATTGCTGATAGTGATTTCAAGTGAATTTCCTTTTTTTGGCCATTTATTTTTGTTGAAGTCAATCATCATAAATAATCATTTTGTTAGGTCATTGAATGTAATAATACCTAATTCACTTTCACTTATAAGATTGATGTGTTGGATGTGAATTTTGTTTAACCTTTTCAATATTCGCGTCATTTGACATCTTCTCCCATAACTTTGGCATTAAACTGCCCAATGACCACCTTTTCCACACTTAAAAAATTTACTAGTCCATTTAATACAATTTACTACATATTTCATTCCACACATTGAGCATAATGGAAAACACATATTTTTTATTCTTATCTTTATATTTTTCCTTGAATACCATTTTTTTATTCATATAAAACCCATTGGACTGATGGGTTACTCCAATATCCAACTCAACCTTAGGAGAACATAGAACAATTTATTTGTAGCTATTGATGTCCCTTATGGATAATTTTATTTATATAAATCCTTTTAATCTACTAAAGAAACATTCAATTTTACTCTCAAGATGGATAACAAGTCCAAAATATACCTTTAATGTCATTTAAAATATTATTCGTCAGTTCCAATGGATTCAACATCTGTTTTGATAAGTTCATGGAACTCATTCTCCATCTTTGTATGAAGAATAAAAGGAATGAACTTATTGAAAAATATTTTTTTTGAACTCATCACAGTCCACAGATCCAATTTGAGCTTCTTACCTTATATTCTTGATAAGGTTCCAAAATTTAATAGCTTCACCATCCAACAAATAGACTACTAAGATTATTTTATCATGTGTTGAACATTGGAGAACATAAAATATTAATTCAATGGTACTAATCCATTTCTCATCCACTAATGGATTAGAAGACCTGATGAAAGAAGGTAGATGCTACCTCAAGAAGGACACAACGAAATCATGTTCCCTCCTTTTATCATTTGTAATTCTTACATGATTCATTGATTGAGAAAGTTAAGTGAGCATAGAAAAAATATTTTTCATTCAATATCCCATAAAATTTGGTTGCTAAGGATGGAAATCATTTCATTTCCTGCCACATTCATCAGTAGTGCAGTTCCTTCAGGTTCTAGACATTGATTAAAACAAAAAATTATATTGTTTGAAACACAAATCATATTGTGAAAACAAAATAATAAAGAATACAATTTAAATTTATGATAATTTAGATTTTATCCTAGGTTTTTCATTATATTTTCTAAAACACTAAGATTGTAACATATACTTCCACATATTCTTAGGGTTCTTCTTATGGTTTTCTCATTATAGCTTCCAAAGGCTAACAACACCTTTATTCTAATACCAACTATAATAACCCATACTTTAGAAGAATTGATATCACTTAAAATTTAAGTAAAATTAATTAAAAAATATAACAAATATTTAATATGACCATATTGTTATAGTTTCTTTAGAAATGTAGGATCATAAACAACTGGTTCATAAGACATCTTTATTGCCTTCTAATTATTTAGCCATAACTAAACTCCTTTTGAAATATCATAATAAATACCATTGTTGATGGACTATGGAAAAGAAAAATATAAAAGGGTGTGCTCATATTATAATTAATGTTAAAAAATGGAGATATCAATCGTATCACAATCATAAGACATAAGATTATAACATTTGAAAATTTCATCATATCTTTATAAGATCATGATATCATGCCATTGGATAAATAATTCATGCTCATAAGAATAAATGAACATAATCCCAAAATTCATATCACATGACATGATGTTTTATATAATACACATAATTGTATAAAATAATGTAATATTACATGATGCTCATTTCCAAGATCATCTTGGTGGAAAATTCCATTACTGAATCATGTTCAATCCTCCTTATTGCCATATATTAATGAACCAAGATAATTTCCTATTCCATATATGTCTATATCATGAGATATAAATCATTACCAAATTAATTGGAGGACTATATAGGTCCCACCCATCTCATTATAAATTCATTCTTATGTGTTCCACAAAAATATAAACCATTCATCACAGCATGAACCAAGGAATAAAATGGATTTCCTAAACATCATTACATCATAATCCAAAATAAACAAATTCATTTTATAAATATCATTCCATCATAAAAATAATAAAACCAAAGTATCTATAGGGATAGAAACAAAACCCTATTTAAATAACATCTTCAATGATGGAAAATAATTTTGATAAAACACATGAAATCACGTTTTGAGGAAAATATCATTTATTCATGGTAACATTTTCTTTTCTAAAAATTTCACATAATTCAAAAAGAAAATTATTTCATTAAAAAATTTCTTGAAATATTGTAGTGTAAACATCATGGAAATATGTTTTTTTGAAACCATTTAAACCTATCATGCAATATATGTTAAAATAAAACACTATTCTTATACCTTTGTCGTAGTGTCAAAAAGTACTACATATTGAAAGAGACAAAAAATTACTTTCATAAAATTTTTTAAAAATTCACCAATGGGTAAAATTCAATTTAAAAAATAGTATAATATTATATTATCATACATATTTATAAAATATTGTTGATAAAAAACCCTAGAAAATTATTACGTATAAACAATATTGGATAAAAAATGAGATTGCGAAATTATCCCTTACCTTAAGTCTGATTTTTATTGTATGTATCTGAACCTCCTGTATAATGATTTAAATAATTTCATTGAATTGATTCAGAATCATATTCATTTTTATGATATCCTATATTCTCATATTATCATCCATTTATAACAACATTTCATTATTACTTGTTATTCAGGTATTAACTGCTTCATTTTCGTATACATATTTTGTAGATTAATTTCTACTTCTCCATAACAATTCATAGTTATATCATTAAAAAAATTATATTAAATAAATATATACTATATTTATTCACTTTTTACATTAATATAATCATTAATTAATGAAGATCATGTAGAATGAATTACATCACATCGTTGAGATGGTAGGTCATAGGTATGAAGAAGTGATGATATCATTCCCATATTTTTTGAATGGTATTGAATAAGAATGTGTATAATATTTCAAAATTAATATCAAGTTATAATAATAAATTTTTTTTTATTTACATCAATATTACCATCCATGTAATGTGGTGGTGAGAAACATATTACACTATGACATGGAGATGGAAAGTTGTACATATTCATGTGTGGTGATTTCATTTTTCATTTGATGGATAGGAGGTGAAATATTGTGGTTTCATAATTATAATAACATATCAGTATATAATTGATATTGGTGTAATTAAATTATAATGAGAGAACTCATGAATACAGAGTACAAAAATAAAGAATTTTGAAATAATTGGAAGATGATGTTACCTTTTCTTCAACGTACTTCCTCTAAATCTCCTCTTATAGCAACAGAGTTGATCTATGAAAAAGACCATAACCTCTGGAATGTAACTATGGAATTTAATAATGGAAACATTCATGGGATGGATGAGTTTTAAGGCTCAATGTTATGTGAATAGGTGAAGGAGGAGGTCCAATTTTAAAATTGAGGTGAGGGGAACTTTTAGGATCTCCAAAACTATTAATTACATTAAAATAAAACGCTGTAAAATTCATCCAAAATGACCCAATTACAAAGTTGATATGAGAAAATTTTGTAATATACTAAAACAATAAATTTCATACAATTTGTTATGGAAATTTAAACACAATATTTTTAATTAAAACATAGTTATTCTATTTAATTTTAATTAAGATAACAAACAATTTAATATTAAAAGGGTGAAATATTTACTTATTTGATGTCAATTAGACCATAAATAAATAATTTAAACCATTTTATTCTATATCATAAATATTATATATATTTAAAAACGTATTATGATTTTTATTTAATTTAATAAAACATTATTTTTATTAATAGTCAATAGTGTCAATTTGGACAGTATTCAATTCATTGTGTTTTAGAAATATTAATATTAGATGTTAACTACTAAACAAAAATTGTATTATATTTAAAAAGGGTAAATTTCATCTAGAAATTTCATTAAAAATATTAATTTTTGCAAATTATATTTCATATAATATTTTTAATAACATTTATTTATTATATCTATTAATAAATTAATTAATACATCAAATTTATGTAATTATTTAATATAATTATTTATTGAATAAAAATTGAAACTAAAATACTATTATGACGGTAAATATACAATATTTAAGTATAATAATTTTATTATAATTTACCATTTGGAATATCATACATTTAAAATTTTATACTTATTAAATAATGAATGTGACAACTTTAATATCACTCTAGATACAATTATATAAGTGTCACAATATCTCCTATAAGGCTCTGAAGGGTAACTAACTCAACCCATGTATTGTTAATTTTGATATATACTAGAACAATAATATTTTTTTCAAGTGTTTGGGTATTTCTATGGTTATTATAATTTTAATATAAAAAATTTATTGATTTGGCATCAATTAATTAATTTTTACACCAATAAAGTATATTCTTTTAATGTTATTATGCATTTCCTAAAAATTATAAATGAATTTCCTTGACAAAGAAAAAAAATTATATTTAAAATGATTACTTATAATATAATTTATCTTATCTATAATCTAATATAAAAATGATATGGTTATTAAAATTTTAGTAAGACATATTTACTATTTTACTTTAATAAAATAAAATAAATGTCATAATCTCATCCATGTGGATTTAGAAGACTCTATTTCTACCCAGTGATACTTTAGGTAGAACTAAACTCCTAAAATTATATTCATACAAGTGTTAGGTTAATTTTAAAAAAGTATTCTTACACATAATTATCTGATTTACCCTTTTACCCTTGTAATAAAAATTACCCATGTTACTATTCATAATGCCCAAAAATTGAATATACCATTTTTACATAATTTGGATTTAGTGATTCCAAATATAAAATCAATTTTTCAATATTAAACACAAATAACTTTTATTAATTAGTTTTAAATTATTCCCAATTTTGAAAATAGAGAACTAGTTTTTAAAAGTTAAAACATTGCAAATGATTGAATTGTTTTTACATCAAAATTCAATGTACAATTAATTATAATGAAATAAATTATATTTAATGATATAAATATTTTATATTAATAAATTAAAATATTAAAATATTATAATTTAATAATATTATATTTGTAGATGAAAAATTTTATTTTCAATTAAAATTTATAGTATTTTTACTATTAATCAAAATTTTGAAAGTTATCAGAAAAATATTAAAAATTCATCCAATGTAAATTTTAAAATCCTTCTTTTAATGAATATTGTTTTTCATGTTAAAATTATTAATGTTTCAAAATCTTATTTTAAAAAAATGTTCTACATTAAATGTTGGTATAAAACTACGGATTTAAAATATAGGTTTTTATACGTCAAAATAGTGTTTATTCATACACAATGACAAAAATATCTATTACATGAATATCAAAAAAATTATTAAATATATAAATAATATATTAAATTAATTTTATTTACTAATATTAATTGATAAAAACAAAAAATATATAATTGATTTATATTTATCATAAACAATTGGTAATGAATTTTCAAAAGATTGTTATATTTATTCCTGCTAACGTAACAGCTAGGTTAAAATTTCCTTTTTATACTAAGAAATATCTCCATTCATTTAAAATCAATAATTCATATAAGGAAAACTATTGAACAATTAATTTTTTTTACAGAAAACATTTCATAGAAACATCTATGTGTCATATTATATCCCAATCCAGAAATAAGAGGGCATACAGGAGGACATCCCAATCCCAAAACAATAGGGTACGCTGGAGGACATCCCAATCATAAAATAAGTGGATACATGATAGGACATCCCAATCCCAAACTAATAGGGTACATATAAGATCATCCCATGCTCTAAGCAGTTACACGGGTTATTAACCCAATCATAACATGTTACAAAGGCCTTGGTAGGCCACATTAACACAAGGTTATTATATGCTTATTTGTTTTCCATAGGTAAATGTTTTATTCCAATTTAATGATTTCATGTATTATGTTCTCTATTTCCATATTATACATGTATTATGAACTGCTATTATTTATTATGATCTCTAATATGTAGGGTATGATCTTAAAATTTTATACTCAAGTTCCATAACGTTTTTTTTCATGTTATGATTATGAATTTCCTTTATTTACCATTACTAAGAATCTAAGATAACCCCTTTATAATATTTCTTTTACCTGGGTTATAAAGAAAGGTTTTAGATAGATGTAATAAAGGTGTATATCTGTATGGTATATGTTTAAGATCTTTAACTAGGATTGAATTTTTATTCATGTTTCCAAATACACTAAACTATTATAGTCCTCACACATGTATTTTTGTGATGTACTAAATATTTATCTAAAATGATGTAATATACATTTCTGTTAGTCCAGTGTCTCTTTATTTTCATTCCACATAAAAGGTTGTTACCATAGTCATACTAATTTTCAGTATTATTAGATATTGTTGTAATTATAAAATAATGGTTTAAGAATATTTGAATGTGGAAGAATAATAATTAAATAGAAAGTGGTCAGGTCGGATGATAACCACTTATTCAGTAGAACACTTTTAGATCCCTTATTAAAGAACTTTTGAAGGTATTTTAATAATAAATACAACTACAAATTATGGCTATTGAGTTTTATAATAAAACTATGTAGGGTTTGATTGAGCTATATGTCTTAATTTGGTGTAAATCATAGATAGACTGGGTGTTATTTTTTATGTGAGGTAAGGGTCACTTTTCAATATTTAGGGAATATTGTAATATAAGATGCTTCTTATACATGAAAAATGTTCAAAAATAACATATCTTTAAAGATAATGAATATATGGTCATAATATAATAATAAAATCAAATTTATATAGGTTTAGATATCATTTCAAACATTATTTTTTGTTTAACCCATTGGTAAAAAAATTTAACATTAACTATGGTATTGTATTTATGAATATTAAACTGTTATAATTTTAAATATATGGGGTAATTTGTATCATTAATTTTAAACGGATAGGTTTTTTCCATTTCTAATCCTAATTGTCAACTTTCTATATTTTTATAAATTTAAAATAAATTTAATAAAATATTATTTAACATAAAATGATATTAATGTCATTTATGACATTATAAATAAAATTTTACATTAAATACTATAATATAGAAATAGAGTTGAAATATAATCCATTTAATAGCCTCCAATATTTTATATGGATCAATATACTTAATTTAATTCTATAACTCATCTAAAAAATATTTATTTTATAGTTTTTGAAATCATTTACTTTATTATTATACTTCTTTCACAAGTACTTTGTTGGCATTATGTGATCATTTAAGGTAATTATTTCATCACTAAAAAATAAAAATAAACCGGATAGAAAAAAAACTTATTTAAAATAACTATTTGTAAGAAAAAATTTGTTTTTTCTATCAATTTCAAAAAATATAAAAAATATTAAATGAAAGAGACTGACATTATTGACATTATCCTTTTGTAAAATATTATTAAGTTTAAAATCAAAGATAAATGTAAATAGGTCATATTTTATAATTTTTCATGATTATGGATGATATAGACACAACCAATTAAATTAATAAATGTGTATGAATGAATTTGAAACATTATCACATTACTTTTAACCCTAATTAACCCATTTTACCTTTACTATGGTAACAATAGAAAATCAACGTTTCATTTTCATATTGAAAAAAACATTAAGTTGATGTTATTAAAAAAATTAATAATGATGATTCCAAATATGGAATATATTTTATCAAATTAAATTCACATAATATGGAGAATTTAATTTTAAATTAAAACATAGAATGTGCTGAAAGTGGATTTTCTAGAAATAATAACATTTATGTCTAAATATGTTGTTGTACCAAATTAAAATATAATGGTGATTAAAATGAAATTTATTAAAAATATTTAATCAAAAGGTACTAATAAAATTTTAAAATTAATCCAAAATAGAATTTGACTTTTTAAAAACTCGAAAATAAAATATAGTTTTTAATAAAAAACTATATTTTTCAATATTCGTTGAAAAATCAGTCATTATGAAAATTCTAAAAAAGTATTCCTAAAATAATTTTTTCATGATGAATTAAAAAAAGGTATTATTTCAAAAAAATTATATTTCCGATAGTTTAATAAATTATAATATTCACTCAAAAAAAAAATGAAAGCAATTTTTAAGAAAACGGATTTTTGATGCATGAAATGACTTTACAAAAAAATTGAGTTCTCATTTATTAAAAATTAAGCTATACATTTTTATTTAGTAATTTTTTTGTAAATTACATCATGTTGTTAATCGTATTTATATGCACCAATCTAATTACTCAGTTATAAATATAATATTTAAAAAATTATATTTCGTGATTTTTATAAGCTCGGTGTTTCATGTTGTCTATGCTATCAAATAAAACGTTCTCCTGAAATATTGGTATATTACATCCCCCCTTAATTAGTCAAATCCTTAAAATTTTAACATGATGTCGGTGATTAAGGGTTTGACATTTGAAGATACCCTTTTTCAAATCCCAGCTCATAAAAATGTTTAATAAAATCTATTATTGAAAAGAGAGAAAGGGAAATACAAAGATCATCATGAAAAACTCATAACTAGGTTTTCCAATAGGAGGACGTTATTAGGTAGTGAAAAAATGAATATGGATGGAAATTAATGTATAAATAATTATGAATATATATAGAGATCATTGATCAAAATAATGTAATTTATCATGAGAAAATTAATGACCACAAAGCCATAAACCATTGATATATGTAAAAGACCCACAATTCATAAAAAATCAGGGTTATATAATAAAATTTTTATATCAAGATCCAGTTCCTAGAGTAAAATGATTCCATTATCATATAGGCTAATAAGATATACAAAAATACATACATAACAATTATAATTTCACCATTTAATCAATTTACAACACATTCCCATGTTTTGATCCAAAAAATGATATTTCAAGATGAATATTTGTTGTATGATGCACTAAAACCGATGTTAATGGATCACATAATCTAGAAATGGATAATATTCTATACCTTCCATATTTATACAATAACTAAAACCAAAATCGTTATCATAAGTTAACATAATTCCCAAATTCAATAAATTTTCACATTATGAAATAAAAAATTAATCTCCAATGTTTTAATAATAACACCCAAAGCTCAACAAAGATCATTAGATAAATAATTAACCTTAAGATTCATCACAATATTCATCACCATGTTTAGAACCAAAAAATTAGAACTATTTGATGACATGTTATTATGAAATTAATTTAAAATTTATCTCCAATAAACATTACTCACTCATTAATTTATTTACCAAAAAATTATTTTTCCTAATCATATAATATCTAAAATAGGTTAATCATTTCAATAAATAACCTAAATCTACATAAATCCACATTAAAATCATATATGACCAAAAAAATAATTCATAATTTATTAGTCAAATAAAATATGATCATATTTAATAACATTTTTTAACCATAATCATGTAATGTTCCCCAAAAATATAGTGATATTTTTTCAAAATAACATTAGTCACTTAACCACCATGTCACTTTTCTATATCATTAATATCTACAAGATAAAACATTTGTTCTCAAATTGTTAAAATTCATGACTACCTCACCACAAATGATAAAATAAACCCTATATGATATCAATAACTTTAATTATATTTCTAGCAAATGTAGTGACATTATTCCTCAGATATTTTTTTTTACTTTATAAACTTACGGTTTACGAATGCCTAAAACATATATGAAAACACAATAAATGTGTCCAAAAGTGTCATTAATCATCTTAATTAGTATATTTAAAATAACTTATTTAAAAAAAATATACTAACCTATACCCCATGTTGTCCAGTAGTATACATTTTAAAATTCTCACCCGTTGGTTGTGGGTTCAGGCCTCACCTCCTTGCTAGATGTGATGGGTTGTATCTTAGCATGTGGATTTTCCTTATAATAAAACTATATTGAGGTAATTCCCTTATAAATGTAAAATATTATTTTATAACTATATTATCAATTCATCGGCATCCAAAAGTTTAAACAAAATTTGTTCAATGTCCTAAAAAATAACAATAATTATCAAATCACTTTTTAACCTAATACGTTTTCTATAATGCATATGTCTTTTACAAAAATAAAATAACATTAATTGAATATTTTTTCCAAAAATAATATGGAAGATAACTTTTATTAAAATAATAAAAATAAAAAACAATGTGAAGATGGATGGGGTTATACAAGAATTCGTGCCTTCATTACAAAAGGATCCAATGAAAAACATCAGAGTTAATGATCAAACTCATAGGAGGCATAAAAATCACCATAAGAGTCAAAGTCATATTCTATGGGACCATGAGACCTGGTAACTTTATTTGGATTTAGATAGGATTAGTATATCAAATGCCTTTCTCTCCATGGAATAATAGATTGGAAACCTTCATAATCAATAATAACATTTTTTTCCTTTTGATAAAGCCTAAGTATAAGATTTTTTGGGGATTCATCTCAAATAACATCGCGCATTTCATGAATGTCAATTTTTTCCATATAATTATTAATTTCCTCTTGGATCTTTAGAATATTACCACCATCACTCTTATTTTTCCCCGTAATTTTAGGGGAAATGTCCAACAAACATTTATAAGTCACTCAAATTTTATGGTTTCCCTTATCCTCTACAAAATTCTCTCTGGACATAGACACCAAATAAAAAGACATATTATTTACTAAACCAATAAATGAATTATGAGAAATTGGTCCTTTTTTATTACCCTTTTTTCCAAATCACTTATGGATGATCATGAGACAAATATTCCACCATATGTGAAATAATGGAACTAACTACTTCTTACCACTATTAAAAGGGTATTTCCTTTCTCTAGAAAAGCCTTCTTTATTCATTATTTTATTCCACATCAACCTATTCCTACAAGAATATTCATGATGGAATTTTAAAGAACAAAAAGTGCATACCAAATATTTATGAAATTATCTTTTGCATGTCTAATAACATAACAATCTAGAAAAAAATATGGAAGTCTCACATATTCTACTCTTGGGGAGAAATCATCATCCAATACCGGGAATATTTTTTATTAATAAATACATATCATAGATACACTTCCACAATGACCTTACCATATTAACAAAATTTCTTAACCATAGTGGTCCTATCCATTTTAATTAGTTTTCCCATAAAAGAAGTTATGCCAAAAAATTTAGGAGGCCCTATGATCTAGTTAAGACGAATGATTTTAATCCAGACCTGGGATGTTGTGTTTTTTTATAGAAGAAGGACTGAATTGAAGATCCAATTATTAGAAGAAAACCATACCTGTATTAAGAAATTTATCTAGACCCATAAGATCTTCTCTATAGATCCTTTTTTGAGATAATTATGCTAAAGAATCCTTGAACCATAGTTATACGTTGCTAATTATAAAACCCCTATATAGAGTTCAAATTTAGAAAAATATCATTTAGCTTCCAAAGTTTTCATCCACCAGAAAGAAAAAATATTGAAACAATATAATTCCCACAAATCTTAAACATATGAAGGATAACACCTATTAGAAACCACATGGGTAGTGTCACCCTTTTGCATGATTTGCTTAGTAAAAAAACTTCACACTGATATGAAATACCTACCACTGGTACCCCTTTCATATCCAATAAGTTTTCTACTACAATATCATGTGTCCATAAATTTAAAATAATGATCCATTGTAGTTGAATTATTAGGGAGCCCTACCAACACCTTCACTATAGCAATAACTGTGGTATTAGATCGATTCATACCCACCTCATTCCCAATTGGATAGTTCATCACAGTCATCTTACCCACATTACAGCAATGAACATTGATTTTGGCCACCACCATTATTTTCACTACTACAAAACGACCTTTAATAGATCTAAATTTGGCCTCCATCAGGGAAAAAAAGTGATGATAATTTTATCAGGATTAAAAGCCCAAATATTTTTTCAGCACAAAAAAAGAGCTGTTATTGGCCCCCTTTAAAGGAAGCTTTCAAAAAAATAGAGATGTTAAAGACCCATTTTAGTTTTGGTTTTTATGATTATTAAAGGGGGATTTTAGCAGTGCTTAAAATGCCTAGATAAAGGGCCTATTAATAAATGGTTTATAAAAGATTACCCACACCCACATACCCCCATCATCAATTAATCCCACCCCCACCCATTTACCAGCACTTCTGACACCCCTTTATCGGTGATTTTGGTAATCCCACCCTCCTGTGTGTACCCTTGACTCTATCAAGTTTTGAACCCCAAACCTCCAGTATATACATCAAAACATTTTCCCCTTCCTAATACAATTTTGTTTCACATTTTTTGATATGACTATATATTAATATATATTTTTCTACATTTTTGTCCAAATATTTTAATATATGTTTATATATTAATAGATATATTTAATATTTAAATATGTTAAATTATTTATTTATAAAATTAAATTTTTAGGTGTCAATATCTAATACATATATATATATTTTCATATACTTGTTTATAAAAGACCATAAAATAAGGGAAATGATAAAATATAAATACTATAATATAAATATTTTTGTATGACCTAGTAATAAATTTAGTCCCAACCAAAAAAGGGAAACAAATACACCCATAAATGAGCCTGAAAACCCATCGAATGTTAAAAAATCAGGGTATGGCGATAAAAAACACAGTTTTGTAGGTATTATGGGACTTTTTTTCCTCGTAAAATGTGATAGAGTATTTCCTCTATCACTTTGGGTATATATTTTGTCGTAGGATTTCATTTGATATGTGTTTGAGACAAAATGGAAACTCGGGTCAAAAATCATGGCCATTTGATGTTATAGTTACATTTTCAAATTATTTTAGATCTTTTATCAATTTCTTTATTTTTGTTAACATTAAATTGATATTAAATGACTATTACTTAGTAATAATAAAAAAAATATTAAATAAAAATATTTTTTAAATTACTTTATATGTTATTTTCACTAAATATCTTATATATTAAGTGTAAATCTAAATTTACAATATCTAAAATATATTTTAAAAATTATATATCATTTTTAAATCAATATAAATATAGTTTTATATTAATAAATTATTTTAAATGATGTATAATTTTTTTAAAGTATACATTTTCAACACTTGTAAAAAAATTGATAAAAGGCCATGTTTATCTGCACTTTTTTAAAAGCAATAATAAATTACCCCTTTTAACAAAACATTTTTAGAACTATTAAACTCCCCCTTTAGAAATAATTTTTAACAATGATAAATTGTATCATTAAATTTTCTTAAGATAATGCTGTTAAATCCACCATACTAGATAAAAGAAATTTTTTACTAGTGTGTCTGACTCGCCTAATTCAACTCAGATTCTATCAGAGCTCTAGAATGATCATACATTTCAACCACTATTACCATAGTCGAGTCGAACACTATCTCTACCAAAAAATCCATGGTATACAATCTATCCTTTTTATCATTCTTAGTTAGATTACCCATAGATTATAAATCCTTATTCATTCTGGCCACCACCATTGTAGTGTGACATGCCTCATTCCCCTCTAATTCCACCTCCATGGTCTGACACTAGTCAAAATTAGTGACGACCATCCAAGATTTCTGAGAACCATTCACATCATAAATAACAGAAACATATGATTCAAATATCACATATCAATACGATCTATCCATCTTAGCGACCCTAGCCTACATAAAACCAAATAATGATTTTTTATGTCTTCCTTAGATGACGATCGATAAAAAACCATAGAAACCTCACCTAAATTGACAATAAAAGAGATAATAAAAAGAGGAATTGGTATGTTTGAAAAACCTTAAATTTATACGATGTTGTAATCTCTAAAATCTCCATTAGGGAGGATATCCTGATCCCAATCCATATTCTCTGTAATCATTAATTGACTACTATTACATTAACATCAAGGAAATATTAATCGTAAATGTTATTAATACCTCAATCATATTTCCATAAAGAAATTTCTCTAGACATTATCACCTTTTCATTAAACCAATTTTCAAATGTATTGATTCCGTCAAAAATATTTTTCCAAATTATGAAATGAAAACCAACTATAGAATAATCCATAGGTGTTTCATGATTATAAAAACATTTATATTATATTATAATATCATTTACAAAATAACACCACATCCTAATTAATAAAATATGATACATAAACACATACTTCATCTAAATTCCCTCTAAAACATTAAATTTTTATTGTCGTATTATTCATTAATAATTCATTCCTATAAATAAAAGTCTTGAATTATGCACTTATAATTCACAAATATCAACCCAATCATATTCAATAAATTAAACATAAGAAAATAATCCATACCTAAATATTGAAATAATTAATTGTTTTATTTGCTTCATCTTTTGGAATGATGACCAATTTCCAAAGAATAAATGGTCATGTCCTTTATAGTATTTTCTATTTCTATAGAGATGAATGATTTTATATTTTTAAATAAAATATGAAAATATATCATGACCCATAAAATTTTTATAGAAGTTCACTGTTTTTGGATAAGTCAAATATTTTCTTATATATTATTTGAAGACTTAAGATGTTATCATAATTATTTGAATAGGATTTTGTAATAATAGCAATGATCAAATCATCTAAAAGGGATAAGAATGCTGTGAATGCTACTTTACCTTCTATTTGATAAAATATTCCTAGTGTATTGAAAAAAAAATTTACATAAAATTAATTATTAAAATGAAAAATAATCAACAAGGGAAAATATAATACCATAAAAATTTTATAATACTCTAGTCCTTCAAGTCCTTTGTAGATCAGTTAATTTTTGTAGTCATATAATTACTTAAATTTCCATAATTCTCTATAACATTGTAAATTGTTTACTTTTATTGGGCTTTTAACTTATGCTCAAATATCATCACAACCTCTAATGTTATCTAAACCCTTGCTCAGTTACTAATTATGAGGACTCGATCTTTATTCAATCCAGAATTTAATTTTTAATCAAGTGTTCATATTCTAGAATTCAGGAATATATTTTGATTTTTAATGTTTTATATAATAATTCATTAATTATAATAAAATAAACCCATACATTAGATGTTGGAAAATTATACTTAGTGACCAATTTCCTAAGAAATGTAATTTTAAAATAAAACATGTTTTCTTATCATGAAAAATCATTGTGGTTTTCAACTTAACTTATCATTTGTTCTTACTCTTCCTTAAAACGTATGAAAAATATTTTTAAATGGGGGATGGCGATAAAAATCACTTAAATAGACATAGAAAATTAAATAATGAAACCCATTAGTCAATTTAAATAACCTTAGGTCATAAAAAATAGTGTTCCTTTGACATAATATACTTTGAGCTCAATTAGTCATTCACCTACTCATGATATTAGGTTAACTATCTAATTTTTTTATTATAAACTTAAAAAAATCATATTATTGAGGATTTATGAACAAAAACATGAAAAACCATGAAATGTTTTTTCATTGAAACCTCACTTTCTACCATAATAGACAATAGTCATTCCATGTAAAAAAATAGCATTAGATTACCATTTGAAATCAAATAATTTCCATGAAAACCCATTATTATTTATAGAATATTCATGTAGGTTACTTGGTAATTAATCAAAATATAACCCATACGAGAACCCTTACAAGAACCCTTGCAAGATGAATAACAAATACGGTCAACTTCTAATGTAATTCTATACATTACATAATCATTGACCAATACATTAGAGAGCTATATCAGGGTCACCCATCATCATGAGCTATATCGGTATCACCCACCATGATAAATAAATTACAATGACCATAACATTCACACAACACATAAAATCTTGTATTTCCATCATCAAATGTATAAAAATATACTTTCGAACCCACAAGTAAAACATTTTTGGATTTTGATATATCCCTTTAATTGAAAATAATATTTTAAAAAAATCATTGAATAAAGGTAAGGATGATTTTTATATAAACATATATTATTATAAAATAATCCAAAAAATCAAAAATTGATTGTGGTACCAGGAAAATCTGTTGACATCGTATCTGATAAAATAGAACATTCTTTTTTTAATTTATAAAGAACGAAAAACATTCAATATAAATTTTAATTTTCATAACCATTGAAATAAATTAAAAGATACAAATAATGTTACCCTTTATTGAATTTGGATCATATAAATACATCCATAATATAATTTTAAGAATTTTTTCTTTTAATAAAAATATAGAAAATAAGTTTTCAAAATATATAAAATGAGTTTTTTTAGGTAAACTGTCCATTGCCTCATTTCTAACTCATCACATTCATTCTTTATCTTCTTTAATAATAATAAAGTATTTTAATTTACCTTATTAAGAAACACTTCATGTTTCTTATTCCATTTTATATTAATTATCATCTTATATCAAATTACATAATCAATTTAGTTCATGTTGAATATTTTGATGATATTCGACTCATATGTTAAAAATGGCATTGGTAAGTAGACTATAGTCAATGAGATAATTATTAAATAACATACATAATAATAATAATGAAATTATAAAAAAATTACATTAATTATACTATTAAAACGAAATATGAATTACAGTTATCAAAAATGAATTGTGTTACAATCTTGGAGATGGTAGGTCATACGTACACATGTGTAATGTTTCCATTTGTTAAAAAAACATAATGGAAAGAAGGTATGAATTATTTTTTTAATTTATATAATTATGTTTATTAAATAAATATAATATTATATTTTAAATATACATACATATATAATACATGTGATTTGGTTATGAAAAATATAACATGTCGCATTGTGGAGGTGGTAATCCTCAAAAACCCATGAACAACATTACCATTCTTAAATGGATGGAAATATAAGAACATTGATGATATATTTTATCTATAAAATTGTAATTATTTTATGAATATCATATAAATATATATATTAAATCCATCACAATTAATATTTATGATATGCTGTTATGAAAAATTAAACACATCACTTAATGGAGGTGGTAATCCACACAAACGCACGAATGAAGCTATTATTCCCCATATGATGAAAAATGAGATCAAATTTTTTATTCTATAGTATAAATAAAATTTAAACATATATAACGTAAATATTTTATTATATCATCTTGGGTTAATAATAATTTAAATAGTTAGGAAAATTAATTAATTAATAGAGGTTGGGTTGGACGATTACCTCTTCTTCGGTAAAGCTCCTTTATATACCGTTTTGAGGTCCCTTGGAATGGTCCTTTAAGAAGAGCAGAGCCTGTATTTCATTTATAGGGATGTTTATAAGATAATTTTCTAAGGTATTTTCACTCTTGGTATCTCATTGTGGTGTAAATAAAAGTGTTAAATGGTGTCCTTTTATAAGGGTTGGAAGGGACACTTTTAGATATTCATGAAATGTTATAAAATAACATGATTAAAACTCATGTAAAATGGTTCCAAAATAAAATGTACTAGAATATAAGTAATTTATAATATTAATATAATCATAGAAATATTTTATATATTCTTATATTTAGATTTAAACCATATATTTTGGTTGAACCCTATGGTTAACCAATTTTAACCTTAACCATGGTAATGATTTTTTAAATATTAATGTGATATAATCTTACCTCTAAGGTGATATTTGTTTCATAATTTAGAAAGGTATTATATTTTAGACCATTTATTATCCAAATTTTCTACATATATTATTATTATTATTATTATATAATTAAATAAAATATATTTTAACATAAAATGTCATTAATATCAGTTTTTACTCTAATCATTTATTTTTTACTTTATAGTCAGGAGGATAGTAATTTATCTAAAATATAAACTTTTAAAACGTCTTCTAATATGTTATATTTATCTAAAAAAATTTCATAATAAAATATAAGACTCATCCAAATTTGACTTATATAGTTGTTAAAATAATTTAATTGATTTTTCTACAACTTACAGGAGTGATATGACGTCTTTGCGTAAGAATTTATGGTAATTATTTCATCACTAAAAATTAAATATAAACTACCATGAAAAAAATTATCCTTTCAAAACCCATTTATTACTGAACATACATTTCTTTTATCCTTTAAGAAAATATTAAAAGTATTAAAATCCAAATAGTGTTCAGTTTAACATTATCCATTACTAGAAATATTTTGAAGGTAAAATTGAATGATAAGTAGGAAAAAGGTTATATTTTAAAATATTGGATGATTATAAATGAAATATAATGATAAAATAAAATTAATAAAAGTGTTTTAATAAATTTGAAGGTTTATTACATTATTTTCAACTATATTATCTTGTTTTTCATTTACTATGGTACGCAAAATTTATTATGGTTTTTACACTACTAGAAATGGTTAATATACCATCAATTTTAAATTTTTCATATAGTATGGAGAACCATTAGTATATATTTTTCATTAAAAGATAGTACAGAGCCTCAGGTACGGGAGACAATATTCTCAAAAATTACAGTGATACACTTATTCTGTCATTACATTCTTTCACACTCGGTTCTCCATTATCGGTACCTAATTAATGATTGGGGTTTGATTATTGATTTCCGGGGGTTCATGTATATTTTCACAATCATTCACATTGGTTTCACCATTATCACCTCCTATAGAGACTTCTAATGAATCCCACAACTATAATGAAGTAAAAAACTTCTCTCTAAAGGTAGGTGGTCATTTGGGGTTTCAATACCATCAACACGTAGAAACACACATTGGTTGGGAGGATGGGAAGTTGGGATCATTTCACCTTTGGGGGGGGGGAATTATTGCCTAATTTCGACTATATTATAGATTTAAAATATCATCATGAATCTCCCCAAAATATTGAAAATGGACTTATTACCCTAATAAAATGATCGGGTGTTGAATTCTTTTAGTTGTAAAGGGTGTTATACTAATGAGACCATACGTATATATTTGAGTTTCTCCATCAATTTTTCACTAATTCCTAAAAATCGGAATCTGTTGAAATATTTAAATCATATATCCAAGCACTCTATATTTTTCTACCTACTAGGGAGAGAATTTATGTTTTTAGGATAGTATTGAACCTTCAGGTGGTTTTCTACATATCATGTGTATAGCAGTAATCCAAATCATTGTATTTTATTTTATTTCAAGTCATACTATTTAACATCATTATAAAAGGAAATTTAAGAGGGAACATTGGCACTATGTATCGATCTTGAGTCTTATGAAGGCTTCCCAAAAATCATACTTATAACATTAACTAGATTCATTATAGTTCGATCCTCCCTCAACTTGTTGAAGGGTGGTGTAAGGTAACTAATCACTATAGGTTAATTTTCCCAGGGTTTACCAGTATGGTAATTTCCTCAATACATACACCAAGGTGGATTCCCTTGTATAGGGGAAGTTTTATCATGAAAATAAATGGGGATTACACACTATGTATTCCCTATCTATGGAAAATTCATGATGGCAGTCATATGTTCATTTCAAATCCTTTATCGCACATGATTCATGCGCAGTGTGAGAAATAATTTATAGTAAGTGATAATACTTACCACATATGGATATGAGACTTATGAAATTGTGTGGCCCAAATGGGGTGTTTGATATGGATATTTGATCTTATGAAGGAATTATATGTATCCCACATATAATAGTTATCCAAGCCCTCATAATTCATTTTACTTCTCAAACACATGATGGATGAGGAATAATGATAAAACCGCATCAGAGTTTGGGTACCAAGGGTTATATTGTTTGAGATATGGAGGGAGATAAACCATGTGGATATCTAATTGGACCATGGGCCTTAAAAATGTTTCTTATGTATCCTATTTGAATAAGAATTAGAGTCATCATAGTTCAAAATGGTGTATTCCAAAGTGTGTATTAAGGACAAGGTTATCATGTACCTATGTATCTACCTGTTATTCTTGACTAGTTGGAGAGTCAATTATTAAGATTTTTGATATGTAAGGGATGTATTTTTTACATTCCTAAGTATGTCTAGACATATCCATGTTATATGTTATTCATGTATTAGAATTTCCATGTGATATAGATGACTTATCCAAGGTCTTTCACATAATAAGGATTACATTACCAAGGTGCTTCATAAGGTTAAATAACACACATCAGATGGATTATTCATGATTCAACTAACTCAGTCATGGAGCCTTTTTCAGATCGACACATACATGTCCAAGGGTTACACATAATTATGGCTATCAAATCAGTGGGATACCTCATGATCTAGTGTACATATTTTAATGAAATCATGAGGCTTGAATGATATTTCTAGAGGAAATTTCATGACATGGATTATATATCTGGAGGACATAAAGTGACTTGAAAACATGTCTGATTATTTTATCATGATCTAGATAGGTCAGGTGATTATCATGAGACCTTATCATGAAATTGAACATTTCTTTTTTCAGACAATTCTTTCATATTTTCCAACATTTATTTTATAAATGTCTTAATTTTCATCATTCATGGACTATTCAGACCTTGTATGACCATTCGACACATAGATACTCATTTGAGTAATCATTATAGTGAATCATAAGTCCTTTAAATGATAAATAGGTAGATCACACATATCATATATACATTTCATTTAATCCCATAATACATTCCTTGAGTTTACATGTTGGAATACACTTGAGATTTCATGGCCTTCCACTCTAAGAAATCTGTTGTTACCTCTATGCTCCCATGTGTGTGAGTTTTTTGTGCTGGTGGGAGGAGGGATTTATAGGCCCCTCCTCCCCACTTCTACCCCATAATGAACGAAGTTCTAATTCTAGATATGTTTTTGAGTTAGTATAGCATTATTCATTTCACATGGACCTCCCATGGGTAATCCACGACATGACCTTGCTGTCATGTGATAAAGAGTTACCATAAGATCACTTTTTCATCGCCATATTTTTTGATCCCATATATTTTCAAAGTTCCTTCACATAATCTAATTAAAATTTCAAATGGCCTTAAAAATATAAGTATTACATGTTAAGGATTCTTTGTGATATCATGACACCTATAAAATAGTCTTTAATGTGATCGATAATGACTTTTCTAGGGCCCTTCATGAGAACATGTGGGCTCATCGGAGGGCCTTTTCATGAAAAATAGTGTAACCCTACTTCGCAAAAGTTTATCACCTTTTTCAAATTTTAATTTATAATTCTTTGAGGATATCTATTCAGTTGTCTATCAATGCCTCACATGATCAAATGGCCATGTCTTATATCCTTATAATGATAGAGGTGACATGTATATCAACCTTTATGTGACTAATCTTTCATGTAAGTGTGTATTTAATGTAATTAATGGACTGGTCAGGTGGATCACATCCACCATTTTTCTGAAAAATAGCATAACTTCTACGCACAAGAGGCTTCCCCCTTTTCTGTCTTTTTAACTTCTATTTTCCCGGACTATTAAAATTTATCTATTGGTTTTCTATTAGGGAATCACATAATGAATACTAAATCTCATTATGGAGGCTGATAATTTTCATTGATGATTTCTCAACTTTTTCTTTTGTGCATTGTGTTATCAATGATGGATCTCACAAAGACACAAGACCATTGTCATAGATTTTTACTACACCAATCTATGTATCCAAAGTGAATTTTCATGATTGAATGCACATGTTTGAGGTTTTTCACATGATAAAGGTTAAATACCCAATTGATTATTGTGGTATGGAAGAGATGACTTTGGTAATATATCATGATTATTAAATTGATCACATGGTTCATATGTGTACTTTGTGAGAAAATCAATGTAACTTACACTATATGAGTATTCCACCTTTTTTATTTTTTATTTTATAATGGTCTTTGGGTGATTTTCAGGAATCTATCAATTGATGTGTCTCAAGATTATAGGAACTCATCTGAAAGAAATTATATGATAATGAGTTATTTTCAGAGGGGATTCATGTAATCATGAACAGATCAAATGATGTGCATTTTAATGAGACATTCATAGGGTCATGTGATCTTATGTATTTTTAGGGGTCACATAATACAAATCACATAGCCACAATGTCTCCAAGTATACAAGTAGTTCACTCTCTTTTTTAGAAAATAATTTGTTGTTATTTAGTTATTTTTTTGATTTGAATATTTTTTATTCGCGTTTGTAAGTATTCATAAAATTCACATTTAGAATCAATGTTTGTATTGACGATGACTCGATTTTGGTGAAATTAAATTCCTTATTGAGTCCATTGGTTTTTTATTGGTTGGTGTTCTAAGAGGATTTTAGTCATTCAGTTGACCACAAGTATTATAAAGGGTTCCCTTTAAATAATGGAGTGAATGGTAAACTCATTCAACTAGAGACTCATACCTCCATATCTCTCATGATTTATAATCTCACAAGACTACTTCAAAAAACAACTTTGCCAATCCATTTTCATTAACATAGTTCCTAATATCAAATCATGTGATCTCTTCACCTGATCGAGTATATCATGATACTTTATAATACAATCTATGAACCTATTATAGATTATTTTTTAAAACTATATTTAATGTTCTTGACTTCATAGTTGTCCCACAAGATTCACATTATCTTATAGTTCTCTGTTGTGTGATCGATTGACCATTACACAATTTGTTTGACTACCTAATTATCTAGCAATCACAAGTTATAAAGCATGTCATATTATTGTAAGATGCTTCATGGTTCATGCGATTCTTGAGACCCATATTAGTTTATGAAATGAAAAACCCTTATTTGTTTCATGCGATTTGTATGATGTTGTCTCGGTTATGCACATTTTTTTTGAATGGGTCCTTTCCCATCTGACATATGATTCTTACTATGTACAGATGGATTCTAGATTTTTGTAAGCCTTTAATAAATGAGTTTACATCAGCGGTGACTTGATAGAATTTCATAGTTTTATGTATGGTTGTCATCCATCATTTTATCATCCAATCATCCCAAAATATTATGTTGGACCTGATGAGAAAAAATCTTATGAAATATCTATTGTCAAACTTCTTATCCATTTATGGGTTTCATCATACAAATTATTATCCCATAAATCCACCGAATTCATTGATCATTCCTCCCTCTTGGGTCCAAAGTACCCATAATACCATTAAAGAAAATATATAACATTTGAGACACTTTCTTCTCGAAAGAGAAAAATTCAGATGTGTATATACTATTGTTAATGCCAAATTATTTTGATTGGAACTTCCATAAATTAGATTCAAACATCAAAATTTAATGATAAATAACTTTAAATCTGACATGAAAAAAATGTTTGAAATGATGGCCTAGCCATGAACATCAATTAAGATAGAGATTTCAGATGGACTGGGGTGGTCCTTCTAAGGGAATCATATTTCTTCAGAATTTTCCAGGGATCTGACAGATTTTTGGATTTTTTAAGCCAGATGGATCTCCCAAACCTTCTTTTATTCTAATAAGCATTTTAGGAAATACCTTTTCGGTTATTGGGGTATATATTTAAAAAATTATATTACATATGGAAAATAATGCATTGGTCTTGGGGATATTGTGTATATTTATGGCACAAAAATATTTATTGATTTGTATGATGATTTTCCCCATGCATATTTTATTTAAGATATCATAGATAGGAGCCATCCCATTTCCAAGGAGTTGACCTGGATGGCTAAAAACGAATGTAGTAAGGCCCACCTTCTTGAGGCATACATCATGATTAATAAATAACAAGGATATTTTCTCATGAAATCCCATTATGAACCCAAATCATTGAATCCAAAGGCTTTTCCCACAAAATATTGCAGCAATATTGAAGGTATAAATTATCCCCCAATGAAATAGGGTTCATTGTCCAACTATGGGTGGGAGCTTATTACTATCATTGACTAAGTCATCTGGTTGGATAATATTCCTTCTATATGCCTTAGAGGGTACCTACTTGCAACCTAAGAGAAAGGTGGAGTTATAGTTTATACATTTATGGTCGATTCATATATGGTAGGAGGGAGGAATTTTTTGTTTTATATTCCTATATTAGATAGACTATAACACCTCTAGATCCATATTTATGGTAGAATATACCTACATACAATTTATGGTCCTGTTAGGTACTGTGAGATTGGATGTGGGCTCCTCTAGGCAGCTATAAATAGCTAAAAATCTAGAACATCCCTGATGTATGTTTTAATCATTTTTTGTTCTGTGTTAGTCATGTGAGGCCTATTACTTTAAATGAATGGGAAATAATGTGTTTACAAAGATGTAATGAATAGTCCTCTTTCAAACCCTCTGGGATTCCCACTGGTACTCTAACTGATAATGATATGGGAATCTTTGAGGAACTTTCTTATATGATGTCAATCTATGAGGGTAGTCTTTCTACCCAAATTTATTGTAGCATTCTCAGCAACTAAAATGATCCTTTATAGTTTTTTCTTATTTGTTAATATAATCTTGAAAATTATATACCCCTCTTCAGTTTCAATCTAAAAATCATTCAATGGTCTCTCTATTTCAAGTTAATTTTTTCTAGAGAGGTGACTCAAATTTAGATACAATTTCCCCAAAACAAAACTGAGATCCGTTTGTCTCAACATTATACCATGATTTGGATTCTCTAATTTCTAAATGGGAATTTGTCCACATCATTACTCGAGGATATAAAGTAACCACCATCCATTGAATAAAATGTAAGGCTTTGTAAGAAACCTTATTCTAATATACCAAAAAACTCAGAGATTCCATACAATGAGGTGAGGAATTTATCATCAGTTTAATTACTTTGGGATGTTTTAGTAAGAAATACTATACTAGAATGGTACTGATAAGAGAATCTATTCATACATGAGTATTTCTTATTTTGTTTTATCATGGGAAAAACTGGAGGGCTTGAAACTCAAATTCTAAACACTAGAGGATACTTCTCCATGAAAATACATTCTTGGATTAATTCTTAATTGTTACTGCTTAAATAAGAGTCTCCTTCAAAAACCATCCCACTATGGTCCAATCATTCCATTGATACCTCAATGCGATGATGGAACGTGTGACGGTTTGGATCTAATACTTACCATTGGTGTAACATATGGTGGGTCATGGAATGTTGGAGGTTATCATGGATGAAAAATGATACCCTTTAATCAAGTAGTAGTAATATTATACTTAATACCGTATTCAAATAGTTGTGATACCCTTGATTTCAAACAAATACCATTTTCATTTCAATGGTTATGGAAGAAAACTTAAGTGATCAAGTTACGCCTACCATACCTAGTATATTTTTCCAGGGGTACTAGTTCTAGAAATGAATTGGATGGTTTCCAAGGGACCAATGATAAGGGATCCCAAGGTTAAATAGATCTTATGTTGGTTGAGACTATTTTCTATAAGTTAGTGAACTCTACACTTTGATCTATTCCATCCTTAGTGCCTTCAACATCATAAAATATTTGGGTCTCGTCCTCATAGAGGAAAATAAAAAAGGAATTGATACAATCTATCTAAACCCTCTCACCCAGAATCCTTATGTAAGTAATAGACACAATATCTTTTCCTATTCCAGAACATTTTAGTAGAATATTCTGGTTTTTTCAAAAAAATAAACAACTCCCCAGAAATCCTTTCTAGAGGAAAATAAATCAATTCTCATGGATATGGGTTAAAATTATTTCACTCCAATAGATACTCAATAATGGATGAACCCCATAAAAATGGAAATGGTTGAGGCTCTAGCATGGTTTGACCTAACACCTACTCCTGAAATTCCAGTGGTCATTCCATTGGACATAGAATATGAAAAATCAATTATGTAGGAGTTTGATGCTAGTAGCTATAACCATAATAATTTATCTTTAATCGAGGCATATCTAGGTAATGGTGAACACTTCATCATAATAAAAAATTATTTTACACTTTTTATTATGTGTAAAAACATTTATTTTCACTTATAGTCCTTAAATGATATGAGTGAAGTATATCTATGGAGATAACATTATTGGATTCATCAATTCCTTCATTGCGAGAGGGTGTCACATTTTCCCTTGAATACGAGGTTGGGGAGATAGATATTTCTTGTGACGTAAGCGTGAAAGGTATGTTTCTAGAGTTGATCACGACTATTGACTATCTAGAAACATAATATTATTCATTTGCTAACATATAACCCTTTTTGCCTCTTGTTGAATTATCTTCACCATAGATCTTAGATGTTCTAATCCATTATTATTTTGGAATTCCCCCTACCATGATGATTAATGTATAGTTTGTCTCTATACCCAATTTATTAAGGGATGTTAGTATGTTCCCCTTACTTAGTGACAAATTCCTATAATATATTCATGTTCCTAAAAAGGGATTGACTTGAGGATTCAAGTCTATGATGTTATATCAACTAATGTTGTGGAATGTGTGGGTGGATATTTAGACACTAATATGGTAGGTCCCTTAAGAGGAGCTGAAGGACCAACTAGGTCATTTGTTGTATAGTTTTATCTCCCTTGGCTATCAGGGGTTTACTATATAGTTCTCTATTCCAGGTTGAAAGAGGTTATTTCCTCGAGATTGTAGAGGAGGGCCCTTAACGTGAGGGTGGTAGCATCAAAGGCTTTATCTTCAATAAAAATAATTCAGGATGAGGCCCTAAACATGGATTCCCAACACGTTGTAGAGGTAATGTCTCCCAGAAATGTGATCAATAATAAGATGGTGGATATTGGATGGTTATGATCAAAAAGTAATCATGTTAAAGGGGATCTATCTCTGTTTCATCATACACTAAAACCCTTATATAAAACCATGTTGAAGAAAGAGAGGCTCTTTGACCTGGTGGAGAAGTCTGGACTTGATTTTATTATAAGGGAGGATGCATTGAAATGGACTGTAATGGTCAAAATGGAATACATTGATCAGTTACACAAATACATGGCCACCCTAAAACAAACATCAGTAGATCTCAGTGAATCCTCTGAGAAATTTTTTAAGTGGCCTATAGTCCCATAAATATAAATTTGTTTTTGGATTCATAGGAAAGACTCTGGTCTATTGAGATTCTTCAAACTTTTTATAGATTAGAAATGACCAAAACCTTTAAAAAAATTTATGTTTCATTCAATATTTATTTCATTCATTATGTAGATGAATTTTCATTGAGTTAATATCATATGGATCATCAAAGATACCAATATTTTTTGAATTACCAAGTAAACCCAAATGAATGGATTTGGAATAGTGAAATATGCTATATTTTTTAACATATTTTATCATTAATGATTACCTACATGAGATTCCACATTGATGTGTCTACTATTTTTTCCCCAGATCACATCACATAAAAGGATAACATGGGTAAATATAACTTGAATGGATTGTTATATAATTGTTTCCTAAGTCAGTAAACCTAATGAGAATTGATTTATTTTTTCTTGGGAGAAATAATGATCCCTATAAGCATTGTATCTATTTTTTCCAAAACTATTCCTATGTTTTATATGGGGAATTCATAGTGGGTATAGATTTGGATTTTTTAGGCCTCCCTTTTATGGATTTTTAGTTGACATGTTTTTTGACTATTCCATTTTATATGTTTTTGATATTTCCGGGATCACAAAAATTGCATGTCCACAAATTAGAGGCTCGAATTTTACCCATGGTTCCATTTTTATGTTTTCAACCAAGAAATAACTATGCCCTTATAAATTGGCATCATAAGGTCTTTCATTACATAGAATTTTTTTAGCTTATAGAATTTAATTTTGGACGTTCTGTTGAGGTAGTTTAGGGTCTTTTAACTAAGACTTTCTTTCTCTAGTATATTAAGGTCTTATTGCTGGATCCTTTTATTATTGTTGTTTAGGGGATTATTTCTTATACAATCTATGGATAATAGTTTAGGGTCTTTTATAAAGGAACTTTTTTTTGTTTTATCTAATATACATCTAGATTAAACCATCTAATACTGAAGTTTACGATCTTTTAGGTCATACCATTTATTGTTTTACATTAGGGTATTTTTCATGAGACCATTTATTGTTGTATATTAAGGTCTTTTACCTATGACCACATATTATTTTATATAATTTATTCTTCATCAGACCATCTATTATGGTTGTTTAGTATCTTCCATCTCAGTACTTTTAGTGGTGTAGTTTATGGTCTTCTACCATGGGCCATCTATGGATGGTAGTGAATGCTGGGTATTCATAAAAGGTTGGAAAACACTATATCTTTAAAGGAATTATCAAGAAAAAGTTTAGTTAAATTTTTATGATACCATGAAATATTAATTGAAAATATGAAGAATTTATTTTTATGAAGGGTTCAAGTGAACTGCATTCTTATAGAAAACATGAAAGGCTAATGTTCATGATGGGTTATGACACGATGAATCATTACTGATATTTGGTTTCATGCATGGTGAAATATTATGGATAATGGGTCCACGTGGATATTTGGAATACAGATTGTTTAAATCATGAGTTTAGAATCATGAATCATTGAATATGGAATGGGTCACATATGTTAGGGATGAACATAAGATACCCTAAGGTAATATGATCTACCACAATGTTTCTGGGGATCATACGAATTTGAGGTCCTTTCCTATAAGGATGATGTACCTCTAATTGATGGGTTAAGATCCCTAATGTATGATCCCATAGGGATTTCATGCATGGTCTATAAAAGGGTATCCCCACTCTTTTCAATGTGTCTTTTTATGTTTGTGAATATTCAATCATTTTGATGATGAAAAGGGGTGTGGAGAAAAGAGTCATCCTAGATGGGTTTTGGAACGCAATGGACGATTAGATTTAGGTTGGGAATCATAGTCCTTATGCTATGTGGTGTTATGCTAGGTGGTGTGGCCCATAAAAAGTTTTGGGAATGGAATATAATATTCATTCTTCGAAAATGCTGCAATATATGGTAATATAATGTCAAGGATGTTAAATCATAGTGAATTGTCTGGTTATGGGGATTGTAAACCATTGAATTGGAATATCTAATTTAAATAATAGTATAATCTAGTGGGTACAGTTTGACAATTGAAAATGGTAGAAGCCCATATTCCAAGCATTCAAGAAAATAACACCTGATTTTAATGGGGGCCTCTCCTCTAGGACCAAACAACCTCTTGGAAAAGGAACTATGCTATTATGTCAATTCTCCAACAAATACTAGTAGGTTACTTTAATATTATCCAATATATGTTACCATTTTGCTACTGAGATGAACCAGGAGTAAGGGAGACCAAGGTCCAGAAGGCTACAATAAAAATTATATCAACTCAAGTATGTTTTTGTGTCTGTTGATATTTAAAATACATTATGGTTGTATATTGAAAATACAATACTCAAGAAGGGTTGGAGAACCCTAAACGTTTTATTCAACTAGTGAACACATTATCATGTTGAGGATATGTGAGAAATAATTTCTATAACATTTCCTAGATTAGGGGGTCTAGTGAGAATATCTCATCTTTTACTAGAGTCATAAAATGTGCCCCATGGGATTTATTACTTGTTTATTTACACTCTAATTTTTTCCTAAACTCTATATCTGAAGAGTTTCATTAGTTGAGAGTTAAATTTTTCTCAATTCTCCATTCGTGGGGTTCTATATTGATAAGTTGTATGTCTCTTTAATTAGTAGTTTAGGTTCTTGTGATTTGGACCATCAAAGTCTAAAGTTCATGGTTTTATAGCTTTGGCCTAAGTGCATGTAGTTTAAACACACGATTAACATGGACACAATATGAGGGTAATGTTACATAATTGACTAATTAAGATACTAATGGTCAAGAGTACTCTAAAATCCTTTTGAGTGGGAGATTAAAATGTTCTAAATCATGGAACAATATTCCTGGTCCATGAGTAATGATATGAGGCAATCATGTCGAAAATGACTAGGAATCTCTCTAAGGTGAAAATCTCCTCTATGATGATGTCATGGATCACAAGGATCAGAAGGACCTTCCTACAGGGTTTTGATTCCTCTAGTTGATGGGTATATGTCTCATATGTAGATCAAACTCTTGAACGGACAAATAGGGAGATCTTTTATTTATTTCAAGGGCTATGAAAGGTTGGTGGAAACCCAAAACGGTCCATAAAAAAAGTGTGATTCATAGGTTGTGGTGAGTATAATATTATTGAAACATAATGTAATCTAGTTGACCTAGTTCAAGATCTCGTGTCCCTTTGATAAGGAGTGACGATGGGTGATGATGTGCATATTTTAACATCATATATTGGGGTCGTATATGTTTCATATTTGATCATATTGTGACAAGGATGTTTTCCTTGTAGTTTAGATCATGTAGTGAGGAAATATGATCCAATGTAAAATTTTAAAATATATCCTTAGGGAAACATTTCACTATTCATGGGAATATAGATGTGGGAAAAACCTTTTATCCATATACAAGATTATTTATTGGTATTCCCGTACTAGATTCCTTCTTGTGACGATTTAACTCATGGGCAAGAAAGATGTATGTAGATTTGACTCTTACATAGGTAGAAAAATATTATATGAAATATCCCTCCTTATATAGATGTATATACTATTTTTAGGTCTTGTAATCTTGGGTTTTCCAAATACATATTCCAAGGGAAATAATCATTCCATAGTTATCTCCATTAAGAATATCTATCTGAATTGATCTAACTCATATACAAGAGAGAGGGGAATTTTTTCTTCTTCCCTTAGTGAGTCTTAACACTATATTTATCTAATGGGACCTCTATATATATCAATAATGTATTTGGTGATTGTTAACTTTCATACTTCATTCTATTTTGTAGGTGAAAAATCACCTCATAGCATAGATTCCTTAATAAGATCACCTGGTCTAAGGAATTTTTGGGCATGAAGGATAGACCATATGTCATGAAGTATAATATTATTAAAATATGATATTTTCATGTAGTTTAACATCATTAGACTAGTTCATATCTCCAAGAGGAATAACCAACCCTAGGAAATTAGGTCCTCATAGAATATTCATACCCAAAATGGAAGAGTATTAGAATGCGATGTCATAATCATGCTTTGAAAATCGGTACAATACAAAGAGGTGTAACATATAGAGTATCTAAACCAACATGAATAGTTTGTTTATGGATGTTTTAAATAAGAATAAAATAATATATGAGTTAACTGGTAGATGAAACTAGCGAGTAAATGTCAACTATTGATAATGGAAGAAGCCTGTATTCCATGAAATCAGGGAAATAAATAATGGTGTTTAGGGGGATACTCCAATATGAAATTATACTCTAGTAACATGATCATTTTTATTGTATTAATATTTTAGAAGATCCTAGTGGGGTCCATTTGGATTATTCAGTACCTTTTACCATTTTTATATAAGGTATAACCTTGAGTAAAGAAGCCCATGGTCTATGGGGTTCCTTGAGAACAATATCAACTTGGTGAATTTGGTGGTATTTACTCAAAATTGTAAAAGGTATTGAATAACATATATTGATTCTTGAGTACACACTCATCAGGGGGTGATCTATCAACATGAATACCTATTAACATGAAGTATAACAACATGTGCATATTATGTTTTCATATAGTTTAACATCATGTTTCTAGGAAGTTTCATGGATGGTCTTGAAAGAGAGATCTATGTGACACTATGTGTCCCATAATATGTGAATCAATCCATATATAGATGTAATGTTAGAGAACCCCTTGCACAAGTGTGGAATATATTTAAGTGGAGGAAATTGTTTTTCCATTGAATAACATATAGTCCCAGGACATGAGGCCTAGGTGTCACTACCTATACTATGGTAATAAGAATCAAGATACACATGGTACTAATATAAATTCCATTAATTTTAATTCCATTCTACTACAAATTTGAAAGTGAAGGTATAAACCATTGAGTCATTCTCAATCCCTCTTGGATGTTTTGAAAATGGATGATCTGTATCTCAGACATGATTTTTGAAAATATGGAATGTAAAGGGACTTAAAAGATTAAGGAATTTAGGAATTCATGGGGGGATACATACCCTAAAATTAAATGTTACAAGAATGCAATGACATAATGTTACATTGAAAATGGGTAAGATGCACAAATGTGTAACATCTGAAGTATATAAATCAACTTGAATAGTTCGGTTGTGGGTAGCTTAAATAATAAACCAAGAATATTTCAGTCAAATAAGGTCGAAACCAATGGGTATAGATCAACCATTGATAATGGAGGAAGCACATATTTTACACAGTGAAGGAAATAACTCTTGTAATATTGGGGAAACATATTTGAGACCAAACATTCTATAAGAATGTTATATTTGTCATTGATTAAATTATATAGTGAATCCTAGAGGGTTCCTTTTAGATTATCTATCCCTTGTTTCCAGCTTTCAATAGTGTAGAACTAGGAGGAGAGGATCCCAAATTTCATGGGTTCCCAAGAGAAGGATATCAACTCAAGGAATTGGATTCTATTAACTCTGATATCGATGAAATGTTGTCAGATCATGGATAATGTTATATTCAACATGGGATTGAGGACCCTAAAGGATACTATAGTTTGTATTGATCACTTTTTTCAGTTGAAGGGATAATACATGCAATTCATGAATACATAGTCATTAGGTGGTGTTCTATTTGTAACTAAAACTTATTTTAATTTAGTATAACATATTTTGACTAAGAAATTATCTATAATTCTACTTCCATGCGACTAATATGTGGTTCCCTATCTAAGATATGTCTTGGTCATGCTGACCAGAGGAGCCTTCTAGATTCCCTAAGCTCACATGATCCATGATTGACCTGAGAAACAAGGTATAAAAGGGCAGTCAATTAAGCCATGTGCAAGTATGTTATAGGGGAATACATGAGGGTGATCAATATATATTATGGACTATAATATCTACATAGATATGTCACTAAATTATGGAAATTATTTGGAGTAATAGTAACACTTAGATGGGAAATGAATGGAGGATATGGGCACTACTATGTATCTTTTGATGGTAGTAATCAATCCATATGCATTTATTATAAATTACTATGTATCGGTCAACCTAATACGTAGGGATAAGGGATTATTTTTATACATATTGTAGCTAGAGTCAATAATTTAGATATAGTCATCACTATATATCTGATGATAACAAGAATAAATCCAAACATAGTTATGGATTAGAAAATACTCCATGTTGGTTTGACCCATACAACGAGGTGGGGGACATACCATTTATATTATTGATGGACCCAATATTTGGGATATGGGAATCATTAACTATCATTTTATGGAAGGAATCAATCCACATGTATTTATTTAATGGAAATATCATCAAATAGTTCTGGCCCATACATAGCGGAGGGTATACTTTCTGTTTATATTGCATCCGGAACTAGGATTTGAGATTTAAGCAACACTATGTATCATATTATATCAGGAATAAATACAAAATAGATCTTGAATGAAAAAATATACTCAATCATCTGATCCACACATATAGGAGAAATTTTTTAGCTATTTATATTGTAGCTAGACCAAGTATTTGAGATCTGGGTATCACTATAAATTCTTTGATAAAAGGAATCAAGCAACATGTAAATATTGAATGGAAAACTATCTACACAAGTTTGACTCATATGTAGATAGGGAATTTTTTTATTTTTAATGAGGATGGACATAGGATTAGGTATTTGGGTATCACTGCATATCCCATGATTATAGGAATCATGGAACAAGTAGTTCATAAATGGGGATATTCTATATGTGGATCTCCCTAAAACACACTAATAGGAGTATTTCTTTTTTCATTCGGATAGATCTAGATCATGAACAATAAACTATCTATAAAATAACATTATTAGTGTAGTTTAATGTCATTTTATATGGATATATTCCATGTATCTTATCATCATATGAAAAGGATGAAAGGAAAAAAGTAGTTTACGATCTTGATGAGTGGGCATAGTATATAGATGGTAACTATGCAATGTACTTTTTGAGAAACCCTACATTAGTGGGGGAGTAACACATTACCCATCCTTTCTAGAAAGTATGTAAGCTCTATTGGAATAAAACTTATGTATAATACATGGACCCTCCCACTTGGGTACCAAATTTGATTTTTATTACTTGTAATCATTTGGGTTATAAGATCCAATACCATTTCTATTAAAAGACATTATTTGGAAGTTCTCAAGGTGGTATGATATTCACATAAAATATAAAATAAGATTATCTATCCATGACGTCTTATTAATTTCCTCCATTATCTAGAGTGTATTTGATAAATTCATATTAAAGGGATTTATTATTTCATTTTCAATTGCATGATATTTGGAAGCATGGTTAATGTTGTACTCCTAGTACAATTTTATCAATTCAATAGAACATAATTTGGTTTCATTTTTTTTAAATTTCGTATAAGGGACACCAAATATAAATATTATATTGGAAAAAAAAAGTAATAATATTCTTCATCCTAGAATTGTTGATTTGTACAGTCTCACACCATTTGGAAAAGAAGTTGGTAGTAGAAAGGATTTACATAAAAATATTTGATGTGGCTAGGGGAAATAACCCTACAACATACATTAAACATATATAAAATATCCATGAATACATAGCTGTATGTGAAAAAAATGGTAGATTATATATGATGTTTTCATGAATCTAGCATGCATGACATTTCCTGGTGAATTCCACATTATCGTGTATCATTGCCTCTTAGTAGTAACCAGGCCTTCTAATTTGATGGGAGAGTCTAGTCCCAAAATGATGACAATCATTGGATCCTTCATATAATTATTACATGATATAGGGAATATCTCCTTATGCTATGCAGGTAATAATTATTCAATCTAATCCACGTTTATTGAGGGATTTCACTTCATTTGACCTTCTAGAAGGGTAATGTTACCTTCATAACATTGAGTTTGTACCCTTTTAGCTCAATCTAATTAGAGGGAAAAATTTATGAGGTAATCGACTATAGGCTCCATCCATCGATGGTTGGATATCAATTCATCAAGATCTTGGAAATTGTTCACCTAGTTGATTTCATCCATGTCACAAACAATGACTAATGAGACTACCCTTGATTTTGTGATGTAGAAATACACTTTATCCTGATTCGGTCCATCCAAGACTATGGTTTTGTTATCCAGTGCATCAACATGATAATTTTGTGACTAAGATATCTGATTCCATTTTGGTTCAAAATTGAATTCAGCTATTAGTCTCCAAATGTCATTAATTGGAGGGAAAAACTTTCCCTTCTTAATGGTTTACTTCTCATTTATTTTTTTGATCACTAGATTTGAATCCCCTTTAACGTATAGTATGGATATCTATAACTATAGGTATAATACAAATATGGAAATGAGATCTTGGTATTCTACTACATTATTAAAATAGCCTTTAAAAAGTGAGAAAACATAGAAAAAAATTTCTTTTCCCACGAAAAAAAACATGATCCCTACACAAACTATATTGAGCTTTTGGTTTTCCATCCAATTTTGATAAGACATTGGGACAGATTGTCAAAATACGTCTCTCGCATTATGAGAGTGTCATGGGAGAAGAAAAATTATTTATATGAAATTTTATTTTCTGTTGGTGTTCTTTCTGGTGTGTGACGTGGCATAAGTAAATCAGTCAGGGTCTTCTCGTTAAATTCCTTTTTGAGGCACAAATTATATTTCATATTATTACTGATTAACCATTCATCATGGAAATTCCTAGTCATCATATGGCGCTCAATAATGTACTTGAATGATTCAATATCATATAACATGTTGACTTTGTGATGCTATAATTAATGTCTCAGTTTTCACTATAAATATAACTACGAGTAAGTTCTTCTCGATATCAGAATACCTGGTCTCTGTATCTAGATTCATTCTACTGAGATATTTGAGGTTTTATTTCATTCCCCACATCATTTTTATATGTGATAACATTTCCAATCAATCATTCCATGGAATTCATATACAGTTTATGAGTATTTTCATCCATCAATGTTATCAAAATTGGTGGGAGTAGTATGTACTACTTGATAATATCAAAGACTTCTTGGAAGTCATCATCCCTTTAGTCCCTTGATCATTAACAAAGTGAATGTGAGATATTTACAGACCATGTTAGCTATGAAATTATTAATTTAGGGGAGGTTCCCATGGAGGCCAATCATTTATTTAAGATTCCTAGATTGAAGAATTACAATTATTTCACAAGTATTTTTTGGATTGAACTCGATGCCACGGTGGTGTACCACAATGATAAGGAATTTACGTGATGTTATTATTAAATTAAAACTCATATGATTCATCTTTACAGTATATTATTCGACTTGTTTAATATTTATTGAATACACGTCAGGTGATCACATAACTATCGAGATTTGACTGCCAATTCATCGATATAACATTATTCTATTTCTTCCAAAAAGGTATTAAATATATGATCTATAATGGATTTTTAGGTATAACCATCATTCTTTAATCCAAATAGTATGACATAAAGGAAAAAGATTCAATGAGGTGCTCTGAATGCAATTTCTTACTTGTATTTATGGTACATCATTATCTCATTGTACCTAGAATACCCATTCAAGAAGGATTTTTTTTTGAATCCAATAGTCGTATTGATAAAAAAATTTATGATTTAACATGGGAAATCATCCTTTGGGATGTTTTTATTAAGGTTACTAAAATCGATTCAAGCACTCATCTATTAGTTCTTTTTCTTGATGGGGGCAATTTTTAGAAAGCCATTTTGGGACTATACTTACCAAAATAAATTGTCTTTGATTAATTATTAAAATTTTAATTAAATATTAGTAGCATGATAAGGGTTAAAAATTATAGTTGATTCATTGAAACATAGTATTAATCAGGTAATCCTAGGTGATTTCTAGACATATCAGGGCTCATCCTAGTAATTTTGGTATAATTCTAAGTGAACACATATCAATGATGGTTGAGAAATGAAATATACATCTCTTATACCTCAAGAGGCATAGATAAAATAATCAATGTAGGTATTGGATCATCTTATATTTATAGATTTAAATTTCTTGAGCACATAAATGGTGGGGGAGATGCATTCCCCAAATACTAGAGTGGTGTTCCTGAGGCCATCCACTTCTTCCTTCATATCTAAGACTAAAGAGGCATTTTAAGATATGGTGGGTAATCTGAGGGAATATTATTCACTTTCATGGTAAGAGAGTTCATGAATACATACATTATCGTCCTTAATTACTAGATTCATCATAGAGAAATTATGGGGATTTCTATTTTCCTTCATGCTTACACTAAGGGAAAGAGGACCCCAGACATCCTATGTTTCACATAATTTCTAAGACGCACGATCAATTTTCACTATTGGCATGAGGGAATTATTAGATCCTGAAAGAGAATTACTTTTATCCTCTTTTGATGAATCCACTTCATATAATGTTACCTCTATCACATGAACATGATCTGATGATGTTTTTGGTTTATAAAGACTTACTAGGATTATGTCTTCAAACTTTACAAGGTGTATGGGTAGTACATAATCACCACTAAGCATACTTCAGGGATTGGAAAGGGTAGTCCCCATGCTACTGAGGACTAGAACCAACATATATTCATCCACCATTGGCTTGATACCTTCCTTAGTGTAGAAACCTGACTCAATATATATAGATTTTCACGACATTAAGAGGGTTCTATCAACATATAATATTCAAACCATCCCATTAATGGGTTATTTGTAGAATTGGTTATGTATTAAAGATACCACTACATGGTTAAGAATCCATGGTCTTACAATAAGGATAGTATATGTTGGGTCTTATTTAATAACCATGAAATCAATGATAAATGTCTGATCCCCAAACTAAAACTTTATCTTGATCTTCCTAAGAAACCATTTCTCGGTCTAATAATACCCTTGAAATCATACATTGTTCAGAGCTGAGTCTTCCACTATATCACAAATGGTGGGGGTTCTAGAAATGTTAATAAACCAGATCCATTTGAATATAAAAATTATCATGTTTTCCAAAAACACGTATGGGAATGATATATATTTTGATAACGTCCCAATCATGTTCTGTGAATGAGATAGTGATATGAAATTCTTATTTATTAGTCTCTAATTATTAAAATTCAATAATAGAGACATCTACCTCAAACTCCTATGGGATTTGGAGGTCCTCAATGAGTGTCTCTCTATGTTATTTTGAAATATGGGGAGCATATAAGATTGAGAGATTGGATGGAATAACCACCAAATGCTTCAGAATGTCTAATTTGTTTGCGAGATGTTTAAAATTCCAAAGGTGGGGTTTCTCCCTATTTTTTGGATAATGTGATATAGTGTTTTAAGTGGACACATATGGTGATTTATTAGATGTTAATGGAGAATATGATGTTAGTGGTTTCAATCGCATCGACCATATCCTTTATCTCGGTTGATCATTAAATCACATCCCTTCTGGGAGATTCTGTAGGATTACTGGGCTTGAACAATTACTGAAGGGATCATAAACAACTATGTGTTTTTTCTGGTCTTGCTGTAGTTATCAGCCATAGGTCATGGCTATTTATATGGTTTCAACAATAATGTGACTACAATATTGGGTTTAACCACACCAGCATCATCACTTGTATCCATAGTTTCTGCATCCTCAGGCACCATATCTCTGTTCAGGTACGAAGAACTCATACTCGTAAGATTATTCATCATTAGATGAGGGATCTATTAAGTGAACTATATTTATAACACCATGAAATTTTGTGCCTTTTTTCAAATAAATATAAACTTTTCTATATTTTTCATTTTCACGTAATAGTGAATATAAATTTTATTATATTAATGAACCAAGTTATTCGTTATTTTTATGAAACAACATGTCATATTTGTGATACACCCAACACTATGATTGTCTTGTGTTACATGCAACACTGGGTTTCTATGAATCATCAGTTTATTATTGTAATTATTTAAAAGGTATAGTTAAAACAAAGTCATTAAAAATAATAAGAGGAATAATATTAACTACTTTTTTAATATTATTTATCATTTTTTATATAAATAAAACAAATTGATAATAAAACATATAATTTTTGGTAAAGTCTTTAAATGTTTGATAATACTATTTTAACAAATAAATTGTTTTTAATGACGTCCTATGAAAAATAATAAGATAAATTTTATATAATTTTAGAAATTTACATTGATAAATAAATTTTGTTTCAAAATTAATAATTTAAAATTATATTAATGTTATTTTTTTGGTTTTTTTCCTGAAAAAATATAATCTTTTGATGTATAGTAAAAAATAATTAATTTTAATTCAAAACATCATTTTCGTCTAACTTATTTATACTGTTCAGTTGTATTTTAATTTGGTTTTAATGTATACGTAGATAAATTTTAAATAAGATTATCCAATTTATGTCATTGGATCAAATTTCACATTTTAATTTGATATAAAATCATTTCAAACTTTTAAACATTTTTTCTTAAAAAATATTCTTTCATGACACATTTTTGGGTTTAATTATAAATTAATTTTTACCACTACGTCATTTAGAATTAGGATAAATTGATTCCATTATTTCAATTAGAATAATGTATAATATCTATTATTATCATCTTATTTTTTATAAAAAATGTTATTGAAATTAATTAAAAATAATCACAACGAATAAGGAAAAAATTAGTATACTTAGTGGTAAAAATTTAATATAAATAGGAAAAATGATCTATAAGAATTTAAAAAATCCCTTTTATGATCATATCTCTACCACATCAATTATTTGTTCTAATTTGATGATTTATTCATACACTATTTCATGAAAGTGACCAATATTATATCTTTTGTAAGGAAAAAGAAAAAAAGGAACCACCCTTAACTTTAACATTAATAAATACTTGAGTTAAATAAAACCACATTAGACTGGTTGTACATGTTATTTTGAATATTAATGGAGGTATTTCATCATATTAACTTCTTATTTATTTATATATATGAATTATTTATATTAACTACATAAGGAATTCCAAATGAGGTAATTATTTTTTTATTAATTAACTAAAATAAATGATACTAAAAATATTAAAAGTGAATTGAATTGATTGAATTTTTTGTCTTTAAATTTCTATAAAACCATATATAGTGTTACATGGGTATGAAATTAATAGATTAAAATTCCATTTTTTATCATGATTTTTTAAATTAAAAATAAATAAATAATGTCAATATTGATATTAATTTTATTTTATAATAAATTATAATTTTTTATGAGAATTAGAATTTGATATATATACTTTATTATGAAAATTATTTCTAGATGATAATAAATATATAATATAATATATTAATGGCATAATTTATCTTTTATAATTAACATATTTGTCTAAAATTACAATAAACATTGTTATCATGGTTTTGGATAAGCCGTGTTTTTGTGCATTACATGCACTAGTTTTAAAATTAATTTCGAGGACACATAGGATTTATTTTATTATTAAATATATATAATATTTGTAATTAATTTTTTCTATGTTTTATAATAAATATCACTTTAGTTTATTCTTTATGGTTAAATTACAAAGGTTATAGAACCAGTTACCTTAATACAAACGAAAATGATATAAGTGGGGAAAGATAAAACTTAAGTAAAAAAATTATAAAAATGAACTTCTTTTTATGTGATAGTGTTTTTAAAGATAATAATTACACATTAATATATTATATTTCTATTTGGAATAACATGATGAAAGGGATTCCTTCCAATAGTGTTTACCTTTTGGTATTTATAAGAACGCCACCCCTCTTTCTTTATAAAAAGAAATCCTATCATTATTTTTATCACACCTTCCAATCAGAGAGTACCAAAACATCAACAAAATATCCTTAAATTATATATAGTAATCCTTTATGGATCTCATTAGGCATAAATCCATCCAAGGAAGCCCTTTGGTGTAAACAAAAAAAAGTTACCCAAAGAAGTTGTAACACCCTTCCAAAAGCATATTTGTTTTATTTTCATTCTCCCCCACGTCAATAATTCTTATTAAATGATTATATAATAACAAAATTATCCTCAATATAATTATATCTTTTATTATAATTTTTCTTACTACTCTTATTCATAGTTATATAAATATGGAATCAAACATACTTTTTTTGTGTACGGTGGACTACCACCTCATTAGATAATGTTGTCTGTTTTTCTTTTACCACCTCCCATGGTAGGGAATTATAAAGGAAATGTTTTTTTATCTGATATATATGATATTTATTTAATTATTTATGCTTTATTAATTATTTTCTAAAAAATAATTTAACGCATTCCATTTATGAAATATGATAACATCATTTGTGGATATATGGACTAATACCACATCAAAGAAATGTGATTCGATCACACTTTACACAGAAAATATTTAGGATGGGTTTAGTGTACATGTATGACATATATGGAATTATACATATACTATAATTCTATTATATATATACATATGTGATATTTACTATCTTTCTTTCATGGTGACAGTAAAATGGAAACAACGTTCATGAGTACGTATGACATACCATCTCCGTGAATGGTGTATTAAATTTTATATTTGTACCTTTTATAGATTATTATAAAAATTATATAATTATTATTGATGATATTAATATGATGTTTTACATTATGTAAATAGTTAAATTATAATATGTGTTTGATTATCAAAAATATTAATTCAAATCACATATGAAAACAAATCTTCCATTACCTGACACGTTACATTAAGATAAAATTGTTATTAAATGGGTAATAGAAAATCATAATAAAAAAATATATGGAATTATATATAAGAATATGGTTATTTGGTAGATTTATTATAAACAATGATTTATTATATAGGATTTATGAACGATTACGATGAGATTCAAGACCTAAAGAAAGGGTTTTCTTATCTCGCTTTAATTTCTATAAGAGTTTCCTTATTCACCACTAATTTCTTTTGTGTGGTTTATATAACTACCATTAATATATTATGTTATTATTATACATAAATTTATGGGTATTTAAATATCAATTTTATGATCATCTTTCATTGGTTTTATGGTTCACATGTTACCTTATTGGTATTGTAATTTCGTCATATTTTTCCTAATTTTGAGACAAATTCCATGTTATGCACATATAATTTTATAATATTTGAATAAACTAACCTTTGAAATTTTATATCATTAAAATATATATTTTAATTATATTTTATGCTTCATTTAATGTTATTATATCATGGGTATTATGATTCAATGTTACCAAAGTGGTAACAATTTTTTGTTATAATATCATCGTTTTATAGGATTGTTTTCTATCAAGAATTTTCATGAATATTATTATCCTACAGATATTCATTATATCATCATGTAATGGTAACATTTTACCACTCTATCGAAATTAAGATAATGAAATTTTTTTTATGAAAATATGAATTTATTTCTCTCTTCAGTTGCAAATTTTTGTGCTTTCAAATCGTGTTTTAAAAAAAAATATTTTAAAAAATGTTATAATATTCTCCTATGATCATTAAAGTAAATTTTTATCATTGATTTATCTTTTAATCAAGAATATGGTTTTTAAAAAGTAATCTTCTTCCCATTTTCAAATCAATGTAATTTTCTTAACTTTTTATAGTGAAAAAGGATTGTTTAGTATCGATGGATTTATCTACATTCATGATGGTCATTTCATAGAAGAATCATTTTCAAGTATATTAGGTTGGTTTTTTTATGAAAAATTGTATTCAATATGTTATGAATATTAAACTTTTTATGTGGTTTTATTAAATGTTTTTTTTTCAAAAAAAAATTTTATGTTCAATAAGTGTTTTAAAATATTTTGAAATCTTTCGTAAAATCTCTAGAAATATATTTTCAAATAAAATGTTTTTCAAAAATGTTTTATTTTTAAAAAGGCTTATAATAATGTTTTAATATTATTTTATACGGTTTAATAGAAACAAAATTCATAATTCTTTTAAGGTTACATTATATGTTTTAATGAAAAATGATTTTAAAATGTATTAACGGTTTTTTTAAGTTTTAATAGAAAAAGGATTTGAATTTTTTTAAATATTTTTTTATAAATTCATGAAAAAAGGTTTAAAAAATGTTTTCAAGTGTCCTTTATAACTATTCAAAGAAAACTATTTTCAAAAATATTTATAAGCTTATTTTAATAGCTTTTAAGGAAAATGGTTTTAAAAATGTTTTCAAGCATCATTTATAAGATTTCAAACCAAACTATTTTCAAAAGTGTTTCAACATTATTTTATATTCATTCAGGGAAAAAGGTTTTCAAAAGGTTTTCAATCTTCCTTTATATTTTTTGAAAGAATTTTTTTTCCATATTTAATTATAATATTTTAAGGAAAAAGGTTTTTCCAAAATATTTCAGGCTAACTTTATATGTTTTCAAGGTTATTTTCAAAGAATATAGGTTTCAAAATATTTTATAATTTAAAAAGTAATTTTTTCATAGAAAAAATTATATTTTACTCAATAAATTTATTAAAAATATTTCTAGAAAATTATATTCCATCTATGATTATATCTATTGGTGTTACTTATGCCTTATTAGGGAATTAATACAGGTTCTCCCCTTATATTTGTGTTATCTCAAAATGGTTTATGTTTTGATGGAATGATGTTTATGAAACCTATTTATCTTACATGAGTTATATGTTTACGAAAACCATTTCATATTCATGGTATATATGATTATGAAGCCCATTTCGCTATCATGCATTATATTTTTAAGAAACACTTTCCACTTTCATTTCTTATTTTCTGTTGAAAACCATTTCTTTTCACGGATTATTACATAATGGAATTATTATGAAACATGTCTCTTTTTCATAGTTTTTTATATGGTTACATGTTTATGATATTCATTTAATTTCATGGATTATGATAAGATTGTATATGATCATATATAACATGTTTGTATGATTTTATTAACAGATTATTGGGACCCATATCTCCCTCTGATTCATTGGGTAAATATTTATATCACACGAGATAAATATAGATAGAATGGAGAGATATCAAAAATTAGTAATGGAATTTATCTATTTATATGATATTGATGGTAATCTGTGACTAAAAATATGGTCATAGTAGTAAAACACTTATTCCAATATGGTATGTGTAGTGAAAACATACTAATAATATGGCCTTTGAAATAATATTTGACTATAATAGAAATCATTTTATATTCTTACGTGTCTTCCAAAATTAAATGACTTATTCCTATGTTATGATTTAATGGATTATGATCTTGATTCCCTTTTCATTAATGTATTATGAACTATAAATATTTATTCTATTACTCATGTATATGATCTTTTATATGAAAGGAATTATCTTAAAATGGCATTCTAATGTTCTAATACCCTTATGCTCGTGTTATGCTTATGTAGCTTCCTTTTTTACCATTATTGAGCATCTATGATTACACATTGTTATGTTTCCTTTCAAAATTTTATAAATAAATGTACCATTTAAAAGTACTAATGAGTAATATCATTAATGTACATCTTGAAGATGTTCAACCAAATTCAATGATTGTGATCCATGTTTGAAAAAAATTCAAACTATTATGGTCCTTGGTAATGTATTTTTGTAATGTGTTGAATATTAATCTAAAATGATGTAATATCAATTTATATTAACCCTGGTTTGAAATAGTTGTTATCAATGAAATTTTTTAGTCAATCCTTATATTAAAAATGATAAAAATAGTGATATCTCATAGAATATTTCCAAAGATATGTCTAGGGATGTCTATAATGATAAGCCTATGGTTTTATAGATTAAAAATAATGTGTCCAAATTTAGACATAATATAAGATATTTTTATTGATAATTTGGGTTTTAAGTATGATAAGTGTTGATCACACTATTATTTTTTGATTTAATCAATGTTGGTATCCAAAAAAACTAGGTTAAAATTGAATGTGATCGAAAATTTTATGATAATCTGTCAAATGAGATGATCACTAGAGGGAATGATATTGTGATCATTTCTAATCAATTTTCATAGATCATGATAAACAATGTGTACCTTAACCCACTCTCAGACACACCAAAGAATATAATGAAGTGGTTCACTAAGTGTTCTAGTAATTTAGTCCTTTGGGGAAATAAGATTCAATATCATTTATTTTATGAATGTGGATAGGACCACCCAATTCAATGTTTTTGAGGAACAACAATATTTTTTGTGTATAGAAAATAATTATTGAAACCAAGTAGCTATAATGAAAAACATGAAGAGTTTAGTTAATTCAAGGGATGAGAGTGTTGTCCTCCCTATGATATCATCTATGGTAAAATGTTTTCTATGTGAAATGAATGGTGATTATGAAAATAAATGTAGCAAGTGTAAAGATCAATAAGAGAATCAGTAAGGTTGTTGGAGTAATTTTTGTAGTTATGATGATGATGATACTGTTGGAATAATATGAAAAGAAAGAGGTATTAATTAGTCAAATAAGGTATTCTTGTTAATGACTTAATGATGATGTTTAATAATTGAAGTATTTATGTATTTGGATTCAGGAATTATGTTATAAGTATTTTTCAATTTATGTTTTTCAATAAGGAATTAAAATAATATGTTTAGTGGTTCTAATAGAGTGGAAAATTGATTTATTTTCATGGTAATATTCATGGTAAAACCAATAATAAGGAAAATATAACCCTTAAAATGTCAATGATGTTGAGATAATGATTTTTGTATAAAGATATGTTTGGTATGAATAGGTAAATTTTATGGTACTGATTACCTTGGAACTAATTAAGTATTTGATGAAAAGTGGTTTATGTTATCATTGATGATGTTTTCAACATTTTTTAATATACTAAATATATAAAATAAACATTGGAATAAAGAAACATGTATGTTTTAAATAAGTATTTATGGTAATTAAGGTTATTACAATGATTAAATTGAATACATGATGATGTTATTATCATGTTTGGTGTGCATTAAAAAACAGATACACTATAATATATGAGGAATCTATACTAAAATATTTTTAGAAATTTTGAGAACATATTTGTAATTTTAGGGAATTACTTATTTCATAAGGGTTATGAGGTTAAAAAATTATTTAAAGGTTTAAGTGAAAATTGAGATTTGGTTTTATATATTAATGTATTATCTTTCTATTTTAGGATTTATGAATATTGGATAAGAGATGATAAACTTTTTTGTGATAACGAAAAGCATATAGAATCAACTATCATTCTATTTATGGATCTCATGATCTACCAATGATTTAGGAATGAAAACTTTTCCATGACTTGTTGGAATAAGAGTTGAACCATAAATTGATGACGGAACAATAATGTTTTAGGTTTTCCTTAAATCAGGTAACTATATCTTTCCATGAAAATTCATCAACTTTAGAAAAACATTCTTGAAAGAAAATGATATCCTATTTTCATCAATGATTATTATATCAATTTCACATTTCATGCTTCTTTTGTTTATGGTTTTAGGACTGTTTACTTTCTCTCGATCACCCACTTTCTTGTGATTAGTGATATTTATCAATCTCTATTATTATTCTTTTTCTTCCATGTTTATGTTTTCACTTTCCAACTATGTTCTCCTATGTTAGAAACCTAGTTATGAGTTACATTGGATAACAGTTATGTTTCCAAAATTCCCTTTTTTTTGAAGTTTTAGTTTTAATTTTTATGAAACATGTTTATATTAAAGTAACTTTCATGTATTAAATTTTTTATAACCCATATGAATTTCAAGGGAAAAATTCATATTAAGCGTGGTAGAATGTAACATCTCATGATTTTGTTAAAAAAAACAAATTAATATAAACTATTTGACACTTATTATTTCATATAACACTAATTATATATTATATTGTATGAAAGAACTATGTCATTCTTGATTTTTATGAAACACCAAGTTGGTCTTGCACTACAATAAACAGTTATATTGTCTTGTGTTACATGAAATACATAGTTTCTATGAAAGAATAGTTTATTTTTATAATGAGTTAAATAAGATAGTTATAAAATATATGATAAACTTAATAAAATGAATAGTAATAACAAATTTTTAAATATTATTTTTAATGGTTTTATATAAATATAACATAATAATAATAAAACATATAATTTTTGTTAAAGTCTTTATACATTTGAAAATACACTTTTCTTAAATGAGCTACTTTATATGACATTCTGTGAAAAATAATAAAATTGATTTAAGAAATTTTTAGAAATTTAATTTTATACAAAAAAATCATAATGAAAAAATTATCTTGGGGGTTTTTTTCTAAAAAACATCTTTCTTTGATGAATAGTAAAAAATACTGAATTTTAATTCAAACTGCTTTTTATCTTAATTTATTTATACTGTTAAATTTTATTTTATTATGGTTTCAAAGTGTCATTATATCTATTTTAAATAATTTCTTCCATTTCATGTAATTGGAACAAATATCACATTGAATTTGTATAAAAAACCCATTCATACTTTAAAACTTTTTTGTCTAAAAACCCTTCTTTCATGACACGTCTATAAGACAAATTTTAAATTAATTTATGAAACTTGTGTATTTAAAATGTTTTAAATGGGTTAAATATTTTTAATTATTATAATTTATAATTTTTAGTAATGTAAACCTATTTTTTGACCATAAATGTTATTGAAATTAATTAAAATTAATTATAGAGATTATAGGAAAAATTAGTCCACTTAGTTGTTATTCATTAATCATAAAGGTAGAAATGGCCTATAAACATACCATATAGCCATGTGATTCACATTTTTAGATAATATACCCTATTGGTTCAAATTTTACGAGTTATTGGAAAATGTCTCATGAAATTGACCTATATAAAACTTTTAGTATGGAAAAAACAAAAAATAAACCTTTCTCAGCATTAATATTTATAAATACATGAGATACGGGGAAAACTCCATTAAATCAGTTATAACCATTATATTGATATTAATAGTAGTTTATTTCAACATATAAATTTATATTTAATTATTGGAGATTAATTATTTAGAATAATTTCTTATGGAATTCCAAATGTGGTAACTATTTAGTAAATAACTAACTAAAATAAATAGTAATAAATATATGAAAAGTTATTTAAATTGAATAAATTATATTCCTTCATTTTTATATGAGTAAATTATTTTACATGTGTTTTAAATTAATATATTAAAATTTCATCTCTGTCTTGATATTTTAAAATTTAAATAAAATAAATAATATCAAAATTGATATTAATGTTACTTTATATGAAATGAAAATTTATTAAAAGATTTAAAATTTACTAAAAATAATACATTCATAAAAATTATTTTTATTTGTTAATAAATATAAAATATGGTATATTAATGGGACAATATATCTTTTATAATAAATATATTGAACTTTAAATATAAAAAACATTGTTAGAAAATTTTAAGTAAAATCAGTGTTCCTGTGCGTCATATTAGAATGTGTTAAAATTACTTTCCAACAAAAATAGGAATAAGTTTTGTAAATTAGATATAATATTAATAAGTTATATTATATACTTATTCAAATAAATAAAAAATTAATTTAGTCTTAATGGTTAAATTAATTATGTTAGAAAACTAGTTACCATAATAAAAATACAAATAATAAAAGCGGGGAAACATAGAAGTTATGGAACAAAATTATAAAAATATTCTTATTTTTTTTGGAAGAGGATTTTGTAAAAAATAATTATAATGTAATCTATTCTTTTTCCATTTTTTAATAACATGTGTTATGGGAGACCTCCCAATAGTGGTTATCTTTTGGTATTTACATGATTTCCATCCCTCCTCCTTTATAAAAATGATTTCATTCATTCTCATTATCACACCTCTCAGGAAACATTCTCTCAAAAAACGTCCTAAATTAGCTACCAATTACCCCCCTATCCTATAGACCTCACATGGGTAATAAATCCAAACAAGGAATTCCTTTGGTGAAGAAAGATGTTTCCCAAATAATTGGTAACCCCCTTACACAAGTTCTATTGTTTTATTTTCATTCTCTACCACTTAAATTATTCTTTTTATGTGATTATATAATAAAACAAGTATACTCAATTTAGTGATATGTTTTTATAAAAATTATTATACCAACACCTCATCTCACTACGATCAAATGGGTAATGAACTTACCATTCATGTGTATGGAGGACTACCCCCACGTGAAATAATGTCATTTGTTTTTCCTTTAACACTATCATGGATGGTAATTATGATGTAAAAAATATTTTTAAAAGATATATATGATGTATTTATTTCCATTAAATTATTATATAAAACATATCATTATTATTTTCATTTTAAAAAAATAAAATGACGTCATTTGTAGATATATGGAGTACCGCCTCCTTAAGGTGACTTGATTCGTTCACACATTACATGGAATATATTAAGTATTGGATTAGTGAATGTATGTGAAATATATGAAATATAATTTTTACTTGAATAATATTATATATATACATATGTGTCATTTAATTTCTTTATTTCAAAATTATAATAAAATTAAAATAGTGTTCATGTGTATGTATTGCATACCATCCCCCTAAATGGTGTATTATATTGTCTATTTTTAAATTTTATGTATAATTATAAATATTTATATACTGAATATTTAATATATTTATATAATATAAAAAATTATTGAATTATGTAAATAATGATCTAAGTAAGAGTATTATGAAAAATATTCGAAAACATATATGAAAATCAAAGAGGATATTACACGAAATGTAACATTAACATGTAATCATTAGTAAATATGTAATATAATGTCGTAATAAAATCATATATGGTAATATATATAATAATATGGTTTTAAATAATATTTATAATAAACATATATTGATTATATAAGAGGATTGAATGAGTCTGATGAGATTCAAGGTGTAAGGTAAGTGTTTTCTCATCTCACTTTTATTTCTAGGAGATTTATGCCTTATTAAACACTTGATTCTTTTTGGTGAGGTGTTTAAATACTTTAATATATTATATTATTATTGTACATTAAATTATATATATTTAAAAATCCATTTTATGATATGTTTTTCATGGTTTTTAGGGTTTAAAAGATACCAAATTGATAAAGTAATTTTGCCACAATTTTCATTTTTTGAGACACAATCCATGTTATGCCCATATATTATTCTACAAGGTGTATACAATAAACTTTGACATATTATATAGTGAATATACTTATGTTCATTATATTTTAAGCTTCATGTAATGTTACTATTTTATGCAGATTATGGTTCTATGTTACCAAAGTGGTAACAATTTATTCCTACAACCACATCATTTATTAGGATTTTTTATGATTATACCTCCATTAATGAAATATAATGATTCATATATTAATAAATTACATTAATTTTAGTCTAAAATTGTTATTAATAATATAATCATGTAATTTTTCAATTTTTTGTCACTTTTGTTCTAAATATAATTAAGAATTGTTCTAAGAAAATATGACTTTATCTCTCTCTTCAGTCAGAACAATGTTTTCTTTGTAATCCATTTTTAAAAAAAAATATTTTACAAAATGTTATAGTATTATTTTATGACCATTAAAAGGCAATATTACACATTTTTTATCTTTTAAATAGAATGTGGTTTTAAAAAATTATTCTTCTTACAATTTTTTGATCGAGGAACTTTTCAAAACTTTTTCTAATGAAAAAAGTAATGTTAGACATGTATGAATTTATCTCCCTTAATTAGCATAATTTAATATAAGATTCATTTAAATGTTTATAATATTATATTCTCTTATAAATTTTTTCATCTTAATATTATGTATATTCATTTTTTTAGTGTTTTTTTAAATAAAATGGTTTTATAAAATGTTTTTTGTTCATGATTTTTTTAAATATTTTTAGTTCTATTTTCAAAGATAATGGATTTCAAAAATGCTATATAGTTAAATGATTATTTCACTTATTTTGAATCTTTTTTATAAGTTATCTAGTAAAAAGTTTTTTAAAATGTTTTCAAACATCTCTTATATATTTTAAAAGAAAAATATTTTTTATATGTTTTAAATATTTTTTTATAATATTTCTAGTAAAAAAGTTTGCAATATTATTTTATAATTTTTCACAGAATTTTTTTTTTCACACTTTGTCAATCATTCCATTATATGTTTTCGAAAAAATCAATATTTTTTTTAATATTCTTTATTAATTTTTCAATGGAAAAGTTTTTGAAATATTTTTTAACATTCCTTTATAGGTTTTCAAATAAAAATTCTTTCAAAATGTATTCAAGATTATTTTATATGTTTTCAAGGAAATTATTTCAAAATGGTTTCATTCATACCTTGAATATTTCTAAATAAAAGGTTTTGAACATTTTTTCAAGATTCATTTATATGTTTTCAAAGAAATTGGTTTTCAAATTTATTTAATATTGTTTTATAAGTTTTAAAGTAAAAATGTTTTGAAATTTTTTTAAGTATATATATATGTTTTCAAAATTATTTTCAGAGAAAATAGTTTTAAAAATGTTTCATGTTTTAAAATGTTATTTTTTCAAATAATAAAAGAGCATTTCCATAAGAAATGATTCTAAAATATATCCCAAAAATTATGTTCTATCTATGATGAAATATCTTGGTGTTACAAATTCCTCATTGGGTATATGATATAAGGGTTGGATTCCTATGTTTTATCTCCATAGTTTATGTCTTGAGGACATTATGTTTATGAAAATCCTTTCACATTCATGAGTTATAGGTTTATGAAAACCATTTCTCTATCATGGGTTATATGTATATGAAACTCATTTCTTTTTAATGGGTTACACGTTTATGAAACCCATTTTTATTCCATGGTTTATATTCTTATGAACTCCACTTATTATCATGGGTTATGATTTGATGAAATGGTGATAGAACCTATCTTTTTTATATAGTATTATGATGACATTTTTATGATACCCAATTCATTTCATGGGTTATGATATTATTATTTATGATATTTTGTAAAATTTGTATATATTTTTTCATTATGAGATGTGTGGGACTTATATTTCCCCCAATTCAATTAGTAAATATTTATATCTCATGTGATAGATATGGTTGGAATAGGGTGTGAACTCAGTTCACTAAAGGATATTTTCCACTAAGAATAGTCCTGTTCGTGAACCTTGACTACTAAGATGGTCATGGGAGTAATCAATGACTACAAATTTGGAATTATGTGTAAAAGCATATTACTAAAATGTCATTGGATATAGTCATTGGCTACTATGGAAATAATTTTATATTCATATATGTATTCCACAATTCCATGTATTATTCCTTTTTGATGATTTCAGTGTTAATAATCATGATCACCTTTGTTATAAATATCATAAAAACTACCAATCCTAATGCCAGGACGCATTTATATTATCTTCTATATGTATGGTATTATATTTAGATGGTATTCTCAGGTTCAATTACCCACATGATCATGTTATGCTTACTTATCTCCCTTGTTTAACACTACTAAGAATATATGATCACCCATTACTATGTTTCATTTCCCCATGTTATGAAAAAAGTTTATTAAGTAATAGTAATAAAGGGTATGATAGTTAAGGGTCATGTATAATATCTTTCACAAAATAAGAAGAAAATGTTCTAGGTTTTTAAAGACATGAAACTATTACGATCCTCTAAAATGTATTTTTATAATGATTGGGATATTCATGTAAAATTATTTAATATATATGTATGTTAATCTTGGGTCCCTATAATGTCAATAGAACAAAAAATTATCTATTCATTTGATGAGGATCCTATTTGGTAGGAAAGTTCCCATTATTCAGATATTGAAGGAATGATGTTTATTAGAGTCAGATATTTTACAATAGATTGATATGACACTTTCTATTGTTTATATTCCTGTGTCCAATGATTATGTAATCCTATTATATTCAATGATTATTTGATAGGTGTTTGGATTGTTTTTTGTTTGTGAATCTATTCTCTCTGGATGGAATGGTCTCTGTCAATTATCTTTCAAGTCATATTGTTATTGAATAATTTTCCACGCCTAACTAGAACTCCATTATAATCACCATATTCTTATAGTGTGGTTAAGTTTACACAAGTCACATATGTTGAGGAATTATCTAGAATCATCTATCTTAAATCAACCATTATTTGAAGGACTTATTTGATGACAAAGAAGTCATGAATACTGTGACCTGGCCTTTTATGGAAAGAGATGTATTAAGGGGGATCAATAAGGTTGACCTCATTGGGTTTCCTTGGATCTCATAGCGTGAGTAGGTTATTTTACATGGGTTGAAGGAAATAAATCCAAACCATATCCTTTTATAAATATTTATATTTATTCATCCATTCATCAAATACTGGGTGACCCTAATATATTTTTCCTTCTGGATGAGGGTGATTTTTTAATGTACTCACTCGATGGGAGGAGATAGATGATTAATTTCCTTCCTTTGTGTTTTAATTATAATAGTTATTGGTTTGATGTTAACTGCAATAGTCTCTTCCTTATCTATATATTTAATATATTTCATGTGTGGGGGCTGAGATTTAGCCTAGGTTTGTGGAAATGAATCTTCATAATATTGTTTTATCTTAGAAAACTCATGGAATACCCAGGGATACTTCATTTGGATCAAGTGTGATTATAGATAATCCTAAATATTTTCATCACAGAGTTTCAAAAATTTCTCCTACAAGAGAGGGATACTCAGTTAATTGGTTAAACCTTTCTATCTACTAATAAAGTCATAAACCCTATCATTTTCACATTGTTTACAATTTTTGAGGTCAAAATTGTTGTTTTCCTTAGGATAAGGTTAAATTGATAAATTAATTGATTAATAAGGTCTTCCCATCCCGCAACAGATTTCGTTAGAAGGTAGATGTAACAAAAAAAGGCTATAATTATCATAGTTTTTTATAAAACCTCTCTGTTTGGTGGCCTCAAACTAATCTCGATGGACTATAATCATGATTCATGAGAATGAAATGTTCATAATATGCTATTATAGATCTTACATACAATAAATTGTTAATAAAATTTGATTTTTTAAATTTGGTGGGCCATGGTTTCATTGGACAATTCAAGATATATTTTTTTTGGATTCCCAGGTACATTCCACCTTTATATGGATTCCATTTGAGAAGCTAGGGATTTAGTGGCGTAGAGCTGTTTTGGTGATACTACTATCTTGACCGCCTCCCTTCTATAAATAGTAGATGAGTCCTAATGTGGTTTCCCCATTTCATGTCAGATAGATTCTCCATCTATTATAGGATAGAATGATTACCCTAATGAGGGCGAGGTTGTTTCCATAATAGAGGAAAATCAGTATCATCCTCGACATCCACATTTATGTAGACCTGTTTCGAAGATCAATATCCTTACCTTCTCTAAAATTTAGATGATATGGAATGATTATATCTATCCTGATGTATGGGAGAAGGGATGTTTTTTGTTTTAAAATGATACCCAGTGGGGATGATTCCCTTCAGTAGTTCCTTATTGAGACATATGATATTTTGCATCTAATTCTCAGATTGTTCATGTAATTCCTCCGTAGATGGAATTTCTGATCCTCCAAATACTGATTATTATGTAGCCACACTTTTCCAATTATACATGATAGCGTTCCACTATATATCTTGAAATTCATCATTTGGAGGTTCCATGTTCTTGGTCTTTCCCTGACTTTGCATACATGTAGCCTCAATTGGTGCATCCAAATCAGATACATCTCGAGGGATAATTTCAATGTACTATCCCTCTATATTAATGTCTTGGTCCACAAAATGTTCTAGATTAACGGGGTTAACATTCACTTGGGTGTATCATGCAGTGGTATTTATCCCATTACTCTCCACATAATAGGGCTATTTTTAAATTCTTAATCCACCTTTAGGGGTTACATTAGGGTCATTTCTCCAGCCCCTAGCTATATTGGACAATTTTATTATATAAAATTTATGGTAATTGATATGATTTCCCATAAGTTCCTCATATCTTGGTCAATAAATGGTGACACAATGGGTGTTTCATGTTTTGATTTCCAAATGGGCCCCAAGTATCAAGGCTATGTATCATAGAAAGAGGAATGGTTGGGATACCATATATTTATAATTATCTCACATACTAGAATATAATGATTCATTATAGGGTGATGAAAATGGTAAAACATCTGTCATCCTTGCACCTGGGGGTGATTTAGGGATGATATTTTTACTTTCTGGTCGATTTGATAAGAATTTGATGACTCCAGTCAAGAATTTTATGGCTCCCATGATAGAAATTGAGATATATATTCTCCCATTCATTTGGTTTGGGGTTGATCTAGAACCACTACTGATTTATCCAAGACCCTCTTAGGTTTTGAGAACTTGAATGTCATGATTGAGATAAAAACTCCCCCAAAACTAAATGATGAACTTAGTTTGCAGAAACCACTTATATTTCTCAAATCCTCTTTGGGATTATTGGCCCTAAGGGAAGCAATAGTGAGTAAATTTCCACCATCCCTATGGGATTTATTACTATCTAGAGGACCACTATGTTGTCTACTTTTTTGGTCCATTAAATTTGACGTAATTATGCTCATGTATGAAATACACAAAAAGGCTTCCTATGAATGATTTCAATTTCTATAAGAAAATTTTAAGTAATCCATAAAATTGGATTCTATGACTAATATTATTTCTCATTATTATGGGACCATCTTATGAGTCTTTTGGATTCCCTCTCCCTCTTTTCACAGTGTCTTTACATCTTAAATGTGGGTGAGTCTTGTTGTATTGACCAACTAGACCATGTAATACCAAATCCCCTGATTTCTCCAACTTCTATGGAATAAATGGACTAAATATTTAGAGAGTTGTCTTTTTATTGGTTTTTTGTTTAGAGGAATGCTTCACATTTTCCCTAGCCTTGGATATTGATATTTTATGAGGCTTTATTGATTAGTTTTTAAATAATTTTGGCACAAAATTTGTGTGTATTTTGAATATAATCACTTTGATTTTTTAGTTGGGTCCTAGGATAGTGAGATAGAATATAGGACTATTTGGCAACATATTATGTGTATATTAAAATGGTGACCCTCATATCCTAGATAAGGGGTATTATAGCCTTTAATTGGAAATGAGTCCCCCACATGTTTTGTAATAATTAAGGAATGAACTCATTTTCTATCTTATATAAAATGTCATATTTGGAAGTAGAAATGGGACAAAACATGGTTGGGAGGGTACTTTTGGTACCTGTATACATATATCTATATAGGCCTCTTATTAATCATAATTTTATTCCTTTGTCTAGTCAGACCATATAATTTTCTTATTTAGGTTTCCCAATGATAATAATGAAGTGGTGATGATAGTTAATGGTAAACAATATAGAGTTATCTAAGTTATTTTGAGAAACTCTCTATAAGGGGGTACCTAGGAAAGGGAATGATTTACTAATGTGGGAGAGATAACAGCATGAGTAGGTTGACCATGATAAATATTAGGAGTAGATTACATGTGTTCTATATCTAAAATACTAAAAGGAATACAAACAAAATAGTTATCACATTCTGCTTTAGTTTAAGAGTTGACATACCCTTATGGTGTTTCAAATATGCATAAAAAACCTCATGTAAAATGGAATTGACATGTTTAGTGATATGAACATATCTCTTCTTTTTTTATTGAATATGTTGACCTTTTATTTAGGTTTGAGAAGGTATATGATACTACTTCATGATGGTAGTATAAATATGTTGATAATAGTCTATTGCTATGGGGATATGAGAATGCTAATGATAATATTCTAGAGTATTCGAGTGATCTTATGTATTATCGGCGAGAAAATGATCTTGCCTATGGTAGTATCCAAAAAATTCCAATCAATACTAACTAATGTGGGGGTGTTATAGTAGTTCAAATATGTATTTCCCATTAGAATATATTGACAGGCCTCTGGAATTGGAGAAGGGATATGATCCTCCTCTTATATAGAATCTGAAGGATGTTGGTGCTGTCATTCATTGGAAGAAGTAGGGATATAAGTTTGGCTTCTGTGAGATACTAGAATATTACAAGTAGCATCATTGGTTTGGATATGAGGCCTCTATAATGTTATTTACATATTTACAGACAATTTTATATTGGAGAGGGGATATGAGCCTCCTCCTCTGCATTTGGATTGGGATGATGGTCTTTTTTGATAGGAATGTGTGAATGTTACAATGAATGTTCCAGAATGAGCATGTGAACCCTAATAAGAATGGGGATATTTACCTGATCCTATGAATTTGGATTATGTTTCTGGTATTTTTTGATTGGGATGTACACATTTCCTCAGGTATATTCCAATTTGAGTTCGTGAGCCCTATTCAAAATGGTGATATGATCTCGGTCTTATGCCTTCTCCTTTACTGTATTAGTTTAATAATATTCCAATACAATATCACTAATGTTTGTTTTATCCTGATTAGAAACATGTTCATATTGATCATGGTAATGTGATCCTCCAGCTATCAGGATAGAAATTTGTTCCAGTCCATATATCTTTACTAGATATGTAATATATCGGTGGATATCTTCTACTATTTCGAGAATGTAGTGATACATTAGAAAATTGTGTATAGGAATTTAATCCTTTTAATTCTTAATATCCATGATATAATGGTTCTTATATTTCTTTCATCCATGGATATAAGCTCACTATCTTCCCCCTTCTATCATTGTAATATGCTGATGGGATTCATTCATGGGTTAAGGGATATTTTTCCCCCCGTGCTTGATGAATGAATATGTGTGCATACTTGATTTTAGTAGGAAGGGATATGAACATTTCTTCTAACATCCATTGGAATATTCCAACAAAAATTGTTGGTATAAGTGTGGATATGATGCCACTACAATTTAACTATAAATTTTCTTGCTCATAGATACCATGTGGGTACTCATTCATGAGTGTCCAGGGTTCTAATTTGTAGGGTGGTGATCTTAAAAAGCGATTGAGGGGCACTAGAGGGTTGATTCTAATGAAAATAGTTTACATGATGCATCCTAAGTAGCTCCTAAACTCATATGTATATGTATTCAAATCCTCGATACATCATCCAATGACATTCAATGTGTTGATTTCTATGATCTAGGGATATTATTTCTATTTTATTGGTGGATGTGATAGGTTCTACTTGTTTCATTTCAAATTTCCATGAATGATATAGACATTTCAATTTCAGCATCCTGAAACCTCTTTATGCATCCTCGAGGGACAAGATTGTACTGTGTCATTGCTTCTCAAAAATCATCATATTCACCATCTAAATATGAAGGTGTTACCTGGATAAGGTTGTTTTTTGAATAGAAGAGTTTACTTATATAGATGAGGTTTCATAACATTCTCTTGATAAAGGCATGATCATGATCTACGATGTATGTGAGATTAGTTTCTATAGTCATTGAAAAAACAATGAATAAGTTTATTGATCAGTACATCATCAAAATATTCAAACATGCTCAATCAACTATGCATGGTTATCATTATTATATAATCATGTTCTCAGTTAATCCATTTGGATCGTCTATAATTTTCATTGTGGCATTGTACTACTCTATGCGAACCCCTATTACAATTTATTATTTAAGTAATTCATGTGAGTCATACCATTTTCATTTTCATAGGGGATGGAAATAAAAATGGATAATTTATTGTCTAATCAATCATTTTGATTATTTTATTGTTTCACATCTGTTTTTAAATTTTTGTTTTATTTGGAGATTTTATGGTAACCTATGTTTTGGAGACCAGATTCTTTGTTCTTATAATGATTTAGTTATTCTATCGTTATATGAATTCATAGTGGGTTCACCATTTTTTATTCTCATAGTATACCATGGGTTGACACTTGATTGTGGGTGGTTCATGTATGGTTACAAAATCATTCACATCAGGTTCACTATTTTCATTTCTCATAGAAACTCCCAATAACTCCCACAGACATTACAAGGTACAAACATTCTTTCCAAATGAAGGTTATCACTTGGAGTTTCAAGAACAGTGACACTTAGTAACTCAAATTGGTCAAGAGGATCGAAGGTCGGGTCTATAATACCCATTTACAAGAATTATTTCATATTCCTTGAATATATTATAGATTTAAGATATGTTTGTGAATCTATTACAAATCATGATATGAGACTAGTTACCATAATAAAATGATCGGGTGTTGAATCCTTGTTTGTTTAAGAATTCTATATTCATGGGACCATCAATATGTATCAAAAGTTCCCTAATAGTTTCCCATTATTTCTCATCAATGGTTAGATGCTTATATTTTTAATCCATATGACCATGAACTCTAGAGTTTATTAATTTATAAGGATGATAGTGATAATTAGATAATGAGATTGAACATCCATGAAGTGTATTATGTATCTAGTGTATAAAAAAATGAAAAACCATATAGTTTATTTAATTTAATGTCATTTTGTTTAGATTCGTGATGAAATGAAATATATGAGGGCACATTCGCATCAGGTATGGATCTCAATCCTTAAGAAGGTTTCATAAATATCCAACTTACAATACAAATCATATTCATCACATTTTGATCTACCATCAACCTATTGATGGGTGGTGGCATGTAATTAATGCATGTGAGATATATTTCCCTAGGGTTTACCAGTATAGGAATTATTTTAGGAATTACACTATGATGAATTCCCTTGTAAGGGGGGAGTCATATCATGTCACTGGTCAAGGACTACACACTATCGTTTCTATGGTTTGGAAAAATTCATGATGATTGTTATGTGATCGTTTTGTCCACGTAGTTCATGCCCAATGTGAAAAATAAGGGATAATAAGTGATCATCCTCGCCAAAAATGGATATAGTAACTATGCACTAGGTAGGCCCAAATGTGTTTTTTGGTATGGATTTTGGGCCGTAGTAAGGAATAGTATGTATAATTCATAAATTACGAATCAAATTCATCACACTTGAATTAGCTTCTCAAGTCACTGGATGATGAGGAAGAATGATAAACCTACAAGAGAAGATGGATACCATGTCTTAGAGTGTCTAAGATATATAGTGACTTACACCATGGTGAATACCCAATTTGAGATCATACCATAGGAAGCAGTTGTACGTATCACATATAATCAGGTATCATATTCTTCTATTTTAAAAATGGTGTATGTCCAAGTGTATCTATCAGAAAAGGTTATTGTGTCCCATGGTGATTTTCAGACACACTTTTCATGTCCTGGGGTTTATCCCTTACAAGGTTGATGTGTTAGGGATGTCTGACATACATGTATGAGAATGTTTGGAAATGTTTTAGTTATCGAGAGGATATGTTTGAGAACAATCACTTGGTCCAAATGACATAACTGAGGGATTCCACATGATATGTCATACATGTCCGCAATGCTTTACAATATTGAAATAGATATGTTGGTGGGTTGTTACATGATTAAACTATATTTTTGGGGGGAGACATCAAGTGATTGGTGTATACACATCAAAGGTTGTCACGTGATATGGTCTATCTTGTAATAGACCTGCCACATGATATAGAGGGAATATTTGGAGTAATTCTTGAATGTTGGATGATTTATCAAAAGGAATTCACATGAATTGGATGAAAATAATAGAGTACATTAGTTGACTTGTCTAACATGAAAATGTGTTGTTGAATGACATGGATAGTCCATGGGAATAACATGAATCATTCACATGAAAATCCATATATAGACATTTTATATGGCTACTACCATTTTCATCCTTTATTACATAAATTATTTAATGTTCATCTGACATGGCCTATTGGGATATTTTGTGAACAAGAATAAATGATGAAACTCTATTTCATAATATACCATGCGCACTGGAAGCACTTTATTTGATCAATAACATGATCATGTGAAACATATATATATATATATATATATATATAAGTTACATAATCCATTAAGTCGTTCCCTGGGTTTAACTGGTGGAACACTCTTGCAATTTCATATCTTTGTACTCCAAGAAGATTTCTCTCACTTATACACTCCCATGTGTATGTGTTTAATATTCATAGAGGGAGGAATTTATAGTCTTCATTTCCACAATTCTGTGACACCTTTTATGATTTGTATATCAGATACATCAGATTTTCTTGAACCTACCATTAATCATTTGTGGTAGTGATTTTGTGTTTCTTGATTAATAGTGAACACGATATCACTCCATCATCAGCATATTTATTAGATTCATGTATTGTCAAAGGTTTTTTTCATAATCAAATAGATATTTCATTGGGGCTTTTCAATATTAGGCTAACATTCTATGGATTCTTCATGAGATCAATACGTCTGTCAAAGTGGATTTCATGCGATCTATAGAGACATGTCAAGGGGACTTCATGAGAAAATATTTTCTCATCCCAGGTCCTTATAATGAGAAATTGTGAAACTCTCCTTTGAAAAAGGGTTTCTCCATTTATCTTTTATTTTAAAAGGACTACGATGCTTTCCCATCACTTGTCTATTAAGGTATCACATGATCAAATGGACATTTCTAAGATCATTTGTATGATGAATGTGACATGTCCATAATCCTTTATGTGATGAGGTTATAATATCAGTGCAGTTCTCAAGTGACCAATGGAATAATCATTCACATTGTATCTACACTTAAAATGTGAAAAAAATATAAAATCCACTCACACGATTCTTCCACATTTTTCATATTTTTATCCGTTATTTTCCAAGACCGTGAGCTGTTTCCAATTATTTATCTTTAAATGTGTTTCATGATCAATAATGGATCTCCCCACATTGTGTGAGAATTATCGTGGATGGTATCTCCTCTTGTTTATGGTGTTTTGTGGGATCAGTTTTGGATTTTAGGATGGCATGAAAGAATTGTCCCAAATAGTTCCTACACATGTTTTTCGATCTGAAGGGGTTTCATGTCATCACATGGACATGCATGATGGCCTTCACAAGATTAATGTTATATACCAATATTATTTTGTGGGATATAGTTGTCCTGGATTTTGGGATCTAGTGTTATCATTGAACTGATCACATGAGTCTTATGATCCCTTCTTGTGAAAATAATCATAACTTATATCAAATTAATCGTACTTATTTTTCATATTTTATTTTATAAGGGAAATTGGGTCGTAATTAGTCGTATGTTAATTGATGTTTTTCATGATCATATGAACTCATCCGAAAGCCTCTACAGGATCATGAGGTCTTGTTAGAGGGACTTACGGTGATCATGAATATATCACACGAAGATCCTGGTCATGTGATGTTTTAGGGTTTTGATATTGTTTGTATTATTTGTTGTCATGCAATCTCAATAACATATCCTCAATATCTCTATATATAAATAATTATCATTCTTCATTTTGAAAAGAAAATAAGATATTTTATTATAATATTTCTCTGATTATAAATGTTTTTATAATCATTCAGAAGGCTTCAACGATATCATATACTGATGGTTCTACAAACGGTGTCCATATACGTGTGGGGGTAAACCTATACCAATAGTTTCCTTTAAAACATGAATATAGTTGAATTGGATTACCATATACCAATGGTTTCATTAAATAAATTTTTTATTCCTATACCAATGGCTTAATAATACTTTTTGTATAGGATGCCTTCACCTACATAGCCAACAACACCACCCATCTTGGCCCAAAACTAACAGACACAGCAAAAACCTACACCCTACCTCCAAAAAACATCAATCCAATAAAGAAAAATTGATAAAAAAAAATTAATTTATGGAATCTATTACAATAGACATTTAAAATATCACATATATTCATTTACTTTCAATCATCGAACATCATGTGTCATAATTATCAGTCAGAAAGGTAGAGGATCAATCTACCTGTCATCACAACCAATATGATAATCATTATCACCATCACCATCATCATCATAATCAAAATAATCATCCTCAACATCACCATCACCATTACTATCTCCATCTTCATTACCATCATCATGTATGCAATCCTAACAACCACCATTAGGACCATAATAACCATCACATAGTGCATCATATAAAAAATGAATTTGTAATATTTATATATTAAATCCCAAAAAGGTATCTAGTGGAATTGATGGACATTATGCTATGACAACATTTATAAATTGATTATTGGACTTTTTACTTCATTCATGCTTCATCAGATCAATTTTTGGCCTCTTCTACATATTTATAAGCCTGTGCTGCCTCTACATGAGTAATTTACTAATCTATACTACCATAAATAACACATAAAATATTCGAATATGTATTAGGGAGAATACTATTCCCTATAAAAATTTATATATAATCAAATCCAAATAAAAAAATTAAATTTCACTAATGTTATATAAATTTTTTATAGATAATTGTCTCCAAAAATAGATGTTCTTATTTTTTAAAAATGAAAAATCTATCTACACATCAAATAATTGAATTCTTCTTATTATATTATAAATATTATAATTTTATTTACATTTAATTCATCTATGTAGAAATAAAATTCATATGTTTAGATGTTTTGATAATTGACCGATTTTAGAAAAAAAAATTCTATGCTACACAATTTGTTTCGATTATGTGTCCTTCCATTATTTAGAAATATTGTGCTCTATATAATTTAGGTTACAATGTTCATTGATATATAAGATATTTTATGTAATAACCTAAATATATGTCAATATTTCTGAAAGATGTTTCCTCTAATAATAGGATCTAAAAGGTCAATGAATCTCATGATTACATGAAATACAAATTTTCATAATTTATTCTTAATTAAATGCAATTTATGAAGAAAAATACTTATATACTCTCATGTTTGGGAATCATTGTCTTTCAAAAATTATGGAGAAACTTCATAGCATCATTGTTTTTTATTTACTTCTGGAGATTCCTAAAAATAATATACCATAATAAAAATATATTATTAATGAAAATCATCATAATTTTCAATCAAAAACTAAAATTTGATTAATACCAATAAATCATTACTCTTCCAATGAGAAATAAATACCTGGTAAAGTGTTGATGTACACTCATTCATGATAGGTACAACCTATAAATTTATTAAATCTTTATAAACCCAACAATTATACAACTCAGGTTTATATTCTCTCCATATCTCACCTATTTACGTTAGCCTTGTAGTCTTCACATCCACACATTTGGGTAACCTATAATAAAAATACTATTATAATAATAATTCATGTAATTAAAATAATTAATTGACATTAAATATAATGAATTTTCAAACCCATATTTGATCCCAAGTATTATCCTTAAATATATTTTCATGGTGTCTCTTGGAGTGTGTCTTGATAGAAATGACATCAGAGTATTTATAAATCACCACCATAATGTTCATGAATTCTCACTATGTTTTATAAATCACATGATTATATCAATTAAATGCAACCATAATTTTGTAATGGTAGTTCTATACTTGATTCATGCATGTACTCCCATTTCTAATTATATTGGTAGATCTATTATTGAATGAATAAGAGAAAAATATTACATTAACACTTTTTATATTGAAATAAGTTACCTGAAAACAATTATTAGGTTTCTATTCATATTACAAGGAAAGATTGATTAGTGGGTACTTCTGTATCCCTAGGTTGGGATGGATAGTCAACCTGTATAATACCAGTGGGGTCTAATTTATGGTCAGGATGATTAGAATGTTTTATATAAGAATTTAATGGATAATGAACATAAAATATTAACGAGAATGAATTATAATAAAAAGAAGCAAACAGAAACATATATAGAAAAGGATAATTTGGTTTGGGAGTGGGATCCATCATCTGAATATGAAAAGAAATATGTGTAGGGTAAGACATAAATGGTGGTGACAATATAGGTGGTCTAAATATCTCTAGTTCCTATAACAGAACAATAGGATAGGAAAATGTGTTTTATAGTGTATCTGATAAAGGAGATGGACGTTATTGGGTATGAAATTTGTTACAAGTATCTCTAGTACCCCCCCATAAAATACAAAGGTTTATCACCACTATTACTAGGTTGGTTGAACAATAATTGTATCCCAATTATTGGTTACAGGTTAAAATTAAAAAAATCATTAATGACAGGACATTATATGATTTTTATATATCTAAATACTTAAAATATAATACTCACAATAGGAAAAATAGAAAAATATACCTCTATATTAGGTGTATATTATTATCATACATTCTATTCCTTCATATCTCTTTAATTTTTTCATTTAATTTATTTGAATTTAAATATATATTTTGTTAGAAATTCAAATCAAATGTGAATGAAAAATATGTAAGTAGCGGTGAAATAAATAAATTAATTAATACCAATTATCAAGTAGATTAAAGAATATGTAGTGACATAACATTATCAAATTATCTCTAATTTAATGAATATGAAAACATTAAATACATGTCTTAAAGAACTAAACATATTCTAGTTAGAATGTTAAACATTGGTAAGATATAGTTTTATTCTACAATTTCCAATTTGATCAAATTCAATTTTGGTTAGGTCATTTGATTCCTATTGGTCAATTTATTAATCCAATTATATAATTTTTGGGTTAGTCCATATGGTTCATACTTTGGGATAGGTCATTTGGCCTTTTTTGATAGGTCATTTTTTTCATTTTTTCATTCTAATTAGAATAATATGTTTATATTAAATTCATCTTGTTTTTTTTAATTGGATAGTTTTCAATTATCTCTGTTTTTATGTTCTAATATCATTCAATTAAATATTATAAAGCTCAAAAAAATGAATATTTCAACTAGTTTATTCTGAAAATTCACATTAAGGTATTGTTAGATAGAAAATATCTTCATCCAACATTAATGAAACATGAATTGTACCAATCTAAAAAGCCCAAGATGAGATAAACCAAAATAAATAATAACACATATAGATGATTCTATATATTACCCACGAAAACATCATGTTCACAATCTAAACTAAAAATTAGACTATTTGAGTTATCATATATAATAATTCTATTGAGGCTAATGTGGGTCGTGATGGATTCAATTTCATCCCCACAATGATAAAATAAATATGTATTGGAATTACATAAATAATGACACCAAAGTTAGGTCTCATATGGTCTTTTAAGTAAAATAACATGATTCACCAATGATTCCAAACTCTATGGATCATAAATAGAAATCATGAAATTCATGTCAATAACTCAAAGTCAAAAGTTATTAATAAGTGTTTCATGTCTCTTCATCAAATCAAACCTCATACATTTAATCACAATGACTCGATGATGAGAGTAATAATCTATTATTAGAATTTTCTCACCAACTCCATAATAAGATAAATTTTCATATTGAGGTCTACTATCTAATGAATTGGTATAATATTATTTTTTCTTAGTTACCATAACTCTATCATGTTCTGTTCTCATGTTCCACTACAATGGCCTGAACAAATAATATTCTTATTCATTTATCATTGTTCATTTCTCTCTCATGGTAACATGAGACAAATATATTAAACATAAATTCATTCATTCTAGATACAAATAATAATTCATAATGTTATCTTCTAGATTATTCCTAATATATAAATAATACATAAATGTATACACATTTATCTCAGTAGGATATATATAATGAAATGAAAATGATCATCCAAAATTATTTTAGTTTAACGATAATTATTTAGATGCAATGTGCATGTAAAGAATTATGGTGGAAATATTTTCTCAAAATCACACAAAATTAATGAAGCCTCTTATTGAATTTTTTAGAAGAAATATTTTTTAAAAATGTATCAAACAGTTCTCTAGGAAAATGTAATAATCAAATAATTGTAACCATTACATTCTTAGAAACTAGATAAAGAATTTATATTAGAATAAACTCATGAAGAAATATTTGATAATCACAAGTCTTTACAGAATTTAACTTCAACTCTCTTTTGTTGATAGTTTTGATGTGTTTCCTGAATATCAATTACAAACCATCATAGTCTCTAGTAATACCAAAAATTATTTTTTTTATAAATTTATCATCACATAAGAAGAACATTGTAACATCTCGAACCTTTATTTGGTGCCCCGATCCTAGTTGGGCACATGGCCTCAGGCACATCTCCCCAAATGCGAAAGGATACTTACTATAAGTGAGTGCCTACTGTGTATATGTGGGAAGACTATTCCTTCATTAGTAGAGTGTAGCACATTGGATATTCAATATCAGTTAATTATAAGATATATTAAATCAATCTTGTAATAGAAAAAATCAAATAAATATATAAATAACAAAACTAGAGTGGATTTCATAAAAAAATATGTTCATACATTTCATGCTATGTGTCTTGAACCAGTCTGGTTACCCTAGTAACCAGATAACCAAACCGACCCTGACATAGCCCGAAGGGCATTCCCGATCCCCATAGGTCCGCGACTAGAACATGGGTTCATACAAGATACAAGTGGGAATGATTTTTTCCACAAGAATGCAGATGCAAAAGGAACAAGAGAGTATGGATATCAAAAAGAAACTCCACTGGGAGTAATGTACCAGAGAAAAGAGGCATGAAAGCCCAAAGTACTACAATCCAAGTACTAAAAAGGGAAAAATATTCCCAAAGTCCCTAATGCAACAATTCACCAAGAGAAGATCAACAGCTGGATCCTCCTCCAAGAGATTCCCTCCCTTTGCTCGAGCCTGGAAGAAGGAAATATACAAACACCCAAATGAAAAACTAGGGTGTGAGACTAATCCCAATACGATACCACCTAATATTCCATAACAGATGAAAATATATATTATCCAAAGAAAAGCTATCAATGTTCAAATAAACAGGTTTGGCAAATCAAAATAATATTCTAACAAAATTTCTATACATTTTCAAATGATGGAAATAAATATTTTAAGCAAAGGCTTTAAAAATGTTGGAATATTTCTAAAAAAAATTCTTAGGTAAAACATTTATATAAAATAGTTTATATAAATTCAACAGGCATGTAAAGCAGTTCAAAAGCATTGGAATATATTAATATCTCACATATAAATAATCAAGGGAGAAACATGGTCACCTACAAAAAGGTACGATAGTATTAACCAGTTATAGGATTCTACAATCTCTACGTGAGCTCAGAAAAATGTGTATACACCCGTACCTATGACACTGGCCAAAGGAAACTCTTCACCAACCCGTCACAGATGTGACCTACCATAAGTATGTTTTAGAACGTTGTCGTAGCGTAGAGTGTATCAGAATAACTCACTAACTATCTATGGATTGCATGCGCTCTTACATGATGGGTGAACTATTTTGGGAATGATTAAAATATTATAAATCCAATTAATCCATTTCAAAAGTGAAAAATTCATTCCATTTAAAACCAAAACAGTTTTTATTGAAAAATTTATTTTTTCATAAGATAAAACCAATGGGTTTCTATCAAATCATTTTAAGCCATTTTCACCAGTTTGAAATCCATTCAAAACCAATTTCATTATCACACAATTTATTTTCACAATTAAATTCAATAATTTAATTGAAATAATTTCCATAAAATCCAAAATTTAAAATAAAAAATCTAAATCATTAAATTTCCATAAACTCACCAAATTCAATGGAAATGGTGTTTTTTAAATTTCTATGCCAAAACCATTTCAAATATATCAATTCACTGGAATTGAGTTTTTATCAATTTAATTGAAAGAAAATATGAGCAATTGAATTTAAATCAAAAATTGAAATAAATCATGAAAATGCAATGATAATCAATTTTGTATGTCAAGATGGACCACCTACCTCAAAGTTTTTGATGAAAACCACAACGGTCGAAGAATTCTCAAGAAACCTAGGTTGATTCTCCAAAAACCCACCCTAGATCTTTTATCCGAGCAAGATCAAGACCGAATATCATCATATTTGAAATCCAGAAACATAGACCGACTAATAATGGGTGTATATCTACGAAACTGAGAGAAGGGTAGAAGTATAACAATGTAGATATTCAAAACTGATCAAGACCGATGAAGAACGATTGCATACCTCAAGAATTCGGCATCGATTCACCAAGAGAATCCTTTGGATTTCCTCCAAAACGATGGGAGAACCTTCTCTGACCTTAGGAGAAGACAAATCTCGAGTTAGGGCCATATAGTAGGAAACACGAAGCACTTAGAGGCAAAAAAGGGTGAGATCCACTTTTATATGATCTCATTTAAGTGTTCGCACAGTTTTCCCGCACAGTTAGACAAACTGTGTGTTAACCATGCATTAGACACTGCCTTAGCAAACACTCCATGAATAGATTGGCCGCACGATTAGACGAACTATGCACCGCCTGTGCAAAAGGTACTACCTCTGAGTCCAACTATGCATGATATAAACAATCCTTGCGCCACCTGTACGACTTTCCTTTTTCCTAAAAACATCATTTAATGTTCTCCCGACTCTCCCAAGTCACTACTCTAAAACATCAGTACTTATAAACATTAAATGTACCTGAAAATGTAATGTGATGTCACAACCTCCCCACCAAAAGATCTCTCTATCCCTAGAAAGCCTATGAAGAAAACTCCTTGTCAAAAATATAAGGCCAATGTTCTCTCATTAGTGCCTCCATTTCCCATGTCTCATGAGAATCAGAACCATGCTACCAAAGTACATAGACCAGAGGTATCGTTCTCCCATGAAGAACCTTGGTTTGAGAATCAACATCCCTAAGTGGTCGTTCAGTCACAGATAAATTTGGTTCAATCTCAATATCACTCCATCTCAAAACCTGGGATGGATCAAAGAGATACTTTCGTAGCTGCGATACATGGAATACGTTATGTATCAACGTCATCGTTGGTGGTAGAGGTAGATGGTAAGCAACTTTCCCTACCTGACCAAGAACCTCGAAATGTCCCAGAAAATGAAAATAAAGCTTCCCTTGCCTCCCAAGTCGTCGATGAAATAATCCGGGTGAAACTTTTAAGAACACATGTTCAATAACTGAGAACTCTAATGTTCTACAGTGATGATCAGCAAAAGACTTGTACCGACTCTGTGCTGTCAACATTCTCTAATGAATCAACTGGATCTTAGTTGTCGTCCCTTGGACCAAACTAGGTCCTACAAAAGTAATTTCACCAATTTGCAACTAACATAAGGTATATTCACAAGGACGGTCATACAATGCCTCAAAAGGAGCCATTTTGATCACAAAATGATAACTGTTGTTATAAGAAAACTCAACTAGCCCTAGATGATCATCCCAAAACCCATCAAAGTCGAGAACACATGCAAATAGCATATCCTTATGGACCTGAATAGCTCTCTCTATCTGTCCATCTGACAGTGGATGGTAGGCTTTTCTCAAACAGACCTGAGATCCTAGTTCCTCCTAAAGGCCTCTCCAAAAGCGAGAATTGAACCTAGAATCCCTACCAGAGACTATATCATACCGAACTCCATGCAAATGAACAATTTATTTCACATAGCTATTTCACAACTCCTCAACTTTGGTTGGATCCTGAATAGGAATAAAGTTAGCCAACTTGGTCAGACATTCGATCACAACCCATATCACATTATTCTTCCCCTGTTTTTGATGTAACCTAACCACAATGTCCATAGAGATTTCATCCCACTTCAATGTAGGGACTAGAAGTGGTTGTGGAAAACCTGAAGGTTTCTAGTGTTCTACTTTCACCTACTGGCATATAAAGCAATGAGATACAAAATCAGAAATGTCTCGTCTCATACCTGGCCACCAGAACTACCACATCATGCCATAGAACATCATCATGGTTCCTGTTTGTACAAACCATTAAGAGTTATGGAAATCCACCATAACATCCTTCCTTACCGATAACGGCACAACATAACATTTTCGATAACACAGGAAAACCTATTTAGAGAACGACCACTGATTATCAGCCTCCCCATAATGAAGAGAGTCCCTTATGCTATGTAATTCCTCATCCAGTTTTTTTCTTGAAGAATTAACTCGAGAAGAGCATATGTCAACTGAACACTGGATAAAGAAACATTATTCCCCTTCCACTGAACTCTAATATGCAGCTGAGAAAAAAGAGCCATCAAACTCCACTCTTCTGAAGATTCTTTCAGAGACAATGATGTCAGTTTCCTGATTAATGCATCTGCAACTACATTCTATTTACCCAAGGTATAGTCAATGTCAATGTCGAAAGATTTCAGGTACTCTACCCAATGCCTTTTGCGGAGATTCAAATCTTTTTAAGAGAAGATATAACTCAAGATCTTGTGGTCTGAATGCACAGTAATCCTTTCTCCATAAAGGTAATGTCTCCAACACTTAAGTGCATGCATTACAACTATAAGTTCAAGGTCATGGCTATGATTGTTTTTCTTATGAGTCTTAAGCTGATGAGATCTATGGGCAACAACACGATTAGCTTGCATAAGGACAAATCCCAAACCTGAAACCGATGCATCACAGAAGACCATGCAACCTGTCCCAGCCTCAAGAAGAGTTAACACCGGTGCTGTAGTCAAAAGACACATTATCTCAACAAAGGAACTCTGAAATTTATCTTTCCAGGAAGACATCACTCCCTTTTGAGTCAGAATAGTCATTGGAGAAGCTCACTTTGAGAAGTCTTTAACAAACTGATGATAATATCATACTATACCCAAGAAGCTCTGAATCTTGAAAACATTTCTTGGTTGTTCCCAAGTCATAAAAATGTTCACCTTCTCAGGATCAACTGATATTCCTTGTTCTGACACGCCATGTCCCATGAATTTCACTTACCGAATCTAGAAATCGTACTTTGAAATCTTGGCATAAAGTCAGTGATTCGTTAGAATTCCCATGACTTTTCTCATATGATGCACATGATCCTCCTCGGACATGGAGTAGAATTGAATCCATTCCACAAAGACTAACACAAAAGTATCTAGAAAATCACAGAAGACCTTGTTTATCAAAGCCATGAAAACTACAGGAGAATTTGATAGGCCAAAGGGCATAATAAGGTACATATAATGGACATACGTACTCTGAAAAGTGGTCTTCTGAATGTCAGATTCTTTTATCCTCAACTAATGGTAACCAAATTGAGGATCAATTTTTGAAAACCACATTTCCCCTTTAATTGATTAAACAAATCATCAATTAGTGGTAACATATATTTTTTCTTTATCATAACTGGATTGAGCTTTCAATAAACAACACATAAGTGAAGAAAACCATCAGCCTTCTTGGTGAAGAGAACAGGTGCTACCGAAGGTGACACACTCGAGGGTATAAATCCTTTCTCAAGAAGAACATATTACTGAGAATTCGGTTCTTTATGTTCTACTAGATCCATTCGGAAAGATGAAAAAATATCGGTTGAGTACCAGGAATTAAGCCAATAGAAAAAATCAACCTCCCTTACTGGTGGAAAACCAGAGATGTCAGAAGGAAACACATCTAAAAACACAGAGACAACCGGAAGGAGATCACCACAGATTGAATCTATCTCTAGATCAAAAGAAAATACTGATATAATTTTCCCCAACATTGGATAAGAGGTTTAAGATCTGCTTGACCTTGGGTCCTATTCTCCTTGAAAAATAAGAGGCACACCACTGGGTGTAGTAAGGTAGTCTCATTGAAGATAAAAATCAATCTGGGCATTATTGGCAATGAGGCAATCCATCCCAAATATGACATCAAATTATTTCATGATGAAAACCAAGAAACTCCAAGCATGATAAACATCTGATAGAGAGAAGACACAAGTAGGACTAGAGAGACCCTTCTCTCTCATTGTACCAAGGGGTGTAGTAATATCCATCACACAAGATAATGATATATAGGTAGATTATACAGATTAACAATTTGGGGTGAAATAAATTAATGAGATGAACTAGTATCAAAAATATCTTTCACTAATGATGAATCTATAGTAATGGTACCTCTCATAGTTGTAGGACCTGTATTATCCACCTCTGGTGACTCTTCCACTGCGTGATGAAGCTTCATTCATGATGGCTGTTGTTGTAACCCTTTTGTAAGTGAAACATTTGATTTCCCCACCGTTTCACGAGGTGTTGATGATCATGTTCTACTACATGGAGTAGAGAAGTGATGGAAGAATCTCTGTAACATCCCTAAACATCTGCAGTAGATACAGTTCTTGGGTGACTCAGTGCAAACCATCTTAAGATGTTCTAGCTTTCCACACTAATAGCAAGTCAATGAATCCCCTCTTATTACTACCAGAGGTCTGTAATGAATCTGTTGTCGTGAACTTCCATGAGAAATGTCACAATTCCCTTTTAATTTAAAGGAACCCACACCGCCACTAGGATGGAAAAGAACCTCCTTCAACCTTGACTTTCCTGCGACGTCCATCTCAACCATCATGGCCCTATCCGGCACATCATCATAAGTGGGTAGGGTCAGTAAGAAAACCAGATAACGGATATCTTATCGAATACAAAACTCAAATTGTCGATCCTTGATCTTTTAATTAGATGCAATCTTAGGATCAAATTGTACCAACCACAGAAAATTAATTTGAGTACTCAGTCACAATTTTGTTTGCCTACTCACGATTGAAAAACTCCACAGCCTTGGCCAACAGCATTGATTCTAGATATAAATGGTTAGTGAAAAGAACCATAATGTCTTTCCACTCCAAACACTTAGGTTTCCCAGCCGTCACCATCATGTCCCACCATATCCTACTTGGTTTCTCCAGCATGAAGGTGGCACACATCACTTTGATCACATCAGGTGTCTCCAAGAACCCAAATTTACATTCAATCTTATTGTACCATTTCTCAGCATGTTGAGGGTCAGTGGAGCCTTTGAAAATATATGGATTCTGGCGTAGGAACTCTTGAGAACGACATCAAAGAATATCACTATAAGGATCTATAACTAGAGCCTAAACATGAACTGGAGGTGGTTTTTATCCTAGAGCTTAGACAATTCGAACAATCACATCAACCAGACTCAAATCTGAAATAGGACTCGCTTGCTGAGATTCATCAGTAGCCTCTTTTTGGATTTGATTCCCATGTCTAATCGGATGCGTGATGCTAAACATCATCAGAAAATAAAAAGACATAAGATTAACACTCAAACTGAGTAACAAGGAAAACAATTATTAATAGAAGTGATAAAAATATTTGGATTTTACTCTATGAAAATCAAAATATGGAAAATATTAGAACTAATCCACACGTCGTATTTCCCAAACCAGCCCAAGTGACTTAAGGTTCATTGCGGTGACAACTGGCCAGACACTCAACCACAAATACCTCCTAAGTTTCGAAAAGAATACTCAAATACATACTATCATCAAGGAAAGATGCTTAGACCTCCCTATGATACCATTTTTTCATCTATCAGCCTGGTTACCCTGGTAACCCGATAACTGAACCGGTCCTGACATAGCCCGAAGGGCGTTCCTGATCCACACGGGTCAGCGACTAGCATCTGTCTTGTTCTGTTTTCTTCTATATTCCTGTTGGAAAAATTGTTCCCACTTGTATGTTGTATGAAGCCAGGTGCTACTCGCTGACCCGTGGGGATCAGGAATGCCCAACAGGCTGTGTTAGGACCAGTTTGGTTATCGGGTTACCAGGGTAACTAGGCTGGATCGTGACACCATGTGTCTACAAAGAATCCAAAATGGTATACCTAGAAGGAATAAAATACATGAATCAAAATGAATTTTTTTTAAAAACTATACTAGCTAGGACCACGAGCCTCATATTTTTTATATGGTCCCTTGATCCTATGTAGTAGTTAGAAACCTGTAGTAGGGCACTTTTTCTTCTCTATACCTACAATAATATTGTATTTTTGGGTACCTATTAATAGCCCAAATAAGTTGTGAGGTACAATCACATTAGGTAACCACCCAAATTTCTTATGTCATTAAATCATTGAAATAATAATAATAATATTTTTTAAGGAGTAATTTAACATATCAAATAAGTATCAAGGTAAACAAACCATTAAGGTCCAGGTCCCCATGGACTCTTGTTCCCCTCTATCTGCATTGACCTTAGCCAAAATCTTTGAACAAATAGTTAGTCATGTATTAATTTATATTGAAGTTCCTTTATTTATTCAATCATATTTAGTAGACTAGTATAATGACTCCAAAAATACCCTAATGTCCCTTATAAATATATATGATCAAGGGATTCTAAATAAATCCATCTAAAAGGTGTAAGACACTGACCGACATTTGGCTTGTTCTTTGGATTGGAAGTTTCATCATATAAATACATTCCTTAATTAATAAATTAAGAACCTAGGCCTATAATTTTCATTCCTTATTTTGAATCTAGGTATTGATCCAATAAAAACATGAACCAAACATCATACACGATCTTTTTAGGCATTCCCATTCAAAATCTTGGTATCACTCTTAGTGTGGTATAACATAATTTCCAATCAATCTTTTCCTTGGAAGTCCAATAATGAATACCATGAATCACCCATGGTGTATATGATCAAATTCCCTCTAAGACAATCCTTGGATATCCATAAGGAGTCCATGTGTCACTCGGGAGTATATAGAATCATCCCTCTAAGTCTTTCCTTGTTAGTCCACTAGGGATTCAATGTGTCACTTTGGAATAAACAAGGCAGTATCCAAATGAGTCTATTCATGGATTTCATCTATGGTCCCTTGTTTTTTCCAAGTAATATTCCTATTCAATGATCATCATTTAACTAAATCAAATCCAATAACCATAATCAATTCATTCTAAAATAAAATCAAATCATGTATCAAATCAAGGACTATTCTTTGATGGATTGGCCTCTTAATTAACTCATGTGGGAATTTCATTATAAAAATACAACTCATTATTAATCAAGAAGATACATGGTGAAGCCTATGGTCATGGTCATTCCATTACATTTATTTCATCTATATTAATTACAATTCAAATTATATTTTTCAATTCATGATTAAACATCCAATAGAAACGGGTAAATGTCACAAAAATATGATATCACACTTAAATCACCATCCATGTTGGTCTAATTAATTAATTAACACACCAAAGATGGAGTTCCAATTAACAGTTCATAAACTTTATTCATTTACAATGGTCTCAATTATTACATGTTTCAAACCTATCCATTATATTGATGGATTAAAATCCATTTCTAGGGTGACACTCTGACAATTTGGAGCGTGACATGATGTCATATATTTAAATACTTCAATATTAAAGGAAAATACTCAGATCAACTACCGTAGGCCTTTAGAAGAAATATCATCTATTATTAGTTCCTGATTTCACTCATATTATGAAAAAAATGAAGAATAGATGAAGAACCTACAAATAAGTAATATTATCTTGTTCATAAATTGCACAACTAATACTAAGAAGAATGTGGAAAGGCATAAAATCGATTGAGAAATCACCAATGTGGACCTAAAAAATGATCAACACTTAAATTCATTTATGTATGGGAGAATGGTTTCAACATCTACAATTTTCTCAAAGAGAAGCACTAAAACCCTTGTATGTATGATGTGAGATAAATTTCTAAAATTGGGTTGATATATAAAATTTAATTAGGGTAAATTTATTAATTTCAAAAAAATAACTAGTTCACAATGTTTTTTCACATGGTTGGCTAAACAATGCACCAATCATGAACCCTTTTCTATTCGAAGGGGCACCTCACATGGTTAGTGTGTAATATTTTCAGAATTATTTGAAAATCATGTCTCATATCACTATAAAAAATTGTAGAGATATTTCATCAGAGTTCACTAAAAATTTCACTCTTTATTAAACAATGTTGGGTCCTTCTACTCCATGAACATGTATTAAAAAGTTAGAAGTAGTTTTACAACTTCCCCTAATGGTTTCTCTTAACCACGACATGAATGTTTCTTTCAAAAAGGATAGTTTTAGGATCCTAACAAGCCTCATAAACAATTGATACCTCCATTAACATAACAAAAATTCACATTTTGTCATAATTAATCATTAAAAAATAAAATTTATGGAAAAAATATTTCATACCTCAAGAATGTACAAGGATATAAAAAATCCCCCTTTGAAAAATTTGTCCCTGAATTTCCATTTCAACATTGGAAAATCCTAATATCTATATAAATTTGGCCTATGTACCCATACATCGGTCTCCCAATCTTAGTTATCATCCTATACAAGGTCATGTTTCCATATCACTTGTACTAGCAGAACTGACCAGTCTCAGAAAACTATAGTTTTATAGTCCACACTAAAAATTAGATACTCCTCGAAGGATGCATTCCCTTGTAACTCATCCTCTTTTCATTCAAATGAATGAGACATTTCTAAATGATAATGTTGTAGCTTATATATGTGGAAGACATCATGAATGAACTGATACCTCTGAGGTAATTGTAATTAATAGTCTACCGGTTCAACCCTCTTCCAAATCTTTACTGGATAGATATATCATGGAGAAAGCACAACTTATCTCCGGATACACTATATCCCATTCTCGATGAGATATGCAGTAATACCAAATCCCCAAACACACACTCTATAGGTGTTCAGTGGTGATCAATGTATGATTTATATTGAAATTGTACAATATCAATCTATATTTGAATCAACTATATATACTATGTTGTTTATTGTATGCGATGAGGTCCATGAATAGAAATCGATGTTACCTTTAACAAGAATATGGGTGATCATCATGGCCTACCATACAATTACTCGTAAGATGCCATCTAGACAGTAGCTATAACTCCATTTTTAGGACAATACAAATAGGAGAACATGTGTCTCCCAAGAACCCCAAATTCCACTTTGTATGCTCTAAGCATGTCCTCAAGAACCAATTTCGTGCATTCTAACTGAAGATTGGTTTCAGGGTTTCTTGTATTGCCCAGAAGCACACGTTTACCCTAAACCCTCAATTTCCCTTTCTAGAACCATTTTTTAAAACATGAATCCCTATTTGAAATGATAGTTTCGGGACCCAATGATGTTGTAATATCTCATAGATATAAAACCATCCAAGATCGTACACTCTAAATGATTCATTGATTGATGGGAAATGTGAATCCTTTGGGAACATGTAAACAACAACCCATACAACATAATTTCTTTATGGTCAACTTGGTAAATTATTCATGAAATCCTTCACAACATCGTTCCATTTCCACTTGATAATGGGTGGCTATTGTAAATGTCTAACTAGTTGTTGGTGTTTCAACTTTACCTTTTAACAAGTGAAACACCTCACGAAAAAACAATCTACATATCCTTTCATTCCCATCAACCAGTGTTGGTGATGTAAATCTTGATATATATTTGTAATGTTTGGGTGCACTTCCCATGATGATGCCTAAAAGTCTCACATCATATCCTCATGAATGTCTGCTAAAAGCCATATGTTACTATATAAATGTAGAATTTTATCCTCACCTACAGTCCAAATAGGATGAGGGTCCTCACCTCTCACACCCTCAATAAGGAATAGGCAATCACAATATAATATCTTCCACAACTTCAATCCATCTAGAAGGGTAGAGATCATAGCTAAGGATGAATGAAAAATTTTTCCCTACCTATCTTGCACCTCCAATTACATCACAGACAAGAAAATCCATAAGTATACAGTGGATACTGTCCTACTAAACCACCTGTATTTTATTCCTCATACTCAGTGCATTGGCCACTTTGTTTCCATTACTAGTCATGTTGTAATATTGATGTTTAAATAATATATATATTCAACAGAACTTCTCTACCTCATATTTATATCATGATGTGTAAATAAGTACATGAGGGTTTTTCGGTCCTTGAACATGGAAAAAACACTTCATGTAAGTAATGTCTTGAACAACATAATGCATGAACAACTATAACTAAATCAAGATCATGTGTCGGATAATTACTCTTATGTATCCTCCACTACTGAGACCAATACACCATAATTGTATCCCCTTAAATAATAACTTCTACTATCCCGATAACTAATGATTCAAGGAAAATATTGTAACTCATTACTAGTTCTGGAAAAATCTGCATTGATACTAAGGTCAATATACATTTTAGCTCTTGAATTTATGCCTCCCTGTTATCCTCCCATAAAAACTTCATACCCATCTTAGTTATGCTTATGAGAAGTGATTCTTGGTGTGATAAGTCTTATATGATATTACTATAATATATAACCACCCCATGAAACTATTTATCTAGAATATTTTATTCAGAGTCTCTTAGAAAACTACAACTCTAACCATATCTGGGTTAACTGATACTATTATTTCTGAGATAATGTCACCCACGAAGGGAATTTGATCCATCCAGAAGTGGTACTTTCTGAGTATAACACATTGTTGATATTCGATTACTGTATACTATATGGTCTTAGGGTTGTGTCGATTATAAGAATACACCAAGATATCAACCTTGAAAAACACTACAAAAGAATCCAAATAAGATGGAAAAAATTTATTCATTGGTGCCATGAAAACTGTAGGAATGTTCATGAGACTGAACGACATAATCAAATCCTCATATAGAGAATTCCTGCTATGAAAATATATAATAGGTATGTTTGATGGCCTAACATGAACCTGATGATAACCTGATCTAAAATAAATATTTGAAAAATCTCGAGAAATATGGAGATGAACGAAGAGATAATATTTTCTTGGTTGAGGATACCAGTTCATAACCACCAGCTAGATCAATTTCTAATAATCCACATATTGCCTAAGTGTATTGTATGATATTTTTTCAAAAAGGACTAACAAACCCCATAGATGAGTATCATGTTGGACAACACCCTTTTTCAATATATCTTATATCTTTTTGTTAAGCTACTGTATCCTAGTTTTATCCATCTTAAATATAGAAATGGAAACTAGTGAAACTCTAGACACTATCTCAATATGGAATTATACCTCTCTCAACAGAGGTCATACTAAAAAGTAGTCCAGGAAAACATCCCTAAAATGATCAACCACGAGAGGTAAAATGTCCTTATGTGTTCCTAGATCATCAAGAAATAAACACACAATATAAGCTATCATCCTTACCAATATAGGTTGATTGCGTCTAGATTGACTTTTTTTCACATCCCATTCACTCTTATGAATAAAATTTCCACCATTTTATTATTTAATGGTCACCCTCTGGTGATAAAAACCAATGAAATCATGAAATGGAACCAGCCATCATATCCCATGAATGACATAAGATCCATTCATATTGAGAACGAAGTGGTCCCAAATGAAGTAAAACTCATCAAAATCAAGGGGAAACTCCATGAATAGATGTAAAACCTCCATTAGAATCAACAACTAAGTATCAAGCATCATACCAACATCACCACATTGAACACTGAGCCAGAGTTTCTTAGCAATGGGCATAGATATAGATCTATTATAAGCGCATGTATCCAAAATAGCACATTTAAATGTAAATTATACTAGAACAGTACCTATCATAGTACATGGTCCCGGATTGTGCTCCATGGGTGTTAGTGGCACTTTGTATATCTAGCATGATACTCATCCCTATGATACAACTATTCTTCTCTATGCAGATCCATTCTACTATTGCTGCAAACCCAATGTTTGATTACTACATCCACAACAAATGTCATGGCCTGGTTGAACTACTATACTCTATCTCCCTTCTAAATGAGAAGCTTCTCTTATCATTACTATATGTGGAGTTATTGATGATCCTATCTCACTGTCTATTGGAGGTAAATTTAATCCAATTTTGGTAGATGGTTCATCATGCAACCTGATCCCCACATGACTTAGTCTCTCATGCCTTGAGAACTTGTATGACTCAGTACACCACACTGGTGGCACCTCAGCCGGCCACCTGAGTATGTTCTTTGGATACTTATATCACCATGTGGAAGCTATAGATGATGATTCATAATGTCAATTGATGTATTTCTAAACATAGGTGTCGAACTGCCTTGGCTATCACCTCTAGCCTCTCTCAGCTACACTCTGTTCTAAGCACATGATTCACTATTCTAGAAATAGTAGTCCTATAATATACATTTACCTTTTGTTATATTTCTTACCTAAAACTATCATAAATCCTAATAGATTTAGATAAATAGTCACCAATTATAATAGGTGCGAAGTTCTAGGTCTCTATAAAGAAGGACGAGTAATCAATAACTGATAACACACCCCACTCCATGTGCATGAAATCTTGGGCTCTGTCAACCCTCACCTTCATGAGAGATTAGTAATCTTAGAATCCCATATGAAAATAAATCTAGGACATTTCCTAATGATGATACATATGAGTGGGAAAATCCCACCATCTCATAGAGGAATCAAGAAACATATATGTAGTGAGATTTACCATCCTCTAAAAATGTATTTGAAGACGCAAAAAGATATATTGTATGGCCTCTAGACATGACTCCATATCCTGTTGTATTCCATACAATAATAAAATTGTTGGATGTTGCAACTAGAACTCACACATCAACTCTTCCGTAGTCAAGACATGTCATGGTGATTCTTTAATGGTCTATATGAAATGCATAAATTCCCCAAAAATCTATTCCCTAAAACCCATGTCAGGTAAAACTACTGGTGTCGTAGTTGGAAATATTAGATGATCTACTAGTATCCCACATACCACCACCTCTAGGTCAGGATTTCATCCACACTCCTAGCTTATGACTGGAGGATTTCATGATGTGATATCTCGAGAAATGCAATGCTCATTTTTTAGATAATGATTACAGAACCAATAAAATCATTGATATTAAAATTGGATAGGTATAATCCTTCATATATAAGAAAAAACCCCAATATATTATTCTATAGTCAGTTCTAGGTGAGATATATTTCATACATTAAAGAAGGAGAAACTGCCTACTTCTCGCTACTATGGTCGAGACTGGGTCATGTTCTATGTAATAAACTATTTTAGAATTCATTTCATTTCACTTGAGTTCATATTTATTTCACATTAAGTTTTAAATGGTTTATCCAAATGGTATGTCACTATCGATCCATAATGTACCATACATCTCATGAACAAAAATATGACATCCACCTAATCCATTCCATAAAAAATTCCATTCAATGTGACTCGTCTTCCATGACTCAACATTCCACAATTGGTTGCTTTGGGTGTCTGTTATAGCATAATTTGGAAAAAAATACATAGGTTATGTTATGAACATTAAGTACCAACCATGTTTCTCATTCAATTTCATAGACCATCTATCAAATAAGCTGTTAAATCAATCTTGGTACATCTCACAATAGCGTGAAAATATTAAATACATCTTAAATAGTATGGAATAATTTATGGCATGAGATTTTCAACAAGTTTCTAAAATGATTCATGAGATGGGATACCACCATCACATTGAGTAGATAAAACATAGAACCCATAATAATATCAATAATAACATCGCAACTCAGGTGCATCACCCAGTGGTGGAACCAAATAAATTTTAATAGTAAAAATATATAAAACTAAAATTTCATTTGAGGTAATTTGGATTTTCCTATACATGGGTTACCTACACCCAGCCCCAACTCATTTCCAAATTCCATATTCCTTCATATCCCATTCTATTATCACCAATTAGTAAATAAAACTAGAAAATAATGCTCTGATACCACTTCTTAACATTCTAGAGTTGGATTCCACTGAATGGGGCCATGATCCAGGTTGGACCCATGACCTCAAGTGAATTTCCCCAAACACTAGTGGATACCTATTAGTAGTGAGTAACTATGGTGTTCCGAGGGGAATAATATTCTCTCATCATAATACTGTTTCACATCATATATTCGATAACAAGTATGTTGATCAAGTTGCAAATAAATTATACAATTAAGAATATCTACGAAAAATAGAACTAACAATACTAGAGTGAATCTCATATAAAAAATGATGATCATTCATGTCATGTCAAATGTCTAAATGTTATCTTAAATATGTATAAACAAATAGAATAAAATACAGGGATCAAAATTAAAAAATTACCAAAAACTATCCCACCTAGCATCACAAGCCTCAGCTCAGGGTTATGGTCCACTGCTTCTATGCAACAATCAGAAATCAGTATGATTGATATTTTTCTTGTCTATACCTACAATCATATACTTTTTCTAGATACCCATCAATGAACTGAAGATGGTGTGAGATAAAATCCCTATAAGAAGACACCCAAAGTTATATTTCCATCCATTTGGTGAATATATAACAATAATAGTGTACTTATATTAATAGAACATGTAAAAAAGTACTGAATTTATACAACAGATAAAGGTCTAGGTCCCATGGACACCCATTCTCTGCTTCCAGCATCAGTCTTAGCTAGAAGTCTTTGAATAATAATTTTGGAAAGTTTCAGTTTATATACATGTTTATTTTGTTATTAAATATCATTTAATAAATATATGATGAGACCTTCAATATATCCCATCATCCCCTGCAAAGATATATGATCAAGAGATGCCTATCCAGGACAATTAAGAGGTCTATGAAATTGACCGACTCTAAGATTGTTCTTCTTTATAGAAGACGCATCATATAAATTATTTTATGCATTAATAGATTATGAACCTGAGCCCATACATAGTTTTCCATATTCAAAAGATAGGTATAACCCTAGGAATAAATTGAGCCAAGCCCCTTACAAGCCCATCCTAGTTATTCCAATATTGAAATACTGGTATTTCTTTGTGTGTGGTATAACAACATTACCACTAGAGTTCATCATTTATTATTCAGTAAGGGAGCCCAAGTATCACCAATGTGTTATATGATAAACTTGCCTCTCAGTCCATCATTGGAATTCTTTAATGATTCTAGTTGTCACTTAGGAATATATATAGAGTCGGCCCATTGTGTATATCCTTGGAAGTCCACTTGGGAGTCCAAGTGTCACTCAGACGTAAGAGATGCAGTATCCAAATGAGTTCACCCAGTGAATTTGTATATTCTTCGATGTGGAAATCAAGGAATATAAGTATTCAATAAATATAATTTAATAAAATCAATGGTAATCAACATGATCAGTTCATTCTATCCTCACCTCAAAGGGTGGCTCAAATTAATGGATAATATTGCAAAGTTTGTCATGTTAATTAACTTATTTAATAATTTTATTATAAAATGGTAAGTCATGTTAAATAAAACCTTTATGCGGCTACTACTAGGTTCATAGTCATTCTGTTCCCTTTATTCAATATCAATTACAATTTTAATTACAAATTTTAAATCACTATTAAATATCTCATGGAATAGAGTAAATGGAATAAAAAAATGGTATCTAATTTCAATGACCACCCATGGGAGTGAAATTTATTTATCAACACACCTAACTGGTGGTTCCAATTCAAGGATCATATCATTTTTTAATTTTAAATGGTATCGTTGATCACATAGGTCCAACCTATCCATTATATCCAAGTACTGAAATTCATTTCAAGGGTCCTACTTTGATAATTGGGCATGCATAAAAGTATAATATATATAAACACATGGACTTTGAAGGAAAAGTATGGGACCACCTAACATAGTTCCATATAAGAACACTCATCCTGTATATGCTACTGATTCGACTTGGATCTGGAAAAAAATGAAGAACATATGAAGAATTGGAACACAGGTAATATAGTATTGCACATTAATAGAACATCCAATACCATGAATAATGAAGAACATCGCAAAAGGAATTGTCAACTCACTAATTTAGATCAATTGAGATCATTAGCGCTTGATTCTGTGTCCAGACAAGGGAATGAGATCAAATTCTACAATTTTCTAAAGGGGGATTCAAAAACCCATGATTTACTATTGTGAGAGAAATGAAGATAATTATGTTGAAATATAAGAATTAGTTATGGTGAATTCAATAAATTAAAGAAAATTATTGGGTTTCACATTTTGGTTATGTGGTTGTCTGAACCTTGTTCCAACCATGCACACTTTTTTTATGAAGGGTAACCTCATACGGTTAGTACACATGGGTTTCCAAACCATATGTAAACCATATATCCTCTCAATGTAAAAGAACTACATAGCTACTAGATGGATTTTCACCAAAAATAACACTATTTTCTCAACCTATTCTTGATCCACCTTCTTTATGCCTAGATATCAAATGGTTAGATGAAATTGTTGGCATACGCCATATAGTTTCTACTAAATATCTGGCATACCTTCTTCTTCCCAATAGCAGGGTTATATGCTCTAAGAAAGCACTAAAGAACTTTGATACTTCCATGGAATCAAAGGAAATTAACAATAGTTAGTAATTAATCATTTATACTTACATTTAATGGAAATATAAGATTAATTACCTCATGAAAAAACTGGGATCTTAATCACATGGATCATTCAATTTATTTTCACTGATACAGATATGATGAAATCTTAGTCACATACCCCAGTCCACAAAATTCTTGGATATTGTAAATCATATGGAAATATTAGGAATTGAAATCATCATTTCATATATATTTTTAATGTTTGTTAAATCTAAATAATGATGAAAAAAATTGGTTCTTCTATAAGGAAACTCAAAGAAGATACATTGGTTCTTTCATATATAAATGGATTCAGTTAAAAAAAATTTCATCCATCAATATCTCTTTTGACCTATCCTAAATGAAAAAAGAATACCTTTAAATTCATTTATAAAAATATTTCTATAAATACACTATGGTTTCTTTTAATCCTCGATGGTATTTTGAAACCTTTGAAGATTAATCCAATATAGATGATCTATTAGAAAGAATCATCTATGTCCCATAATATTAAAACTACAATAATATTTAACTCTAATAGATCATTTATTCTACATAAAAAAAGAATATAATGTTTTCTATTTGTGCTTAATCCATGAAACATTTCATAATCAATAAAATCATTTATCAACTCCATATGCACAACACACATCTGAAATATGTCTTTCAAGAAATCATCAGTTGTGTGGACACCCACATTAAAAATATCCTTCAAATATTTTATATATAGTTTCAAGTAAACATTTATATAATTTATGTGATCAGAAGGTCTAGATATGTTCAAAATCATGAATTTAAATGGGTTTTTCATAATCATCCATGGAGGATAGTTAAAATGTGTATGAAAACTAGCCATTTGTTATTCATAGTAAAAATAAGAATAAATGGATTAAAACTAATCATGATAGAAAAAACATCATGTTATAAACATTATATATAATATCTAAATCTAAATCATAAAATATCTTCAATGTTAATCCATCAGTAGGATTAACAGACACATCATTATACTTATTTCTCCCAGTATCATTCCAACATAGATATCATAAAATTTAATTTGAAATGAAATGATTTGAGAGTCTGATAATAAATGGAAGGTTCCAAATTATTTTCTTTGGTATATGACATGGTTTTTCTTTATAATATATATTCTATTGAGATGTAAAAAATTATACAACAATTTAGTTAAGTGGTTTCCTCCAATAATAATTTATAATCTTTTAGGCAGTCATAAATTTGGTTTTCTAAAAATCCATGTTGGTTAATTAGCATTCAAAAAATATAATAGTTCAATGGAATTTATACATCAAAAATAATAATGAAATTCAGAGAGGTAAGAATATAATCATTCATAATTTTAAAAATTCCATAACTAGTTCTTCGAGGAAAAATTTATTTTAAAATTTTGATCTTTATAATTTAACTACATTTCCAATATAACGGATTTGTAGTGTAATCCTTAAAACTTTTCACCCTATAAAAATAATCATTTTCATTACATGCATCATGTGTACTTATATCATTCTATTATATAATTTTCTCTATATAATCAATGAATATATATTTTGGCAGGTTGCGTATAGAATTGTAACGTTTAGGTATGAGTGTTCTATATATCCTGACCCAGTGTGATCCCTAAAGTGATGTTACATGTTCTTCTTCATTGAAATTTTACTACTATGGATATTATATGATAAGTGATCCATGATTTGTTATGAAATTATATATTATATGTGATATATGGTTAGGAAATGTGTGGAAATAATTTACCAATTTTATTTGTAAATAAGGGGAAAATGAAAATTAAATTATTTTCCCATGGTTTTAATATAAATAATGTTAAAGAGTTTTCAATATTTTTTCTCTTAAAATATTTCCATTCTTGGATTATTGTTAAGACACTTGGTATAGAACATTGGATTGGACTCTACTTATCATGTTAGCTCACACCCTTTATACCCCATTAAAGGTGTGTAGACCTAGTTATGTATTTCAATATAGGGAATGGCTATGTGTTGTTGTGGGGAAATGCAGATTTATTTTAGTTGGGTTTTAGGTAGCTAGCAGTGATACATTGGTAGGTTTTCCATGTTATCGCATGGTAATGTTTGATTAGATGTTTGTTTTTTCCATTTACAATTGGACTTGACACATAGAAAGTACATTCTTTCTATTTAATTTGTAATGCTTCCATTTTTCATTTTGTATTGTGGAAAATATTTTTATCTTACATTATTTATTTATGTTTAATATATATATAATTCATATTTTTTCTTCGGGTTAATTGAAATTACTCCCTCTATTTGTTTGATTCTCAGTTTTTATTAATTAGAAAATGGGGATTATGAATTCCACATATTTATATGATAATTCATATTGGGTAAGTTTGAGAGGGTATCTAGGCCAAGTTCATTATAATATATTTACATCAAATGTTATGGACATTTATAATCGTCTAATTTTAAAATTATTATTTTTCAAATAATGGTTTTCAAGAGTCCCCATGTTATCCCTCAAAACTCACATTACTACGATTTTTCATTATTATTGATTCCAAAAAAATTATATATTATTTTGTATTTAAGAATTATTTCATGGTCATCTAAATGATTATATTTAGCTCAATTGTTATTATGTAAAATTAAAACATTCATATGGGTTTTCATGAATTTTAGATGGGTTAACAACAACAAAAATTTATATCCCTTGATAAGAAAATTTTTCCTCATCTCATGTTCTTAAATGAAATTCATATGGAATAAATCTATTTACGAATTATAAAAGTTTTAATTGTGATATGTATTGAATGAAACAAATGTTTCATGAAAGAAACATCAGTGTAAACTTAAAAACAATTTTTCATGGGGAAAATGTATATTATGTTGAAGTGGCCTCTTTTTTATGTAATAGATTCAATATTATATAAAAGTATCTTTTAAAATGATCCATGAAATGTAAAAACGTTCAATTTTTAAAAAAAATCATATAGTTATTGGTTTTTATGTTATGTGGTGTGATATTTCATATGAGAGAAAATGATTAAACTATCATTAGAGGTTTAATATATCATAAATATACATTATGTCGATTCTAAGTTATTCTTATATTATAATGAGATATCATTTTCTGATTAAAATTTCTCATTATCTAATAAATACCAGTTTATAATAGTTCTTCATAACGTAACTTGTATGTTATTGAATATTTAATTAACCAACACCCAATTTTTTTTATCTACCAACCATGTGGTCTTTGATGGATGGATCAATTATTTAGAAATGATATATGATATTTTGGGATTCACAAATAATTATTGGGTAACTCTATATAGTTATTATTCTTAAAGAGAAGATGAATGGTGGTGGTCATTGTTTAGGAAAACCATACTAAAGGATGAGGTTTATTTCATAGTGATCATAAGATTTATGAATATTTCCATTGATAAATTCATTAAAAATGTTACACACAAAAAGATAAAATACAATTATTAGAAATAATGAAAAAATTAGAGGGCTTGTTTTCTACCAATGAATATAATATTAATATACAGGGATGGTATTTACCAAATTTAATTCCTTATCAGGATAGTAAAATTGATATATTTTACTCAAAATTAAATCCATGATTGTAAATGGATTTAAAAAAATGATATTTTGTTATTTTGTAATGAAATTTTTTAATTTTTGAGAAGACCATGACGGTGAATATTTATTTTCATATCAATGAGACGAATGAACAATTAATGTGGAAAGAAAGATGGAATCATATAGTGAATAAATATGAATATAAAAAAAATTACGACACATTCATGTGATAAATATCGTATGAAAACTTCTATAAAAAATATTTGGATATCATCATGGTGTTAGATATATTGAAAAATAGGACATACGTCTCATTACGACATAGAAATTTTAAATGGTATTGGTTAGGAAAATTATGGTAAGACAATATTAAAATATTTTAATTTTTATGATATATGAAAAAATTATTGTTTTTTCAATATAAATTTACTAATTGGAGGACATCATGAATGTAAGAATATTAATGGTTAAAAGTCATATTATTCTACCAAGATTATTTCTACACAATCAAGTGAAGTAGTTTCAACACTTGGGTTTTTAGTATTTTTCCATGATTAATCATCAATTGGAATTCAAACTTCTATAAGGGAATGAAGATGATTTTATAAGGACGTAGTTTCATACTATGTGTTTCTATTATGATTTTATGCTTATGAATTTTAGATTAATGAATGAATGAACTATATTTATATATTTTAGGAATAGGGGCTTCTGAGAGGATTTGGATAAATATGGGGTGCTTTTCATTTATTCGACTCAAGTATATTCAAAAATATTTGAGGAATATTTAGAACATAAATTAATTTTTAAATAAACAATAAATGAAAATATATTTTTTTGGGAAATTTAATATATTCCAAATTTTATTATAGGATGTTTCTTTTATTTGTTATATTTTATTTAAATATGAAATAATCATTATTCACACTAAAATTAATGTAGTGTTAGAGTGGCCAAGCCCTCTAAATATCATTGATATCCAAATATTTATTATATTAGTTGGTTACTACTATAATATATTGAAAACATTAATTTATTATCTAGTACTAGTGTTAAATTCATTTAACATAATGGATTTGATTAGTATTTTCATAAATTAGGATTAATATTTTTGATTATATAGTGTCATATTTTCAATCGGGAAATTAGTATTTTTTATTTGTATTTATTCTTTATTAAAATAACATGGTTAATTTTTAATAAATGATGATTAGATAAATATATATCTATAATGATAATTAAAAATCCATGAGAATAATTATCCAATTGAAGATATAGATCTTGTTTAAGAATTTTATTAGTAAAGAAATTATAAGTATCTTTTAAATGGTGTGAAATGTTATGTATACAGATATTATAATAGTTTCATTTACTTGTTCTCTAAAAAGTGCTAAAATGTGGTAAATAAGATTATTGGAAATAAAATCTTATTGTGGTATCATGATTACAACTCGTCCATATAATGAAAATAAGGTAGTTGGTGAATGGATTCAAAAAATAAATACATTATTAAACATGATTTATTTGGAACATGATCCTTTTGTATGTGATTTAATTAGTTTTGGATTGTATGTTGTGTATCTGAAAATATTTTTCTATATTTTCTCAATAATAAATACAATTAAAACTTGTAAATAAAATTAATAATTCTCATAATAATGATCATGGTTTATAAAGAAAGGTAAAATAGTTTAGGAAGGCCAATCACTAAAATTATATGTAAATAAGTAGGTTATTATTATTCAATGAAATAATTTATGTGTTTGGAGTAATTTTTAGTTGGGAAATTAATTATTGAGTGAATCTCATACCACTCAATTTAATATGTATTCAGGTAGTACCACAATGTATTGTGACCATATGAAATATTATAGGTGGGAAGTAATAAATAAATATATTTTTCATTTTACTATGGAATTTTAACTTTTAAAAAGGTTAATGTTGAGGGACAATTACCAAATTTGGTGATTAAGACATTGACAATGCATGAGTGTATATTAAAAAATATATACACTAATATTAGGTAATGATTTCAAAAAATATCTCAAGTTAATAAGGGTATTTGAGTTATTTTTTATAAATTCACTAATCATAAAAATTTTCATCCAAGTCATGATATTATGCCTTTAGACCAGCTAATAGAAATTTTGTCAATGTTGTTTAAAGGAAATATGGAGTCTTATTTATATTATTTATCGTCATCATCTTGGATTTAAAATATATTTTTTGTATGATTTAAAAAAAACATTTGGCACTGAATTAATTTAAGAACATCTCTCCATACTCAATTTAATGGATTGTATTTTCCAATAGTGAAAACATTTGTGGGTGTTCATTTAGTTTTGTCTTTCAATTACATGGGATTTTGGGGAAAATATCATTATTTGGTAGTGTCTTCTATAATGACTAATTTCATTCTATTATAAAGATTCCAAAATTATTCGAATTATATGGAAAATGAGGTCAAACTCTATAAAAATCGGGTTAATACGATAAAGTATTGTTTTTTGGGTGGAAAATTGGTAGAATTTATGGTAAATAAATACAAAAATGAATTAAAACCAAGTTTATGAAGAAAAAACAATGATATATAATTTTGAGTAGGAGATCATGTCATTATTATAGTATCTTCTTCCATATAAGTTATATATTTCTTATTAATGGTAAATTATATCCATGGTATATTAATCCAAATGAAGAAGATAAATATTAATTTAAATAAAATGTAAACTATAATTAATAATCTAATAAGTTTGTAATTGATTGTTTCTCATTCAACTATTCTCTCATAGTGGGAATTTTAAAAAAAATATTAAAATATTATTAATCTCCAATTTATATATATTTTAAAATTATAAATGACCTATATTTCAAAAAATACCAATACGTAGTAAAGTGTTTTTCTGGTCCATGCCAATTAGGTTGAATGAAAATCAAAATTCAGTATTCCACCAATTATTATATTAAAAAAAATATATACCTAATTAATTCCATAAACCCTATAAATAATCCATGTTATTTAGGAACTAATTATAAACAAAAATATTTATAATTTGTTTATTCAAATATAAATATGTTATATTTATTTATGAAATTAATTATATTCATCTGTTAAAATATTATAAATGTCCAATATATTGTTATGATAAATTTATTTTATATTATTATTGACATTATATATCTATTGATAATTGTAAATATAATAATTTAAAATTTAATAAGTTCAAATCATTTAAAAAAAAATTAATATCCACATTATTCATTTAAAACAATATAAATGGATTTTCACCCCTTATTATATAATTTTTTTAAAATATATCACAAGATTCAAGATAGGTATATGATTGTCAATATAATATTTTTTAACAAAATATATTAAAAAAAATATTAAATGTTTATATTTAATTACTAAATCCAATAATTATCTTCATAACTGAAATCTAATATTCTAATGATAAATTTAAAAGTCAATCAAAATTAAAATAATGATAAGTACAGAAAGAATATAATCGTGGATTTGTTAAAATATTATAAAAACAATAAATAAAAATATTAATTAATATTGAATTAAATTTTAAATTTATGAAAATAATATTTAATTAGTTGGGATACCATTAATTCCCAAGAAAAATATATCTATAACAATTAATTTTAAATAATATTTTATTACTAAAAAAATAATATCGTATATATATGTTCTAAAAATAATGAAATGAATATATAACCATTATATAGTATAAAATGAATTTATCAACCCCAAGTTAAAAAACAAAGAATTGAAACTTTCGATAGATACCCTATAATTAGAATCATTAAGAATAATGGATTATCCCCTAGAGTGTATTATTTCAATCGAGGCATTGTATTTATTATGGAATTAATGTGATAGAGTTTAGGGTCCATCTGTATTTTCATTTTCAAGAAGGAATAATTTTTTCAGTATGTATTTTATAATGAATTTAATTTTTTGATGATGAATGTATATGTTTATAGATATTTTATGTGTTGTTTAAAAGGAGATTTTTGTTTCTATTGTCGATGGATGAGGTGGAACTTGTAGTTTAATACTACAGGTGATAATGGATCTAGGGTGGTGGGTTGTGAATACACTTTGAGTTAGGAAGAACATGGGTAGGTATGATGTTTTCCCTAGAAACCCCATAAATGTATACGGGGAACCTGGTAGCCATGAATCACAATTTAATAAATTGTTGTACCTAAATGTTTTTTCAAAAACTATTATCCTTCATTTTGTGTTCAATTTAAAAAATCATGCACATGCTAGTTGAGAGAATCTAATTTTTATCCTCTTGATATTATTTGTAACACCAAACAATTTTATGAGAAATATTATTTTTAATTTAATGAATGTATTGTGTTGTATTCTACATAAAGATTAGCTTTCACTATATGCAACACCGTATTAGCTTGTAGTATACACAACACTATTATTGGCCTATTTTATGCACAATTTCAAGTTCTTTTGATTGAATTAAACACTGAATATAGATTTTTTTCAATGAAATAAGATTATATTATGTTATACACAACACCAAATGAATCTTTCACGCAAGACTTACCTGTCTTGAGTTACATGAAAACATGACCATCCTCGATGTCTTGCGTTGTACGGAATACCATGTTTTACTAAACAATGATTTATTAATATAATATTGTTATGAATTAGCCATCATGAATATTATTAACCAAATTTTTAATTTTATTGCATTATAATTAATCTTAAAAATTTTCTAGAACATGGTATGAGAACAAAATTAATTTTCCGGATAAAAGATGTAATTTTAAAAAAAAGTAATTTTTTTCTCCTTTTGATGGAGAATACATTTTAAATATAATTTTTACAAGATTATAAGTTCAATATGAAAATGTAAAATTATTCTTTTTAATCAGGGTATAAAAATTTGTGTTGGATTAAATTTTGACATTATTCCGATAACCTTCAAATTTTGATGAATAGTAAAAATATTCAAAATTTTAATTATAAAATATTTTTTTCATCGAGATAATTTATATGGTTAAATTATAATATTTAATGATTTTAATATATAAATAGAATATATATTTTTCATTTAATATAATTTAGGTAAATAGAATTAATTTTACATTGAATTCATAGGTAATAACCTTTCAATATATTTTAATGTTTTAAATTTTAAAACCCATTTTCTCAATAAAGGGATTAATTTTAAATTAATTACTGCAAATTCACGGTTTTGAATTTGGAAACATGGATTTAATATTTGGAATATGTGGGTCCAAATTATGTTAATATGCTACTTTTTTCCATTATGAATAGTAACTATGATAAATTTTAATTACCATAGTTAAAGGTAAATTGGGTAATTATGGGTAAAAATAATATTATAAAATTACTCTAACACTTGTCTTAATATAATTGGATGATTATATTTCGTCCTAAAATATACTTGGGTTGAAATGTTATCTATTTGAACCCACTTGGATGAGATTAATAACTTTAATTTATTTTATTTAAAGGGATGTGAAATATGTCTCACTCAAACTTTAATAATTTAATTATTTTTAATATAAGGCTAAACCGAATATAAATTAGATTATAAATACTCATTTGAAAGATAAAATCTTTTTATTTACCATTGTAATTTATTTGTAATTTTTAAAAAATATATAGTTACCTTAATAGCTTATAGATTAATGATACTTAAATTATTTATTTAGTAAAAAATCAATAATATAGTTATTATCAAAATAATAATACCAATACAAAACCCCATACACTTTCTAAAAACTTGTTGGTAGAGTATATACACATCATAATAATCCATTTGTTAACTTTTGGTCCATTTGAAGCCTTATAAAACAGATTATGACATTTATATTATATTATTTTAAAAGGTTTCAAAGTTGACACCTTCATAATTTAATAAAGATAACAATTTAAAAGTTGGGTGTTTTAGATGCTAAATTCGACTAAAAGGGTTATTAAAAAATTTATTATATTTATATTATTCACTGTAATTTATTCTAAACTTTTATGAAACAAATAAGTATAATAAATTATTACACAAAAATGTTTTAGTAATTATTTTATTTAGAAAAATAACAAATAAATGGTTTTAAAAATATTAAAATTAATATTATATGAACAATTTAATATGCTCCAAGAATTTTATAGATAAATATGACATGATATTAATCTATTAAATATTTTGGTTCAAACAATTCATTTGTGGGGATTTTATTAAAATTCAAATTATTGAATAGTTTCAAAATTTACACTATTGGTACTTTATAGAAATAAAATAATATTTAAAAATTAAAAAATTGAAAATTATATGGTCTAAAATATTTTAAGTTATCTAATTATGGACAATTCACAGCACATAATTATGTATTAATAACAATATAAAATTTTGAATATTATCACCACAAATAAAATCAAATAGATTAAATAAGGATAAATTAAGATGATAAGGTTTTAAATAAATTCAAAACATGTATAAATTTGATTGGTTGATGATATTATATCCCTATATCATCTCATAATCTATTTTGAGTCATTTTGGAAGTTTTTATGTGGGTCTGGAGTTTATTATAAATTAATATTTTTGAGGTTTCTGAACGTGCCCCTCTCGTCTCTTATAAAAGGGAACCTCCTCCCTCTCCTCTTCACACCATTTTTGACATCTTAAACTCGGACAAAACCATCCCATATATATTATAAACTTCCCTTGAGTCATACTAGGGGTCCTGGACTTCTTCAAATAGCATCCTTAGTTCACTACGAGGTGGTTTTGAAGTGTCACGTCGAAGAAGAGGTAAAAACATTTACTGATTCATTCAAACATATTTCATCATATACTTCCCTTATATGAGATTGTTCATTATTAGGAAATCTCTCTAGTGTCACTTGAATACCAATATGTTATTATTAATATTAAACAACCATATTCCATCTTCTATCCAGCCTATGAAAAATGAAATCACCTCACGTGCATACGTATGGTCTACCGTTTCCACGTCATGGTGTAATATGTTTTTCATTGCCAAACTACATGGATGGGTATAATTATGGTGGAAATAACTATATATGATTATTGTAAAATAATATTTATTCTGAAATATTATACACCATACAATTAAATAGAATTCCATAATCAACAGAATGATATCATCGCTCGTGCGTATGTACGACTTACCGTCTCCATGATGCGAGGAGATTAATTCTCCATGTTAAACATTAAATAACAATTATAAATTATATATAATAAATAATGATGAAATATATGAAATAATTATGATATTGGATTTATTTATATGTCATCTACTTACTTCCATTCTAGTTAATAAGTACAGGAAAACAAAAATCATGGTACATATGGCCTACGGCCTCTATGAACGGTGTATTTCATTTCATTTATCTATCTATTATATATATATATATATATATAATTAATGTATATAGGATATATAAATCCCATTTTACATTATGGACGTAAGTAAATCATCATAATATCATGAACAAAAAGTCCAAACACGTATGATAAATTAAACCATTATTACCCAAAACGTTGCTTCAACATGGAATTGACAAATTAACGGGTAATATAATGTCATAAGAGAATCATATATGATATCATATAAATTTCTATGATTCTTTAAAAAAGTCAATGAAATTATTTAAATAATTATACAGGAGTTTTGGACATGTACAAAAGATATTAGACCAAAGGTAAGGTGTAATGTTTCCAATATCATTTCTATCTGATATTGTTCATTCATAAGTATTTACTGGGGTTATATTTATCATTCATGTCCATGTCTTATTTAACTATTTTCATAAAATATTTAATATTTTTAAATTCATGTTTAAAATCATTTTTACCCTTTTTTGACTTTTACCACATGGTATGGAAGGAATATTTCTTTTGTTTACAATACGAGGTACTTTTTTACTTTTCCTGAAAAAGTATGAGGAGAAAATTTTTTATATTATACGGCATGAACATATTTTTTACAGTTTCATAATTCCTTATTTCCATGAAGCTTCCTATACAATATTTCATGATTATTTTCAATGACATTATTTTCTTTAAAAATTACATGGAATTTTGAGTAAAGAAAATGATTTTGAAGAAGGAAGGATATATTTTTTCAAGATTTCATTCCAAGTATTTTATCAAAACTATTTTACATCTAAGATGACATTCATTAATATGGATATGGATCAGGTATAACTTCCCTATTATATACATGGTTTTATTTTTATTATGCTGATATTATAGCCATTTTTATATATATTATGTTATGATGGGATGATGTATATGAAACCCATTTAATTCATTGGGTTAGGATGAATGACTTATGTTTATTTTGTGGAACACAAAAAGAATGATTTCATTATGAGATATGTGGGTCCAATATCTCCCTCCAATGTATAGGGTAATGATTTTTATCTCATGAGAAAGACATGGCTGGAACATAAATTAAATTTGTTTTAGTATTACAGGGCTGGAATGGCAAGTAAACCCGGTTCAGTAATAGCCTTTGTCTACTATGACGGTCTTGGCACCAAATCCTTGGCTACTATGGAAATAATATCATGTGCTTAATGGTTTTACACAATTACATGTTTTATTCCCATAGTATTTTATCATGATTAATGTTCTTTTATGATCTATAACGTACATACTACGAAGATTTATTTCACAACTGATGATTTTGATATTTAAACATTATGTTCATGTTTTTATGATCAAATGTATATGGTTTGTTTTATTTTCTCCATGCTTACACTTACTGAGAATTTCAGATCACCCTTTTTATGTTTTCTTTTCCCCAGGATATAAAGAATGGTTTTAGGTAAGAAAACAAAAGGGAAAGATCTTTCACAATGATTAGAATATTTTTTACCGAGTTTCCAAAGACCCTAAACTAATATGGTCTTTGAGAATCTATTTTTGTTATATATTTAGTATTCCACAAAATTATTGTAATGTCTATGTATGTCATGCGTGGGTCACTACATTATTCATCCCCTACATTAGATACATTCAATATATTTAACCCAACAATGGTTATTCTATTCCAAATTGAAGCTAGAACTCCTCCTATAATCCATCACACCGTCTCCCTTTCTTATCCTCTATTCCCTTACATCATGGTTTTTAGTTTTCATTATCCTTCCACATAGGGTTTTGAAAACCCATGTTATGTAAGGTATTCATTCTGAAATTGTTAATAGACTATCCCATGTGCCTATTACCAACTTTTTATCACTATTTTCATAAAAACATAGGGATGTAAAATTTTTTATTTTGTTTTTTCTTGTTTCTAAGGTGAAATTGTTAAATTATTAAAATATTTTAACTGTAAAATATATATTTTTAAATAATTTCATTTCATGGGTATATACCATAGTTTTTGTTAGTATTATACAATCATGAATTTTAATTAATACATATAATAGTTTTAATATAAATAAGGTTACACTTTATTCAAACAATTAGTATTTATAAATTCTATAGGATACATATTCATATGAATGGAAACAGAAAAAGTTATATAAAGGTTATTTGATGGTATCACCCATTCATAAAAAACTTTAGGCTATTAATATTACATATATTCTACTTGAATCCGGAAATAAATATTATAGTATATAATCTATATACATATATATGAATTTATGGTTTTTTTAAAAAAATAGTATGACATGTTATAAATTCTCAATTTCATTCCACTTACACAATGTTTATGAATTACATCACTCTTTCTACATTTAGAAAACATTTTAATACAATTTTTAGTATAAATTATTCCTTACATGTACACAATATTTTATAATAGAGTCCATTTTGAATAGTTTATTCTCATATGTACTTTATATGTATTTTTTTAAAGGTAGTTTTCTGGTCAGTGACCAAGACACAAATTTTATTGATAAAAAAACAGTACACAATTCTGAAATATAGAATTTGTTTTACATCCCTAACATAATTTCGGAGTAACTCACGAGGAAGATCATCCCTCCAATGAATATCATGAACAACACCCATATTAGAAAACCCATTAGCGACCATGTTTTCTTCACGATACGTAAGTGTGATAATGAAATTTATATCTGAAAGAGAGTTCAGGAAGTCCATCCAGAACGCAGTGAGCATCCAAGCAAGATGAATGGTACCATTAGAGATGGTTTGGAAAATAGTAGTGGAGTCACTATCAATCCAGATATTGTTTCAGTTGTGTCACTTGAACAATTGGATATCATGGATAATGATCACAATCTTGGATTCCAAAGAGGAAGCAAAACCGCATGATCCATAGATGTAGTCGAGCATGTGGTCAAGGTGATTTCTGAAGATGGATCCATAACCTGTTGGGCTAGGGTTTCCTTTAGAGGCACCATACACATTGATTTTAATCTAGCCTAGGGTAGGGGGCTTCCAAAATACATCAAAAGTAGATCTAGGGCAAGATTAATTCCCCTCGACCCCAATACACCTAAGAATCCCATGGTCGCAAACCGAGTTGTTGCAAAGATCCTTTTTAATCGTTGTCTCCTCCTATATCGCGATTAGAATTTACATTTTACCTACATTAATCTTTAATGAGTTGTTAGGAAATATAAGATCATTTATACCATAGTAGATAACATGAAGAAGCTCTTCTACAGCTATGATAAAAATATTCTTGATCTGTTGGGAGTTAGGTAGGTCCATACACCGCTATATCTACGAGGTTATAGAACTACAATAAAACCTTCTACACTAAAAAATGTCAAAAATATAATTCTATAGAGTCATTTCCATATCACATGAAAGTAATATGTGATTAATATATTCTCGATGTTCATTAAACATACGTAATTTAGAACAAAGATTAATCCTGAAATCTTGTAAGACGGTATTCGTGGGGATTATACCATTGCTGATATTCCAAACTAGAGTGAATCTCAATGGTTTTAACTAGCCTTTATTGATGTTTTTAAACCTCGATAAATTGTTGTAATCTTTGTTGAACAAGTGATTGTAGTAATTTTTTGAGTCAATCACCCCATTTTGAGTATTTTTCCAAATAAGAAAGTCATCTGTATTAGTGAAAGGGATAGCCGTCAAAAATGTGTTTGACATCCTTAGGTAAACAATGGTTTTGAAAATGCATGACGTTCTTTATAGTTTCATTGGTGTGGAGTAGAGGATGGTTATTGGGCATTAAAGAGATCAGGGGTGCGTCGGACCAGTTATCCAACAAAAAATTTAAATTTGAATCCTTGCTAGCCATCCATCTAGAATATGTCATAATGGAAGGGAACATGTTTTTAATGGAGGGCCATATAGAAGATGTGTGAAATTGAAAATTATTATTTTAATGTTTTTTAAGGAATCGAGCACTAAGAAAATCTGTGGATGGAGAGTTATTATGAATGAGGTTCCAAGTGAGCTTGGCTTGAAGAGATACATTAAAATTAGAAAGGTTTTAAAAACCAATACCCACTTTATCATTCTGTTTGCAGAAAGTGGCCCAGGGGATAGTAACCAGTTTTCTCTCCAGAGTACTCCCAGTCCAAACAGAGATCTTAATAGCAACATTAATGTTCTCTAGGAGACTCTTATTCCATTTGTAAATCCTCATAAAGTAAACCAATTTTAATAAAATAGTGGATTTAACAAGACATATTCTCCCATCCATTGAGAGGTTCTTACCCTCCAATAAGAAATGAGTAGAATTGTTTGATCAATGATGGGGGAGAATTAAGTTTCTTTGGGTATACCCCAAAAGATGGGAACACGAAGATAAGTGAAGAGTAATAATCCCTTCTTAACACATAAGGTATTGGTGATGTTGAGTTTCGTATATGGGTAATGTCTTTACCAAAGTATATGTAAGATTTGTTCCAGTTGATGTGTTGACTAGAAACTTCTTGGTGGTGAAAAAGTATGGCTTTAAGATTATTAACATTTCTTTTGTACCACTAAATAAAAATAATAACTTCATCGACATATAGAAGGTGTGAGGGGGAATTCATGTTTCTAGAGGTAGAGATAGGTTTGATGTTACCTTTTTCTATAGATTGAGTAAGTAGTCTACTTATGTAGTCTTCATAAATTGAGAAAATAATTGCTGAGAAAGGGTCACCTTGTCTAAATCCCTTGGAACAATTAAAATAACCTTTAGGGGAGCCATTAATGAGGATGAAAATATGGTCTGAATTAAAAAAGGTTTTGATTATGTTTATAAATTTATCATTGAATCCAAACAGCATAAGGACTTTATATATGAAATTCCAATCGATGGTATCAAAATCCTTTTCAATGGAAATTTTAATTCAAATATTCCCACCGTGATTTCTTTTATTTAAGTTATTTTTGGATTCAGACTCAAGACAAATACAATCTTGAATAGATATTCCTTTTATAAAGCTAAATTGATTCTAGGAGACAATTCTATTGATAATAGTAGAAGTTCTATTGGAAATTAATTTTGGTAATAATCATGAAGAGTGATTTTATGAGAACAATGGGCCTGAAGAGGTGTAATTCATCCGCATTCTTAGTTTTAGGGATAAGAAAAAGGAATTGATAATGTAATCCATGGGGAAGAATTCCTCTGGAAATGAAAGTTTTCACCATGTGACGTACATAATCCTGAATCACATCCCAGTGTTTTTGATAAAACTCATTATTAGAAGCATCCAACCCAGGAGCACCATATGATTTTACGCTAAAGATCGTGTCATCAATTTCTTGGTCAAAAGGAATTCTATTAAGCAAAGAATTCTCTTCATCAGTAACCCACATGGGAATGACATCAGGCATAAGATCTTTATCAATCACAGTTCCATTAATGATATTATGAATGTAAGATATCACATGATTGGAAATGGTTTCATCCGTGTCAACCATCTGTCCCACCTCTCTAAGATAGGAAAGAGGCCTATAGGCTTTTCTAACTCTATGCATTTCATTGTATAAATATGTATTACTATCCTCATCATTATGAAATTTGGATTTAATGATTTTATTTTTGAGGTTATCCTCAAAGACGAGTAAAGTTATTAGTTTAGAGGAAATGTTGCTTTCAGGTTGGGAGTCATGGGCAAAGCCAATGGTGGTTATATCCTTTTGAATTTTAGTATGTTCTTTTTCTAGAAGGGTGATATTATTGTATATTTCATTTTATTTAAATTATCACCAGTTTTTTAGGACATTCTTAAAAAATTTCAATTTCATCGGGAAATAAAATGAATCATTATGACAATGCATATTAGCCCAGGATTTTTTGATTATATTCATATAGTCTGGGTCAGGGGACTAATAAGTGTTAAGTTTGAAAGAGGTCTTAGGTTTTATAGTGTTATGGGAAAAGATAACTAAGATGGGATGGTGATCAGAAGCAATCTTTGAAGGAGTGATACTAGAAATGTTGTCCCATTTATCTAGGGCATGGTCAATAGTGACATCCCTAACAAGTTTACTAGCCACCATCCTATTATGTTGTTTACTATATGAGGTGAATTTAGCACCCATTAGATTAAACTATATAATGTTATTAAGTTCAATGGATTTTTTAAAATCCCTAGTGTAGATGGAGGAATTTGTAGGGCCTACTTTCTCACTAAGAGCTAAAATAGAATTAAATTCCCTGGATATAAACCAAGGATTGTTGATAGTGTTACTTTGTTGGGTGAGCTCATTCCAAAGATATCGCGTATCATGGAAACTGTTATAAGCATAACCAAAATCAGTGTAGATATGATCATGACCAAAATATAATCATAGGTAATACCTTTATTAGATATATTTTATACCCTAACATTCTATATAGAAGAGTGAGAAAATAACCAAAATGATTCAGTAGATATACCAATACTGCAAGACCCTCGGAAAGAGTAACCAATGGGGGTCTAATCATTGAATCTAGAGGAATAATTGTCTTTTGGTTAGGTAATAGAAAATATTATAGGGAGATGAGTATTAATAAACCTTTTTAAATCATCAATGGTGTCAGTGTTGGCAATCCCTTGACAATTCCAGTATAACGTATTCATTTGTACCGTTTTTTGGAGGGTTTGTCCCCTTTATTTTTGGATCCCAAGGTCATTGACCTTGTTGATATACAAAAAGAAGTATCCCTTGGAGTAATACTATGTTTAACTTGGAATGAATGATGGTCCATATGGAGGTTAGATGAACCTGCACTGCCGAAAAAAATTATATCATTCTCACCTTGGGTGTTAGTGTCCGTGACAATATGGTTGTTTGAAGGAGAAACTATTCGGTGCCCATTGGAACCCTGCAAAGACGGATTTTACATATCCAGGGAAGTAGGACAGCATGGAGAGGGAAGAGAAATGCTCATCCTCCCAGGCTGTTCTGGGAGAATCTCCCTACATTCACGCATCCTATCCTTGTTGCTCGGAGATGACAGCAGGGCAGCCCTATAATCCGGTTCGACCTGCCTATTACTGTCCTCTTTTTTAGACGAGGGTTGTGCATCTAGGGTTCTATTTTAAAAGGAAGAGAATTGGTTTTCAGATGGGGGGAGGGGATTATGCTTTTTATTAGAGAACATTGAGTGGTCATGAATTTTATAACACTGATCAGATAGATCGGTGCTTGATTGATTCATATGTGGGATCAAACACTAGTGCAGAAAACATTTTTTACGTCGGTTATTTTTCATTATTTACGTCGGTTTTTAGGCGACGTTAATACGGACGACGTTATAAATAACGTTTTTTACGTCGGTTATTTAAAACTCGACGTAACATCCCTAACATCACGGTGTTTATCACGTCGGTTCATTAATAACCGACGTGAAAAATATGGGGGATGGGGATTTATCACGGCGGTTATTTTCTAAACCGACGTGATAAAACACCTGGGATATCGTTTATCACGTCGGTTATGACATACCCGGCGTGATTAACCCTTCCCCGGGCCTAATATCACGTCGGTTTCTTAAATAACCGACGTGATAAAAAGGCCTGGGAAACGTTTTAGCACGTCGGTTATCCAATAACCGACGTGGTAAATCGATTCCCAGGCCTTTTAGCACGTCGGTTATATTAAGAGCCGACGTGATAAAAGGCCCGGGAACTGTTTATCACGTCGGTTCTCGGAAAAACCGACGTGATAAACCCCTACCGATTTATTTACCACGTCGGTTATAAAATAACCTACGTGAAAGAGATATATTTTTTAAAATAATTGCACTGCTCTCAAAGAAAAGCAACCAGAAACCAAACAACAAAAATAACCATGCCATCCCTCCCCCAAGCCCCAACTGAACCCCACCCTCATCTATACCCACCTAACAACCTGGCCAGCCCCCCCCCCCCCCCACCACATTGGAGCCCCACCACAACCCTTGGACACCCCCACCCCTTGGACAGCCCCCCACCCTCATTTACACCACCACGACCCCTAGTACAGCCTCAAACACCCATTGGACACCCCTCCCATATCCCTTGGACACCCCCACCCCTTGGACACCCCCACCCCTTGGACAGCCCCCCCCCCCACCCTCATTTACACCCCCAAGACCCCTAGTACAGCCTCAAACACCCATTGGACACCCCCCCACACCTTGAAAGCCCTCCCAGACCCCTTGGACACCCCCCGACCCCTGGACACCCCCCCCCCCCCCCGAGCCCTTGGACAGCCCCAAACACCCCTTGGACACCCCTCCCCTATCCCTTGGACACCCCCCCACCCCTTGGATGTAACACCCCAAGCTTCTACGGTACGTATCCCTTCGAATAATGCGATAGCGTGTGTTGTACGCAACCTCGAGTTCTAACACACACCACAACTAATTAAACTAGCCGTTGTGAATAGTAATACCTACTTTTTGAAATCATATATATTTTATATTTCAAAATGGACTTCATTTTTAGATTCGGAATATCAAAATTACCCTAGGGTGAAATTTTGGTACTTTTCGGATAACTTTTATATTTTGATGAATAGTGAAAATTACTAAATTTTAATTAAAAACAACTTTTTTAATCAAAATAATTAATAGTGATAAATTGTGAATTTGAGTTTTTTTAAAGTATATTTAGAATATATTTTTACCATTTAATATAATGTTGGTCATTGGACATAATTTTACAATTAAACCGAACATAAACAAATGTCAATCTTTTGATAGTTATTACCTCTTAAAAACACGCTTTTTGTTTTGACAGCGGGAATTAATTTTAAATTAATTTCTGCCACTTCTATGTTTTGAATTTAGGAAAATGGATTCCATATTTGGAATCAGGATGTTCAAATTGTGTAAATAGGTAACTTCTATTTTTAGACATTTTGAATAGTTACTGTGGTAAATATTTTATTTACCATGGTTAAAGGGTAAATCCGGTAAATAAGGGTTAAAAAATAATATTATAATAATACAAAATTACCCTAAAACGTGTCCTAACCTTATTCGTGGACACATACCCGACCATGGGCATCCTTGGGTCAATTTGGGGACTCCTTGGATCCACTTGTATGTGGTAGGGACACATTATATTAATAAAGATAAAATAAAAATAAAAATGGCATAAGCTTACATCTTTTAGAAGATCAATTTTTACATAGGGTTATACATGTTGAATTTTCGATTATAAATATTCATTAGAAAGCTAAAAAGATTTCCTACATAATGATATTTTATTTATAATTTTTAGACATCAAATAATTTAAATTATTAATGACACAATAATGATGCAATGTTTACCTCATTAATAAATCATTTAAATAAATAAGATTATAATGATTAAAATATTATCTAAAACCTGTCCAATTATTATTGGTTGATGTTATTTAGAATATTAGTCATCTTATCTTCGACCTCAATGATTTTTGGACCATTATAAACCGAATATAATTATATTATAAAGTAATACTTTCACTCTTTCCTAAAGAGCCCCTCCTCTCCCTTATAAAAGGAGACCACTTCTACTCATTCCTCACACCTCTCAAGCCACTTGGCTCGTCCAAAATCTGCCCAACTAAGCTCCCCACATCCCTCTCCTCCTCTGTGAAGCTTCCCCTTAGGCAGAAAGCATTTAAACAAGTCCTTTGGTTCCAACCAAAGTGAGTTACCTAAATTAAAGGTAACGATTTCTCTTAAATTATTTTCATTTATTTTGCTTCTTCAACCCCCAAACTCTTTTTATTTCCTTTCTTTTGTAACAACACCAGTATCCTCAATATACTAGGATGTTGTTATAAGAAGGATTCAAACTACACATACACAAAACTCCATCTAATGGATGATGAACATAATGTTTCTGTGGATGGCAAACTAACGCCTCACGAAACGATGATTGTTCAAATACATCTTACCGCCTCTCATGGTGGCCATTATGATGGCACTGTAATTAAATATGATGTTAATGATATATATTTTATATATAAGCTTCTGTAATTCCATTTTATTTCATACCATTATTCGTTTCATGTTGTATATACATACGATAATTTCATTTGAGGAAGTGCGGACTACCGCCCCCTTAAAATGATATGACTCGTTCATACCACACATGGAACGTATAAAGGATGGTGTTAATGAACTTAAGTAACATATATAAAATATTATATTATACTGGAATAGTAATATACCTATGTATCATTTGTATTCGATTCTTTTAAAATAAAAATTAAATGGAAGTAGCGTTCGTGCGTACGTACGGACTACCGTCTCCACGAACGCGATGAGATTCATTTTCCATCGTATCCATTCAAGTATAATTATCATTTGATGATTTAAAAATGATGTTTAAGGACTTGATACCATTCTGGATTTGAATAATATACAACTTATCCTTTACAAACATGTCTTACGTAACAAAACATACAAAAGCAAACAAGTAAGTTCACACCCGAGACAGCGATAATACTAAGATATTATTATCAAATCAATATTAAAAGATCATATATGATATCATATTAATGTATATGATTCTTGTATAATTTAGTAACAATTATTTCACTATTATACAGGAGGTTAACCTACCCCAACCAAGGAAAAGTACAAGGTAAGGGTTATTTCACAATCTCTTCATTATCCGAGGTTGTTTATACGTAATAATCTACTGGGATCTCTTTATCATCCACATCCATGTTTCTTAAAAATGTATTTCAAAACATTTTTACTATTTACAAGAATATGGGTTTAAGTCATTTATACCCTTGTTTGACTTTTTATAAGAGGTTTATAAAGGAATCTTTCCGTCGTTTTCAAAACAAGGTCCTTTTTAACCTTTTCGACAGAATTGAGGTAAGAATGTTTTTTTAACTTATACGGCGGGTGCGGTTATTTTCCGCCGTTATAAAATCGTCGAAGCTTTCCATACAAGCTTATAAGAATATTTTCAAAGAAAATGTTTTATTTTATATGGATCTTAAATGATTTCAAAATAAAAGGAGATACTTCTTTAAAAATAATTTTGATTTCATCTATGTCAACATCCTTTGATGGATTTTAAGATTATTTGAAGTTGATTTATTATGATACAAAACTTCTATATTGTATTGAAGGTTTTGTGATATGTTTGACTGTGGATGTGCTATTTTTATACCATTCATAGTTTATGGTGAAATTATTGACATTTCGTATGCTAGTTTTAATACGAATGTTTATGTTATGTTTAAACCTTTTCATATGGGAATGCATTGGACTTAATAAGTGACGGGTGGAGCCCGGTATAGCTCCTCGATGCATCGGTAGGTCTCATGAGACAAACTAGTGTCTTGGCACAAGGCCTTGACAAAATCTTCTTTGTAGTCTTGGCACGAGGCCTTGGCTATGTGGTTATGATAGTCTGGCATTATGCATTCCAACATTATGAAAGTGGTTATTGATTTTTCATGTGATTATTCGATTAGTAGAATATCCATGTGAACAAGTAAATGGCATTATTTCATTTTACTTTTGCCATACTATGTTGAAGTTCAAGTTTAAAAGGCTTTTGTTTTAGTAATTCATTGCCTTAAATGTTTATGCTTATTTTTGAATGTTCCGCTATATTGTTATCCTTACTGGGCATTTGAGCTCACCCCTTTTCTATGTTTTATTTTTCCCAGGATGTGAAGATGTAAGTTATGAATGACCTGCAGGGATATTATGAGGGGATTATAGTGTGGACTGTGGAAACATTATGTTGTTGTAGTACTTTTCATTTTATAATGTAATGTAAAACTTTATGAATATATCTAGTGTTTCCAAGGCTACTAAACCAATCGGTCTTTCGAGATTTGATCTTTCTTGTGATCATGCCAATGTTACGAAGTAATGCACCGACTCTGGGTAGCTGGGGTCGGGGCGTTACAGTTGGTATCAGAGGAAGTTTAGTACAAACCTTGGAAACTAGATTTAGATAAACTCTGATTAGAGCATGTAGACCTAAGATGAACTTTGAGAATTAGTGTAGAAGAACGTCCTAGAATTTTGGTATTGTAGAGATTTTGTGAGTTTTCCGAGCAATACATCCCTGTTTGGATACGAGCAGGTAGAGGCGGCTCTGGCACAGATGTACCTAGGGGTAAAACCCGAAAACACCGCTTTGAGCTAGACTCGAACGGGAACTGGTGCACGACAACGGGCCTTGCTGCACTCTTGGTTACGACACTCCCGGGGGATATGTTTAGGATAACTCTCACTATCTTTACAAATCATTATGAAGGGTTTATGAGTATATACTTCCTCAAAGAAAACATTTTTATGATTATGGATTATATCCATAAATAGTTCAATTTATGCTAAGTGTTTTATAAGTATGGGATTATGTATTTTGATTTATAAACTGATCTAGTTTATGCCATTGTTTAGAAATGGCGCCTAGTAGAAGAAATGGAAACCGTATCAATGCACGCACCCAATGTAGGGATTGCCCTCCTGCTCAAGATAATTATAGTGGGGATACTGATGCAACTGGTGCTGATCAGCTAATCACCATACTGGGACAACTTACTCAGGTTATGAATAATAACCTTACCCGTATGGAGCACCCTGATCCGCAGCGTGGAGGATCAATGTTAGATCGATTCATGAGACGACAACCACCAACATTCAATGGGAGTACAAATCCCTTAGTAGCTGAGCAATGGATATTTTCCCTAGAGAAAATATTTCAGGCTTTGGGGAGTAGTGAAAGGGAAAAAGTTACCATGGCAGTTTACCGCCTCACTGGAGATGCTGATCAATGGTGGTCATTGATTCAAAACATGAAGGAAGATGATGAAGTATCAAACATGGAATGGAGGGAGTTCAAAGATCTGTTTTTAGAAAAATACTTTCCTCGCGACCATCGAGCAGATATGGAAAGGCAATTTCTGAGTCTGAGACAAAAGGAGGATGATAATGTCACAAAGTATGAGGCTAACTTTACAAGGTTAGCGAGGTATGCTGGAGATTATATTCGCAACCCAAGAAGTAAGATTGATCGTTTCTTTGATGGGTTAAAACCATTTCTCCGTCGAGCATTAGTCTCACAATCCTTTTCATCGTACGAAGACATTGTCTCATGTGCTATCAAGACCGAAAAGGAATTCTCTAAGTCTTATGACTTTAAAGCAAAGCAAGAGAAGAAGAGACCTGCTGATCAATCTGGGAATGGAAATAAGGGGAATAAGGGAAAGGTTGAATATCCATCTTGTGGTAAATGCGGGAAGAAACATCCTGGTACTTGCTTGAAGGGAATGGGAGTCTGTTACAAGTGTGGTGAAAAAGGCCACCAAGCTCATGATTGCAAGGGGAAGAAGGAAGCTACCAACGTTCAGTGCTACAATTGCAGGGAGATGGGGCATTATGCAAATGCATGCCCTAAGCGTCAGGAGAACTTACCTCAGAAAAGGCCAAGGGATCAAGGCCAGGCTAATGCTATCACTACTGCTGAGGTAGAAGCTCCGAAAGACGTGGTGGCAGGTAATTTAATGGTTTCCTCAAGTTTAGAAAATGCATTATTTGATTCTGGATCATCGCATTGTTTCATATCTTCCCAATTTGCTAAGAAAATTAGATATTTCCAATTTGATTTAATAAGGGAGTTGTCTGTTAAAACTCCTAAGGGAAGTATCGTTGCAACAAAGTTTTGTGAATCAGTCCCCATTAGAGCACATAAATTTTCTTTATCTGCTGATTTCATCGTCATACCTATGATTGAGTTTGATATAATCCTCGGTATGGACTGGCTTTCGGACTATGATGCGAAGATTTATTGTAAGAAGAAAGAGGTTACGATTCTTGATGATAATGATAAAGAGCACCTTATTTTTAGAGCAGAATCGTCACCACCTAATTCTTATTTAGATCCACCCCCAACAGCTCAACTTAATTCAATTATTGGGGAGGAAGAGAATGAAATAACTGTCTGTGAGGAAAGGAATGTTCAAATAGAGGATGTACCTGTTGTGAAAGAATTTGTAGATGTATTTCCGGAAGATTTACCTGGACATCCTCCAGAACGAGAAGTTGAGTTTTCTGTTGATTTGATTCCTGGATCAAGGCCTATATCGAAGACCCCTTATAGAATGGCCACTGTAGAGTTAGTCGAACTAAAGAAACAACTAGAGGAATTGAGTAATAAGGGATTTATTCGCCCTAGTGTTTCTCCATGGGGAGCCCCTGTTCTTTTTGTTAAAAAGAAAGATGGATCTATGAGGTTATGTATCGACTACAGGGAGATCAATGCTATAACAATAAAGAACAAGTATCCCCTACCTCGTATTGATGAATTATTTGACCAACTGCATGGAGCTCAATACTTTTCAATGATTGACCTTCGATCTGGATACCATCAGTTGTGTGTGAAGAAGGAAGACATTCCGAAGACAGCATTTCGAACCAGGTACGGGCATTACGAGTTTACTGTAATGCCGTTTGGATTGACTAATGCACCCTCTGTGTTCATGGATCTGATGAATAGAGTTTTCAAGGAGTATCTCGACGAATTTGTGGTGATATTTATTGATGATATCTTGGTATACTCCAAAACCTACGAAGATCATGAAAATCACTTGCGCATTATCTTGAAGACTCCGAGGAGGTATGAATTATATGGGAAGTTTAGCAAGTGCGAATTCTGGCTTCAGGAGATTTCTTTTCTTGGCCATATTGTCTCTAAAGATGGAATCTCCGTTGATCCTTCTAAGACCAAAGAAATCCAAAAATGGCCAGCACCTACGAGTATAACTGAGGTACGCAGTTTTATTGGTTTGGCAGGTTATTATCGACGTTTCGTCCAGAATTTTGCCCGATTGGCTAACCCATTAACGAAGCTCACACGTAAAGGGGTTAAATTTGTTTGGACAAAAGAGTGTGAAGAATGTTTCGAAGAACTGAAGAGAAGATTAGTCAATGCTCCTATATTGACTTTACCATCGGGGAATGATGGGTTCGTTATTTATAGTGATGCATCGAAGAAAGGACTTGGCTGTGTCCTTATGCAAAATGATAGAGTTATTGCCTATGCATCACGACAGTTGAAAATTCATGAACAAAACTATCCTACTCATGATCTCGAGTTAGCAGCAGTGATCTTTGCTTTGAAGATATGGAGGCACTACCTCTATGGTGAAAAATGTGAGATTTATACTGATCACAAGAGTTTGAAGTATATTTTCTCACAAAAAGAACTCAACATGAGGCAAAGGAGATGGCTTGAATTACTCATGGATTATGATTGCACGATACACTACCACCCGGGGAAAGCAAACAAAGTAGCAGATGCTTTGAGCAGAAAAGACCATGGAGTTCTGAACATGATGAGAATTGAAAGGGATCCAATTTTCATGGATCTAGTGAAGATGGACATGGGAATAACCAGGGAAGGTGAAACATCAATGCTTTTTCAAATGGTTGCCAAACCATCTTTACTAGAAAGGATTAAGAGTTCTCAGAACGATGATGAAGAATTTCAGAAGAAGATTAAAGCTGTGAATGATGGGAGATTGAGAGACTTTGTGTATGAAGATGGAATTTTGAAATTCGGGAAGAGACTTTGTGTTCCCAATATACCTGATCTAAAAAGGGAATTGCTGGATGATGCTCATAGTTCCAATTTCTCTATACACCCTGGGAGCACCAAAATGTATAGAGATTTGAAGGAACATTTTTGGTGGGACAACATGAAGAGGGAGATTGCTGATTTTGTGTCAAGATGTATGGTTTGTCAACAAGTGAAAGCTGGAAGGCAACAGCCTGGAGGAGTCATGCAACCTCTTCCCATACCAGAGTGGAAATGGGACAATGTTACGATGGACTTTGTCATGGGGCTACCAAAGACTCCTAGAAGGAATGATGCAATATGGGTGATTGTTGATCGTCTTACCAAGTCAGCACATTTTCTTGCTATAAGAGAAGATCTACCCCTGGAACGTCTAGCAAGACTATATATTAATGAAGTTGTGAGACTTCATGGAGTACCCATATCGATTGTTTCTGATCGTGACCCCCGTTTTACTTCAAGATTTTGGAAAAGTCTTCAGAAATCCCTGGATACTGAACTTCATTTGAGCACTGCTTACCACCCTCAGACAGACGGACAATCAGAACGGACTATTCAAACCTTAGAAGACATGTTGAGATCTTGCTCACTTGACTTTCAGGGTATGTGGGATCAATATTTACCTCTGGTAGAATTTTCCTATAACAATAGCTTCCATTCGAGTATTCAGATGGCACCATATGAAGCGTTATACGGAAAGAGATGTCGTACACCAACCTGTTGGGATGACGTTGGTGAAAGAAAACTTGTAGGCCCAGAACTGGTGGAGGAAACGGTGGAAAAGGTGAAAGTAATCCAAAATCACATCAAAGCAGCTCAAAGTAGGCAGAAGAGCTATGCCGATAATCGAAGGAAGGATTTGGAATTTCAAGACGGTGATCATGTTTTCCTAAAGGTATCTCCATGGAAGGGAGTCATACGTTTTGGTAAGAAAGGTAAATTGAGTCCCAGGTACATCGGACCTTTCGAAATTCTAGAACGAATTGGGGCTGTAGCTTACCGATTGGCAATGCCGCCAAGTCTCTCCAAAGTTCACGATGTGTTCCACGTATCTCTGTTGAGAAAATACATGCCTGACCCAACGCATGTACTCACCTATGAGGAATTAGAACTGGAACCCGGTCTGTCTTATTGCGAAGAGCCCGTCAAGATTCTTGATACGAGAGAACATGTACTGAGAAACCGGACGACGCGTCTGGTAAAAGTTTTGTGGAGAAATCATAAGATGGAAGAGGCAACGTGGGAACCCGAGGACCTTATGATGAAAAACCACCCGAGTCTTTTTATGTAGTAATACCCTAGAAATTGCGAGGACGCGATTATTTGAAGGAGGGGAGAATGTAACACCCCAAGCTTCTACGGTACGTTTCCCTTCGAATAATGCGATAGCGTGTGTTGTACGCAACCTCGAGTTCTAACACACACCACAACTAATTAAACTAGCTGTTGTGAATAGTAATACCTACTTTTTGAAATCATATATATTTTATATTTCAAAATGGACTTCATTTTTAGATTCGGAATATCAAAATTAGCCTAGGGTGAAATTTTGGTACTTTTCGGATAACTTTTATATTTTGATGAATAGTGAAAATTACTAAATTTTAATTAAAAACAACTTTTTTAATCAAAATAATTAATAGTGATAAATTGTGAATTTGAGTGGTTTTAAAGTATATTTAGAATATATTTTTACCATTTAATATAATGTTGGTCATTGGACATAATTTTACAATTAAACCGAACATAAACAAGTGTCAATCTTTTGATAGTTATTACCTCTTAAAAACACGCTTTTTGTTTTGACAGCGGGAATTAATTTTAAATTAATTTCTGCCACTTCTGTATTTTGAATTTAGGAAAATGGATTCCATATTTGGAATCAGGATGTTCAAATTGTGTAAATAGGTAACTTTTATTTTTAGACATTTTGAATAGTTACTGTGGTAAATATTTTATTTACCATGGTTAAAGGGTAAATCCGGTAAATAAGGGTTAAAAAATAATATTATAATAATACAAAATTACCCTAAAACGTGTCCTAACCTTATTGGTGGACACATACCCGACCATGGGCATCCTTGGGTAAATTTGGGGACTCCTTGGATCCACTTGTATGTGGTAGGGACACATTATATTAATAAAGTTAAAATAAAAATAAAAATGGCATAAGCTTACATCTTTTAGAAGAACAATTTTTACATAGGGTTATACATGTTGAATTTTCGATTATAAATATTCATTAGAAAGCTAAAAATCTTTCCTACATAATGATATTTTATTTATAATTTTTAGACATCAAATAATTTAAATTATTAATGACACAATAATGATGCAATGTTTACCTCATTAATAAATCATTTAAATAAATAAGATTATAATGATTAAAATATTATCTAAAACCTGTCCAATTCTTATTGGTTGATGTTATTTAGAATATGAGTCATCTTATCTTCGACCTCAAGGATTTTTGGACCATTATAAACCGAATATAATTATATTATAAAGTAATACTTTCACTCTTTCCTAAAGAGCCCCTCCTCTCCCTTATAAAAGGAGACCACTTCTACTCATTCCTCACACCTCTCAAGCCACTTGGCTCGTCCAAACTCTGCCCAACTAAGCTCCCCACATCCCTCTCCTCCTCCTTGAAGCTTCCCCTTAGGCAGAAAGCATTTCAACAAGTCCTTTGGTTCCAGCCAAAGTGAGTTACCTAAATTAAATGTAACGATTTCTCTTAAATTATTTTCATTTATTTTGCTTCTTCAACCCCCAAACTCTTTTTATTTCCTTTCTTTTGTAACAACACCAGTATCCTCAATATACTAGGATGTTGTTATAAGAAGGATTCAAACTACACATACACACAACTCCATCTAATGGATGATGACCATAATGTTTCTGTGGATGGCAAACTAACGCCTCACGAAACGATGATTGTTCAAATACATCTTACCGCCTCTCATGGTGGCCATTATGATGGCACTGTAATTAAATATGATGTTAATGATATATATTTTATATATAAGCTTCTGTAATTCCATTTTATTTAATACCATTATTCGTTTCATGTTGTATATACATACGATAATTTCATTTGAGGAAGTGCGGACTACCGCCCCCTTAAAATGATATGACTCGTTCATACCACACATGGAACGTATAAAGGATGGTGTTAATGAACTTAAGTAACATATATAAAATATTATATTATACTGGAATAGTAATATACCTATGTATCATTTGTATTCGATTCTTTTAAAATAAAAATTAAATGGAAGTAGCGTTCGTGCGTACGTACGGACTACCGTCTCCACGAACGCGATGAGAATCATTTTCCATCGTATCCATTAAAGTATAATTATCATTTGATGATTTAAAAATGATGTTTAAGGACTTGATACCATTCTGGATTTGAATAATATACAACTTATCCTTTACAAACATGTCTTACGTAACAAAACATACAAAAGCAAACAAGTAAGTTCACACCCGAGACAGCGATAATACTAAGATATTATTATCAAATCAATATTAAAAGATCATATATGATATCATATTAATGTATATGATTCTTGTATAATTTAGTAACAATTATTTCACTATTATACAGGAGGTTAACCTACCCCAACCAAGGAAAAGTACAAGGTAAGGGTTATTTCACAATCTCTTCATTATCCGTGGTTGTTTATACGTAATAATCTACTGGGATCTCTTTATCATCCACATCCATGTTTCTTAAAAATGTATTTCAAAACATTTTTACTATTTACAAGAATATGGGTTTAAGTTATTTATACCCTTGTTTTACTTTTTATAAGAGGTTTATAAAGGAATCTTTCCGTCGTTTTCAAAACATGGTCCTTTTTAACCTTTTCGACAGAATTGAGGTAAGAATGTTTTTTTTAACTTATACGGCGGGTGCGGTTATTTTCCGCCGTTATAAAATCGTCGAAGCTTTCCATACAAGCTTATAAGAATATTTTCAAAGAAAATGTTTTATTTTATATGGATCTTAAATTATTTCAAAATAAAAGGAGATACTTCTTTAAAAATAATTTTGATTTCATCTATGTCAACATCCTTTGATGGATTTTAAGATTATTTGAAGTTGATTTATTATGATACAAAACTTCTATATTGTATTGAAGGTTTTGTGATATGTTTGACTGTGGATGTGCTATTTTTATACCATTCATAGTTTATGGTGAAATTATTGACATTTCGTATGCTAGTTTTAATACGAATGTTTATGTTATGTTTAAACCTTTTCATATGGGAATGCATTGGACTTAATAAGTGACGGGTGGAGCCCGCTATAGCTCCTCGATGCATCGGTAGGTCTCATGAGACAAAGTAGTGTCTTGGCACAAGGCCTTGACAAAATCTTATTTTTAGTCTTGGCACGAGGCCTTGGCTATGTGGTTATGATAGTCTGGCATTATGCATTCCAACATTATGAAAGTGGTTATTGATTTTTCATGTGATTATTCGATTAGTAGAATATCCATGTGAACAAGTAAATGGCATTATTTCATTTTACTTTTGCCATACTATGTTGAAGTTCAAGTTTAAAAGGCTTTTGTTTTAGTAATTCATTGCCTTAAATGTTTATGCTTATTTTTGAATGTTCCGCTATATTGTTATCCTTACTGGGCATTTGAGCTCACCCCTTTTCTATGTTTTATTTTTCCCAGGATGTGAAGATGTAAGTTATGAATGACCTGCAGGGATATTATGAGGGGATTATAGTGTGGACTGTGGAAACATTATGTTGTTGTAGTACTTTTCATTTTATAATGTAATGTAAAACTTTATGAATATATCTAGTGTTTCCAAGGCTACTAAACCAATCGGTCTTTCGAGATTTGATCTTTCTTGTGATCATGCCAGTGTTACGAAGTAATGCACCGACTCTGGGTAGCTGGGGTCGGGGCGTTACATTGGACACCCCCACCCCTTGGACAGCCCCCCCCCCCCACCCTCATTTACACCCAACCGGCCCCTTGGACAGAACTCCCAGACACCTTGGACACCACTCCCATATCCCTTGGACACCCCCACCCCTTGGACACCCCCACCCCTTCGACAGCCCCCCACCCTCATTTACACCCCCCGAACACTAGGACAGCCCCAAACACCCCTTGGACACCCCTCCCGTATCCCATGGACACCCCACCCCTTGGACACCCCCCACCCCCTGGAAAGCCCCCCCCACCCCCTGGACACCCCCCGACCCCTTGGAAACCCCCCGACCCCATGGAAACCCCCCCATCCCCTTGGACAGCCCCAAACACCCCTTGGGCTCCCCTCCTATATCCCTTGGACACCCCCCACCACTTGGACACCCCCCCCACCCCTTGGACAGCCCCCCCCCCACCCTCATTTACACCCAACCGACCCCTTGGACATCCCCAAACACACCTTGGACACCCCTCCCATATCCCTTGGACACCCCCACCCCTTGGACAACCCCCCACCCACATTTACACCCCCTGACCCCTAGGACATCCCCAAACACACCATGGACACCCCTCCCATATCCCTTGGACACCCCCCAAACACCCACCCACCCCCTTGGAACCTCTCCCCCCATACCAAAATCCAGACCAGAAAAACCATCAACAGTAGACCAAAACAAGAAGTAGAGAAAAATTAAACATTCACTTATATAACATTCAAAACTTACACTATCAACTTCAAAAAAAAACTAAATCCAACCTAAACGACTACGAAATACACAATTACATTGACAATATTCAAAATTACATTTTACATTACAAACAACTAAAAGTCAATCAAACCTGTAAAATAATTTGACCACTCCACTTGTAAGTGATTGATATCTTCAGCAGTAAAGGGTTGAGGGTCATCAAAAAGCTACAAAGGAAAAGGATAGTAGTCAACGTGTATAATGAATAAATCAAATTGAAATATTATGAGAAAGAGGAAATCTTACCAGGTCAAAACTCAGAACAGTCCCAGTTGTTATTATTTCATACATAAATCTTAACATGTAATATCCGCATTCGATGAAGCCTTGTTGCTCATGACATTTATGTTTGAATGAGTGTAAATTCAATATATTATTTTTATGTAATAAATCAAAATGTACAAATTATAAATGGATATTTACCTTCGCATGTACATATTTGATCTTGAAATTCCTTTTCTTTGCGCTTTTTCGAAAGTGGACCCATGCCCTGTTAGAAAATAATACGAATGGGGTAAATTTATAATTCATTATAATATATAAAACTATTGTGAAATTGAAACTTACGTTTCCAATATATTCTTAAAACTTTCTCGCACATCATCATGGAGAGAGCATATCCAATAAAGTGTTTTCTCCCTAGGGGAAAAAACCCCTAACATCCAATGATCCCTGATAAAAGGAAATTTAACATTAGTGGTTTTTTATGTTAAAAGATAATTAACTCTTTGAGAGGGATGTGTTTCATACCTCTCACAAAAAGGCATCATCCAACACTGTGTGATTACATTCTTTTCAAATCTATCAGCAATATAAAGCATTCTTTGTTCCTCATCCAATGCACATGCTTCAGGGGAAATCAATTGTGGGTCCACGAATCCATATACATCTGTCAGCTCATTCCTCTCACAAATTTTATACAGATACCTAATACAAAGCAGACATAAGTATACATTTTTAATAAATATAACGCAAGGAAAAGGTGTTAAGACTTACATGATAAAAATTTGCACCACGTTGATGCCCAACTTATCTCCAGTGACAAACTCCATGATATCAGTTTTCATAATCCCCACACTTAGTTCACGTCCACAGACATGAGCTTCCATTGTAAAGTCATAATGATCCACCAACAAATTTGAATATCTTGACAATTTGTCAAGACTGCTAGTATCTACATCTGATGTCATAGCTATCTGTCATTGTTGTTGTCTATACAGTATTTCTTTACCTTTGAAGTATTCCTGTAAAAATAAATTGAAAAATATATTAGTTTTCAAATGATAAAACATTAATAAAAATATAAAATAAAAGATATGACATCCATACCTCTATGGTAATGAGTCAAAGAAGTCTGGATGGCCAAAGAAAAAAATGGCTAATATTATGTCTAACTGTCGTCACCTCATCTGTAGGTAATGGTATCCGAGATGATCTATCTATAATATCCTGTACAGTGACCCTCTGATTCTCTACCTCTAACTGTTGATGATGAACTGTATCTCCTATACAATATACCATCCCATATGCAACTATATGATGTTGAGGATCATCAACATAAAACTCACAATAAGTAGGTAGCTGCGGCGGAGGAGGAGGATCAAAAATGGGGTCCGCAGGCTGAGGTGGGGGAGTGGGAGCTACTGGGAGAGGTGGAGTGGGAGCTGCACCCTGAAATTGTCTTTGCAAGTCTGCAAACATAAACTGCACCGATGCTCTAATCTTATCCTCCATTGTCGCATTAATATTATGGACTTCAGCCTCCAAGGATTCTATTTTTTTTTATAAACTCCCTCAACGTTAGAAGTTGAGGAACGTGGCAACACGTTTCTTACCGATACACCTGCCGGATATCCTCTTACACGGCCAGGATGTTCGGGCTTTCCCAATGCCATAGATAAAATATCTTCCCTCCCAGATGGTGTAAATGTCCCCTGTGAACTCTTCTCCTCAAGAGAGTCCTGTAATAATTAATTGAACATTTCTATAATGATTGGAAATATATGACGAAAATAGTAAACTTAAATAAATAAAATAGATATCTTACAATCCTCTCAACTACGAGTCTCGATTCTTCCGAAAGATATTGTCCTTTTTTGCCCTTCCGAGCTCTTTTCCATTTCTCATGTCTAGATGGAGGGGATGGAGGGCCCACCTCTCCAGAGCTTGAAGACTCATCTCTTAGTTGTTGAAATTTTTCTGCCATCATTTTTTCTTCCAATAATGCATACCCTCCCCGAGATAAACAATGAGGGTATACATTTTTAGATTGGATCTCTTGATGAGCTTTCCTTTTTTGCTGTAAATTAAGAATAAGTAATCATTAATAAAACAATAATAAGACCATTTATATAAGAAATATTATAAAAGTTTACATTGCCCTTACCAAAAATGATTCTTTTCTTCTACTTTCAAAAAATTGTCTCCATGTGTCTTCATCTATAAAAGGATATATACGACATGGATTCTCACGACTCCTATGACCATAAATGAAATCAGATGAGAGTGTTGATTTGAAATCCCTCCATCTTCTAGCAGCCAAAGATAATCATTTCTTCCTGACTCCTCCGGTGTCAGGAATATCAAATGTCATCTGATAAAAAAGAGATTAAAAATATTATATATACTAGAAACATTTAAAGAACAGTCAAACAATAGCAAAAGATCTTACCAAAATGGTCTCCCACAACTGAGAAATTATTGCCTTATCCACACTTCTCCAATCATCATAGAGAATCCTTACTTTGCTCTTATCCTGAGTTGCTACAAAACCCTTAAAATCTTTAGCATTTGGACCTATAGGAAGATCATCATCATGAAACTCCACGACTATCCTCTCATCCTTCGTACGGGCAAGTGATAATTTTGGTAAACGTGTGCACCCACGCTTACCAACCTTTGAACTCTTTTTCGTAATAGGAGCATGTGAATGTTCCTCCCCAGATGTATGACCAATATACTCATCTCCAGAATCATGTGGCTGATCAACTGATTGATCTGTCATTTTCCTTCAAATCAAAAAAACAAACATTAGTTCACAAATATACAAATGCAAATATTGTAATACTACTTAATCAGAAAATAGAAAAGTGTACTAAATTACATAATAGTAAACATTGGTAATATGGTAAGCATGTTAAACAATGATAAACATGGTAAAAACAGTCTGTTGTACCCCTCTCTCTTGGATTTTAATGATCACAATCACTCTTATTATGTTCTAACTTGTTTTCAAGTGTTTTTTTTTATAGGCAAAAGGTTGCCAAGGAGTTGGCCCAAGAAAGCTGAAAAGTGGACTCACTGAGTCCACCGGTCAGCCGGTGTGAGCTCACAGGCCAGCTGGAGGACCCAGGCAGTAGACTTGCCCACTGCCAGGTGTCACCGGCCGGCCCGTGGCTCACCACCGGCCGGCCAGTAGACCAGACATCCTTGCTCTGTCTGGGCCACCGGCCGGCCGCTGGATCACCACCGGCCGGCCGGTGGACCAGAGAGAGGCTTCCTCTCTGTCTGGACCACCGGCCTGCCGGTGCGCCCATGACTTCTCCTCTTTACGGTTTTTATTGTTTTATCATTTCGGTTAGATACATGTTTTAATAAGTAAAAAATTTACAATATCTAACATTATATGAAAAAACTAAATGTAAACAAGAAATATACATGTGTTACCTGTAATTTTAGGAATGTACAGTTGGATTGTTTTCCGAAATTCCTTCGTCGTGATCGTTCCTTATGGCACAAACCATGTCTTCAACATACTCATCGTTATGTTCTGTTAATATTTCCATGGAAGTAGGGATCTCACATAAATCAGCATCTTCATCAAATTCATCCTCACCAACATATTGTTTTTTCCCTTGTAAAACAACAACCCACTGCATATCTGATTGATCTACTACATAGAAAATTTGTTTGGCATGTGTTGCCATTATAAAAGAATCAGCTGTGTCTTCCAATCTATTCAGATTAACAAGTGTCATTCGAAATTCATCGTGTCTGACACTGTTGTTACCGATAAACCATTTACAGTTAAAAACAGGAACTTTAATTTTAAAGTAATCAGCCTCCCATATGTCATCAATCACTCCATAATATGCACTTGATGCCGAAATTGGGTTTCTGTCCTTAGCACTCGAAAAATGCATTGCTTCTGCAAACACAAATACACCACTATTCTGAACTGCACTTCTGTTGTCCTGAGCTTTCATATGAAATGTATAGCCATTAATGTCATAAGCGGACCATGTTATCACATTTAAAGATGGACCACCCACTATCCATTTTAATGTCTCTGATACATCTGATCTACCAAGCAAGGTCTTTTTAAACCATGGCAAAAAAGTATTGTTGTGGTCATTCAAAATCCACATTTCTTTCTTCTTTGGATGACATTGTTTCAACTCATTAATATGCCATGTGATATATGGTTGAACATCAGCTATGTTATTCAAGATGTATGATTCTAACTTCTTCATCTGCTCAGCTGACAGTGATTTGACTTTCAATCCACGAATCCCCTTTCCCTCATTATTAACCCGTTCATGGCGAGATGGAGGCAAACCTATGTGTTGCGCCGTAGCCAAGTAGCTCGTACAAAAATCTGCTACCTCCTCAGAAATATACTTTTCAATAATGGAGGCTTCAGGTCGATATGGATTTTTAACATATCCCTTTAATATTTTCATATACCTTTCAAAAGGATACATCCAACGAAGATATACAGGTCCACAAAGCTTTATTTCTCGATCAGATGAATCATTAAATGCACCATCATATCAAAAAAAGTTGGAGGAAAATACATTTCCAAATGACAAAGTATAAAAATTGCATCCTTTTCCAAAATGTTCAAAGCATTCACATCAATCGCCTTGTTAGAAATTGAATTGAAAAAATAACACAACCTCATTATAGTCTTTCTGACACGGATGGGCAATATTCCACGCAGTGAAACTGGTAGAATTTGTTGCATCATGACGTGACAATCATGTGATTTCATACCTATCAACTTCAAGTCATTCAATGAGACAAAATTTTTTACATTTGAAGAATAACCTTGAGGCACTTTGATATCATGAAGACACTGACAGAAGCTACTTTTCTCCCTCTTCGATAATGTATGACAAGCCGGGGGAAGAAATGTTCGTCTTCCTTTAGGAGTGGGAGCTAACTCCAAACGTATTCCCATTGATAGTAGGTCTAACCTTGCATTCAACCCATCTTTTGTCTTTCCTTTAATATATAGCAATGTTCCGATCAAAGAATCACAGGTATTCTTCTCCACGTGCATGACATCAATATTATGTTTGACTTCATGATACCTCCAATATGGTAGCTCAAAAAATATTGACCTTTTCTTCCAAATATGTCTATCATTACCAGATTTTTGTGTCTTTCCCAATGTCACATCAAGGTTTTTCACCCTCTCAAAATACAAATCTGGGGATAAAGGTTTTGGAGTAGTATCAAATTCTTGTGAGCCATTGAATTCCTTTTTTAGTATTCTATAAGGGTGATCCATAGGCAAAAACATTCGATGACCCATGTACACTGTTTTCCTCCCATAATGCAATTGACAATATGACGTCTGTTGTTCGCAAATTGGACATTCTTTATGCCCTTTAACACTGTATCCAGACAAATTTACATATGCTGGGAAGTCATTTATAGTGAATAGAAGCACTGCATGCAGTTGAAAATATTCCATTTTATAAGAATCATACACCCTAATACCATCAGCCCATAACAGTTTCAAATCATCAATCAGCGGTGACAAGTATACATCAATATCATTGCCGGGTTGCTTTGGACCAGAGATCATGATACTCAACATGACATATTTGCGCTTCATACAAACTTCAGGAGAGAGGTTGTAAATTACCAATAAAACATGCCATGAAATATGTGTGCTACTGAGGGTTCGGTATGGATTCATTCCATCTGTGCACAAGCCTAGTCTCAGATTTCTAATTTCATTTCCAAATGTAGGGTACTGGGCCTCAATTTTCTTCCATTGTGGACAATCAGCTGGATGACGTATTTTTCCATCACATACCCGCTCATCAGCATGCCATCTTAACCTTTTTGCATCATGTGAATTAGCAAATAAACGTTTGAAACGAGGAATTATAGAAAGATACCAAAATACCTTTGAAGGGAGATTTGTAATCTCTACATCAGCTTGTGATTTTTCTTTCACCTTATACCGTGATGTCCCACATTTAGGACACTCTTTCAAAAATTCATATTCCTTCCTATATATAATGCAGTCATTCGGAAAGGCATGTATTTTCCTGTATCCCAATCCCATCGGGCATAATATTTTTTTGGCCTTATAATGTGAATCTGGAAGATCGTTATCTTTTGGAAGAATGTCTTTCATCAATTGTAGCAGCTCTATAAAACTTATGTCACTCCATCCATGTTTCTCCTTCAAGTTAATCAATCTTAACACCGCCGACAAAACCGTAAAATCTGTACAACCAGGATATAATGGTTTTTCAGCATCACCATATAGACATGCAACTGTCGGTTCTATCTCAATTTTTTCTGCTACAATATCGCGAATCATTTCTTCAATTCCATCGGAGTTACCATCTTGCGATTCATTATCATCAATGACATTCTGTCCAGTTTCGCCATGCCAAATCCAAGGGTTGTAACTCGGATTGAAACCATGAAAAATCAGATGATCTTTTATCTCTCTAATTTTCAACTTCTTCATATTCAGACATTTTAGGCATGGACAGAAAAAAATGTCACTACTTGGAACATTTCGTTTAGCAAATTCCAAAAAGGCATCAACACCTCCTCATATTCATTTCTCATTCGATGTGCCGTAATCCAAATTCGACTCATTATTACCTATAACAAATAGCAAAAATATATATATTTTTTAGATAAGACAAATATATGTTTATATGAAAAAAATCATAATTTGAATGTAAACAATTCTGAAATATAAAACAAATCGATGTGTATTTAAAAAAATATGCTTGAATATTATTTTTTAAACAAAATATAGTAAGATATAACACCCCCCTGGACCCCCCACGACCCCTCTGGACAGCCCCCACCCCTCCTGGACACCACCCCCACCCCCTACCCCCTTGGACACCCCCCTGGACATCCCCCAACCCTCTGGGCAGCCCCCCCACCCACCCGGACAACCCCAAATACCCTCTGGAGAGGCCGCCACCCCCTTGGACAGCCCCCCACACCCATCCACCCCTTGGACACCCCCCCTGGACACCCCACCGACCCCTCTGGACAGGCAGCCACCCCCTTGGACAGCCCCCCACACCCACCCATCCCCTTGGACACCACCCTGGACACCCCCCGACCCCTCTTGACAGCCCCCGACCCCTCCAGAAAGAACCCCCACCCCTCCTGGACACAACCCCCCACCCCCGACCTGCTTGGACACCCCCCTGGACACCCCCAACCCTCTGGACAGCCCCCCCCCCACCCCTCCTAAACACCACCCCCACACCCACCCACCCCCTTGTAAACCCCCCTGGACACCCCCGACCCCTCTGGACAGCCCTCCGCCCCTCCTGGACACCACCCCCACCCCCTACACCCTTGGACACCCCCCTGGACATCCCCCAACCCTCTGGCCAACCCCCTCACCCACCCGGACAACCCCAAATACCCTCTGGAGAGACCGCCACCCACTTGGACAGCCCCCCACACCCATCCAACCCCTTGGACACCCCCTGGACACCCCACCGACCCCTCTGGACAGGCCGCCACCCCCTTGGACAGCCCCCCACACCCACCCATCCCAATGGACACCACCCTGGACACCCCCCCCCCCCGACCCCTCTAGACAGCCCCCGACCCCTCTAGAAAGCACCCCCACCCCTCCTGGACACAACCCCCCACCCCCGACATGCTTGGACACCCCCCTGGACACCCCCCAACCCTCTGGACAGCCCCCCCACCCCTCCTAAACACCACCCCCACCCCTACCCCCTTGGACACCCCCCTGGACACCCCCCAACACCCACCCACACCCTTGGACAACCCCCCACACCCACCCACCCCCTTGTAAACCCCCCTGGACACCCCCCGACCCCTCTGGACAGCCCCCCGCCCCTCCTGGACACCACCCCCCACCCCTACCCCCTTGGACACCCCCTGGACATCCCCCAACCCTCTGGATAGCCCCCCCACCCACCCGGATAACCCCAAATACCCTCTGGAGAGGCCGCCACCCACTTGGACAGCCCCCCACACCCATCCAACCCCTTGGACACCCCCCTCGACACCCCACCGACCCCTCTGGACAGGCCGCCACCCCCTTGGACAGCCCCCCACACCCACCCATCCCCTTGGACACCACCCTGGACACCCCCAACCCCTCTAGACAGCCCCCAACCCCTCTAGAAAGCACCCCCACCCCTCCTGGACACAACCCCCACCCCCGACCTGCTTGGACACCCCCTTGGACACCCTCTAACCCTCTGGACAGCCCCCCCACCCCTCCTAAACACCACCCCCCACCCCCTACCCCCTTGGACACCCCCCTGGACACCCCCAACACCCACCCACACCCTTGGACAGCCCCCACACCCACCCACCCCCTTGTAAACCCCCTGGACACCCCCGACCCCTCTGGACAGCCCCCCACCCCTCCTGGACACCACCCCCCACACCCTACCCCCTTGGACACCCCCCAACCCTCTTGATAGCCCTCCCAACCCCCTGGAATCACTGAAAATTTACCATAACAAGAAGTTGGGCCATTCAAAGAATGTTTTTAGGTGTGGAAAAAGAACTGAGTTTCAATAGATAGAGAAGGAACTCGACATTAGGTTGTCTATTCCAGGTGTGGATTTGAAGGAGTTAATGTTTGTTCAGTGACCCAAGAGATTGAATCAGAAATTCAGATGTTGTTCCATTTTCTCATGATGAGGATGAATAATTGGTGGGGTTTGACTTTTAAATGGAGAGCTTAGCAGACCATCATATTTTCTATAGATCAGTAAAGGATGTTAGCATCGAACATAAGGCTTAAGGGATGCTTTCAGATCCAAATATGTATGTTGATGGATGCAATGGATCTAGTAGAGGTTCTAGAAAGAATGGTGGTTTTATTTGTTTAGGATAAGTAGTGAAGAAAAAACTAGTTAATTTTTTACATGCTGAAAAGAGGGTATCTAAAATTTTTAACATGCCGAGGGGAAATCTGGCGAGTCCTCCTCGTGAAACTTTGTTTGCAGGGGGTGAAAATGGTGATGTGATCCCAAATCCATGCACCTATGCCATGGTTGTGTGTGAATAAAGTAGTAACAACTGTAAAAGGGAAACCCATCCAAATGGACACGCCCCAACCCTCTCGGGGATTTATAGAAATCGATGAAAAATTAGTGAAATCATAAAATTAGTCAATATTGCAAGTCGAACTAATAGATCTAGGGATGATAAATAAGATTATGGTGCCAAAACGAGTTAAAAGGGTTCACAATCGAAGAATCTTAGCTAGTTTCAACAAAAAAATCAAAACACATATATATATACTATCCGCGAAAAAAATGAACGAGTGGGAGGATTACCTGAGTGCTGTGAGTTTAGATGATTGATCCGAGGAGATTAAATATGAGAAACGATGATCGCAAAATGAATCTAAACCAACGAAATGGACGAGACGATTCGGGTTTACGCGCGAGAGAGACGAGTCGCGACTGTCGAAGGTAAACTCGCGAATGACAATCCACGGGTCTGGGTAAATTTTAAAATGAGCTATCACGTCGGTTATTCAATAACTGATGTCAAAACCTTCCTCCGATTCTTTTTTTACGTCGGTTATTTTATAACCGACGTTATAAAGGACTCAAAATCCGCGTTTTTTACGTCGGTTATTCCATAACCGACGTCAAAAACATCTGCCGATTCTTTCTTTACGTCGGTTATAAAATAACCGACGTAAAAAGGCCTTCAAAAACAACGTTTTTTACGTCGGTTATTGAATAACCGACGTAACAAACACCCCCCGCTTCTGTTTTTTACGGCGGTTAATGTATAACCGACGTAAAAAACGAAGCCGCGCGATTAATAACGTCGGTTATAAAAATAACCGACGTTAAAGGTGTACTAAACATGTGTTTTTACGTCGGTTATTAAATAACCGACGTAAAAAACCTCTTTTTACATATTATGACGTCGGTTTTATATAACCGACGTAAAAAATGATGACGTAAGAAACGTTTTCTGCACTAGTGAAAGGAGAAGAATCCTTTGAAGTAGGACATGTTAGATCCAAATCAGATTGTGGGTGTGAAATAATACCTAGTAAATACTCTTCAAAATAATTTCTAATATCCTGCTTAACAATTTTAATTTCATGTTCTTCAGCTTGGTTAGCCAATGATTTTCCCTTTTCAAATTCCAATTGTCCAAAGGGATTGGTCTTGACAACCCATTTTCCTCCTTTTTCTGTAATGTTTCAGGTTTATCAAAAATAGTTTCCTTCTCCCTCCTATTCCTTTTAACTTCATTCCATCCAGTATAGTTTGGTTGGTGAATTTGTTTATGAACATTCCTACAATTGTGAACTATGTGACCTACTATTTTGAAAAACTCACAAAAAGGGGGTAGCCTTCATACTTCTAGGTCACAACGTTTTTTATTCATTAATAGTGAAGGTAATCAAATGAGGGGTTTTGGTTTCCATGTTAACTTCAATCATCACCCTAGAATATATTCCTAGGTTCCCATTAATTTTTCTTTGATCAAAACTCAAAGGTGTACCAATAAAAACCGAGAGATCATTCAAAATTTGTGGGTGCTAAAAAAACCAGTAATGTTGTGAAACCTAACCCATACCTGAGCGGAATTGTTCCTATGATAATTGTGATTAAAGGAAAAGTCCCACTCAGTGAGGAGAAGAAATCATGGATTCAGGTTAAGATTTCCAATATTCCAGCCATGATCAATGTCAGATTGTGCAAAGAAAAGAATGTGGAAATAGCCTTTACCAAGTAGTAGCAATTTCCAATTAGAGAAACCCCAACATGAAGCAATTCTAGATTTTAAATCGGAGAAACACCATGGTTTATCATCTTTAAGAAATGAAACTCAACCCATGATATAGAACATACAGTGTTTAGATCTCTATTGTATCATGACAAGATCTGCTTCAACACAAAAACTGCCATCATCCATTTTTTAATCCTTGTTGACTTCGTCGATGTGGGCTTTGTATAATCAGTACCCGTCAAAGATTTGAGGGAATAGACACCCTTTACACTGAAATTTGTTTCTTGTGGTGGTTCATATTTTTTCAGATCTACTGCTTCCTTGAGTGAAGTTCCCATATGAGATCTGAGGACGCCATGACGAGCATATTACGAGGGAGGATCATTAATCCTCATTAGTTTTCAGCAGATTAGGGTTTACAAAGCGCACTTTCAAGCTATGCACCAATATCTTTTCCTTTATCTTTTTAAACATGTGTGATTCTACTCCATATTTAATTTATATGTATAATTTATAATTACACATCACTATTGAATATATGAATCTATTTTTCTATAAAAACATTAATAACATGATATATATTTAATATGGAATATTATCATTTCAAAATTACATAGAGTATACTTTGTTTACATTGATATATTGTTTCTCAAACATCATTATCAATCATCATTCTCATCATGGAATTTGTGTTCCTCTAAATTTACATCAAGCATAATAGATAGAATGAAACCAAATACATGAACAAGAATAATATTTCACTTTTTAATTTTCGATAATCAATTCATTAATGAGATACTAATATGATGAATTACATTATAAAATTTCATCCCACTATAACCTGAATGAATTAATCTTAATGACCAATACATGGCCATTGATTAAGTGGTGTATTTAATTATTAGATAATATGATGGTTATAATTGTTGGATAATATTGTTATGGATGAAAAAATAAATTGTTTTAAAAGCTTACATATAGTTGGATACACAAACATGTTTTGGTTTAATGCCATGTTAATTTTAAAATGAACTACTGAAAATTATCTCTGTTATATGATTTAATATTTTATAAGTAGTTCACTTGGAAAGCCTAATTTTATTCATTAAGAATGATTTTTCGCATATAAATTTATTTTTTTAACATATTGTCAGATGTACTGATTAAACATATTAAAAAGAATAGATTTTTTGGTAGAACCATGTTGATAATTAATATTTTTATGGTAATTTTTAATTTTAAATGGTTGATATAACATGTTGGATCATTGAACGATAAACTTGAAGATTATTGGTGGTCTAAGATAAAAAATAAATAGGAAAAATTGGATTATGAAAAAAAACAATTTTTTAAAGGTAGTTATTATAAATATTCCCAAATATTTTGATGTCTCTATCATTTTTTGGGTAAAACCCATTTTATTTTTTAAAACATATTTTCATTGTTATTTGTTTACTTGGGAATTAAATCTTGTAATTAAATATTTTTAGAATTAGTTTGATTATAATACATTTGAAGATATTATAATTTAATGATGTGATTTTCTAATATCATGCTATATTAATCACATTGAATCCATTTGCAATATTGTATATGAAATATTGATAATATCGGTATGATAATTGTTTTTGTAATAGAGTATGTGTCCATAGATATTTGTTTTTAGTATAGAATTTTTATTAACATCAAATATTATAGGAATGATTATTGAGTGTGATATATTATTTCAATAGAAACTATAAGAAGGTCCACCAACGGTTAATGTACACGGTCAAACATGATACTTTTCAAAAATTGAATATTGTATGCCCCCATTAATCATTAATAATGGGATTGGAACTGTAACGGACCAAGATAATTTAAATGTTAATTAATTATTTAATAATTGTTTAATAATTAAAACTAACTAAAATAACCAAAATATGTTTTGAATCAAAATAAAACATAAAACTTTATTTCCTAAGAAATAGTATTTCGTTTAATATATATATATATATATTATAATTCATGTAAATTTATTTCAAGCATATATATATATATGTGAGTATTTTTTTAGATATACATTTAATTGATTATCAATATTTTATAATATTTAAGAATAATAAGAAAATGAAATAATTCATAATTGATTTAAAATTTTGATATATAAAATAGTTATAATTATAATTGAATAATTATATGTGAAACAAAGTACATATTATAAAATTATGAATTATGAAAAATATGATTTCTTTATTAAAGAAGCTAAAATGATCATCAAATTACCAAAATAAAATAAATTATATACTTATAAAATGAATAAAACGAATCAATATAATCAAAATTGAAAGTCGAGTATTTAGGGATTTAGGTTTTCAAGATTTCGGGATTTTTGGGTGAGTTTAATCGAGTCTTCACCGAGCTCCAAGAGTCCAGGATTGGAATAGTTCAACCCTAGGGAAATCAGAAGTTTCTTCGTTGAGGTCACATTGGGCCACCAGCGAGGGATTTTATATGGAGTCGGAGGTGATGGTGAGGGCTTGCCCATGTCTTCAGGAGTTGGGGCTGATGATGAGTCACGACCGATGAAGGATGGTGTTTCGCCTTCAGATACGATGTCGATAGGGGAGCATGAGATCGATTATAGCCGAGGGCTTCAAATCATACAAGGTGCTAGAAATCTAGGTCAAAATCCGAGCAGTGTGATTCAGATTGTAATATGAGTCGAAGCCAAGTAAGGTATGTGAATTTAAATCTGAATCGTGTGGATTGAGATTTGGGGAAATCATTGTTCATTTATTTGCAATCTTCTTCGTGTCATTTAGATTTGCAGGTATGTGTAGTTTATTCAAATTTTTGGTATCGACGTATGATTTTTAGACTCATTTGTAGTGTATCAACTCACATTTTTGTCGTTATCAATTGATTTTTTCTTCTCTGTATGTCGACAGATTACAATTACTTATATTTGAATGAGTTTTCTTAATAGAAATTTATCTTCTGTCTCAATCTTCAACAACAATTTTTTCACATTGCCATCAATTCGATCAATCGATCTTTATTTAATCTGCCTTGGTGTGTAACTAGTTTGATCACATCCTCATATTAATTTGAAATCAAACTAAAAGACAGATATCATTTATTGTTTATGTTTCCATACACGAAATTCAGTTCTAAATGCTGCTTTCTGATCAGTTTCTATTTTTCAGCCACTCAAATATTTGTTTTCAAAACATTAATTCTTTTTTTGTACTGACATCTGATATCTCATCTTTCTCAGAAAGCATGGGATTTAAACCACACATTTGTTTTTGATTTATTTTATAAAAAATGATTGTATAGCTATGGAACAACTATATAAAGTCTCATATTCCCTTTCTATTAACTCACACATAAGTGAGAGAGATGAAAGATGGTGATATAATTTTTTTGAGCAAGGAAGTGTGAAACGACATGTTTTACATCTTTTCTTCGAGCACGAGGATCCATGTTTTAGTTATGCCAAAAATAAATCTTATGTTTTCCCCTGCTCATGTTTTTTTGGTAAGGGTTTCTTATATCAGTTATGTCTAATTAATTGTTTTCCCCAAATTATAGTTTCACAACAAATTATTTATTTCATATTTGTTTACTTTATATTAAAAGTTTATTTTAATGGTGTTTTTCTCCAATTTTCAATCTAAATATCATCACAAATTATTTACTTTTGTGTGTAAGAATTTATGTATAATTTCATTACAATTCGCTTATTATTATAGTAAAAGAATTTTCATTATCGAATTCAAATTTATAAGTTCTATTTTTTTGTAAAGGGAGTTTGATCCTTTAAAATTATAATCTCTATTTTTGTGGATTCTAATTGTTTAAATATTTTACTTCCATATTTCATACCTCTATGAAACCCAAATCTATACATTAAACTCAAAAAATGAATATGTTTGTATTTTCTTCATGCATGCTATACATAAATATACATATATATTAATATTGAAGTGTTATTTTTCACACATTGTTTAAACCATCCACGTAACTAATTATGTGTGTGGGATACATGTGTATATGGTAATAAAACACATAAACATCTATAACAATAATTTATTTAACGTTCAATATTATTTATTTCTAATTCTAGTTCTTTGATTGTGTACATTTTTATGTACTTCTTAAATTCATGTTCCTTAAAATGAATGTGCATACAATAGCATGATTTTATTTAAGAAATGTTGCTTCGATAATTATTGTGTGTACACTTAATTATCCATTTTTATTGATTGATTTAAACTATATGTTCACTATTTTGACCAGTTTATAACGTCATGCATAAAATAAAATTTAATAAATATTTTCTTGAAATTTCAAGTACGTGGATGTTGATTTAACTTCCATGTGTTTATGAAAAGTCATGCATCGTGAGATTTCATCATACAAAGTCAAATACATAATTTTTAGTAAAGAATAGTATTTATTTGTTCCAAGGATGGTTATAAATATATTTTGAAAACTAAAACACCAGTGAAAATTATATATATTTAAAGAAAACATAAAATGTTTTCAAAAGATACAGGCACTTGTTCATTGTAAAAATAATTGGTCATTGGGGAGTGAACCCATCCTTCGCTAAGTGGGTAGGCCCAAGACAACCTTCGATGAATTAAGTTTCCTCAAAATGATGTTTTGTTTACATGATGTTTGCGTAACATTTTCCAAATAACATCACTAGAATAGTTTAAAAGTGTTTTCAAAGTATAATTAATTTTCAAAAGGATTATATTATTTTATAAAAGTTGTTTTTCAAATGAATTTACAATTGAAATTTTTCAAATGTATTATTGAAAGGATATTTTTCTGAAAGTTATTTATTAAAGGTTTTCAAAACCCCTTTACTGAGCATAATTTGTGCTCACCCCAGGTTTTGAAATGTTTTCACAGGTATCTTAGGAGATTATCGTAGATGTCATCTCTTATGGAGTTAGAGCGCGGGGAAGAATAGTGGAAAAATTTATTATTTTTGTTCAACTCTGATAATGTAATGTTATGTCTAATCTTCCAGAACCTAGACCGGTAAAAGATCCTCAATCCATTAAAGTGTTGTGTAATTTTTTATTCTCCTTTAAAAAAAATTTCACAACATTTTTCAAGAACCCAGTCCGGAAGAGAGAGCTCAGGGCGTTATAGGAACCTTATTCGATGATTCTTTTGTATAGCTTCCCCTTTCCATGTGATGGGAGTTTTCCATTTATTTTTTTAGAGTAAATTGACTTGGTAATAGTTTCAAGGGATTTGATTCTAATTTGTGCTACATTATTCATATTAGATTAGATGATCTAGATTTAATATGGTTGTGTATATAGATATTATACAAATATAGAGGGTTTCTAGTAATTTTAGATGTAGTTCCCTGAATTTACTCAGTTATGATCTACTAATATTCTTTTTTTCTTCACATACAAATTATATTCATGTACAAATATATAAATATGTGTATATTTTCATGCATAAAATTATCTACTTGCTATTTTTTAGGACACCATTGGTGGTTCCCCATAATGTATTTATGTGTAAACCCCATATAACTACATCTACAAACATATTATATCACATTTCATATGATATTTACTAATAGGAACATTATTAGCATTTAGATGTTCATAGTTAAATTTATCATCTATAACATAAAAGAGATTTTCAACATTAATTGATTTGGATTATAGAGGAAATGTTTAGTTGGATAATATATTTTAAAATATTTACTATTTATAGATGTTCTTTTGAGTCTACCTAGTTGTAAATGAATCTAGTTGTGTGGTAAAGTTTTTGGGATAAATGTTTTAATTGTATATATATAGTTATTTATACATTTCATCATAGTTATTCATCTATTTTATCATCCATCATATTTTCCGAACATCAATGATTCACATGATTCCTGAAATATATGAGTATCATTTTGGTATCATGGGTTTGGTTCATAATATTTATAATTAAGGAGATATTTTGGGTATTCATTTATATATCTTTTATATATTTGATATTGGAATATATGATATATGCCGTATAGTATATAACTTTTTTCAAAATGACAACTTCAAAAACCTGTATTGGAATGGGTGTCTATGTGACTATGCTAGGAGCTATTGGTATGAGTGACTGTTTTTTATTTGTATCTCAAATAATATGTTTTTAATATTAGAGAAATAGGATATAGGGATTGGTGAAAAGTCTCTTCTTCATTTCTTCACAAATTTTATTTTTTAATTACACATTATGATATGTGTAATTCATTTATTTTAATATTATATTTTTTTTGGATTTTAATAAATTAATTAGAACTAATAATGTAATCACAATTTATATATGTACCAAATTATGATTAATATAATTAATTATATTAATTCACATGAAATTTTTTATGAAATTAACGATCTACAAAAAATTTAATTATATATTATAGAATATCTATATAGTCTATATTATTTGTAATATTGATTATACCATTAATAGTAGTGTAATTTTGTGTGTGATACATATTATTTCTCTACCATGATTGTATTATACATGTGTCACATCACAATTGTTCAGTTACATGATAAATTTTTATGATTAAATGTAAAAATAATTCTATAAATTTAATCTTGAAATGAAATGTTTTTTTAAAAAAAAGATAGTTATTTATGAAAAAAAAATCATTTTTGGTATTGTAAATGGAGTGATTTATTTAAAATTTAAAATGTTAAATGAAAATATTTTTATATGATGTTGTGGAAATAAATTTGACTTGTGAGTTTTAAATAAGAAATAATTTTTTTGAAAGTAATTAAATTGGAATATATTTTTGATTAACTATGTTTCAATAGATAGATATAAATAAGAAAAACATGAGTAATCATTACTTTATTGAAAATTCAGACCTCTCTATCTACTTTATTTTCAATCATTCATTATTGAATCCTTATAAAATAAATATTAATCTTCATATATGTTAAATTCATGAGATAATCCATGTTTAAATTGAATTTAAGATCTATTCATCGTGATTTAGTGAATGTTTTTATTTTGATTAATTATTAAATATTATTCTATTTCTATTATATTGGAAAAAAATTAATTATAAGAGTTGGACATTGGATTTTTGGACCACACAGTAAATTCATGATAGAAAATTGGAGATTTATATATATATATATATATATATATAAATTTTTAGTATATATATTTTGAATTAAAATTTATTGGTTTTCAGGGACTATAATGGATTTAGATATTACGTATTAAACTTGAAGAGATTATATTTTATCTATGTAATACGAAATCACATACATATTGATTAATAAAAAGTTATTGAGAATCTTTGAATTGTATTATAGATAAAAATTTCAATTATGAAATTTTTTATAGTGTGGATTTTTTAAAGGTGAGTGTTCTATTAATTTAAAATCATGATAAAACATAGTATTATCATGGAATTAATGAGTCATAGGTGATGGGTAATTTGAACATTCTACTATGTTAAGTGTACATATTTCATGTTGGGATTCATCCATTCACTTTTTATTGAGGAATAATAATTAATTGTTTTTATAAGAATATTATGTTTCTTATGAGATTTATTTTTCATGTATAGCTTAGAAGTGGAGGCACATTCAATTTAATACTACATATGTCACCAACTAATTGATCATATATGTTTAATAGATGGTCCCCTTGAGATTAAACTGAGTACCTATTAACCCCATATATATTATACAGTATCTAAATCGTGTTTTCCTAAAATTGGTGGATCTTGGAAATTAAACCGAACCCTTTTATCCATATTCTATGGGGTTTTCATCAACTCCAACATAGGAAAGGTGATTTCTTCTCCTAGAGATTCTCTTTTTATTTTTCATATCCTCCTACGTTTCTGTTAAATCAATGTCACCAAATGACTATTATTCATAAAAACATAATGTGTATTCCTTCACATATCATCTCAACATCATTTTCCTTACCAAAAAATATGTATTAATTAATTATTGTTGGAAAATTAAGGTTTTTAATTCACCATGGAATGGTGAAACCACACTGTTGTCTTGGGATTACACATCAAATATTTAATGTAGGATCAAATGGGTTTATTACCTTCTTTATATCAATATTTTTCTATTTTTTAGTTTAGGGGTTATTTAATCTTGGTATTTTTATTTTTAGGGTGAAATTTGAAAATTATTATGACGTTTTAATTTTGGATTTTGATGATAATGATATAAAATTATTTTACATATCTATCTACATTTTTTATTGCGATAAACTTTCTTGGATTATGGATACATTTAATTCCAATAAATTATTTACATGGAATTTTTTATTACCAATAGTTGTTTTTTGTAGGTGATGTGATAATACTTATTATTCAATAGAATTGATAAATATATCAAAAAATAATGTAATTGGTACAAAAACATCAACTCTTTTATAGGCCAATAACTGTGAATTTATTGCCACATATTTACAAAATATATAATAAGACATAAATATATTTATAAACTTTATTAATGTATTGTATAAAAATTGTATGATAGTATAATAAGTTAGTAAATCTCATAGAGTTTTGTTATAACTATGATTAATAACTTCTTCAATCTTTCACTATATATTTCAAGTTTTAATCTTTTTTTATCTATAATTTTTTAAGGAAAAGTACATGGTCATTAATAATAGAGTATGGAAAGAATATTTAATTCTCATAAGTACATTGTATAGTTGATTCAATTTTATCCATTATTATTTATATATTTTATTTGTTCTTATGTAATAATTTTCTTAACATTTTATTTATAACGTCTTTTATTTCAAATAATTTTTGAAGTGAATATTATTTAATAAATTACATTGGTTATAGTTTTTAATAAACATTAGGAATGATTATACATCCCATATGGGTTTATGTCTTCCATTTTTAATAGTACTTATGGGAAGCTAGAAAACATCAAAACAAATCATTGCACATGGATTATATTATATTGTCCTATATTATATTAAAAAATACCTTCATGATAATTTGACATATAATATATCATGAGATCATTCATTTTCATAATATTTTAATGAAATATATATATCAAAACATACATAAGGATCTGTTAAATGATTTCATTAATTAAAATATAATAGGTTGGTTAGCCAATTGAAGGAAAATATTTTGGGCCTAAATCTTTTTTTTATAAATAAAAACATATACATGGATTCAAAAACTACATTGGATTTTATATGAATGGTATTTTAAACTCAATATTTCCCAATGAAATTCACTCCATATAATTAATTTTTATGTGCTATTTTAACTTGTAAATTCATTTTTTGTATGTTATTTTTTTCAATATCACTTCCTAGTTATAGAAATAATTTAAATGGGATTGATTAAAATCATTATCTATTAAAAGATGAAATTATTAACAATGAATTTTATGATAATTGGTATGGTAATAATCAATTCAAAATCATTTCAATAATGTGATCGGTAATAATAAATAAATATCTATAATAATTATATTAATTTGTAATTACAATATTTTAACCCAAAAAAGATCAAATATTAAATGGTATTTTCAAAAAAAATTATAGTTCATAAATGTATTCATTATAGAGATACAAAAAATATTAGGATGTAATTATCATATTTTAGGTATTCTAAATATTTTGTTTATTTAGTCATTTTTTTGGATAGCGATACTTGTGAAATTATAATTTTAATTACCCAAATTTGTACCAAGAGAACAGAATAACCTACTGTGATAATACAAATATGTATCCTTCTGAGATCCTATCACAACATAATTTTCTTGAGAGATAAATAAAATCCATTCATCATTATATAAACGTTCCAAATAAAAAATATGAAAAAATATAAAAAATCATTTGAATTTATAATAAAACTCATGAAATAATTCACCATTCTTTCATAGCATAAATGACACATGGAAAATAAATGCGTTTTCATGAAAATATTTGGAAAATATATTCAAAATCATTGAAGGTAATTTATTTTATTATATAATTAGAACATATCTCCAATAAATCAGGATAATCATTAATGGATATTGATATATATGAAAAAAACACTATAATGTAATTTTAAATAAACTTTTAAATAGAGTAAGAAATAGAATTATATTTTGATAATCATTAAAAAATTAATATTCATTGAACATATGGAAAAAATTATATTGTAAAATCATGGATTCGGGGAAATAATGTATACATATAATGAAAATAAATTATGGTGGGAAAATATTTTGATTTGATCTATGTTACAAAAATATTATATTCAACATCTTCTAAAGAGTGTTTAAGCATACTGGTATAGAAAAAATTAGAAGGATTCCTTATAAAATTATTATTAGAAAGACAAATATAGTTGAAAATGATATTTAAAAAAAAATATGTATAAATATTAACAATATTTAATAATTTAAAAGAACATTTATATATATTTTAATTATTATAAAACATATAAAACACACTTTTAAGGAAAATTGCATCATAAAATTTTATATAAGAAACCATTTTGAATGAAATAATATGATGAATATAATTTTATTCATGATATTATATGTCAAATAGAATATATATACTCAATATTAATGAATATAATTACTTCAATCAAAAAATTACATAAAGAAATATGTTTTATATAATAAAACATTAAATAATTTTTAATGATTGATTTAAAAAGAAATTGAATGATCGAATTTTATATTAATATATAAAACCAATTATTTATAAGAAATGGAAAGATAAAACTCATTATTGGGTAGTATGTTCAATATATATTAAAAAACATAGTGAATCACTTGAAACATGTCTCGTGCAGTATAAATTTTGACCAACAAACCCTTACAATGAAAATATAATTTGAAATAAGAATCCATCAATTAAATGAATATGTTGAACAAAATAAAAAAAAAGGGTGAAAATAAAAAATAAAAATTTATTTCTCATAACAAACATAATCATGAATCAACAAACTCAATCAAGAAGTGATATAGCCTACTGAAATGATATTAAATTTAAAATCCCATTCCTCTGGGCATTAGTATAGTTGAATTTCAAATATCTTTTCTATAAATTTTGAAATATTATAATTATTTAACAGAACCATGTCATACTTATTTATCTAACTATAATTCCCTAATAATATTTATATTCATATTTAAAAAGATAATTATTTTCAAATATGTTCTTTATATATTTAATGACATGTTCCCCATGAATATTTCTATTCATTGATTCTAGTACATGTCACAAGGATCATGACACGTCACCTATTTATTGTGAATAATGAAATTAATTTTACATTTATTAGTTAAATATAATATCTTATACATAAATGTAAATGAATCAGGAAAAACGAAATATACATTTTCAAGAGGTTCCTGTCCACACTTACACACAAGAGACATATTAATTTTCCAACGGATGAGATGGAATGAAGGTAAATAAAATTGTATCATTACAAAGTCATATTTTTCATATAAATATATGATTTAATCATTTAATTCATATAAATAACCAGACTTGTGATCCAGGGATTAAAAATGAAGTATTTCACTCACAAAGGTTGTTGTCTTTATGTACACCGTAAACATGTTTTAATTTTTCAACTAATGGAACATAGATTACCAGTGATTTTTAAATCATAGTAGCCACATTATAGAATTATGAGTAACTGATTTTTCTTGAGGTATGATTCATTTTAATTTTAGGTTAAAACTCATGTTGTAGTTCCCATTTTGTCACAGACCCAAATTTCATGCTTTGGGCTAGTTGGATTGTTTATTAGAATAAGGGAATCTAGGGGATGTTGGTTGGTTGAAGGAAAATTACACACAATCTAATTGGAATATACAACATGTATCAATTAAATGATGTTTAATAGTCTAAGAAGAACCTCTCACATCATGTAAATCAGTTTTACAAGGGGAAGGACCATGAGCATTACATGACATGTATATCATCTACACATAGTATAAATTCCAGATCATATTTTTTGATATAAGAGGTAGGGTCTAACTTTTTTGGACATAGCCTAACCTCCCTTCTCTCTCTTTCATTGGAAACCAATATCACACCTAGACCTAGTATTTGATGTTTCTTCATGAAACGAACTCTGATTTGATCACCATCTATCACATTGGATGTGTATCGGTAACCCCATGATTCATTTTTAATATTTCTTCATTCTTCATCAAATAAAAATCTCTATTTTGATTCTGGATCACATACCCTATTTCAAGGTTGTTGATCTGTTATTCTGATCTACTCTAATTTATCACGAACTAGAGATTGATACTAGATGAGGGGAGTGGTGCGACCATTAGGTAGGTGGTTAGTAACTCATCCCTCAATTTCCGTGATTTTATAAATTGACTTATTATCTCGCTAATCTCATTGAGCATCATATGTTGAATTTATATGAAATTTTTGTAGTCATTAAAACCATGTTATTAGACCCATTTCATATATGTAATCATTATTTGTAGTTACTTCCACAAATTCATCCAACCCATGTTGCGTGATGTATAATAATCGGGTTTTTAGTATTTTGACACCTTTGGTCAACCGTTTGAGTGTGCATAATCTTGAACATTCTAATTGTAATACTTTTCCATATTATATGTCTATTGGATTTTGAATTAATCATGGAATGTACCATGTGTGCTAAATGATTGACCCACCAAAGGTAAGTGGTTGATCTAGTTTAGTAAATGACAAATGGTTAATTGTCCTGAATATTTTATACATATGACATGGACTAATTTTAAATAAATAAATGTTGGTTGTGTCACTTAGAACCCTATTCTACTAATGATGGATGATATAGGAATGAATCAAGTAATGTGAATATGATATAAATGGATTAGTTAAATGGTTTCATGCTAAATTTTCCTTGTGACACTAATGAAAGGAAATGGATGGAACTTTTTACCATGTTAAATGGATAGATTATTAAATGGAATAAATATTTAAATGAATTTATTGTAAGGTTACTAATTTAATATCAACCATAAAATCATTATTACAAGTGTGGTTTGACTTGATGATACCTTTTATTACCAATGTAATTCCTAGAGTTCTCGAGGGTTTCATTCGAATTCAAGGATATCGGTTTCCCTAGTTGAGATCCACCTTGGAACCTGACCATCATATTTAATTGGATGCTCAGTTGAAACTATAGGATCCCTCCATTACTATTATAGGATTCATTGGATACACTCATTGAATTGAGTATGGATTCTATGGACAAATGGTGACTTGGATATGTCCTTGGGATAACTATATATTATCCCATTTTACCTTGGATGTATTCATTGGACTCAGTTAGATCACACTATTTTGGATTTACGTGTATATTGATACTTGAATTAGGCTATTACACATACATCCTGGCTTCATTTACTTCTCATTTTATGACCCTTGAGGTTTGGAATTCCATGGTTACTACCATATAACCTTTCATTATATATATCATCATGGTTTCCTTGATAAATCATGGAACCCATACTATTATTATCATGAGTTGATGTTAGTTTTGAATTTTTTTCACCTGAATTAACCATATAAACATTAAATTAATTAATAAATGTACTAATTACATACTAGTATACTATTTAAGGGATGAATATTGTACTTATGTATTTATGTTACTATACTTATTTATGTTATATTTATATTCCTACACATTTTTTCAGCTTATATTACCAAGATCTGATGTTATAGACAAATTTTGTCATGGCCTGCTGAGATTTATCTCACACCATATCTAGGAACCATTGGTATAGTAGTAGATTATATATTATTAACTGTTGATAAAGGGAAGTATATCTCTTTAGACACTTTATATATTACTATATTATGATATTGTTAGTAGAATATTACTGAAATATAGCTCGAGATTCATGGGATTTTTTTATTCTGTTTTATTAATTTTGTATATAATTATTGAATGTTTTTTTGTATCCATGTTTTCCAGCATTATAGTGACATTCCATATCATCATCATTTTATATATGAGTACTAGTTGTTTATTTGTTTAATGTTCCCCCTTTCTTCTCATGTGCTTTATATGGTTTACACTACTTATCTATTGTTACTTATATTAATCCTCATTGATACACTCTAGAAAAGAGGGAATATCATCCCCATAGAAAATCCCTTGGTCCTTACTGCTAGTCAGAATCCTCAGGCATTTGGGGATATGTCTTTGAGGACAAGTCTCCCAATGGGCTTGGAGAACTGTCAATGGCATCCGGATCTGTGATTTAACAAAGTGGTATCAGAGTGGTTCTTTTCTTACATCAAAATTTAGAGAGAACATTCAGATGTATATGTATTCTAGGAACTTTTTATTAAGTCATTATTATGCATCAATGAACCATGTTCTATGTAAAGGATTAGTTTCTTGAATTTCAATTGATGTTCTATTTTACCTATTACAGTTTATATCAATTTTGTGTTGGGTGACTCACATGTTATGTGGTGTTTTTTATTATTATTCTGATTGGTGATATTATTTAATCCTTGGACTAATGATATTATGGCAATGATTATTATTACATGCATCATTATAGTTACGTAGAATTAACATGTCATTCATATTTACTTTCCATAAAGGTGAATTTCACTATTTTAATATCTTAATATTCCTATTATTTTTGAGTGATTCTATGGTAGTTATATTATTCATGTTATTTTACCTGGTTGTTATTGAGTGATTGATAGTTTAAATTCATGTGGTGTTATGGGACCTCATGGTATGGAATTTGTAATTTACCATGTTGTTCCATTATATTAAAATCATTTGGGTGTCATTTTCAGTAATAAGGTGTATAAACCCTAATATAATAGGAATGAAGATCCATTTTAGATATTGTTTGTTCTAAGTCATACGAAAATGAAAACATAAAAGTGAATCATGGATTCTTAAATGTAATGGTTTCACATCCTAATACATCACTACCATGTTTATGAATAGTAATGGTGCGATCCTTATTAATTAAATATGAAATTAATGAAATTGATTCTAGTAAATGATGAGGCATTGTGCCGTTGACCATTCATATACTAAAGCTAGTGAGACTTATACAAGACCACTTACCAATACCTAGACTTCTAAGTGGGTATTTGGGGTAGTATAAAAGGGTTTTTGAGCCATTTATTACATTCACCTTTAGCTAGAGTTTCTATGTATCTTCATTTATCTTGTTCTGTGGTGTGTGCCTGTAATTTGTAGACCAATTACAAAACTATGTACCTATTTCATGCACTGAGAGGTTATTCAAGACCACGATCTATAAGTTTTGGGACCTTAGCTAATAGTATAACCTCTAAGAGTGCCACTTGGGGAACCCCATAATGTTCATGATCTGGGCACTGATGAACATGTTAATGATATTTTACTATATTTGATGCAGCCCATGCATGGTGGTCCTTGAGTAACATAAATAATGGATGATAAGACCAATGATTTTAAAAAGTTTCATCCTCCAACCTTTTAAGGAGATTAAGTCCCATAGAATGATGAATCTTGGATAGAGGGTACACTTTTTACCTTTTATCATCTAGAGACACCCCCAAAGAGGAGAGTTAGGATTTCTGCATAAATTCTACATGATTTGGTTAGGTACTATTGGGATGTTGTTACCCAGGTTGGCCATTATTAGGGCAAGGTATGGGATGATTTCCATACTTCTACTTATGACTAGTTCTTTCCTCATACTATGAAAGGTGATAAATCTAGAGAGTTCATTTATCATGGGAGGGGTTCTATGTATGTTATGGGGTATTCAAAGTATTTCACTAAGTTAACATGACTTTCACCTCATCTAGACGGTGATGAGGTTTCACATTCTCAACGACTTGAGGATGGGATTATGTATTCCATTTTAACTTAGGTGAATTTATTCCACATTCCCCCTTTCTCTAAAATTGTCAATCATCATATTATCCCTGGGAAAAAACTAAGAGAATTCAATAGTATTAGTCATAGAGGGACAACGCCAAGGAAAGGTAGTAGTGCCACTGCAAGAAGAAATAAATATCTTAAGGTTTCTCATTAGGATATTCGTAACTCGAGTACCCATATAGGTAGCTCTATGGTGTTTCAACAGTTTGTTAGTAAGGGAACCAAAATCATTAGTGTGATAAATTTCATCTGGTGTGTCCAGCTTATAGATGTATGGGGCATCGTTAGTGATTGTGTTGGACCTTTCCATCATCTTCTAGTAGAGGAGGTTTTGTGCTGACTCTACCTTTTGGGGCATGTTCATTTATTCCATGTCACACAATGAATTAGATTAGCACTGGAGGGACTGGGTGAAGAAGAAGTAATGGCCTGGAAATCTATGATCCTAATCACCAGTAGCACCTACAGAGATTTTTTTGGTTGTAGTAATCTAAATATTTAACAAGGCCTTGGATATGGACAATTGTATGCTTTACAGTCAATACCTAAGGATCAGGTTGCAAGACCATCTATAGTAAGAGTTACTATTCTAGTAGCCTCCACTATAGTATCTAATTTATTTGATATTGGTTCTTCTCACTCATTTGTCATGTTATCTATTATGGAAAGACTCAGTCTAGGAAGAAAGTATTTCTGTGATGAAATGACCGTAGATACACCATTGGGAGTATATTCAGTGAGAATACACTAGTGTGGAGACTGCCCCCTTTCAGTATTAACTTACCCTTTCTTAAGGGGAGTCATTGTTCTCAATATGAGAGGATTCAATTTCATTATTGGGATGGATTGGTCAATTTTGTACCACACCTTTGCATACTTATTTAATCATAGGGTATCCTTTACCTCACCATAGGGAAGAAGTTTTATACACAAGGATTAATGTGATATTTAGGGTAGCAGATCTTGATTAGAGGATCATGGGCTATGTGGAGTGACAATCACGATTTATAATTTCATAATACATGATTAATTTTTACTTTTTTATTAATTTCCTCTAATATTATATTGTTTCATGGAATTATTTTCCAAATATTTTTCACGATTTCCTCTAGAGGTGGAGGTATAGTTTACGATTGAGATTATTACAAGAGAAGCTCTAGTGTCCATTCCCCATATAGGATGACACCAATAGAGATAAAATAGATCTTGATGATGTTAGTGGATTTTAAAGCCAATTGTTTCATATGATCCGTTACTTCCTCTTATGTTCCTCCAATACATTTTTTCCAAGAAGAGGGATGAGACCCTTTCACTATGTGTGGATTATAGATGGTTGAACTAGCTTACAGTCACGTGATATTTTCCACCACTGTAAATAGAAGATCTCTTTGACCATTTCCCAGGATACTGGATGTTTTATATAATCGACGTGAGAGCAGAGTATCATCATGTATGATTTAAGACATCATACATACCTCATAAAACTTTCTATATAAGGAATGTTCTATATTATTGAATTGTTATGACATTTAGTCATACAAATGAGCCCACAATTTTTATGGTTCAAACAAATATTATGTTCCACCCCAATCTTTATATTTTTTCATAATATTTATCGATGAAATCATGATATATTTTTACACTCATAGAGACAATGATATATTCCTCAAGATCATTTTGAGTACACTAAGAAGATATCATTTTTATGTTAGTCTTGCTAAGTGCAACATATAGATCAAAAGGATTAACTTCTTATGTCATATTATCTCTCATATAAGAGTAAATGTTTACCTAGAGAAGGTTAGAAATTTGGTTTCCTAGGAGTGACCGAAGAACATGTTGATAAAAATTGATTCTTGGGGTTGGATGTATATTACTAGTGTTTTATATAGTCCTTATAACAATCTTTTTACCTCTTAATAGTCTAAAAATGAAGGTTTTATTAATGAACCGAACTTTTATGAATAAAATTCCCCTTTTGAATTCACCTATTAATGGTCTTCCAATAATAGCTATTCTAAAAAAATGAACTGTTATGAATAAAAATTCACCTTTTTGATTTAATTAAATGTCTTATAGTCATTGAAAACACATGAATTTATTTTGATTCATTATATCCAATTTTATTGAAATGGTTTTTATATATCATTAATGTCAATATAAAATCATTGTATAGTGATCACATGACCAGTATCAATATTGGACAACCCCATGAAATCGATTATAAGAGGAGTTAATGCTCAATGAGATCACAACCTGAACCATGTTTATTGAACAACCCCATGAAATCCCTTACATCACACACCTTAGTAATAGTCCATATGATGGTGTATTAATAGGATATGTATCATTAACCTAGTAATAGGAATATGATAATTATTTTTATAGTGTAATGAATATATTTTCATCTTATTATTGTTACTTTATAAATGTTTTTTATTTCTATGGAACACTTTGTATTTTTTGTTAATATTAAAATTCAATTAATAAACATATTAATTAATGTATTTTATAAAAAAATTAATATTTTAAATTAATATTTCTATTAAATAACTTTTATTAAATATAAATGATCGGATAATTTTTATTAAGCCAGATGTACTTTTTATAAGTGTTTAAAAAAAGGGTTGTTGTCAGAAACCTGTCATTTCAATGAATAATGGTTTTCATATTGAAATTAAATACTTTTTTTATAAAATTATTTAGATAAAATGAATATTATTTTGGAAATCAGGATTTCAAAATTATATAATGGATAATTGTTTATAATTTTCTAAGACAATATATTTTATTGGTCAAAATTAAATACACAAAAAATATGGTGTGTTTTATGACATAATAATGGACGAATAGTGATGTAATAAATTGTATAAAAGTTTTCCTTTTCCAAATATATGTTTTATCCTTAATATAAGGTAATTTTATCTTATTTTATTTATTTTACAATGCATTTATGAATCCTCCAAAACATGTAAACAATTTTATAATTTTAAAATAATTCCTTTGAGAGTGTGACTCACCTCCACATAATAAAGGATTTGTTTTATTATATTTGGACCAAGGAAGTATAAAATAATTTAACCCTATCTCCTTTTGTAGAAAACATTGGAATCAATCTTGGGATATTCTTTGATTTTGAATATTTTATTATATATTCTCCAAAACCAAAATAATAATGAAATCCCACATATTTCATATATAAACCCACTAACACTCCGATTTATCTTGAAAAAAATAACTTTTACCTCAAACATACTATTACCTATATTACATAGTGTCCTCTTGGGGCATCCCCAAGATTCCAAGAAGCCCGTCCTAAGCCATTGGATTCTGGCACTCTTGTAAAGGGAAGTTTATCTTACACTCTATGCTTTTATCAAGCACTCCTTTTAATGTTATGTATTTTAATATCCATTAATATTTAGGGATTTTTTATTACATATCCCCTCAAATTTATATTTTATATATACATGATGATATAGTCATTAACTCTCATTTATCCCTCCTATGAACCATTATGAAAACCTGTTACCATACTTAAATTTTGAAAGGGATCCTTCATTTCCCCAATTTCTACATGTTTTTTATTATGTTACGGTTTCTATTTATGATTAATTATGTCGAGGAATATATTTAAATACCCCTATTAATATCTTTTTTAGGTATAAATGATGATATACCCCCTTATCTCTCATCAACCAATCTTAGGAACTTCCATTTCATTTCTTCATGCTACCAAAATCGTATTGTGAATTTACATACCAAAATAATTATGTAGTGAATAACATACAGAATTTTAATCATGGTTTTTAACCATTAAGAACATATACTTATTGATTAGATAATTATATTTTTTATTCAACATTACATGATTTTGGAATAAACTATTATGTTTAATTAATCCATGTTATATGATATATGTGGAACAGTTAAGCATGAGAATGAAATGATTATAAAGGGTCATCCCTGATAGTGCTCCAATGCATTGGATAATGGTTAGTATCATGATACTTCAATTTGGTATTGTGGGTTTAAATGATTCATATATGGTAATTTTTCCACCATGATGCTTGGGAATGTTTATCCTAGACCTATGATTATGATGTAGTGTTTTATGTTGTTTCACATTTCCCATGTTATGATTATCAAGCTATATCATTCTTAGTTATTCATGTTCCTTTAATGATCCACTGATATTCCATTTTTATAAGATGTATTTCCTTCCACATATTATTACTATTTATTCCCTTACTAGGCTTTATATCTCACCCCTTTCTTATGTATTTCATCAGGTTATCCCTTGTAGTGTTAAGTACGAAGGAAATTTTAGGTTTTGTAAAAGAAGTCTTCAATAAAGATATTTATTATCATGTTTTAATTTTTCATGTAGCTACCTAATTTCCAAAATACATTAGACCTATAAATATTTTATTTTTTATAATGTTTAATAAAACTTGTATTAATGTGTAATAAATATATGGGTTGTTATAAATTGTATCAAAGGATGGGTTTAGTTATATTTGGGTTTAGGATTAAAAAACTCTAGCAAAACCCTTAGGACTTTAAGAATATAATGAATTAGTTATGGATAATACTAAGTATATGAAAATATCCAAATATTTGGTAAAGTATATATTATGTGGTTGATCATTAAAATACATCTCTATCTTGATACTACATGTGGGTGTGGTTTGGTCACTAATGTACCCAGGGGTAATAAATCTGAATAGATGTTCTAAGCCTGACTCGGGGTAATCTGGAACACAAAAATGGGTCTTAATGTGCACATCATTTGATACTCCTAGGTTATATTATTTGGTAAATTCATAATATCATTACAAAAATATTTATGGAATAAAAAATCCCATAAGAAAATATATTAGTAAATTGATATTGGATAACATAGATTGAATCCTAAAAGCACATAAGTTAAGGAGATAAATGTAATTTATATGTTCTCCATTTAATTTAAATGGATTCCCCTTTATGTGTTTAATTGTTTAATATAATCATCCCTAATTTCTTTTTATATTCTATCTAATGGATGGTAATAGAAGGAATTGAGCTAAAAACAATGTGAAGGGTAATGTGACGACTTCCCTAATGAGATCCCCAATACAATGAGAGTGGGGATCACAATATTTTTCATGATAGACTCTCAAATAACAAATGTTCAGAAATGAAAACTATATTATGAAGATCTCCCAAAACCCCTAAGAGAAAACAACTCTCAATCGAGAGCTTCATACGATAAAGGAATCCAGCTTTCAATAGATTATGTGATCACTTAATTACAAAACAATGGATCAACACAAATGAAACGATCTTACCTATCCATCAATGTTCTGAATAAGAGAAGGTTATTCTAGGTGTATCTCATATATAGGGATAATCTAATAAATGGTGGAGAATTATTATGAATATTAATCCTAAAGAAGATATAGAATCAATGGATTGGAATGAATTCCAAAAAATGTTTTTTGAAAAATATTTTTTGCGCACTCCCAATTTTAAAATGGAATGGGATTTAATTGTACTCGTGAAAAACATTAACAAATATATTGGGGTGTATGGTGAAAACATCACATGAATTTATTGATACTCCCATATATTTTTACCCTTGAATGCATGGTTGACTGCTTCTTTGGTTGGATAAATCCTAGTCTACAAAAATCCTTGTTGATTCATGACATTAATATCTTTGATGAAATTTTATAATGGTCCCTGAATGTTATAATGGAGATCGGAGAATCCCAAGGGTATTATGCGTATACGAAGTGAAATTTGGAGTTTATTTCTAGTGGTCTGGTGGGAAAATCAAACCGTGCTATGAAATTGCAGTATCTTACTTCTCATAGGTGTGGAATGAAGAACCCCAAAAATTGTGTAAGGGGAGAAATGAAAATTTTTAGGTGTCAAAGATGAGGGAACCTATTCAATGATTGATGACAAGAGAAATCCTCCAATGTGATAGTGGAAAGGAAATCATAATTAAATCCTCAAATCATTTTTCACGACTTTAATTTCAAGGAAGCAAGGCACATTGTGAACTAGTGCACTAACATAAGGGTTCTTAGAGGCAACCAATGACCTCCAAGACAGTAAGGGTTCTCCTTTACCATCACTACTGCTGAATCGAATCCCTGAAATGAATTATCTATAGGTACACTATTTATTCATTCCAAAAAAGAGAAATTAATTTTTGATTATGGTGCTACTCATTCCTTCATATCAGGAAAGTTTATTAGAATTATTCAAACACCACAAAAAAGAATAGAAGTAGTGATATTTTTTTAAATTGAAAATGGGGAAATTATAGCATCCTGTTTATATAATTACCCACTATCAATGTTTGTGGTATTAACATCCTGGAGATCCTTGTCAAACATTACTTTATATAATTTGATGCAAATATAGGAAAGGATTTTATTTCGAGATATAAATCCACTATTTTTTTTTGAGATGGAAATCACTCTCCATGTGCTTAATTAACCCCAAATTCATTACATGTTTAAGGATACAGATGAATCTTCTTTAGAACCATCATCTCTAGAATTAATAGTATTTCCCTATAAGCATGAATATCTATCTTAGATGAATAATTATAAATAAGTTGTCATCTATGAAGGCATTCCTATCATGATTGAATATGATCATGTGTTTCTTGAGGATTTTATTGGTCTTCCCCTACCAAAGATGCTTACATTTCCAGGAATATTATGCCGAGGGAATTTCCAATATCCAAAACTCCAAATATGATGAATTTCGTGGAACATGATGTAATGATGAAACAACTATAAAAGAATCTAGATAAACGAATCATATTCCTAAGTAAATCACCATGGGATTCATTAGTATTATTTATTATGAAAAACAATTGGCCGATTCACCATTGCATTCATTATTGTGATCTCAATAATATCATGATAAATAAAAAGTCACTTTTCCACAAATTGATGACTTTTTCAATCAACTATGTGGATCACAATACTTCTCCATGGTAGATCTATGGTTTAGATATTACTATGTTAGGGTTAATAATGAGGATATCCCTAATAATTATTTTTGTAATAGGTACAGGAACTATGAGTTCATAGTTATGACATTCATACTCTATAATAATCTTACAATATATATAGACTTGATTAATAGATACCTTAGAAATTATTCCTTTAATTAGTGGTAGTCTTTATCGATGTTATTTTAATATATTCCAAAACCAAGGAGGATCATGATGAGTATCTATAAACTAGGATAAAGACCTTGTGAAATAATAAGATCTATGAAAAGTATAGAAATTTTTAGTTATGTTTGAATGAAATCTATTTATTTTAGAATATCATCACAAGTAATGGGATCTCTTTGGATATTTAAAAAATAAAATCAATGAAAGAATAAATGGGGCCAAAATATGTGATAAATATTTGCAGTTTCCATTGGTAAACTAGATATTATCGCCAAATTGGGAGAAATATCTCACATTTTTCAAAACCACATACCAAGATAACTTTGAAGGGAGTAAAAGTTTCATGTAACGATGAATTTCGAGAGAGATTAATAGAGATGAAAATGAGGTTTACCACTACCCATGTTCTCACACTACCAAAAAGTTGACAAATTTTCCTAATTTTCAGCGATTATCTGAAAAATGGATACAAATTTATGTTGATGAAAATGAAAAATTAATAGACTATGATTCATGGAAGTTTAAAATTAAGGATAAAAACTATACTAGACAGGATATGGTCTTGTAAGTATTGATGTTATCTTTGAAAATTTAGAGACATTATCTATTTTGGGATATTTTTGAAATATATACAAATCACAAAAGCATTAAATATATGTTGACAAAGAAAGAGTTGAATATGTTCCGAAAAATATGGTTAGATATCATCATAGAGTACAAGAACACAATGTATTATCATCCTTAGAAAGAACAATGTGGGAGATACTCTAAGATGAAGGGATCCAAAATGTCCATCTTAAATGAGAATTGAGAAAGATATTATATTCTTAAATTTGAAGAGGATGTATATGGGAATCATAAAGGAAGGAATATCATCAATCATTCTAAAAATGATTTCTCAACCATCTCTTCGTGAAAATTTAAAAGATTCTCAAAAATAAAATGTGGGATTTCAGAAGAAAGCAGAAACTATAAGGAAAGATAAATCCTCATATTTCAATGTCAATGAAGAAAAAAATTGTTATATTTGGTTCAAGACTAAGTGTTCCATAAAATCCTAAGTTAAAAATGAAATATTTGATGATTTACATAGTTGGTCTTTCTCCATTCCCCCAAGAAACAAAAAGATGCATCAAGATCCCCAAGAGAACTATGGGTGAGATAATATGAAGAAGGAGATCACTGATTATACATCAATGTTCCTGGTATGTTAGCATTTTCAGTATGAAAGGTATAAGTCAATGGGGATGATAAAATCATTACCCATACCAACAAGGAAATGGGAAAACATAACTATGGACGTTTTCACTAGAAATACAATGAAATCCAAGGGAAAAAATTCTATTTGGGTTGTTTTAGATCTACATAAAAAAATTGTACACTTAAATAATATTAAATAGTATTTATTACTATATCAACTGAGAGATATATAAATTATAGTAGTGGTAAGGCTGTATAGAGTTCCACTATCAATTATGACCAATTAATATCCATGATTCACCTCTATGATTTGGAAAATTCTCAAGCATGACCTAAACAATGAGATGAGAATCAATATCTCTTATCACCCATAAACTAATGTCCAATATAATAAGACAATCCAAACACTTTAAGACATGTTGAGAGCATAGTCAATTGAAATCAAAGGAGGATAGGACCAAGATCTCCCTCTGCTCGAGTTCTCTTAAAATTATATTCATTACTCGAGCATAAAAATGGATGCCTCTAAATCCCTTCATGGGAAGAGGTGTATAACACTGACATGTTGGGATGAATTTTAGGGAAAAAACATCTAGGTCCTAAAATTGTTGAGGAAATGGTGGAGAAGGTTTAAACCATTCAAAAGTACATCAAGGATACCTAGAGTCAAAAAAGGTTCTATGATGATATTCATCGATGTGAACTAGTGTTTGATGTTGGAGACATGGTATTCCTCTATATATCTCCAAAGAAGAGTGTGGTGACATTTGGGGAGAATGGAAAGCTTTATTAAAGGTAAATAGTCTATTTTTATATCCTTGATCATATTGGAGAAGTGACCTATCGACCAATACTCCCACCAAACCTATTTCAATTACATTAGGTATTCCATACATCCCTATTAATAATTTATGTATCAGACACCTCAAATTTACTAAATCCTAAGGTTTTTTTAATGAAGAATGACCAATCCAATGATGTGTTGGCAGGGAAGATCTTAGAAAATGGAGAAAAATATCTACCAAAGAAGACAGTTCCCCGCCTCAAAGTGTTGGGTCGAAACCAAATGATTGAATACTCAACGTGCGAACCAGAAGAGTTGATGAATCATATTTACCATAATTTGTTTTAGTGATGTAAAATAACCTTCTAAAGGTAAAATTTTAAATGGGGAAATATTGTAACAACCCTAACCATTACGAATAAAATTTTCCTATTTAATTTAATTAAATGTATTATGGTTATAGAAAACATGTGAACTTACGTTGATTTATTAAACCTAATTGTATTTAAAATAACTTTATGTAACCTTTCCATTGGTAACATATTCATTTAATAGTGATCACATGATTCATATAAATATGGGTTTTTATGAAAACCTTTTGGAAAATAAAAGGAATTGATTGCCTCAACCAGTAGGATTTTACCATATAAAGAACATTTAATGGAGCTTCTAAGAGAGTTAGAATTTCTGATATTTCACTTCGATGAAGCACAATCTGATATCCAAATACAATAGGGTGATGAAAACTGTTTATCGGAGAAGTTCAAGATCATCAATATCGAGACCTAAATAATGTTCACTGAATAGTCTCATGAATGCATCACCACTACACACCTTAATATTAGGGTGTATGATGGTTTATTAAAGTTATATGTGTCGAGACACTAGAAAAATGAATATGTGCATTATTTTTTTATAAATTAATGAACTTATTTTCATCCTATTGTTGTTACTTTATAAATTATTTTTATTTTTGAAGCACAAATTGTATTTTTTTTGTTAATATTAAAATTCAATTAATGAATTTATGAATTAATGTATTGTTTAAATAAATAATTTTCTGATAAAATGTTACAATTAAATAAAAATTATTAAATAAAAATGATCATATATTTATTATAATTTTAAATGTAATTTTTATAGTGGTTCAAAAAATGTTATTGTGAAAAACCCATAATTTTCAATAAATGATTATTTTTATTTCAAAAGTAAAAAATCACATATTTAGAAAATTATTTATATAAAATGTATATAATTTTTGGAATCAGGATGTGGAATTTATATAACAACCAATTTATCATTATTTTCTAAGAGACGTGAATTTTTTGGTAAAAATTAAATACCATATAAATATACGGTGTGTTTTATGACAGTAGAATGGACCAATAGTGATAAAATAAATAATATAAAATAAATTCCCATTAAAATATATGTTTTCCATTTAATATAATGTAATTATATATTTTTTTTATAAATCCTTAATGAATCATCTAAGACTTATAATATATTTTATGTATTTAAAATCAATGTTTTGAGAGTGTAACTCACCTCTATATAAGCATGGGAATTATTTTATTATATTTATCCATTTACCTTATAAAATAATGAAAACCACTCCCCTTAGAAGAAACCATGGGAAAAACCATTGGATGGTTTCTGTTCTTGAATATTTTATTCTGTAATGTCCAAAACAAAACTAATAAAGAAATCCTCCACTTTCCCAATATAAACACACAAAACTATGTTTTATCTAAACTAAAATTCCATAGAGAAAAAAACTCTTTATAATACTTACTATTCACCTCCCAATGTTCCCCATCCTTTCAGGAAGCCCCTCCCAAGCCTTTAGAGTCACACACTCAAGTGGGGGAACGATATCTTACACATTCCTCTTTTATCAAGCACTAATTTTAATGGTATGTCTTTTAATTTCTATTTTATTATGTTGATATATGTTATTACATATCTCTATAATTGTAAATTTTATGTATGAATTTTGAGATTTTATATAACCCTAATTTATCCTTCCAACAAACCTTTATTCACACCCATTACAATGATGAAATTTAATTAGAGTTCCACCATTTTTATAATTTCTTCAAGTTTATGTATTATGTTACACCTTCAATTTCCAATTCCATATGTTAGTTCATGTATTTACAGGTACCTAATACTTTACATTTCATGTATAAACGCTGATATTACCCTTTTTCTCTCGTCAACCAATATTATTAATTTTTATATGATGTCGTTATGTAGCTGAAATTGCACTGTGATTTCCAGGCCAAAACAATTGTGCAGTGAATACAATAGCCATTTTTCAATCAGATGTACTGACCTTTATGAAAATATAATTATTTATTGTATACTTATATTTATTTATTCAGAATTACCTGATCATGTGATATTTTATTATATTTAATGAATCAATTTTATATGATCTTTGGGGCACACATAATCATGAGTATGAAATGATTATGAAGGGTGCACCCTTATAGCTCTCCAACACATTGGGATAGGGTTAGTATCATGATACATCATTTTGGGACATGGGTTTTATGAGAATTATTTATAAGACTTTTCCACTATGATTTATTTGAAGGTTTAGGCTTGAACAATGTTTATGATTCAATTTTTTATGTTGTTGCCACATTCCCTTGTTATGATTTTCATGTTATATTATGCCCTATTATTCATGGTCCTTTTATGGTATGTTGATATTCCTATTATCTAAATTGATATTTCATGATCTTATTATACCTTTTTTCCCTTAATGGGATTTATATCTAACCCCTTTCTTATGTAAGTCCTTAGGTTTTTCTACGCGGTGTTAAGTATGAAGAAACATTTTGGTCATGTCAAAGAATTTTTCAATAAAGATGTTGAATTCCCTGTTTTATGACATTATGTAATGTACTTAATTTAAAAAATAAACATTAAATCTTGATATTATATATGTTATTAAGTGTAATAAAACATGTATTAATGTGTTTCAAATACTAGTATGGTTATAGGGGTTATGTTCTTGTGGTTAGAAGAGTGAGAGGAATCCATTTACAAGATGAATGTGAGTATTTTATCAACACCTATTATGATTCATCTATAGTAAGGAAGAGGTTATACCATGTTCTATGATGCATCATAAGTTGCCTTGGGATTAGTTTTGAAGCATGAGGATAGATTCATATCATATTGGTCTTTTCAGTTGAGGCCTCATGAGATAAATTACCAAAAATACGACATCAACGTAGTAGAAATTGTTCATGCCTTATGTTTCTGGAGACATAATCTATTGGTTTCGTGCTTTGTGGTGAATAAAAACTGCTAGAGCCTGAAATATAACTTTAAATAATGTGACTAGGATCCTAGACATCAAATATGGGTCTAATATATTCATTCCATCTATTTTGAACTTTTTTATATGTCTGGAATGGTGAAATATACTCTCTATTTTCTTGAGTCGTAAAACTTAGGAACATGCTGTATAAGAAGTCAGTGATAAACAAAAATGGATGTCCCTCCTTTCTGAGATACATCTTGAGTTTCATGATTTTCAAATGCGTTATTATATCCCAGTATGGATAGATACCACTTCCCTCCTTGAGAAAGAGATGAGAATCAATTTTTAGATCTCGAGGTATTGGTTTTCCATGAGAGTATTGCATGATATGACCCACCTTCATATTGATCTATAGAAAGAGATGACATAATTCATATAAATGGAAATTTCATAGTTCCTATGGATATTATAGAGGATTTTATGTGAGAATCCCTTGATTCTTAATGGGTAGTTCATCTACGAATCTAAAAAATCTATAGACAAATGTGATGCCAGTATTGGTGGTATGGGAATAAAGGTCATATATAAGGCATCATTACTAGGTGTTCCAACTTTCAGTAGGTTAAGGAAGAGCAATATAGAACTTTAGGATAGTTACAACCACTTATATTGTAATTCCCCAACTCCAAAATCCCAGATTCGTTGCATTATTTTAATAAATTGGCATGATTACAAGGAATCAATTCCTGAAAGACCTATCCATTTAGCTGCCTTGTAAAATAGATTATATACAAGAACATTACATTACACATTATACAATAAATCACAAAATAAATGATCCTTTGATAATTAAATTAATCCCATAGCTTAACCCTGATTATAAATCATAATACTCTTCTTGGAATAGTGGGAAAAATAAAACATAGAAAGGGGTGAGCTCAGATTCTCAGTAAAGATAACAATATAGCAGACACATTCTTAAATAAACATAAACATTTAATGCTTTGTATAATACTAAAACAAATGTATTTTAAACACAATATTCATCATAATAAGGAAATGATAAATCAAATAATTCAATTTACTTATTATCATGGATATTTTATGCGTCAAATAATCACATGTAATATGAATAGCCACTTTCATAATGATGGATTGCATAATTCTAGACTTTATAACCACATAGTCAAGGCCTTGTGCCAAGACTATAAAAAAAATTTCAAGGCCTTATTCCAAGACACTAGTATGTCTCATGAGACCTACCTATGCATCGAGGAGCTATATTGGGATCCACCATTCACTTACTATTTCCAATTCATTCCTCATATGAAAAGGTTTAAACTTAACATAAACATTCGAATTAAAAATAGAATAAGAAATGTCAATAATTTATCTATAAACCATGAATGGTATTAAAATAACACATCCACATTCAAACATAACATAGAACCATCAAAACTATATGGAAGATTTGTATCATAATAAATCAGCCTTGATCAAGAAAAATATATCGTAAAGGATGTAGACATAGTTGAAAAAGATCACTAAATCTCTTTGAGAGGAATATCCCTTTTTCATGAAATCACATAAAAGTCACATAATTTTTAAAATAAGTCATTTAAAATATAGTTTTGAACAAAATTGTCGCACAAAACATTGAAACATTGGAATTTAATTAACATAAAAAACATTTATGTCCATATAAATAAATCCCTAAAAACCATTTTGAAAACATAGACATAAATTATAATGATTTAGAAGAATAAACATTTAAAACATTTAAAATGATGTTTTAATAAAACATTCCCTTAAAATAATACCTTTTAAAAATCTATTATGCAACATGGATGTGGTTAAAAAATATGTCCCTGTAGATACTTTCGTAAAAATAACCTCAGATAATAAAGAGAATGTGATATTTACCCTTACCTTGTACTTTCCTTTAGTCGAGGGTACATTTAACCACCTATATAAAGACCATAGCATGTTAATAAATTATAACAAAACCATATTGATATTTATGATATCATACATGATTCATTTATGACTTTATACTAACCATTTAATAATAACTTCCATGTTAAATTAACATTTTTGGGTAATAATTGATTTCTTTATTGTACGTGTTTTAACATGTTACACATGATTGTATCACTTAGATCATGATTTAAATACATCAAGAATATAAAACATGATTTATAACTCATATATATTTAGAATATAAATATGTATAATAGACATATATATGAAATGGAAAACACCGTTTATGGAGACGATAGGTCGTACGTACGCATAAACGTTGTTTCCATTTTCATATGGTATTGAACAGAACTAAGTGACTAAGATATATATAAGTACATATATATATATATATCTCCAGTAGAATTATTATTTCATATATTACATACTTATTAGTGATATATATTTTTATAATCCTCGTTGAATAGTGAATGTGGATATTAATCACACCGCGTCTTGGAGATGGTTATCCGTACGTACACACGAGTGAAAAGATCATTATATTGATGGTGAAATGATATTTAGTTGGATGGTATATCATATATATATAATCATTAACATGTTATATTTATTATTTACGTTAGTTATAGTCATTATTATACCCATTAAAATAATTAAGTGTTTGAATAACAAACTACACCACGATGTGGAGACGGTAATCCGTACGTACACACGTATGGTGACTTTGTCATTTAGAGGATGGATAAAGTAATGAAAGTGGGTGTACCATATTTATAATAGAATCACAGTATATATAAGATTCTAGAGTTATTATTTTGAAATGGAAACCACAAAGAAAGAGGAAGTGGATGATGAAATGAACATGAAAGAGGTGTTGAAAGATTTACCTCTTCTTCGGGTTCTTTCTTTTGGTTTGAAAAAAAGGGCTCAATAAGTTGGCTTTTTGACCAAATGAAGGATTCTAGGATGAAGGGAGGAAATTTTGGAGGATATTTGGGAAGGCTTTGGCTGAGCCAAATGGCTTTGAAGGTGTAAAAATTAAGAGAAGGGGAAGTGCCATTTTATAAGAGAGGTGAGGGTCACATTAATAAAATAATGAAATTTTATTTTAATGTAAAATCATTTTCAATTTATAATGGCTACAAAATAAATTATTTCAAGATTAAGGTGAGTGTGGGTCGATAAACTCTCAACACATAGGTTTTAGTGTAACATCCTAGGTAAATAAAGAATAAAACATTTTCATATTTATTAATATTTACGAATTAAATATTACTTTTACTTTACAGGGGTTTCTATGTTCGATAGCGTACCTGATACGCAACAAAGAGTTTCTTTGAAATCATATATTGCACACTAGTAATAAAATAATATTATTATAAATGGTAGTTAACACGTAGTCGTTGTATTGGAGGTAATGAATAGAAAAAACTAAAATATGATTGTATATGTTTTTTAAATGGGTTTACATTTATCCAATAAAATATTAAGGCTTAAAATATGGAAATAATTCAATTTTAGGCATTGATACTCTAATATTCACTAAAAGGTCAAACTATCTGCATTTGATGGTGAACCCTCTTTAAATATAGTTTTAGCCACTCTTATACATTATATTGGTCCAAATAAAATTCTTCTTTATAACGGGGATATAAAAATTTACATGGTGTAATGTTTTGGAATTTTTCCGATAAAGATCATTTTTAATGAATAGTGAAAATGATGTATTTTAATTGAAAACCTATTTTTAATATAATTTATTTGTATATTTATATTATATTTTTAATTTGTTTTAAATTGGAATTAGAATATATTTTTACCATTTAATCCAATATTGGTCGTTGTAATTAATTTCACTTTGAAATTGGACTTAAACTAGTGTCAATCTTTTGATATATATTGTTTCATAAAAACATGCTATTTGTTCTGACATCGGGAATTAATTATTAAATTAATTAATGTAACTTATATGTTTTGAATTTTTTAATATAGACATAATTTTGGAATTCGAAATATCAAATATAGCTTTGTGTGAAGTTTTGGTATTTTTTTGAAAAAACTTCAATTTTTGATGAATAGTGAAACCACTAAGTGGTACTTAAAAAAACAGATTTTTCATTTAAATGAAATTTTACCACCTCTATATTTTCAATTTCAAAAATCCGACATAAATGGTAGTCATTATGAAGAAAAATTTGGTTCAACAAGACTAAAATAATTTTTGTTGAAAAGTAACTTTTAAGTTTTTAATCGCGATTAGAGGTAATTAGTGAAATTTAAGGTAAAAATAATGTTTTAATAACATGAAATGACCTTTACACATGTCCTACCCTTATTTTATGTGTCATGGCAGACCAATACAAACCATGGGTCAACTTGGGGACCTCATGGAGCCCCTTTGGTAGGAAAACAACATTAATAACAATTTTTTTAAAGTTAATATTAAAATGTCACAAACATGTGTTTTTTTACTAAGAAAATTTTTAAATGGGGTTATACAAGTCATATTTTTGAATATAAATATTAATTAGAAATATAAAAATATTTCCTACATCATGATATATATTTTATAATTTTTACACATTAAAAAAATTAAATTATTTATGACACCATGATAATGCAGTGATTATCTAATTATTTAACGATTTCAATAAAATAAAAAGATAATGTAAAATCTAAGACCTAAACTTGTCAAAAACCTATTTAATTTTGTATTTCAAACTCTCATCACCTTATCCTCTAAATAAATAATTTTTGGACCATTAAAAACCGAAACTCATTTTATAACATAGTAACCTTTTATAACATTCCATGAGTGCCCCTCCTCTCCTCTTATAAAAGGCCCCCAAATCTACCACCTTACCCACACCTCTCAAGCCTTTGGATCGCCCAACCCCTGCCCATTTTGTCTCTCAAAATCCCTTTCTTACTCCTAGAAGCCTCACATTGGGAAAAAGTCTTTCCAAGGAAGCATTTGAGCTCAAATCAAAAAGAGTTACCTGATTTAAAAGTAGTGTCTTCTCTTGTGTTCTTATGTTTTATTTTGCTTCTCTAACCACCTAAAATATTTTTATTCCCTTATTTTGTAATAACACCAGTATTTTAAATATACTAGGATGTTGTTATGAGATGGATTAGAGCTACACCTACACTCACCTTTGTCTAATGGTTAAAGAACATACTGTTTCTGTGGTTGGCGATTTTTTGCCACATGAAACGATGATTGTTAAATATTCTTTTAGCACCTTTCATGGTGGCCATTAAGATGTCAATATATTTATATATGATATATATTATGTTTATGTTTTCCTTATTCTTCTGTATTTTTCATTTTTGGCATACCTTTATGGTTTCCATTGTGGGTAAACACGATAATTTCATTTTAGGAAGTGCGGACTACTGCCCCCTCAAAGTGATTTGATTCATTAATGCCATATCTGGGACATATAAATGATGGAGTTAATGTTATTATATATGATGTTATACTGGAATTATAATATACCCTTATATCATTATGATTTCACTCCATTAAATACGAAAGAGAATTGAAAGCAGCATTCATGCGTACGTACGGCTTACCGACTCCATGAACAGTGCATTTCATTTCTTACCTCTAAATGTTATGTACTATTATAAATTCATGTATAAACTGGATATATATGATATATATTATATCCAAATCATAAATATCATTCTGTATATAATGAACCTTTGACCACATAAACAACATGTAATTGTAAGAAGTCCATTTTGGACTTATGAACCAGATATCGACAAGACGAACATTATTAACATAAATGTTTACATAATGTCAATAACATGGAAATAAGTAATATAAAAGGAATAGTATGCTTGAAAAAAGTTCTTAAGAAAGTATAAATTAGCTTTAGTTTATTATTCAGGAGATTAAAGAGCAATCGAGTCACGTCGGACACGAGGTAACGGACTTTGTCTTAATCTCCTTCCATTGAGGCATATTTTGTTCTAATACAGGGATTTATTTTATATGGTGAATAAAACCCTTTGAATTTTAATTTTATACAAAAGGAATATTTTTCTACGAATCATTTTACAAAATGAAAAAATGAATGTTTCTTTTAACGTACGCAGTGACAACGACCTTTTCCGCCACCGCGAGTATTATTTGGTCTGTGGCTTCCTCATAAATCCGTGATATTTTTCAAAATGAAATAAATACCATATACTTATTTATGTATTTTGGTTTTGAAAATGGTTTTTATAATGGATTTTTTATGTCAATATATTTAAGTGATATATTGTGTTTGAAATGTGAAAATTTTTTCATTCCATTTTTTTTTCCTTATGTCGTATGATTTTATAATGGTACTTGGACATTTTATGGGTGGTTATGTGATAAACCATATGACGGGTGGTGCCGTGAATACCAGGATGGGTGGTTACGTTATAACCTCCAATGAATTGGGTTTGGAAGTCAGCCAGATGGCTATTCCATTAAGGGATATGTGTGGAAGTTGATCGTATGCTTATTCCATTTAAGTATGTTTATGTCCCAAGTTACCTTAATACATTATGTGTTCTTTATATGGATTTTACGGTAATCTATTGATTAGAAAAGGCTAATTAATGATCACTTATTCAGTAAATAGTTTTTACTACTTTGTAAAGGTAAAATGTATTACTTTGATAAGGCATTTTTGGTTTACCGGTTGTTTTGAAAAAATAACAGTTTTCCTTCCTTGTGTATCCCTTACTAAGCTTTTTATGCTCACCCCATGTTTTTTTGAAATTTTTTTCACAGGACTTAATGTGTAATTGGGTCAAGGATGGGATCAAGTAAAATTCATGCTTTCTTAAACATGGAACTAGAAATGAACTTTTTTAGTTCATGTATTGAAAAAAAGGAAACATTGTAGAAGTGTCTATTGTGTAATCTTTTGAGATGTAATAGTTATGTTCTAATTCTCTAAAACTCTAAACCTGAAAATATCCTCAATGGGAATTATTCATTTAATTCAATATTAAGTAATGCTTAAGGTTGGGGCCTTATAGTTGGTATCAGAGGTCAGTTTAGATAACTTTAAGAGTTAGAATTCTATTAAATGATTGTCCAAAAATATTTCTTTTATGGTCAAATTGAAATGATATAGCATTTACAGATTACCATGTTGCTTCACCTATGTTATTTCTATGATAAGAATGGTTTTCCATAGCGGAAACATAGAATCTTTCCTGGGAAGGAATACAGAGGGAAATGACCTTTCAAATCAATATCCTGATATGGTCAGAATCAGAACTAAACAGTTTGTTGCAGTGATGGCTCAGTTGACTCAGGTTAAAAATGATGGTTGTTTTTATTGATGATATTTTGTTGTTTTCTAAACGTAAAGAGGAGCATGAATGTCATTTAAGGGTTATCTTGAAAACCTGAAAAGAAAATAAACTGTATAGAAAATTTAGCAAGAGTGAGTTTTGGTTACAAAAAATTTCTTTCCTTGGTCAAATTGTTTATAAAAAAGGCATAACTGTTGATCCTGATAAAACAAAAGTTGTTGAAGAATGGTCAAGACCCACAAATGTAACCGAGATGCAAAGTTTTCTTGGTTTGGAAGGTTACTACTGAAGGTTTGTTAAAAGTTTTCACGGTTATCTAGTCCAATGACTAAGCTCACTCGAAAAAGTATTAAGTTTATCTGGACAAAAGAATGTGATGATTGTTTTTAGGTGTTGAAAAGAAGATTGGTGAATTCTCCAGTTTTGGCACTTCCTTCCATGAATGGTGATCTTGTTATATACAGTGATTCTTCGCTGAAGGGACTTGGGTGTATCCTTATGCAGAATGATCAGGTAATTGTATATGCTTCACGTCAGTGGAAAACTCATGAGGTAAATTACCCTACACATGAATTGGAATTAGTTGGTGTTGTTTATTCTCTAAAAATTTAGAGTCATCATTTGTATAGAGTAAAGTGTGAAACATATACAAATCAAAAAAGTTTAAAGTATATGTTCACTCAGAAAGAATTGAACATGAGACAGAGGAGATGGCTGGAATTAATCAAGGATTATTATTGTACAATTCATTACTATCCGGGAAAAGAAAATAAAGTGGCTGATACTTTGAGTCGAAAAAGTAATGATTCATTAAACATTCTACATTTGGAATGATATCATTTGGTTTTTGATTTGATGATCTTTGGAATTGATGTTGTTGCTGCATGAAGTTCTTCTGTTTTGTTTCAGGTATCAGTGAGATCATCTCTATCAGATAGAATTAAGCAAGCACAGAAGAAAGATAGTGGGTTGCAGAAAAATTTAGGGCTCATTCAGAACGGTAAGTTTCCTGAATATAATATTGATAATGATTGTGTTTTGAGGTTTGGGAAGAGATTATGTGTGCCTGGTGATTCACAGTTGAAGAATGAGTTGTTATGTGAGGCTCATAGTTCCCCGTTTTCAGTTCATCCTGGTAGTACTAAGATGTACAGAGATCTGCAGGAGTATTACTGGTGGGATGGAATGAAAAGAGATATTGTTGATTTTACCATGATGTGTTTGACTTGTCAGCAGTTTAAAGCAGAGCGGCAGTTACCGAAAGGAATACTTCAGCCATTACCAGTGCTAGAGTAGAAATGGGAAAATATATCCATGGACTTTGTTGTGGGATTACCGAAGACATCTCGAGTTAATAATGCAATCTGGGATATTATTCATAGCTTGACTAAATATGCTCATTTCCTTCCTATTTGAGATACTTTCTCTCTAGATCAACTTTCTCAATTGTATCGAAAAGAGATAGTCAGGTTTCATGGAGTTCCCCTATCCATTGTATCTGATTGTGATCCCAGGTTTACTTATTACTTTTGGAAAGGCCTCTAGAAGTCATTGGGTACTGAATTAAATTTTAGTACAGTTTTTCATCCTCAATCAGATGGGCAGTCCAAACAAAAAATTCAGACATTGGAGGATATGCTACGTGCTTGTTCGTTGGATTATCAGGGAAGTTGGGAGCAACATCTTTCTTTGGTTGAATTTTCATATAATAACAGTTTTCATTCTAGTATACAAATGGCACCACTTGAGGCATTATATGGGAATCCGTGTCGAACTCCATCATTTTGGGATGAAGTGGGTGAAAGGAAGCTTATGGGACCAGAATTGGTAGTAGAGATGGCAGAAAAAGATCAGTTGATTCAGAAACACCTGAGAATAGCTCAGAGTAGATAGAAAAGTTATGCAGACAACAAGAGGAAGGATCTATCTTTCGAGGTAGGTGATCATGTTTTTCTCAAAGTTTCACCGTGGAAAAGTGTGATGTTATCTAGTAAGAAAGGAAAGCTGAGTCCAAGGTTCATTGGACCATATGAAATTATGGAGAGAGTTGGATCAGTTGCTTACCAAGTGGCTTTACCTCTGAGTTTATATCAGGTACACAATGTTTTTCATGTTTTGATGTTGAGAAAGTATATTCCAGATCCATCTCATGTTTTGATCTTGGAGGTAGTTCGGTTGGAATAGAATCTCTCTTATGAAGAAAAAATAGTCTAGATTCTTGACCGTAGAGAGCAAGTGTTGCGAAATAAGGTAATTCACCAAGTAAAGGTTTTGTGAAAAAACAATATGGTTGAAGAGGCAATGTGTGAATCTGAAAATGCTATGAGGGATAAATACCCCCACTTATTTTGATAAATGAATAAAATTGCAAGGAGCCAATTCCCAAAAAGGGGGAATGATGTAACATCCAAGGTAAATAAAGAATAAAACATTTTCATATTTATTAATATTTACGAATTAAATATTAATTTTACTTCAAAGGGGTTTCTATGTTTGATAGCGTACCCGATACGCAACAAAGAGTTTCTTTGAAATCTTACGATGCACACTAGTAATAAAATAATATTATTTTAAATGGTAGATAACATGTAGTCGTTGTATTGGAGGGAATGAATAGAATAAACTAAAATATGATTATATATGTTTTTTAAATGGTTTTACATTTATCCAATAAAATATTAAGGCAAAAAATATGAAAATAATTCAATTTTAGGCATAGATACTCTAATATTGACTAAAAGGTCAAACTATCGCCTTTTGATGGTAAAACTCATTAAATATAGTTTTGGTCACTCTTATACATTATATTGGACCAAATAAAATTCTTCTTTAGAATGGGGACATCAAAATTTACTTTGTGTAAATTTTTGGTATTTTCCGATAAAGTTCATTTTTTTAATGAATAGTGAAAAATGTTGTATGTTAATTCAAAGACACTTTTTAATCTAATATATTTATATGATTAGATTATATTTTGAATTGGTTTTAAAGTGAAATTAGAATATATTTTTACCATTTAATCAAATAGTGGTCATTGGAATTAATTTAACATTGAAATTGGTCTTAAACTAGTGTCAATCTTTTGATATATATTGTTTCATAAAAACACGCTATTTGTTTTGACAACGGGAATTAATTATTAAATGAATTAATGTAACTTATATGTTTTGAATTTTTTAAAATAGACATTATTTTTGTATTCTGAATATCAAATATAGCTTAGGGTAATGTTTTGGTATTTTTCTGAAAAACTTCAATTTTTGATGAATAGTGAAACCACTAAGTGGTACTTAAAAAAACTGATTTTTCGTTTAAATGATTTTTTACCACCTCTGTGTTTTGAATTTCAAAAATCCGACATTTATTTTTTCCATGAAGAATTAAAATGTGTTTCAATGGGATTAAAATAATATTTGGTGAATAGAAACTTTTATGTTTATAATCGCGATTAGAGGTAATTAGTGTAATTTAAGGTAAAAATAATGTTTTCATAATATGAAATGACCTTGAAACATGTCCTACCTTTATTTTATGTGTCATGGCCGACCAATAAAATCCATGGGTAACCTTGGGGATTCTATGGAGCAACTTTTGTAGGAAAATTACATTAATAACTTTTTATTTAAAGGTATAATTAAAATGTCCCAAACATGTGTTGTTTTACTAAAACAATTTTTAAATGGGGTTATACAAGTCATATTTTTGACTATAAATATTAATTAGTAAGATAAAAATATTTCTGACATCATGATAATTTTTTTATAATTTTTTGACATTAAATAAATTAAATTATTTATGACACCATGATGATGCATCGATTACCTCATTATTTAACGATTTAAATAAAATGAAAAGATTATGTAAAATCTAAGATCTAAACTTGTCAAAAACAAATTTTTTGGGTGGATTTGGAACTCTTATCCCCTAATCCTAGAAATATATATTTTTGGTACCTTCAAAAACCGAAACTCATTTTATAATAAAGTAACCTTTTATAACTTTCCAAGAGTTCCCCTCTTCTCCTCTTATAAAAGGCCCCCACCTCTAACACCTTACCCACAACTCTCAAGCCTTTGGGTCAACCAAAACCTTCCCATTTGGTCTCTAAACATCCCTCTATTACTCCTATAATCATCACTTTAGGAAGAAGTCTTTCCAAGAAAGCCTTTGAGCTCAAATCAAAACGAGTTACGCGATTTAAAGGTAGTGTCTTCTCTTGTGTTCTTATGTTTTATTTTGCATCTCCAACCCCCTAAACTCTTTTTTTCCTTTATTTTGTCAAAACAACAGTATCTTAAATATTCTAGGATGTTTTTATGATAAATATTAGAGCTACACCTACACACACCTTCATCTAATGGTTAAAGAACATACTCTTTATGTGGTTGTCGATTTTCGGTCTCACGAAACGATGATTGTTCAATATTGTTTTAACACCTTTCATGGTGGCCATTAAGATTTAAATCTATTTATATATGATATATATTATGTTTATGTTTTCCTTATGCTTCTGTATTTTTCATTTGTGTCATACCTTTATGGTTTCCATTGTGGGTAAACATGATAATTTCATTTTAGGAAGTGCGGACTACCGCCCCCTCAAAGTTATTTGATTCGTTAATGCCATATGTGGGATGTATAAAGGATAGAGTTAATGTTATTATATATGATGTTATAATAGAATTATAATATACTCTTATATCATTATTATTTCACTCCATTAATTACGAAATAGAAATTAAAGTAGCGTTTATGCGTACGTACGGCTTACCATCTCCATGAACGGTGCATTTCATTTCTTACCTCTAAATGTTATGTACTATTATAAATACATGTATACATTGGATATATATGATATATATGATATCCAAATCATGAATATCATTCTGTATATAATTATCCTTTGACCACATAAACAACATGTAATTGTAAGAAGTCCATTTTTGACTTATGAACAAGATATCGAAAAAACGATCATTATTAACTTAAATGTTTACATAATGTCTATAACATGGAAATAAGTTATATAAAAGGAATAGTAAGCTTTAAAAAGGTTCTTAAGCATGTAGAAATTAACTTTAGTTTATTATTCAAGAGATTAAAGAGAAATCGAGTCACATCGGACACGAGGTAAGGGACTTCGTCTCAATCTCCTTTCATTGAGGAATATTTTGTTCTAATACAAGGCTTTATTTTATACAGTGTATAAAACCCATTAACATTTAATTTTATTCAAAATGAATCTTTTTCTACGAAGCATTTTACAAAACGACAAAAAAGAATGTTTCTTTTAACAAAAGCCGTGACAAGGACCTTTTCTGCCGCCACGAGTATTATTTGGTATTTGGCTTCCTCAACAAGACGTGATGTTTTTTAAAATGAAATAAATACCATATAATATTTTATGTATTTTGGTATTGAAAATGGTTTTTATAATGGATTTTTATGTCAATATATTTAAGTGATATATTGTGTTTGAAATGTGGAAATGTTTCCTTACCATTATTTTTTCTTTATGTCTTATGATTTTATAATGGTACTTGGACATTTGATGGGTGGTTACGTGATAAACCATATGACGGGTGGTGCCTTGAATACCAGGATGGGTGGTTACGTTATAAAATCCAATCCATTGGGTATGGAGGTCGGCTGTATGGCTATTCCATTAAGTGATATGTGTGGATGTCGACAGTATGGTTATTCCATTTTAGTATGTTTATGTCCCAAGATACCTTTATACATTATGTATTCTTTATATGGGGTTTATGGTAATATTTTTATTACAAAAGGGTAAGTATTGATATTTTATTCAATGAATATTTTTTACTACTTAGTAAAGGTGAAAATTATTACTTTGATATGGTATTCTTGGTTTACCGGTTGTTTTGAAAAACTAACAGTTTTCCTTCCTTGTGTATCCCTTACTGAGCTTTTTATGCTCACTCCAAGTTTTTTTGAAATGTTTTCCACAGGACATAATGTAAAATAGGGTCAAGGATTGGATAAAGGGAAAGTCATGATTTCTTAAACATGAAACTAGAAATGACTTTTTTTTGAGTTCATGTTTTGAAAAAGGAAACTTTGTAGAAGTCTCTACTGTGTAATCTTTTGAGATGTAATAGTTATGGTCTAATTCTCTAAAACTCTAAACATGAAAATATCCTCAATGGGTATTATTCATTTAATTCAATATTAATTAATGTTAAAGGATGGGTCCTTATTGTCACGACCCCCTCCCACCAAAGATGCCCCTCCTGATCTGGCAATGGTGAAAGGGAGATAATTACCCCCGAGTCCCGCCTCTAGTAGGCCCCGGGTTGGCTACTAGCACCAAGGGTATGAGTTTTCAAAAATATGGGAGGCATTACCCTTTTTATTATTTTGGATCGGGAAATAGGACAAGTCAACCACCAAAAAGGGAAAAGAACAATTGTATATAAATAAACCCAAACCAAGCCCACATGCATGTTTAAACAATTTTTATAACAAGGTACAAGTACAAGGAAGCTCAAAAGTACAATGCCAAAGAAAACAAGAGAACAACAACTGCAACAACTCCAACTGCCCGACTAGTAGGGTCCCGCACGGCCCTGGTAGTCCTCCTGCAAACCTGAAAGTAAACATAGGGTGAGCATACAAGTATACTCAGTAGGGAAACCTAAAGCTCTCATGCACAAGTGGGGAGACACCCTAAGGTCCCGTGAGAAAATAGAAGAACCAGAAACTAACAAGGAAAAACTATCCACCCAGCCTCACTGGTCACACTCACCAAGTAACACAAACAAGTTTAGTATATATATAGAACAAAAGTATTGGGTACCCCGCACCATTTCCCACTTAATTAGATTACTGCTCTTCCTAACAGAAAATGTCCTGACGCTACCAAACTCTTTCTGCCCGCACACACCTGGGCCAAACCACGCATCCCGCCCGCACACAACTGGACCTCACAACCATGCATCTCGCCCGCACACACCTGGGCCACAACCACTAACCCGCCCGCAGACACCTAGGCCTCATCCCGAAGGTTCTTGGGAACGGTAAGCCTGCCCGAAGAGTCTTGGGCTAAAGGTCGCCTCAAGCCATCACAGCCTCCGAGACCTACCCGAAGAGTCTTGGGTGTAAGGTCACCTCAAGCCATCATAGCCTCCGAGACCTACCCGAAGAGTCTTGGGTGTAAGGTCACCTCACGCCATCATAGCCTATGGAAGAAGGATCAGGAAGGAGCTAGTAACTAAGGGGGAACACCCTATCCGATAAAATGGGAGTGTTCGGAACTAGGTGCTTGACATGGGTGTGGTGCGACAAAACACAAAGATACAATTATATATATATATATATACCAAACACACAGCCCAACCTATGGCTTCTTAAAAAGCGAAACTGAGCATGTGCCTCGACACTTCTACCACGAAGCATGCATCAACAACCAAACAATCATCCCCCAAACCCATTTAGGTTTTCATGTTTCATGCAATGGTTTAACAAATTATTACTACTGGGCAACTATCATCCCGACAAAACCTTTCACAAACATATCCCTGCCATCCACAACCAAGGTTAGGTAAAACGCAAGCAACCACATGCCATTTCATTTACAAAAGATTATCACAACCATACGACATTCCATCATTCATTTATTTCAAAGTTCCACACATAAAACCCTTTCCACACACAAAACATCTCCGCATTTGAAAACACCTTTTACTTCCAAAACACTTTTCATAATCAAAACACCTTTCATAAATAAAGGCATTTTCCACAACCAACCACTTCCCATTTCAACCCCATCGTTTACAAAAACATTTCCCACAAACAACCAAACCACCAACATGTTCAATATTCCAATTTTGTTCAACCGGGGTGATCACACAAGGTTTTCATTCTATTTTAATCAACCAGTCATTACGTGCTTATCCATTTTCCATGTTTTAACAAAACCAACCACAAACAATTCAGATATCAATTGCGCATGCAAAGGCCACCAACAGCCTTGATTTTCAGTAGGCAAGGGCCTTTCAATCCAAAATCACAATCAGAAGATAAAGAAACTGGAAGGCAATAGAAACAGAACAAAAACCCAAACCCTTCTTTATCCAGTTATTATCTTTATTTAAAGTTCAAATGCATCCCATGGAACAAAAGAAAAATATCCCACCCCGCATGTTTCCCCAAAAAGAGAGACGAAGGTAAACCCCTACCTCAAAAAGGTCCTGATCACGTCGCTTCCGATGACGTCCTTCGGTGTCCTCCGCCTTCGCCAAACCCGAAAAACGCCTCCTAGGATGGAAGCTGGAGAAGGAAGGCCGGAATAAAATGTGACAAGTATGGGATTAGAAGCTTCGTCTCGTCGCTACGATCCTGTGGCCGCTGACGGATCGTAATTCGGAGCTTGGACAAAGAAGTTAGAGGAGGAATACTTCTCGATTGTCCAAGAGCGTCGTCGTGCGACAAAGAAGCGATCGATATGGAAGATAAAACACGACCTCGTTCTTATATAGGCAACGAATAGGTAAATCGGTATTCAGCGTGCATTAATGAATATACGATGTGACCGTACATACGTTACATGTTTTGATTGGTTAACACATCACGCGGTTTCCACGCGTTTTAATAATAATGGTAATTCTATCAATATGTGGTGTTTCGTTGACCCGAGGCATGAGTCATAAAAATAGCTCATTAATGGTCTTAAAATGACCTTCATAACATCAGGGTTACGCTGTCGCTTACGGATCGTCAATCCGATACCGTATGAGGGAGATACGTTGGATACAAGATCTCGTAATAATAACAATATTAAATCTATTAATTCATGAGCGTTTCGGGTACCCAATCCGAAAACCCGAAAAAGACATCCAATATTGGACTCATAGTTTTCGTCTCGTAGTCAGGGTCGCACTGCCACTGACGGTTCTTGAAACCGAGGTCGCACGAAGAAGTTACGGACAAAAAGGTGTTTTATCAACAAAATTAATAATAACAATATTTTATTATTATTAATAATCAATTATTTATTTATTTTTCATAACTCCAAAAGCAATAACGTTTTGGAGTCTTCATGGGCGCTATAATTAAGCACCAATTCCTCCTTTTTTATTTATTTGTCTTTTAATTTTATTTCTCTTATTATTATTTTTTGTTTCTCTCTCCAATCTATTTTTTTCTTTCATGATTCTCTCCCACCACCAAAAGTGGCGCCTCCCATTTCTTTTACTCCATGTGGAACGCCCCAAACTCCATTCTCACTTCAACTTTATTATTTAATAAAATTAATAATAATAACACCCAATTAAAGTACAAATTTAATCCCATTAAATTAGTTTACCATGGTTATTAAGTTAAAACCATTCCATTTAATTAAATTCAAATAATTTAATTTACTAACCAAAAATTAAACCCATTTAATTTAATTTACCAATCACACACATATTTCTGTCACCTTTATCATTATTATTTAATTCAATAGTAATAAATCCTCTTTCAATTTCATCAACGGGTCCCCATCATTAACATTAATAATAATTATTATTATTGACGCCCATTATTTTCATATAATTACTCTATATATCCCATAACATTATATTCACGCATGGTTGGGAACCCCATTGACGTGCCTCTTCACGTTATTATTATTATAACAAATTATTATATAATAATACCCTTTTAATGTTATTAACACAATTCCAACTTTAATTGTGGAGAACCGCACAACGCCTCCTGTACAAGGTAACACCCATGCACCCCATGCATTTAATTCCTTTATAATTTATTACATGAGCCTCATTTATTGTAATTTATTCCTTTATAACTTATTCCATGCGCCTCCCATCATTTTATTAAATATATTCGATTTTATTATATTTTACAATGATTAAATTAAAACCATTTTATCTAATTAACACCAAATATTTTCACGCCACCATTATCAATTATTATTATAAAAAAAATTATTATTACAACACGTGTCGTGTTTGACCACATCAAATTTTTTACAAAGAAATGGACCGGAGAGGTCCGGGCCATTACACCAGATACCTCTCAAAACATTCTCGTCCTCGAGAATTAAAACCAACCCATAAAAGGGGGAAAGGTCCTGACAACCACCCCTCAAGATACCTCTCAGGCCTATTGTCATAACAAGAAACAACCGACAACCCTAATTATGTGAGTTAGGAATTCCCTCTCCTATGTTGAGATATTATCCGCTTTAGGCGGCACTGACTCACCTACACGGGTTTAATCGCATCCGCATTAATGCCTCTCAATTAAGGGCTGAGCCTTCCCACTTCCATATATTAGGATTTTCTAACTTACACTGCCCCTCAACACCATAAAAAGCATCAATAAATTCCCGAACACATGGCTTGAGGAATTCCTTCTCCCATGTCGAGATATTATCCGCTTTAGGCGGCACTGACTCTCCTGCACAGGTTTAATCGCATCCACATTAATGCGTCTTGATTAGGGATTAGGTCCTCCTCTCCCCACATGTTATGACTCTTCTCACACATTTAAAGGAAAGAGGGAAACAACTTAGCATTATAAATTCATGTAAAAAAAGTTCCAGGCCCAAAGCATGGGCGAGAATGAGTTTCAACAAAGGAGTGTGATGATCTTGAATTTAAAAAAACATAAATGAGAGCATTTAAGTAAAACCGGAAATATCTCTCTTGATCTCTGGCCTTTCTAGGGTTGCCACTTCTATTGCATGAAACTGTCTGTGTCCCACTCCTCTGCCGTTCTGTTGATGTCCAGGTGCCATAGTTGTTCGGTAAACAGGGAACGCCTAAACCCAAGTAGTAATGAAAAACTCAAAGTTTTAATTTATCATTTTATTTCAATTTCTTTCCCAGAACACCCAAATCAAGTAAAACACAAACATTATGATGCATGTACCTTCCCTAGATTCTCTACCCTGCAATCAATATAGTCTCACTTGGTCGTTCGGTAGGCTCAGAGTCCTTGCATCGGATCACGGGGGGCCCTAAAATCCCGTGTCCTAGCCGGTCTTCCCTAGCCTATGTCACGCACCAAGATTAACGAACACTGTTTCCCTACCATCCCATGCAATCCTCACTATGCCTAACTCCAGACTTCATCCTATCTCTCAACCATCACCTCTGATACCATTCTGTCATGACCCCCTCCCACCAAAGATGCCCCTCCTGAGCTGGCAATGGTGAAAGGGAGATAATGACCCCTGAGTCCCGCCTCCAGTAGGACCCGGGTTGGCGACTAGCACCAAGGGTATGAGTTTTCACAAATATGGGAGGCATTACCCTTTTAATTATTTTGGATCGGGAAATAGGACAAGTCAACCACCAAAAAGGGAAAATAACAAGTGTATATAAATAAACCCAAACCAAGCCCACATGCATGTTTAAACAATTTTTATAACAAGGTACAAGTACAAGGAAGCTCAAAAGTACAATGCCAAAGAAAAAAAGAGAACAACAACTGCAACAACTCCAACTGCCCGACTAGTAGGGTCCCGCACGGCCCTGGTAGTCCTCCTGGAAACCTGAAAGTAAACGTAGGGTGAGTATACAAGTATACTCAGTAGGGAAACCTAAAGCTCTCGTGCACAAGTGGGGAGACACCCTAAGGTCCCGTGAGAAAACAGAAGAACCAGAAACTAACAAGGAAAAACTATCCACCCAGCCTCACTGGTCACACTCACCAAGTAACAAAAACATGTTTAGTATATATATAGAACAAAAGTATTGGGTACCCCGCACCATTTCCCACTTAATTAGATTGCTGCTCTTCCTAATGGCAAACGTCCTGACACTACCACACTCTTCCCGCCCGCACACACCTGGGCCAAATCACGCATCCCGCCTGCACACACCTGGGCCTCACAACCACGCATCTCGCCCGCACACACCTAGTCCACAACCACTAACCCGCCCGCAGACACCTGGGCCTCATCCCGAAGGTTCTTGGGAATGGTAAGCCTGCCCGCAGAGTCTTGGGCTAAAGGTCGCCTCAAGCCATTACAGCCTCCGAGACCTACACGAAGAGTCTTGGGTGTAAGGTCACCTCAGGCCATCATAGCCTCCGAGACCTACCCGAAGAGTCTTGGGTGTAAGGTCACCTCAAGCCATCATAGCCTATGGAAGAAGGAGCAGGAAGGAGCTAGTAACTAAGGGGGAACACCCTCTCCCATAAAATGGGAGTGTTCGGCACTAGGTGCTTGACATGGGTGTGGTGCGACAAAACACAAAGATAAAATTATATATATACATATACCAAACACACAGCCCAACCTATGGCTTCTTATAAAGAGAAACTGAGCATGTGCCTCGGCACTGCTACCACGAAGCATGCATCAACAACCGAACAATCATCCCCCAACCCCATTTAGGTTTTCATGTTTCATGAAATGGTTTAACAAATTATTACTACTAGGCAACTATCATCCAGACAAAACCTTTCACCAACATATCCCTTCCATCCACAACCAAGGTTAGGTAAAACGCAAGCAACCACATGCCATTTCATTTACAAAAGATTATCACAACCATACAACACTCCATCATTCATTTATTTCAAAGTTCCACACATAAAACCATTTCCACACACAAAACATCTCCGCATTTGAAAACACCTTTTAATTCCAAAACACTTTTCATAATCAAAACACCTTTCATAAATAAAGGAATTTTCCACAACCAACCACTTCCCATTTCAACCCCATCGTATACAAAAACATTTCCCACAAACAACCAAACCACCAACATGTTCATTATTCCAATTTTGTTCAACCGGGGTGATCACACAAGGTTTTCATTCTCTTTTAATCAGCCAGTCTTTACGTGCTTATCCATTTTCCGTGTTTTAACAAAACCGACCACAAACAATTCAGATATCAATTGCGCACGCAAAGGCCACCAACGGCCTTGATTTTCAGTAGGCAAGGGCCTTTCAATCCAAAATCACAATCAGAAGATAAAGAAACTGGAAGGCAATAGAAACAGCACAAAACCCCAAACCCTTATTTATCTGGTTATTATTTTTATTTAAAGTTCAACTGAATCCCATGGAAAAAAAAAATTATCCCACCCCGCATGTTGCACCAAAAAGAGAGACGAAGGTAAACCCCTACCTCAAAAAGGTCCCGATCACGTCGCTTCCGACGATGTCCTTCGGTGTCCTCCGCCTACGCCAAACCCGACAAACGCCTCCTAGGATGGAAGATGGAGAAGGAAGGCCGGAAGGAAAGGTGACAAGTCCGGGCTTAGAAGCTTCGTCTCGTCGCTACGATCCTGTGGCCGCTGACGGATCGTAATTCGGAGCTCGGACAAAGAAGTTAGAGGAGGAATACTTCTCTATTGTCCAAGAGTGTCGTCATGCGACAAAGAAGCGATCGATATGGAAGATAAAACATGACCTCGTTCTTATATAGGCAATGAATAGGTAAATCCGTATTTATCATGCATTAATGAATATACGATGTGACCGTACATACGTTACATGTTTTGATTGGTTAACACGTCACGCGGTTTCCACGCGTTTTAATAATAATGATAATTCTATCAATATGTGGTGTTTCGTTGACCCGAGGCATGAGTCATAAAAGTAGCTCATTAATGGTCTTAAAATGACCGTCATAACTTCAGGGTTACGCTGTCGCTGACGGATCGTCAATTCGATACCGTATGAGGGATATACGTTGGATACAAGATCCTGTAATAATAACAATATTAAATCTATTAATTCATGAGCGTTTCGGGTACCCAATCCGAAAACCCGAAAAAGTCATCCAATATTGGACTCATAATTTTCGTCTCGTAGTCAGGGTCGCACTGCCACTGACGGTTCATGAAACCGAGGTCGCACGAAGAAGTTACCGACAAAAAGGTGTTTTATCAACAAAATTAATAATAACAATATTTTATTATTATTATTAATCAATTATTTATTTATTTTTCATAACTCCAAAAGCAATTATGTTTTGGAGTCTTCATGGGTGCTATAATTAAGCACCAATTCCTCCTTTTTCATTTATTTGTCTTTTAATTTTATTTCACTTATTATTATTTTTTGTTTCTCTCTCTAATCTATTTTTTTTTCTTTCATGATTCTCTCCCACCACCAAAAGTGGCGCCTCCCATTTCTTTTACTCCATGTGGAACGCCCCAAACTCCATTCTCACTTCAACTTTATTATTTAATAAAATTAATAATAATAACACCCAATTAAAGTACTAATTTAATCCCATTAAATTAGTTTACCATGGTTATTAAGTTAAAACCATTCCATTTAATTAAATTCAAATAATTTAATTTACTAACCAAAAATTAAACCCATTTAATTTAATTTACCAATTACACACATATTTCTGTCACCTGTATTATTATTATTTAATTCAATAGTAATAAATCCTCTTTCAATTTCATCAACGGGTCCCCATCATTAACATTAATATTTATTATTATTATTGACGCCCATTATTTTCATATAATTACTCCATATATCCCATAACATTATATTCACGCATGGTTGGGAACCCCATTCACGTGCCTCTTCACGTTGTTATTATCATAACAAATTATTATATTATAATACCCGTTTAATGTTATTAACACAATTCCAACTTTAATTGTGGAGAACTGCACAACGCCTCCTGTACGAGGTCACACCCATGCACCCCATGCATTTCATTCCTTTATAATTTATTACATGAGCCGCATTTATTGTAATTTATTCCTTTATAACTTATTCCATGCACCTCCCATCATTTTATTAAATATATTCGATTTTATTATATTTTACAATGATTAAATTAAAACCATTTTATCTAATTAACACCAAATATTTTCACGCCACCATTATCAATTATTATTAAAAAAAAATTATTATTACAACACGTGTCGTGTTTGACCACATCAAATTTTTTACAAAGAAATGGACCGGAGAGGTCCGGGCCATTACACTTATATTTAGATAGGTTTAGGTCATCATATTAACCTTATCTTTTAGATTTAACAATGAGTTAAATAGTTTGACATTTACCATGTCTCATTGTATTTTTATAATATATGGTAAATAAAAATATTATAAAAATCCAAGAGAACCACATGTGGTTCATTATTAGGATATATAACCTTCGTTAAGTCCTTTGGCCACACCATAGATTTTATGGAATATTATATCAATTAATAATATAGTATTTGTTTTAAAAACTCAATTATGTCAATTCTGAAACTATTTAGTATTCGATTTCTTTTGAAGCCATAAAAAAATTATCACTTCAAATAAAATTAATTTAACCAACCCTAAAATATCTTATTAACCTATAAAAATAGTGTAATTCATCAAAAGTCTCAATTTACATTTATTTGGATATTTATAATATCAATTATTTTAATATTTCATTAATAAGGTAATTACTGCATCATCATTGTGTCATAAAAAAATAAAATTATTTTATGTCTAAAAATTATAAATAAAATACCATTATGTAAGATATATTTTAATATTTCTAATAAATTTTTATAGTCTAATTTATATTGTGTGTAGCCCTATATTAAAAGTGGTATAGTTATCAAATATTGAATTAAACTTTTTTAACTCTTCTTTAAATAAAATAATAATAAATGTCCTAATCTAATCCAGGTGTACTAAATAGGATAATATTTTATTTCTATGGTTATTTTTGTTCAAATTATACCTATCCAATAGAATCAGGACATGTGTTAGGAAATTATGATATCATTTTTACCCTTAAGTACCCTACTTACTTTTAACCGTGGTAAATAAAAGTCAAAACATACTATTAACCAAAACTTATTTTCATCTTATTGAAACACATATTACATACTGATATTAACCGTGTCTCTCGGAATTTTTAAATTCAACTCACAGATGTGGTATTATTATGTTTAACACAAATTTTCAAATGCTCCTAGGAGGTGGGTAAAAGATGGTAAAAAACCTGATAAATTTTTTTATATATAAACTTATTATAAAATGACTCAAATGAATTTAATTGACCTTGTAATGGTATAATATATATATTTTTACTTAAAATAAATTTAAATAAATAATTATTTAAATAAAAAATAGGTTTTAAATAATAAAGCTATGTTTTCCACTATTCATCAAAATTGAAAGATTCTAGAAAAATACCAAAAATTTACCCTAAGATAATTTAGATATTAAAAAATAAAAAATGTATCCAATTTTAAAAAATTAAAAACATATAAGTTTCATTTATTAATTTAAAATTAATTCCCATTGTCAAAACCAAAAGGTAGGTTTTTAAAAAGTAAAAACTATTAAAAGATTGACATGGGTTTATGTCAATTTTAATTGTGAAATTACATATAATGACCTACACTATATTAAATGATAAAAATATAATCTAATTATACTTCAAAACCATTCAAATTCATAATTTGACACTATAAATTATTTTGATTAAAAAAGTTCTTTTGAATTAAAACATAGTATTTTTCACGATTCTTCAAAATACGAAAGTTATCATAAATGTGGAAAATTTTTGTCTAAACTACATTTTTATGTCCCTATTATAAATTAGAATTTAATTTCATTAAATTTTATATATCAAATTGTCAAAAATTGGATTTAAAAAGGTTTATCCATTAAATGGTGGAAAATTTGGATTTTTTGAAAAATATTTCTTTTATCTGAAAAAATGAATTAGTTCTTATATTATTTCTAAGAAACACATAATATGGATGTTAATATTATATAGAGTATATATGATTAAAAATGAATTTAATACTATTCATAACTTCCTTTTGAAAGGCTAGTTTGGTAAGTTGTGGTGCGATCGTACTCAGTGTTGCGTGTAGTGCAAGCTATTGAATTACATTAATAAGATAATGTACTATGAAATATTTGGGTGTTACATATATTCATAGAATGATAATGTGATGATATTTCTAGGGATTTCTTTTTCACCTTACCGAGGTTATCTAGAGGAAGAAATCTCATGAGGGTAATCATTGACCGACTGATTAATGTATATCACTTCATTCCTATTTTTGAGAAATTCTCAGTTGATGATCTAGGGAAAATCTTTGTCAATGAGATCATATGACTACATGGGGTCCCTCGTACTATCATTTTAAATAGATATTCTCTTCTTTACATCATGGTTCTAGATGGGGTTATAGAAGTATATGTGTACCGAGGTTCTTAGGATCATATCCATTCACCCTCAGATCGATGGAAAATAATAAATGACTATAAAGGCTCTAGAGGACATGATCCATCCATGAATCCTTGATTTTAGTGGTTTTACGAGAATGATATCCCTATTTTTAAGCACACCTACAATAATATCATCCATGAAATAATTTAGATTTATTCTTTTGATCCCTTTTATGGTAGGCTATTCGGTTTAACCTTGTACTTGCTAGAGGCAAGAGAGGTAGCCATACTAGGTTTTCATCTCATCTTGGAAAATTTAGTGCAGGTTAAATTGATCAGGATGTATAAGTCTTCTACTCAGTCTAGATAGAAATTTTATTTCAATCAACTCCAATGACCCCTAGAGTTTGAGGTCGATGATCAGGTTTTCATGTGGGTACTCCCATGGTTATGGCATAGACCAATACATAGTAAAGGGAAGTTTTGTCCATGCTTTGTTATGAAATTTTGGATTGTAGAGAGGGTTAGTCCGGTAGCCTACTGATTTTTACCACCTCAATGATAGTATTCCTTGCACGAGATATTCCGAGTTTCACTGCATCATAATTATCATGTTGAACTATCAGAAAATTTTGATCATATATAAGATGAGTTTGATATTGAAGCTTCATTTTAGGATTATCCTATACGCAATATGGAACATCACCCAAAGTCACTATAAGTCCATTTATTCAATTTATTGTGGGAGCTATGAAATAACATTCATTTATGGGATTATACTTGGGAGGGGATGCCGATGTATGTGCCTACAGTCCAATGTTTTACTCATATAGCGTTTTTCTTCCCATGAAAGGTAAACATAGTGATGAGTTCTTTTAAAGGCGTATAAACAGAAGACCAATATTTTTATTTAATTATGATTCCTTCTAATTCTGTTTAAAACATATGTTGTAGTGATACACAGGTATTAGACTCTAAATCTAAGTTGTGTTTTGGTTGGTTTATTTTTCAGAAGAAGGTATCATGGGGGTTATAGGATGGATGCAATCCAATTATATGTCATGTAATTGGAATAAATAATGTTTATATATTTCACTACATGTAATAGTTTGGGAATAAACATTCACATCAGGTAAAGGGTTTTCCCCCGAGGAATGACCACAATCATTAAACAACATGTAAATTAAAAAGAATTATTTTTTAAAAAGGGAGGCATGGCTTCCATTTGTTGGACAGATCCTCACAACCCCTATCTATCTATCTGACACAATAACCCCTCTCTTTCTTAGATGCAGGATTTAGTGTTTCTCTATGACCTAGATTATGAATCTAACATTGTATTTCATGTTGGATGTGTATCTGTAAGACCTCAATTACATTGTAATTTTTCATTGTTATTCTTCTTACTAATGATGCTATTTAGACGTACAGTTGTGTTAACTATTTTTGTGGTGTATATCTTTTATTCACATATAATCCAATATATCCAAAACTGGAGGCTTATACTGGACTAGGAAGTCATATGATTCTATGTATTGTACTATGTTACTCGTCCCTGAATTTGCACTATTTTTGAATTGTTGGATCATTGTAGATAATTAATCAACTATCATATATTGATTTTTTTGTGATTATTATAGTCATTAAAACCATGCTTTGAGTCCCTTTTCAAATATGGAATTCATTTATGTTGGTTACATCCAAAACATCAATCAGCCATTGCAGGGTGATGTACGATAATTTTTTTTAGTGTTTTGACAGCATTGGGACACTATTCGGGTGTGTTTTAGATAACCATCATAATGGTAATCCTTATCCTATTAGAGTTATATAGAATTTTTAATTTATCATGGAAAGTACCATGTGGGAACAATGTTGGAACCACTTATGGTATGATCATGAATTTTTTTAAAAAATGTTTAATGGTAAATTGGAAAGTATATTTTATATTTATGATGTGGCCTAGTTTTATAGAAATGAATGTTGGTAGAATAATGTAGCACCCCGTACCTATTATGATATATGGTAGCAGAATCAACCAACTAATGTGATTATAACAAAAATGGATTAATTAAATCATTTCATGCTCTATTGGACTTGTCACACTAATGAAAGTGAATGGATTGAGCCTTATGACATGTTAAATGGATCAAGTATTAAATGGTGTAATTAATTAAATAAAATAAATGTAATGTTCCTAATTACATATAGACCTGGAAATCATTGTTATATGATTTTTTTACTCGAGATCTACACAGATTCCTAAGGGAATGTCTTTATCTCTTGATGATTCAATTCCAATTAAAGGATTTCAATCATATTGGTTGATACCCACCTTGGATGGTGATCCTTATCTTTCAGTGGATTCTAGGTATGACACAGTGGGATCCTTCCTGTACTATTATAGGATTTCATGGGTAGACTCCTTGGATCATTCTTGGATTCTATATACACAAAGTGCCTTGGTTACATCTTAGTTCCTAGTCATATATTATACCATTTTACTTGTGATGTATTCCATGGACTCAGTTAGATCACACTATTGTGGAATGCATTAGAGGATAATACATTGGTTACAATCTCAGGACTATACCCAAGCTATAGTTATGACTATGATAGAGAAAATTGAGGTATATATTTCCTTGGTTACTACCAAGGAATGCTAAATTATTTATATCATCATGGTTTCTTTGTTTTATCATGGAACCCATACTATTAATATCAAAATGTGATTTTATATCTTGAAATGCCTCACATGACATTAAAATGTAAACTATATCTTAAATATTAAATGAATTGTTTACAAGTTTATACACTGGCCAAGGGCTAAAGCAGGTACTTGGGTAATTAAATTACTCTAATTATTTACTTTATATATGTATGTTTTCACACTTTTTCAGTTTTTATTACACAAAATATATTTTTTATACACCATTCATGGTGGCCTAATGATATTTATTCCACACCCTATATGGGATCCATTGGCACCAGTGAAGATTACCTATATACATGTGTTGATTAAGGGAACTGTATCATTTGAGACACTTGATTTCATTCTGTATTAGGATGGAGATGGTGATAGATGTTTGAGGATAAGATTAGGATGCTTGTGATAGTTTTTATTGAATTTCTATACGTTTATATAGCATTATTTTATTCAAATTTGTATCCATGTTTTTAGTATCATAGTGACAAGATATGTCATCATCAATTTTTTATATGAGTATTAGTTGTTTAGTTTTTTACAATTCATTCTTATATCTAGTGTGATATAAATTTACTTATATTTAATTCTCTATATATATCCTTTTACTTATATTTATCTATTTTGACACACTCTAGTAATGATGGAATTGGCTCCCCGTGAACTCACCCATAGATTTCACGGCAAGTTCTTAAACTATGGAAATCAGGGAGATGTACTTAAGGCCAAGTGTCCATCAGGCTTGGGGAAGCTTAAGTGAAATCTGGGTCCAGGACGTCACAAGTATAGTAATGTCAATGATGTAATTAATTTACAATGTTTATTAAAAACTTCACAGCTGGTTAATAAGAAAGGCACTCGAAGCAATCCTATAATGAATATTACCTCGTCATTTGATATCTACCATTTTATTACTATTAATTAATTTGGGGGATATGTCTATGGTCATACTGTAGGATTTTTGGTAGTGCTAAGAAAAATTTGGAAATATATTTAATATAATTTTTACTAAAAATCAAACTCATATAAATCTTTGGAAGTATACACTGAGTCCATTTTAATAGGAAAAAATATTAGTTTTTTTCTTAAATATCTTGATAATAAGGGTATGAAAAGTAATTTTAAAAATGTTAAATGTATCATTAAATGAAAATTTATGTAATGAAATACCATTAATCAAGCCCCATTTCTATTCATAAGATTTTTAAGATTTTTAATTTAATTTATAAAATACAATTTATTATTAAATATCCAAATATTTCGTTTTGTGACTAATAAAAAAACATTTAAATTAAACACATGAACATAAAAATATACATTCAGTAAAAACACCTAAATAAAGACATATATTAAATAATTATCCATATTTTATTTTGAAATGGTATATTATCCAATATATTTCATTAATATTATTGCTAAATATATTTACTTGTTTTTTCAAATACCTGTATAAGTGATGTGTCTGTTCTTTATAATCTGTTTTGATATTTATAATATTGGTTATAAATAAAAATAAGTTATCAAAATAAATTAAATATATTTATCATAAATATTATCTCAAACAATTCATAATTTATATTTATCCTTATCATTTTATTGATAATGTTTTTAGTTTTAGAGAGTGACATTTTTGTAAATATTATATTTATAATATAAAATTAATTACAAAATCAATGAATATGGCATACTATTACAATTTATTAAAACATAAAATATGGTACGGTTTAAATAAAATAATTAAGAATTTTTATATAGGTTTCTTGGATATTTTGACACTTAACTGTTTGTTTAACACCCTTTAGAACCTTTTAACCATTTCCATGGTGAAAACATTAATTACAGTAACTATTCGTTGTGACTAAAAAAGAAATAATTCTAATTAGACATCAAAATTGAGTTAATTACATGATTTATAACAAAATATAATTGCTATCATAATTGGGAGAAGGTTAAGTAATTTACTACATCCCCACTATAAGGAAATCCATCCTTGACCAGCTCTTCTCAAAAATCATTGGACCTTACAATTCAACAAATATTGCCACTCAGCACAAATTCATTATATTTTTATATCTTGTATCTTCATGGGAAAGTCTTATGCTTACACAACACACATATCCAATTAATTATAATGCTTCATTAATCTTTTTAATACAATCAACATTTCTAAATAAAAAAACCTAAAAGGTTTCATTATGATCAATATATATATATGAAAATTACCCCACATAGTATGTCATACTCATAAAAATGGCCAACAAAACCTACCTCATTCTTATTTATAAGAACAAATTACTTAAATGACACCTCATTGTATTTTAATACACTATTCACCCCTTGAATAATGTAACAAAATGGGATTTCCCCCACCGAGACATGTGATGAAAGAGGCTCACCACCAAAAACAATTCATGATAAATGGTTTCACAAAAAAATCACACCATGAACTGGGGATCACCTGAGGACTCATGTCATGAAATAATCCAATAATATTCTTCCATTTAGAATCTAACAGAACATACCCATAAGTCTCCAACATGATAGTCATCATGATCATTGCTTTGTTAGATGCATCCAACATCCCCAGATAAAAAAACACTAATTCAAAGTGGTTCTCCCAAGAACCAAAAAACATCAGGAATAATGATTTAGGCATGAATTATAATATTTATACTATATAATAGGAATTTCAAGGCTAATACACATTGTATAAAAAAAATTACAATCATTTATGTCGATATGTTTTCCCTAAAACCACACCCAAACCATTCCTGTTACTAAAACACCCATTGTCCCTCAAAATAAGTTTCCAATTAATCAAAATAACTCCACCATGATTCCCCCATAAAAGGCATTGATGAATTTTAAAAAGACCTAAAGACACTTAAATTTTTTATGTTAGCCATTTATACCCATCCATTTCTCATCAGACCATTATTCTGCATCTAGTGGTTGTCCAAAATCCCATAATACTACCTCCATAAAACATTATTTCCAAACAATTTTATGTGGGTAGATTATATTTTCTAAATCTAAATCTTTATTTTATATACACAATACATAAAAAAAATAGTCCTACATTTTGGGATAATAAAATATCCACTTCTAAAGTTCCTCATGAACTAATCAAAATGAGTATCATGTTATCAAACTATCCATGATGTAATTTCCACCATGGTAATTCATTTTTATCTACACATGAGCATGATCCTACTCGATATCAACCGTGATACATCATTGATATTTTCCATACCATGTTTTTTCACATATATAACACTCATTATAAAGCCTTTTCTAAAAACCTTATCAATACTATGGTGACCCCATTACTGAGGGTCATATTCTCATAGCCAACATAGTGCCTCCTAAAATGGTAGTAGACACATCAACACATCCATAAATCGAAATAATCGTGAACATAGCCTAATCATATTCAATTATCGAACATAAGGACCTAGGGAGGTTATATAGGTCAAACCATAGTATCAATGGGTTACATCAATGGACTACTCATTCCTAGCTATTAAGAACATCATATGTTTCATCCACTATGATTTTCATTAATAATGAGGGTTGAAATGTATGCATGAAAATGGTTTTATCCCAACTATATTGTTCAAAACATACCAATATTTGAGAATACTATATATAATTATAATCATAACAACACCATGTTTACTCCCCAGATACATTTTCACTACATTATGTTAATACCTCACACTATGTCCAAGTTCAAACCAAGTCAAATGTGTCATGGTGCTAGATCCAATCTCAATATCATCCTTTACACAATAATCATAAAATAGGGACATTATCTCCTCTCAATAAATCATCAAGACACCATTCCCATAGGTATAATTTAATTTAGGTCCCACTCACTATGAGGATGTTTAATGAATGGGAGCCCAATATAGTCTCATTAATCACTTACAAATTGTCATGAACCAATATTCATTGTTTTATGTCCCCCACCAAACCACGTGATCCTATATTAGGCTAGGTGTATTATCTATATAATCCCCATGAATGTTTCCACCTATCCAAGGAACACATGTTCTTAAATAAATTTGATCATGCCTAAGGCACATCATTCTCATTGAACATGAGGAATCATTGATGATTCAATAAAAAAAATGAATATCATCATGATTCAAAAATATCTATATGTCCACCAATAATCTAGAAATAATTCAAAGATTTGATGAATTTAACCGTTCTTTAAAATCCATAAACCCATCTTTCATAGATCAACATTAGTCGTTCCATCAAATAATGAATTACAAAACAATACAGTCGGAAAATAAATAGTAAATTCCATTTAAAAGTGGCCTAAGTCAAAAAACTCTTACACTCAATCGATTTATTTAGGGAGTATACTGGGGATAACCATAGTATAGACGAAACCATAGTATGGCATTTCAATCTTCTATAATAGAATCCAATTCAACCACAATTTTTTTATGTTTCAGAAAAACCCATAAAATTGGGCTAACAACTCTCATAGTTACCATTATCCCCAAAAATTATAAAGAATCCATATCTCTACCATAATATAAACATCATTTGGATCTGACACCTATCTGATTATATCATACCTATAAAATTCTAATTTTTATGATAAAAAAACTTATCCCAATTTAAAAACACACAAAAACTATCACACAAAATAAAATTGACTACTCTAGGACCCACATCACATATAAACATAAAAAACTTCATATTGAATATTTTATTAGTTTCCCAAACTATGGACTTAATATCTCACAATGGTCATAACGACAAAATTATTAAAAAAACATGAGACAATGGAACATCAGAACACCTCAAGAGGAGAACCAAAACTCCTCAAGGTCACTCAACCCTTATCTAATAGTCAAACCACTCAATCTCCCTCTTTAATTCCAACATCCCATATTATCTTTAATCAATAAAAATAAAATGTACAATTCACCATAATACCTATCGGTCATACCATTTATCATATACATAATTAATTTATAGAATATAAATATAATGTTATAAATATTATAAAAAATTCATCACATATAATTTTATAGTTACAAATAATTATTAGGTATCATATTACATTATTTTCATAAATAAAATATCATTCATAAATTATAATGGAAGACATAAAATATGTCTCTTAATGGAAATATATTTAACAAAATCCAAAAGTTAAATAAATAATTTTTACCTACCAATTAAACATAGGTCACCTACATAATTAGTAATGAAGAATTACACCATATGTTTTTGTGAGAGACACAATATAAATTTTTATCTACAAATCAAATAAAAAACCCTATATATTTTTTAAATCCCTAGGATAATATAAATTATCAGTAGACAAAAAACCATAGAAAATTTTTAAAACAATATTACTTGTGAATACCAAGAATCAATCAATCATAAGAAATAAATAGATGACACGTGAAACATATATTCTTAACAAAATTTGTAAATGCACACACCCTCTTGATGAAACATCAAAAAGTAAAATCCCCATAAATCAATAACATCATAACCATGTGAAAGGCTCATGGTGGAAAAAAACCAAATGTTAAGGAAAAAACATGATTTTTTTAAATACAGTAAAACAAGTATTTTACCATATATATGGGGATGTAGATCACTTTAATTAGTTCATTACTAATATCTTAAAACTTCTATACATCATGTATACTATTCCCATTTAGTAAGATAAATAAAACCTCTTATACAACATTATGAAATTGCATGTCCCTAATCCCCTATTCAGTTCATGGGCTGGTGGAACATTCCATGAAATCATGAACACCTCCATATGTGATAGATTCCACTCAGTTGCAAAATTGGTCTATGAGGTTTTAGTTGGTATACAATACCCACATATCAGATTATAGAAATAGTGAAAAATATATGTAATCACCTACATCATCAAGATAAATAATAAATTAACATGTAATAAAGATCATAAAATACATATAATAAACCATCCTATGATAAATTGGATATATATAAAATGTGTCAATATATCATACCACATAAATCCAAAACCAAATTATAAAACTAGAAAAAAAAGTTTTTCAGATTCCTTTCCATGTCCCAAATCCCATGCTTAATTAAGGAAGTCTAAGACATCATGTATTGAAACATTCCCATTATAGATATGTAACCATGTTTCATGTTCTCATGAACCCAAGATAGAAGGATATCATATAATGGTGTTATTAAAATTCAGTTTCCTATATCCAACGACATATCTAAATATTACCAATATTGTAATGATGTGTATGATGAAGTCATAAGAGAAGATGATAATAGTTTATAAATAAATTTAAAAGAAGAAAATCAATAAATAACCACTAATTCTCTTGAATCAAGGTGACTTGTGAGGATAGATAAACTATTATTGGTCCATAGTTTCATCACCATAATATATCATACCATCATTATCTAATGACGGAGTGTCCCTATGTAATTCATGATCGACACAACTCCACAAATAAAGACTTGGAATACAAGATTTCAAGATAAAAATTTGTATTTTCATGAAGAACCATTTGAAATCCAAGAACATATCCTATAATTTACATCGAATCAAAGCTCTTACCTAGGGAATTCCCAAATATCATAAGTTATAATTGGGAATATAAGAACACAACCTAATTTCTCTAGGATTTAAAGCTATTATATATACAATTTATATTTGTTAGTCGTCACAAGGAATCCATCCATTCATTATTTCATTGACATGGAACATAATCACTCTTCTATATTTTCACAAATAAAAAGTATGATATGTGGTCTTGGAACTCTTCCTTGTCTTCTCACCTCATTATTAATTTCATTGACTTTGGGAATTCATACTGGGATTGAAAAACAAGGAGTGTGATGTGGAATATGAGTTCTTATAATGGTAATCCCATGTAATATATGTCATGTGGAATCTGAAAGGTCATTAAAATTTGACCCCCTTTAATTATCCACAATAATGAAATTAAATATTTTTTAAATTATTTAATTAAATAAACATACAATTAATTGTTAATGACATGGTACATCTTATATAACATAGGAATTTATCATTTTTCTTTAAAAACAACCATACCAATTAAAACGTTTAAACACTAGGCCATTATATAATCTCAATCCATATTTAATAAAAGATTTATCATTATACAATGGGATACATTCAATTAAACAACATGGTTTTTTAGGAAACCACAAAAACTCTATTAATTATTATTAAGGATTCATGATCCATCTTAATAATAAAATTACATTATAGAAGACACACACTATAATATTACATCACCCTTTAAATCAGTTATTATACAATTTAAAAATTAAATACATGTTAATTATAAATAGATGTGAAATTATATTTCCCAACCATAGATTTAAATTTAATTCCCACGTAATCCAATTGAAATATGATTTGGAATTTTAAACCATCACTCAACATCATGGTCAATTCACTAATAAATTATTCCACATAGAATTACATCTTTTCTATAATTTCATCCATATTGAGACACTAAAATTAAAAAAAATCACTAAAAATTTTAATTTTAATTTAATTTTTATCATTCAAGATAGTATGAACACAACATAAAATAACATAAAATAAAATTATAATATTATTTACTAAATTAATTCAAACATCTGCCATAGCCAAAATGTGGAATACACACCCAATATTAGCTACTCAATCGTAATAATCATATAAGAATTTATATAATCCATATAATTTAATTGGAATGTTGTAAATAAATAAATAAATAATGATAAGAATCATCAATAAAGATAAAATAAAGAAAATATTTTTGTGAGAAATAAAATAACTACTAGATTTTGATTAAAACTAACATAGCGTGTTTCTAGTGAAGAATGAGGGAGAAATACCTATAAAATATCTAAAGAGCCAGTGGATGTGGAATCCCATCACTCTATTACATTGCAGAATCCACCACCTTTACTTTGTTTTAAGACACCCACATACACAAAATATATCATTGAAACCTATAAAATCCCATGAGAGTGTTTCAAAACACGACACTAAATGTCACCCCGTGAAAGGATACAAACTAGCATTTTCAAAAGTAGGATTTGTTTTTCATATCAATCATGGACGTTAGTCACCCCCAAATCATTTAAAATTAAAAAATTCAAAATAAATGTGTTCTAAAAAATGAACGAACCTATAAAATATATACAGAATGAGGTTTTATAGAAGTGAGAAAACATTAACCATAAATAATCATAATATACATATTAAATTTTTACTAATATACATTTATATGAAAATTTCTTTTTAGAGTATTATAGTATTAGGAAAACCATTACATTAAAAACCCATGAATTTCTAATAAAAAATATTTTCCCACTACAGAAAGGTTTTATTATTCTATAATAAGTATAAAAAATATCCTAAAACATTAACCACTTATATAAAATAACATATATAGATTTTTTATTTTCTTTATAATTAATTAAAAAAATTAGATTTATTTCAATATAAGAAAAAACTATTTTCTTTGTTAGTGTGCATTACATGTGACATTGAGTTTCAGTGAACCATGAAATAATATTATTTTATAACTGATGATTTCGTCAAGAAAATCTTTACAGGAGACCAGAATGTAATGGAATGTTCATCGTGATTATTGTCACATATGGTTGGAACTATCTTATTACATTATGTCCATTTTTCCATGGAATCAGTGGATGAGTTTGGGGGATATGGGTTTCTAAATTTATTTTGATTAGTTTCTTAATGTTTTTTAGAATTAATCATCGTTTCCACTCCAAAGTTATGTGGACTTCACAATTGATCCCTTAATAAGTACTAGTTATATCTCACATTTTCCCTATAATATGGAACTAAATGAATTAAGGGAATTTAATTTCTAGATAGATGAATTGTAAATCAAAGGGTTATTTCAACCTAGTATGTATCTATGGGATACATTAGTTTTGTTTTTAGAAAGGTGGATTAAACAATTCATCTCTATCTATTTTATCATAAGCTTAACCAAGTTACTATAAATATTATGTATCATATTCTATGAATTCATGATCTATTTGATCAATTTAGGGGAGAATAGTGGTTCTCTAAATATGATATGTGATCTCATTAACACTAATGATCAGTTTAGAATACAGATATTCCAAATAAATCTTTTAGGACTAAATATGACCATCACAAGTATTACATTATGCATTTCAATCTTATGAATGCAACATATAAATATATGAAACTGATGAACTATATATTTCAATGGAATATATATTCTATTGTGATGGTGTTTCTCATTATCATATTATTGTATTCATGTAAAGGTGCAGAGCATGGCCAATCATTGTCGACAATGTTGAGTTTCTTGTGGGATCATCGATTTCATTCCAAACATTCAAAATGTTTTTTATCGTATAATAAGTATATTTTCATGGACATGATATTTCTAAAATATTTATTTCTATGAATTAAGAAAATATAAAGGTTTTGATCTCATGGAAACTACCAAATAAATTCTTCGAGACATACAATTTTCTTGGTATGGCTGGTTATTATGGTCGTTTTTTTGACTTATCAGGAATAGCTTAACTAGTGACATTTTTTATATGTAATATTCTTCCATTTCAATGGAATGATTAATGTTTGATGTATTTTCAAGAGAATAATGATAAATTACATCATCATAGAACTTAATACTTTTAGAATCTGGACAAGACTATATGATGTGTTGTGATGCTTCTAGATTGGGGTTGGGATGCTTACTCATGCTTGGAGATCATGTTGTTGCTTATGGATCCTGAAAAAATATAGTATCATGATAATAACTAACCAGTACATGATTTGAAAATTGTTTATGTAATCTATGATTTGATTATTTGGTTTTTTTTTCATATTTATTGAGACATTTACCATGTGTATGGATTACAAAAACTTGAAATGCATTTTCCCAAAAATTGATTTGAATCTAATATAATGGAGATCAATGGAGTATGTAAATTTTTTTAATATTTAATAGAAAATTCAACAGGTAAATGAAATTCAGTTGTATATGGATTAAGAATAAATTCACATATTTATTTAGAGAAATAGGTATCGGATCAAGGGATAATGATATCTATGATAGGCAATATGAACTTTGATTATAAATAAAGAGGCAGTTTTCTGGTTTTTATTTTAGTTTTGTTTGTTCTAGACCTAGTTGAGAATGTCAAAGAAGAAAATTCATCAAATTCTAAATGTGTTATAATGAGGTCAAAACAAAATGATGGGGAGACCATTTAGGGATGTGTTCTAGATAAGGGATTAATGTTTAGTTTTCTATATTATATTTTCATACATTTTAATTTTCAATAATATATTCTTCAAGATTACCTCAATTTAAGGAGGTATTTTAATAATGGAATACAAAATATTTATATTCTACTAAAATAAATAATTTTTTGGGGGAATGCCTGAAATGAAATTTGGTTGTTTTTGTTTTAATATTCCTCTATTTTCGCCAAGATAAGGCAAAGAACCAATGATTAGAATGTGTGAAGCAGTCTTTAATTATTCTTCTTTTATAATTGGGAGTTGTTATCCATTGAATTTTCATAGTTTTACCTATGATGGTTCAAAAATATGATGTTATATGGGAGATAGTGGATCAAATAACAGATTCAAAACATTTCATCGATATTATTGAATATAAAATGGTGGATGAATTGTAAAAAATCAATATATAAGAAGTGGTAAAGAGGACTTTCCTACTAGTTTTGATATTATCTGACTAATATATCGGGTTTCTGTCTCATTTTATGGTATCCATATAGGAGGCACTTGGTACTTAGTTAATTATGAACATGGAGTATCATCCTATGAAGGATAAAAATATAAAATGATGATATAAACATTGAAATACAAGATTCGGTCTTATGTAATGTATTTTTATGGCTTATGGGAGGTGTAAATATTGATAGTAGAGTTCCCATATAATAATATTTATCAGTCCATGATACATAATTATCTTTTTGAAGCATTGTGTGGGCATACTTTTCATTATCCACTTTTTTGGGGGGAAAGGAGACAATTCAATTGTTTGAAGAATATCTGTAAAATATAAAAGAGTGAAGATTTTGATGGTCATAAAGATAATGGATATGGCTAAGAGTTATGAGATATCATATTTGGATCATCATCAATGATCATTATTAATTGAGTTAATTGATCATGTTTTATTGATAATCTCTCTGAGGCATGAGAATCATCATTTTAAGAATCAAGGAACATTATATCCAACGTATATATGCCCTTATTAGATATATGAATGTGTTGGTGAGGTGGAATATCAGTTTGAATAACCACCAAGAATTATTTCAGTGCATAATGTATTTCATATATCTCAATGGATTAAGTCTCAACCTAATCATAACCATTTGATTTGATGGGATCACTTTGAACCAGATCTAGATTCATTGTGGTTCATGTGGTAATGTAAATTGTGGATAGGAAATATATAGTATTTTATGTGAAATCATTGGTCCTATGTTGGTTTTATGGAAACATGTTTCGATATAGGGAGAGATATGGGAATGTGAGAAGGAAAAGATTGAAAAATTTCCTAAAATAATCTAGAAAAATGGTGTTTTTTATCATTTTAATGAAGGAAAGACTAATTGTGGGGAGAATATATTACCCCCTAGTATTAGGTAAATAACCCTTTACTGATGTATTAAATATATATAAAATATTTCGGTTACGTGTAGGGTTTGTTTTAGTATTTTGGGAATGTTTTGGAGGATTTACTAGATGAGAAATATTTGAGAATGGTAACTAGAAATCATGAAACATGTCCTTGGAAAATGTTCATTATAGAATGTTGGCATTGGGCAGGTACATAGTTAGGTTCTTGGATTGGCCAAAACTTATTGCACCCATGATAAAACCTGTGATGTTCGAAATAGGTTTTTAACATGGTTAGTTCGCATCTTGTCAAAATATGTGAGCCAACTATGTCATGGGTGTTTTGAAGATTGTGGCAAGAGCATTGTTGTTGATCATATTTTCAAACCATGCACCATAATCAGGAAATGTTAAAAAAAAGGTAACAATTTCTCTATATCAAAATCATATTACATCTTAAATGGATAATTTTGACCCTTCTCTAAACCAAACATGAATTCTAACCCTTCAAAAGGCTAGAGAGACCCTTTTTACTAATATGAAAGTGATCAACGGGTTATTTTAAGTGCATAGGAGGGCCATATTTCATAATATGTGTTTACTTTGATTTTATCTTCTTATATCACTTGTATTCGTTGATCTAATCTTTTAGGGTAAGATTAATGAAGTGTGATGAAAATCATGATGAGATATAGTAGTTTTGTATGAGGGAACATTATCTATAGTTGTTTTATGGTATTTCAATATTTTTTGTTGAATAAATTTTTTGTTCTTTATTTTAGCCTAATTATGTCAGGAAGGTGGCTTTACGTTCGAATCCTCTTAGTTTCAAATGGATGGATTGATTTTAAATTGATGTAATTTTTTAATTAAACTATTAAATTGATGTGGAATGTTTTTATGGAAACCATATTTAGTGATGTTTTAGGAAATTGTAGAAGTTGGGTTTTTTGGGAAAGTGAAATCTGTTACGTAACATTAAATGATTATTTTAAATTCTGGTTGGTTTGATTAATGAATAATATGTTGGAAAATATTTTCAAAAAAATAATTACTTCATTGAAGTGGCTTTGGAATTTTGGGGTTGGTATGGTATTTGGAAGATATGGTTGGTGTGAGTTCATTTTGTCGATGTGACACTAAATAAGGGGCATGTAATATTATGGAATAATTATGTGACCCTACAGAAATGGTGTATTCCCTTAGAGAACATGAGATATGGTTACCATGGGATGACTTACTAGATCGATGAAAGAATAATAATAAGTATGGCACTATCACAATAGCATGAGTGGGTGGTTGTGTGTGGATCATGTTTTGGGTATGCCAAATAAAAATGAGAATTGGATTAATGGAATATTTGGTTTCATTCCATGGAAAACTATTTAGGTTTTTAAATTGGATTCATTGGTGATATAAACTATTTAAATTTTTTTAAACATTTTTATATAAATGTGATAACATATTGTTTCATAGTGACGTGATTTGGGAGGTTATTTGGGAAATCCCACTATGTTTTATAATCACCCCCTCTAAAGAATTTTATTAAGTTTCTAGACATCATATATCAAGACATATGTAAAGTAATATAATTTCATTTCATTGGTGATTAATCATGATACAATGGGAATGGTTTTTAGTGTTAGAGTTTTGAGCATGTTGTGTGTTTCAGACTTAAGGTCATCGAATTCAGTAATTTTATTGATTTGTTTTTTGTTTTGAACTCGAATAATGCTCTATGTTTCCTCGTTGTACTTTGAGGTAGTTTGGTTTTGTTTGTATCTATTTGAGTTGTATTTCATTGTTCTCATTCACCATATAGTGGGTTTTTTTATTATTATCATATATGATTTTTCAATTTTCTGATGAAAATATTTCCCCAAAATGCTATGAAGAACAAGGCAGTTACTACCAGTGCTTCGTGTCTTATGGAAATCACCTAGGGCCAAGAAACAATATATACCTCTTCTCAAGTCAATTAGTAGGGAAAAGAAAGTTAATCTAGGTGAGTTATTGGATTCATTAGATTTTTGTGTCAAATTTGAATGAGTTTTTGGTGGAATTTCATTTATTGATAATGAATGTATTAAAGTGAATTGAGCTTCTTTGTCATCATTAGTGGATGTTTCCTATTATGGAGATAGGGAACAAATTTAAGGGCTATTTTCATTTTCCCAAAATGAGTTTCCTGATGAGAAATATCATGTGTGGTGTCTTTAAGAGGCAATCCATCCTTATAACGTGTTTTTAGTTACTCCTTTTACATTGTTAATTTATTTGAAGTTTAGAATTAGGTGGAGGTGATAAATATGATTCACTCATTAATAGGATTACAATGAGAGGGGAGATAGTAGGATTCCATGATGAGTATAATTTTCTTTGGTACGTATCAGGTGCTAGGACCTTCGTTGATTCGAAAATATGGGAGTCGGCCTCAACCGTTTCCTTTTTGGACTTTTGGGGAATGTTGTTTATTTATTTTTTGAGTGGTTTAGATACATCATATTTTATTTTTTCGGTTCATTGAAAAAAATATAATTAGTTCCAAATGGATCACTATCCATCACCACTTAACTATAATATGAGTATAGTCATAGTGATTACCCTCTTCATGATCTTTTTAAAGCATTACTCACATTATTATTTATAGAAATACATTAACCCTTTCCATTTCAACATAGAAATAATTATAGTAAATCATAAAACAAATTCAAAAATTATTTTAGTACCCTAATAATCGATGAAGATGATGGATTTTTATGACTGTAGTCATTTTGGGACATTCCCCATTTTCTTTTGTCGTTGGATGGGTCGACATAAATTCCCCCACTTATGATCATATACCAAAATAATGTGAATTGTTTCAAATATAAGTAATACGTTAAGAATATAACATCTATTTTATTCATCCTTAATGTATCTATCATAATATTTATAAGTTCTTCATTTTCCTTCATTTACATGGATAAAATTAAAATATCATCAAGAAATGATGCCAAATTTTTTTTGAGGTGGTATCTGAAGGCTCTATTAATCAAATATATGAATATTATAGTGGAATTAGTGAATTTGATGAACATAAGTATGAAATCATAGTGTCCAAAACTTGTGAGAAAATAGTTTTCTGAATGTATTCATTCATCATCTTTAGTTGATGATATCAAGAATAACGATTCACTTTTGGGACTTACTATGGTCCTCATAGTTGAAAGAACAATGTTATCAATCCTTATTAGGGGATAATTGTTTTTTACAATTGTATTTTTAGGCTCATAGTTGTAGATACATGTCCTAATTGATATGTCATTCTTCTTAACAAACAACACTGGTGGACCCCAATGTGATGCAATATGGTATATAGACCCCTTGTAAAATTATCTATTAGCTTCTTGCTTAACTCCACTATTCTTATTGGGGAAATCTGGTATAAGAATTTAGACATAAGAGTGGCTTTAGGTATGATAACTATTGAGAAAATTACCTCATGATCAAAGATAATTATGGACAACTAAATGTAAAATATATCAGTGTATTCTCTCACAATGAGAATTTACTCTCGGATTATACCTTCTTATGAAAAAATCATTTGGGAATGTAATTAATTTTAATAGTGTATAATAACCCAAACCATCGAGGGATTTGTCAAAGTATATAAAAGATCATCATTTTATTTTTAGGGTAAATTGGAAGGTTAGGAATATAAAAAATTATTTCATTTTCTCGAAAGATAATGGGTTCCCTATATAATGAAATGTAATGCAGGCCTAGTATGACATTTTATTCCACCAAGGGATTCATTATGAGACTAACAAGAATAATATTACCACAAATTATAAAAGGATAAAATTCAAAAACATCTATTGTAATGATCATAAGACGATGTGTTTTTATATATATCTATACTTCAAGGAACCAATTCTTTGATTCTATAGTTTTGGAAAATATACATGTTATAAGGAAATGTATAGAAAAAAAACAAAATAATTAATTTTCCTTTCTGGATTGAATAAGAATTGAACATTTTATGAAATAATTTTCATGATCCACTTTATCAATTATGATGGCATAATATTTTCCTTACTCCATTGGCTTTTGTGGCTATTAGCATTATTTTCTTTAAAGACTCATTGTTTGGTGCACTATATTTTATAGTGTCCTTGTTCCCTCTAGTTGAATCACTGAACCATGGGTGGTTCATTAAAGGTTCATTCATTACACCATATTGTTAGATGAATTATTTTTGTATCATCAAAATTACTGATTTTTGTGTTATTATCACCCACACATGAACCATTTCCATATCCCATTGAGACAGTTACCATGACATTTCCTCCAACATTTTATATATGTGGGTGGTTGGATCCTCATTTATAATTGTTGATTTGACCCACCAGCTTTAATCTCCATTATTCACTTCTTATCTCTATTACCATTGGAAAATTTTCAAAACTCCATTTCTATATTAAAATAACATTAAACTACATATTTATAACTACCAATGTCTCAAATGTGTATATTGTTTCAAGAGTTTGGTTTTAAACCATTAATGAATCTATCTTCTTTTATATCATTTTATATAACAAATATCGAGGCATACACTGTTATCATTGCAATGTTTTCTTAATAAGTCATGACAAATTCTACTTCATTTTTCATCATCTCTATGAATTTTATCCCACCATTTATTATACGGGTGTGAGGGATATATTGATTAATAAATATTTATTAATGTATTCCAACTCTATCTCTACCATTTCATTATCTGTATTGTTTTTATATATCAATTCCCAACATTGATCAGCCTCTCATTCTAGAATATAGATGAATATAGTAACGTTCTCCTTTTCAAAATAATGATGTTCATAAAAGATATTCCACATTGAGTTATCCTATTGTTCCCTAATATGTGGATCAAAATATCCACTAAACATTATGGTTTCTTTTTTACAAAGGGATCATTGGAAATTTTCACATTTTTACAAAGTTTTCACATTCCACATTATCTATGTTATTATTCATATCCTCATAATAATAGGAAATTGACCCAAAGAAGCTTTTATCAATACCTCAAATGGACATATGGATGTCATTATTGAAGTAATTTCATTTTCTCTCACATGGGTTGTTATCCCGATTTCCCATGGTTATCAATATTTTAAAAAATTGGAAATGTTTGAACACAACTCAATAAAACAATTCAGGAACAAATAATTAATTTTTTGATACAAATAAATACAAAGGAATACCTTATGGGATCTATATATTTATCTTAAAACAATGATACTTGGATTTTTACATATTGTCAGACTTATCTAAATTTTTGTCACTAATTCTTTCTAATCCCAGTACACACAATAATTAATCCATACCTCAAATACCAACTATAATGTCCCCACATTTACTTACATTACTATTACCTCATTATAATGATAATCAACATAATAGTTATACATTCAAGGACAAAAATGATTTCTATATTCGAAAAAGTAGGATCATATGTTACATATATATAATAACACATAAAATTTATTAAAATTACAATTATTTAACCTCATCAAAATATCACATTCTTCATTGTATATTTAGTCACTAGAGGATATACATCAATGAAAGGGGTTATATAATATCATATTAAGAGGATGAATAAAAGGAATTAATAAATATTGCATTGGTGAGAATAATAATAATCATCATATAAAAATTATATAATAATAATCATAACCCTGAGGTAAACATTTGATAATGTCATGGAATGTGGTGCTTTATTGAAGTTAAACACCATGTCATAGTTGTCAAATGCCACAAATAATTGTGAACAAATCTAGAATCATGTCCACACATAACATATGGGATTAAATCATAACATCATCAATGTGAACAAAGATATCATCACATACACACATAATACATATTATCTCCTGAGATGCATCACATTACCCATTTCTTTAAGGGGACATATAATTTGGGTCCCACCAGGATAATAAAATATTTACATAATCACGAATGACAAAAAGAACATATAACAAACATAATTAAAAACAAGAATTGAAAGAATGGATTTAACCATGTATAATTTCATGATTATATATTAGTATTCCAAATGAGAAATGGAAACATATTTGACATAAAAATTATCATTCTTGAGTGAAGAAGAAACAACTGAAGCAGAATAAAAGATGTGTTTTAGAAATAAATGTGTTGTTTTGAAGAATATATATATATTTATTATAAATATAGGTGAATATATATATATATATTAAAATGGAATAATACTAAAATTATATTTATGTAATATTATAGTAATATCCATACTAAAGATATTGTGACAGAGGGAAAACCCAAAGAAAAAGAGTTTGGTTTGAAAATCACCTTACCTTAAATCTTACTTTATTACATCGCTTTTCTGCCTCCAAATAATAAATATAGCATTAATGAAACATAGTTTTAGAAGTGAATTATTTTAATTTTTATCACTATTTATCCATAAAAATATTTGGATTCAAATGTAGAACTGTCTTTTTTAAATGTGAATTGTTTTAATATCCTCTTTTCATTAAATTTTCACATTTTGTTTGAATGTATCTATTTTTTTGGGTAATTAAATAATTAGTATAATTTATTATATATTATAAAAAAATATATTTATAACTTTATATATCATGAATAATTAATTTTAACAAACCATTTATTTGGTGATATAAATAGAATTGGAAACTGATTGTTGAATAAACATTATTAGAAGAGACGAAAATGGGACATTGAAATTTATATATTTCATATTTATGATAATTAAAATAGGATAAATTCATTAATATATTTTTAATATATTTTCTAGTTTATTTAATAAAATATTTTTTAATGGAACTAGGAAAAAGAATGAGAATATGAAAAATAATAGAGGAGAAAAAAGAAATGTATTGTTTCCTCGGCCTGACATCTCTTTTATGACACTGAAACTCCCGTGATTTTTTTATTAATATTACTCAAGAATTAATTTAGGTATTATAATGGAATTAATAATGAAAATTTTAGATTAAAATAGTCCTTAGGAAATGAGGGATGATTAGTTTTCCAAGGAGATGGAAAGGGGATTTTAAAAATTGATCAAGAAGTATTTTTTGATTAAAATAATATAAAATATTATTTTTAATAAAAAACATGTAAAAGTGGGTTTTTAAAAATATAAATCATATATAAATATAATATTATAGTATTCAAACATTAATACACATTATAATATTATTTCAAATAGACTGGTAAAAACTAATGAGGAAAAAGGAAAAAAATAATGGGTCACTTTTCACATTAGGTTTCCTGAAATTTATTTTCATAATTGGAATCTATGATTATTCTATACTAATTATTAATTTATAAAATTAAAAATACACTTATATTATTTATTAGTTTTTTAATTATGATATTCATTTTTTTGGTTTCATAATATTTATATTTATATAAAGTAATCATGATAAATATTATTTATATAACAATTTATTTATTTTTTAATTATTATTCTAATGATTATGTTCCTATTACCAATGGTCATGTTACCATTACCAATGATAAGGGTACTATTCCAATAGTCACATTACCCCTTATAAATATTAATTAATTAATTATCTCAATATTCACTAAAATTCATCCCTAGGTTATATATTTTTATTTTCATTGATATTGATTGGTTTAAAAATAATTTGTTTCATTTATTTTATATTTTCCATTGGGGAAATGTTTCTAACAGATTGGAGTGATCAATATTTTCCTATTTTATAAAATCTATTTTATATTCTTATAATTGAAATGTTTGGAATTTAAATTGGGGTTGTAGATGAATAATTTAATGTTTTTTATTTTATGATATGATGATTGGTTTGTTTTACTATATTTTAATGTTTAAAATATTATATAATATAATAAATCCCAAATATATTCAGGAAAAAATATTACAAATAGACAATAGGTCATTACATCGGGGTGCAAGGGATATTTTCGTGAGGAGATACGTGGATGGGGTAGTACATTTACATGGATTACTAAGTCCTATAATCTTATATTGCGGAACGTGTATTAAGTTATGATTTTTTAGGGGATTACCACATGATTTTAGAACTCAGTTAGACCTCATTACTTCTTTTCACCCCCTATAGATTTTTAGATAGAGAAAACTATCTAGACATCAAAGGACATGTTTTAGGAAGGAATCATACAATTCATTTGATATTTGGAAGAACACTATCCATTCGCTATGTTTTCACATAATAGAACCTATCAATATTTCATTGGAATTCCCCTTTTGTTTATTTGTATTGGTGGCCATTTTTTTCTCTATTATATTGCATTGATTTTAGTGAGGTAGTAGTTCTTGGGCCTGATGTGGTGGAGAGCACGATGGAAACATTTTCGTTTGTTTATGGGTGGATGAGAGAAGCGAAAGACTAGAGGAACTATTATACTGATCACATGAGTAGGCCTTTAATGTTCTTATTTAGTGTCTTTGTGTTCCTTATATTCTTATATCGATGTGTGTATTTTAGGTTTGTTAGAGGGTTTAAGCTTTCTCAATAGTTTTTTCAGCCTTTGAAGGTGTTTGGGAGAGTTGGAAAGGATAATTAACGATGGGAATTACCACCATAGTTGTATAAGATCCAATATTTCATTAATGTCTCTAAACTCCATTAGTATTATCATGATGACTCCAACATAATTGACTTGGTTTTTTTAGGAATCGAGGATGATGTAATGTTTGTGGCGAAGCCAATTGGGATATAAGGTCTTAGAGATAATTTTTAGTGTGGATGGAAAATTCCCATATTTCATATGTTATAGAGGAATGGTGGCCTAGAGGATGGTACATGTGAAGTTCAAATATAGATGTGTATGTAGTACTCGAAGATATTTTGATATTTTATTTCTCTCTCTCTCTTTCATTTGGTGTTTGGGTATATTTTTTTAGATGTTCCCTTCTTGATGTTGGGATGTGTGATAAAACTATAGACATGTGAATTGCGGAGGTTGATAATACCTACTAGGATGAGATATAATTTGACGTGATTTAATAAAATAGTGAGTAAGTGTAACACCCAATGATTTTAGGGAATGTCTCTTTTTCATGTTAATAATTTCCAAAAAAGATGTTGCACGTAACACCGAATTTAAATAAAAAATGAAATATTATTATAATGGTTCTATTAATTTGGATGGAATTAATAGTGTTTAATCCACTATAATATTTATCCATTATATGTTCAATATAATTTTTAGCATTCATCTACTGAATTGACTAGATATGATATTAAAATAAATCCATATTTACGCATAAAAAACTACATTTTCTAAAGAAAATTTTACAACTTTTAATGGTAATCATGTTTAAAAACTAAATTTTTTAAATTTTTTAAATTTTATTTGAAAAAAATTATTTATGAAAGTTTAATATCAAAACATACTTTGGCTAACTTTTTGGTATTTTTCAAAAATCTTTTTTTTCTGATGGATAGCAAAACAATATTTCATTTCCATTGAAAACTATCTTCTCATCTAAATACTTAATTATATAAAAATATATTTTAAATTGATTTAAATGTAAAATTATATCAATAAATCATCTATTAATTAAATTATGGTCATTTTAATTTTTAATATTTTACATGGATTAAAATATAATTTTAAACATTTTGCACGTTTTAATATTTAAAAAATATTTTATCACACCATCTACGAGATTAATTTTAAATTAATTTTGGCCACTACTGTTTTATGAATTTTGAAAAATGATTTCATTTTTTTGAATTAAATAACTCGTATTTAATAAATAGGGTTTTTTATTTTCCCCTAATATGAATTGTATCTTTTTCAATTATATCTACCATGTTTAGGGTAAATCATATAATTAAGGGTACAAATAATATTATAAATATTTGAAAATTACCAAAAACCCATCCTAGTTTCATTTAATTATTTATTTTTGACACAAACTATCATTGGGTCTATTTTAAGATCTCTTGGGGACACATGGATGTCTTTAAGACATTTATATTATTATATTTGAAAGAAAAGGGAAAGATGATATATATTTGTTTTAACAACATCAATATTTTAACATGGGGGTACATAGAGGACATACTAAACGAAAAATAGTATTTTAATGATAAAATAGTTATTTTAATCCTGGTAATTTAGTTTTTATTTTATGGAAGAACAAATTATCTTAAAGGTTTTCCCCAATAACGATAGAATAATTGTTTAATTAATTGTAATATCAAATAAATGACATTAAAATATTAAAATAAATATATTATGAGATACTTAATAACATAAAAAGTATTTTATAAATTACCTTGACATGTTAGGGATGTATTAAAAGAGTTTATTTTAATATATCTTGTTCTTATGATATTTTGAAAAGGTTAAGTAATGAATAATGTCCAAATTGACATCCATGATATTTTCAAATTAATAATATTTTATAAAATGTTATAAAATTTATAGAATTATAAAATTTATATGATCAATTTTGATATATTTGAAAATTTCATCCATGATACATTTTTTGTTTCTTTTGCCTATTTATGGTTATAATTTTAATAATAAATGTCTAAAAATCCATATTGTCACTATAAGAATATAATGAGTTAAAGAAGAGTTAAACCCAAAAGATAATGTTATTACCATGACATTAATGTTTCCAAAAATTATTAGATGAATGGTATTCTATCATTATTTCCTGAAAATTGAATTTTATTTCATTAATGGATTCATTTCCATGAATATGACTTATATATTATTTAAATTATAGATAGTTACAAAATGTCTATCTCTTGGAAGTTGAAATATTTTATTTGTCCATATAGAGACAAAATCATGATATGAATGGAAATAAAAATATATTTTTATCGTAATGAAATAATTTTCATTATATAATTTTATATTTACATTTTAAAATTATCTAATTACTTTAAATTATTCTTCAATTCTAATTAAATATTTTTTAATTAATAAAAAATTTAAGTAATTAAATTCAAAAGATTTACTATTGATATGTTTCTGTTGTTTTAATTTATATAATGAGTTATTTAAATATATGATATATATCAAATATTTTTTAAATATCAATGTCATAATAACCACCTTTCCATTATATATTTAATGGTAAATTAAATGAATAACTTCAAATTTGAGCATAATGATATTTTATTGAATTAATATTTTATTAAATTAGTTTAATATAATAAAAAAATTAAATATTCAAAAATGGGATAATATATGGTCTTTAATGTCCTCACATATTCATTTATATACTATTTTTATTTATTTTTATCTATAATATCCTTATTATTTTTTAATATTTGGAGGAATCTCAAAATCATCTGTCACATCAATTATAAAAGGGAACCTCCTACCTGACTTAATAAAACAAATTTGATCCATCTATATTGATGAAAACCTAGCCATTTCACTTCATTAAATACTTATTTATGTTATATAGGTTATGGTCCATCCAAATGTGTTATCCTAGATCACTTATTAATAGAATAAAGCGTGTCTAATGAAGAATTGGTAATTGTCTTTATCGACTCTTTAAAGTTCTTTTCTTCATTCACTTCCTCTTCATGTGTTTTCACAAGGATAACATAATAAATCAAATATATTTTATATTATAAATTTATTTACGAATATAGTCCAACCATATTCCACCTTCTTTCCATCCTATGAAAAGTAAAAGCATCTTGCATTCTTACGTACGACTTATCGTCTCCCCACCATGGTGTAATATATTTTTCATCACCACATTGGATTCATTATTATAATAATAGATATAATTGATAAATATAATAAATATTATAGGATATTGATTTTGGAAACAAAATTAATCTGTATACTTCCTTAAACATTGACCGTTAATGGAATAATACAGTTGGTCATGCGAACATAGATCTTACTATCTCCACAACATAATGAAATTTATTTTATATTTTCATCATTTAGAAATGATTATAAAACAAGTATGTAATTAATAAATAGAATAACTATTACAATAATTACATTATTTATATGGACTAATTTTTTTATGTTAATGAATTGGGACTTACACCATGAAACATGTATAGGAAAATGAACCAATTAACAATCAAAATTACTGTAATAATGAAATATTATTAAAACAAATCAGGATAAAAATAAATAATATGATAATATATGATATCATAAATATGGATATAATTCTAGTATAAATTAAAAATATGATATAACCATTATATGTTCGTTTAAATCATGTTCAAATAAATAAAAACACTAGGTAAGGGCGTTCATCTAAGTTTCCACTTCATTGAGACATACATGGTATTATGTACATAATCAATTTATTTTTGTGTATCTTCAAATACATTGAATTAAATTTTCAATTAATAACCATATTATTTAAATCATTGACAAAATATTTTCATAAATATATTTAGTTCTTATATAAGCTATTTATATTGAAATTTATTTGATTAACATTAAAAATATGTATAATTAAGAATCCTTTACGAAATAAAAATATTTCTTTGTTAGAGCATATTTATTTATAAATTATATCTCTTATTTGATATATGAGAATTATTTTGAGGCATAATAAATGTACTGGGGACCAGTTAATGAAATCAACTTTATGCATCGAAAGGTATCATTAGAAAAACAAGGTGTAAGCAAATACTTCACATTTTTCCAACATGAATTGAATGGGTTTCTACCCACATACATAAACTATTTTGAGAATATGTATTGAATGTATTGTAGTTCATTTTCATAATACAAGACATCAAATAAATAGAGATATTTTCACTATGAAAAAATCTATGGATTCTTTTCATTTTTAGTTTATTGATTAAAAGGAATATGTTTTTAGTTATCTACCATTCCATGTTGATTATTACCACTGATTCATTATAGTTTCAATTATAATTAACCCCTTACTGATCATATTATATCACCATTATTTTTTTTCATTCTCTTATGTTACAAATATGAGATCTTTGAAAAAGTTTTCAAAGATTCTGAGCATTTAATTTTTTTTATGTATTATGATTTATTTCATATTACCAATGTGAAAAAGGGAACCATGTATGTATCCAGTCTATGAATACTACTAATGTATTAAGTCCTTTAGAATTATATTCCTTCTAATCTTGATAATGTAATAATGTCTATAACCTGATCTATATTACTGGGTCTAGGGTGTTATAGATGGTATTAAAATTAGTTTAGTATTATCCTGGGGAACTAGATATAAGAAGTCATGGAAGAGAAAACATAACTCTATGATAGAATTTGAGGATATATCTAAGTATCAGATATCATCCTCTAGATTTAGTAATTACCATGGATAACAACTTTTAAACATATATAATTACATATTGATAATAAGATTTGATTATTTATACAGCTTATAAATGAATCTTCTTAACTATATTATAACAATTAGTAGTTGTCAAAATATGATGTTTTGTTATAGTCAATGGATAAAAGTAGAAGGAACTTTTTTAATGATGAATTTCATGGAAATTTGTTTGATGAGAAATTAAATGGGATATTGATTAGAGTGATGAATATTATTATAATTCATAACTAGTCATCACAATATATGTTTAGCATCAAGCACCTTAACCAACTCAAAAACTCACCTAATAAGTGAAGGATAAATTTTACTGGGGGATAGGGTGGTAGAAACCCTGGAGGGAAGTTAATTCAGTTCCATAAATGTTTTTAATGTGATACGAAAACCACAAGTGAATTTTGTATAGGAATGGAATGATATTTTGGGTACGTTAAAAGGGGGGAAAATTATGTACTTTCCAAGGAAAAAAATAATTTTTTGTTAATGAAGGGTTTGTAAAAAACGTCCTAAAGTATAAAATTGGATTGAATGTTATGATAATTTATTTCCTAGGGGTAAATCTATTGAGAATAATTTGTAAGGTTATATTGTTGATGATCAAAAATCTAGAAATGACATGTCAAAGGAATGATGTATTAAGGAATAAGATGGTGAAGTGTAGTTCATGGTTTATGAATGAAATGGAATGGTTAAAGTTAATATTTTTTGGATTAAAGTATTATTTTATCAATGATACTCAATATATATAAAATATTTACAATAATACATAATCATTACAGATTTATAAGTAAGTGATGAGTAGTAACAATAACAAAGAAAAGTGATTTTATGGAAATTTGATCATTTTAAAAAAATGATTGAGGAATGATAACCCTAAATATATTATTGATTTTTAGATAATAATGAAATATATATTTTATATGGGATATTATTGGTTACCATGAAATTGGTTAGTGATTTGATGTTTTGTGTTTTGTCTGCTGGGTGTAATACATGATTGGATTTAAGGAATATATTTAAAAATTTGGGATTTTAATTTTGGAAGAATGCATGTTTTAATTAAGGTCGTAAGGTGATATAATTATTCATATATTTGATATATTAAAATAAGGGATAAATTAAATTATTTTGAGAATCTAATCTCAAGATTTATTTTATAAATTTAGAGATAATTTTAGATTGTGAATTTTGATAGACGTATTTTGGATTAGTCTTAATGTTGGGATGGACTAACATGATCATTGGATATTAATGTTTGATGATAAAGTATGTTTTTATGGATAATATGTTCTATAATTTCTAGTTATAGTAATAATTTATAAGATTATGTAATTACTTGTGGATTTTATTATTCAAAATTTTATTTAGGTGTGAAAACTTCATCATGAATATTCATTTACTAGTGTATAAAATGATGTAAAAATTGATTAAAGAGCAACCAAAGGATGGGATTATTCTTTTGAAATCGAAAGCAATTAAGAAATTTTATTTTCTCATGTTAAAATATAGATATAAAATAAATCCTCAACTCTATGAAAGTTATTTTAGAGAAAAATGTTATCATTTTTACTTTTCATTATGGGAAATCAATGGTCTTTTAACTGATAAATTTTTTTGGGTGGTTTGATGGTTCACTTTCCAACGATAATGTTCCCCATCACACTCCATCAGAACTGGATAGTAAGGTTTCTCTTCCATGCCATTTATTTCAGTTTCCAGTAATGTTCCCTTATTATAAAGCCTATTTTTTGGCGACATTCATGTATCGCTTTCCCTCTTATAAAGAGGATGTTTTTTTAACCCTGTTTCGGATGTGGGTATATCGAAAAGAAATTTTGAAGAATAAAAAATTTATTTTTAAGTTCAATTTCAAATTTTGATTATGAAGTTTTTTTTAATTAAGCGATAATGTAACACCCCATGGTTTTATTGTACGTCTGTTTTAAAATGTAACCTTTTCAAATGCTTATGTTTCATGTAACACCTAACTTAAACCAAAAATGATATATTACTACAACCTAAATATTAAATTTTTGGGAATGAAATTAACTAACCAAATTTCAAAATTTATATATTATATTTTCAATATAATTTTTAAAATTTATCTTATGTTTTTTCTAGACATGATATAAAAATAAATTCACCATTACGTATAAAATGCTATATGTTTCTAAAGGTGATTTTCCCACTTTTTAATGAAGCTATTGCTTTAAAACTACATTTTGGTATCATAACAAGTTATTACTGAAAAAATAAAATTCATTTTTAATGAAAAAATAAAAAATTAATTTGATTTATCTATTTAAATTTTAATGACATTTTTTATTTTCTTGATTAATAGTAAACATATAATGAATATTAATAGAAAACTGAATTTTATTCAAAATAATTTATGATGTTAATTTATATTTTAAGTTGAATTTAATTTAACATTATATCAATAGTATATTTATTAATGAAATTATGGTTATTAAAAACCTTTTTATATTTAATTTAGATATAAACACATTTCATACATTTTCATGTTTTCACTTTAAAACCCCATTTTCTCACATTGTTTATGAAATAAATTTGTAATTAATTTTAACCACATCTAGTTTCTAAATTTCGAAAAATTGATTCCATATTTGGAATTAAGTGTCCCAAATTTTATAAATAATTTCCATCAATTTTTTCCAATTTGAATAGAAACTTTAGTAATTTGATGAACCATAGTTAAGGGTAAATCAGGTAATTAAGGGTAAAAAAATATTCTAAATATTATGAAATCACCGTAAAATGTTTTATAATTTTATTTAATGAGTTATTATATATAAAAATAATATTTGAGAAGATTGTGTGACCACTTTGAGTCATGTGGTTGACATAATTAATTTTATAGTATTTTATTATAATAAAAATTCCGAGATTTCATTATTTTGTTTTCAAGAAGATTATAATTTAATATGGTTCTACCTATGAGATATATTTGAATATTAATATTTTTTGGAATGTAAAATTTTAATCTTCATCATAGAAATTAATAAATAATTTTAGGGACTAAATAACCAACTTAAATAAATTCAAAATCGTAATGATGTAATTGTATTATTAATGAAAAATATAAAATAAATTATAATTAAAATACTAAAATAAATATAATATGACATACACAATTTATCCAAAAAATATAAATACTATATTTACATGTTAGGAATGTATTAAGGGAGATGTTTTGGTGATATCTTGTTGTTATTATATTGAATAAAATTCAAGTAATGAATAGTGTCAAAATTAACCTTAATAATATTTTAAAATAAATAATATTTTATTAACTGATATAAAATTTTTAAAAAAATTACAATTTTTCCAACTAATTTTGGTAAGGTTGAGAATTTCATCCAACATTCATTTATTGTTCTATTTGTATTTTATGATAACAATATTAACCCACAATGAGTAGAAATCAATGTTGTCATGGTAAGATTCAAAGGGTTTAAATAAGTGCTAAAACAAAACGATTTGTGTATAAACAAGACATAAAATTTTCCAAAAAATGGATTTATTTTATTCCACCCTTAAAATATTACAATCCAAATTTATTTATTTAATTTATACTTTTCCATTAAAATGTATTGTATATTATTTAAATAAAGAATAGTTAAAAAATATCACACTCATTTTAGTTAATATATTTCATGTGTACACAAACGATCGAAATTAAATTATAAATAGACCAACAAATATATATTAATATTAACTAATATTTTTTCATTAAAAATATTATATATAATTTTAATAAATCATATAATTACATTAATCATTCTATAATTTTAATAACATATTTATTTAATTAAGAGAAAAAGAAAAAAAATGATATTATAAGTATTATTTTTGATATATATGGGATGAGGTAATTAGTATAATGAATATATTAAATATATAATATATATTAGTCATTTAATAAAGCATTATATTATAGTTCACACTTTTTCTTGAAATATCTAAATTCAAATTTAATGAATAGTGTCAAATTTGAATAATGATATACTATAAAAATAATATTTTATAAAATTATTTAAAACATGTATAAATAATATATAATTACAAATGGGATAATATATGTCCAAAAAAGTCATAACCTGTAAATTTATAGACCATTTTGAAGTGTTGAATCTATAATAACATTATTAAATTTTAATATTTTGAGAAATTCCGAAAGTCCCCCTCACTTCAGTTATAAAAGGAAACCTCATACCTCACTATTTGAGACCAATTTAAGACATATATCTCAAATAACCCTTCCAATTTCTATTTTAAACATCCTTACATAATTTTTAGAGTTTTGTTTGTTCCTAATATATACCATATATCACTTAACAAGAGATTAAAAGCAGTTTTCTCAAGAAGATAAAATCTTGTTTATCGGCTCTTTCGTGTTTATTTCATCTTTAACTATTTATTTTATAATATTTCAATGATAAGTTAATAAATCCGGTATATTATATATTTTAATATTTAACTATCATTATGGTGCAACCAAATTCCACATTTTATTCATCCTACAAAAAATTAAAGCATTGGGCATGTGTAAGTATAAATTTCCATCTCTACGTCATGCTGTAAATCATTTTTCATAGCCATATTAATAAGATACATATAATGATGGATGAAATAGATATATATATAAATATAATATATAAAAAATTATTTTTATTCTGGAAAATTTAATATAACACAAAATTGTTTACCCTTTCACCAATAAGTGAATGATGTTGTTGCTCATGCACACGCACATCGTACCGTCTCCACGACACGATGCGATTATTTTTCCATTTTCATTATTGATGAATGATTCTAAAAGCTGAATATGATAAATATGATGAATAATTATGATATCTATGATGTTAATTTAAATTCGGGGATGACGTTACTATACCTTATGACTATGAAAAAAGACATACACATAAAAACATACTTAAGAAAATGATGCAGTTAATAACCAAAACAAGGGTAATAATTAAATATGATTATGAAACATGTGATAAAATGAAATAATAGGATAATATATGATATCATATCTATAGATATGGTACAAGTATAAAATAATAACTTTCTTTAAACCATTATACATGAGTTTAAATCATGTTTAACCAAATAAAATCACAATGTAAGAAACTTCATATTGATTTCAATTTCATTGAAACTTACATTGAACTGAATATTATTTATCTATTATATATACTAATCCTTATTATAATTTTTCATATAATATTCATGTTATTTAAATAATGGATATAATTAATTTTTAAAATTTATACCATTTTTATAAATAGTATTTACTTTAAATGTTATGTGATCAACTGGGGAAATATTAATAAATATGCACCCGTTACTCAATAATTAATTTTGAGGTTAAGAAATATCAATTCATGAATTTAATTTGTTATTAGATATATTAGAAATTATTTTAACATGTGTTTAATTCTTTTGGGATCATTTAATGAAGGCCCCTCAATGCATCAACATACCTCACGAGACAAACCATTTGTAAGAAACCCTTCATGTTTGATTCAAATAATAACGATAGAGGATTATACCAACCAACATAAAATTTCAAGATAATAGGTAATGATGACATAGCTGTTATCTTCCAAATACATGACTTCAAATAATTATTCATTTTCTAATTTCATTATTCAATTATCAGTATCCATGATATTTTAACTATGAAAAAATATATAGATGCATTTTTTCAGTTTATTGATGAAATGGAATTTGTGTTAAGATATCTCTCATACCATGTTGATTATGACCATTTATTTGTGAAAGATTATATTTCACATAACCACTTACTTGGAATATACTTCAAATTCATATTTTTTCCTTTTCCTTGTTTATAAAGAAGATATATATGGAAGAGTTTTCAAGGATTTTGAGCATTTATTTTTTTAATTTTTTTATGTTTTACTTCATATTCCCAATGTAAAAAATGGAACCATGTATGTATATAGTTTATCAAGAATACTAAACTATTCAGTTTTTGAGGATATGATTTCTTGACATCATTCCAATGTAATAAAGGCACCAACTACTGGTTATTGGGGCCCGAGAGTTACAGTCAGTTCTATACATAGTGAATATTATCCTAACATGAGGGATGAATTTTAGGGTTATTGTGTTTGTAGAAATATTTTGTGAAGGTAATAAAATGTTTTGTATTAGGAACTATGAGTGTTTTTGTTTTAGTGAAGGTGGAAATGAGTAACATATTGGGGGTTTGTTTATTGTTCAAGATGTTTTTCATTGTACTCTTTGGGAGTTCCTAGGGTTGTTGTGAGGGTTTCTCCATGGGAGATTTTTTATCATGTTTATCTAGTGTAAGTGTTTGAGGAGTAACATAAAAATTCGGAGGTATCTCATAGGGTTTTTTTTCAGACCGATTTAGTTTCATAGGTACTAGTCTTGATTCATTAAGATTAGAATCATTACAGATTTATCAAATATAAACCCTTATTCCTTCCAAGAGCATTAAATTGTAAACAAATGGTTTCATGGATTGTATATGGGATAAGATTGATCCATTATAAAATAATTATTCCTTGAATATTAAATTTTTTATGTTTAATTTATTTGATTCCAGGGAGACATAATTTTGAGAATCACCTTAAAAAATAAGGTTTCTATGACTTTTACTAGTTTCAATCCTTGTAATGAAAATACCCCCATGGAATTCACATTGTGAATAGAAATCATTATGTGAAGGGAATTTACTAGGTCTTAAATAGGTTGGATATGACATCCTAAGACATTATGAGATAGATTCTTTTTAACTTAGTTAATGTCTTGTGTACTACACTACCCCAATATTTGCGTATTCTATACACAACACCATATTAACTTGCAGTATATGCAACAAGATTCTGGGCTTTTGTTACACAAACATTCAATTTATTTTGATAGAAATAATTTCTAACTACATTGAGTATATATTGTGTTAAAATTATAAAATAACTATTTTTTTATTATGCTATATGAAACACGAGATGAATCTCCTGGTAAAATCAACATTTACTTGGCTTGCATAACACACAAGAGAAACCTTCTTTTGTAGCATGTGATGTACGCAATACCCTGTTTAAAAATACAAAGATATATTATTAAAAAATTATATAAACCAGCCTTTACGGATATTATTACCTTATTTTTTGATTTTATATATCTTTAACAGTAATCATATGTATTTTCCAAAACATTATATAAAAAGAAATTTAATTTTTTGGATAAAATAAGTATTTAAAAAAATACAGTTTTTCCACCTTTTAAAGGCACATATATTTTAAATATAGTTTTTAAAAATTTCATATATTCTATTTGACAGACAAATATTATTATGAATGAGGACATGAAAATTTAACTTGGTTGAAATTTTGGTATTTTTATGATTAAATTCATATTTTGATGGATAGTGAAAAATACTGCATTTTAATTCAAAACATCCTTTTGTTCTAATTTATGTATATAGTTAGATTATGATTTTAATTGGTTTTAATGTGAAATTGGATTATTATTTTTATCAATTAATCCATTTTTTTCATTGTAAGATATTTAATTTTTAAATTGGAAATACCACATGTCAATATTTTGATAAGTTTTTACTTCTTATAACCCGCTTTTTTTATAATGGGAATTAATCTTTAATTAATTTCATCCAATTACATGTTTTGAATTATGAAAAATATATTCTATAATTTTAATCCATGGGTCCAAATTTTGTTAATAGGTTACTTTTTTTGGATATTATAAATAGTAACTACATTAATTTTCTTTTACCACAGTTAAAGGTAAATCATTTAAATTAGGGCAACTAATAATATGACAAGGATAATAAAATGATCCTAAAAATAACAAAATCCTATTTTATTAATAAAATTATACCCTAGAAATATTAGTTTATAAACATAGTCATTTAATTTCTACATGATAATGAAAATTTAATATATATTAATGAAAACAATGAAAGTGACAGATATTCAAACTCACATTTTTTATAAGAATAATAATTTAATACATTGAAAAATAGGTTATATCTTCAAAAATAAATAGTCTATTAAAATATAGGGAAATTACCTACATCATTGTAATTTATTTTTAATTTTTTGGAAATAATTGATTACCTTAAATTTGTATTCTTTAATGATGTAGAAATTAATTAGTTAATGACAAATAAATGAAATATTTTTCTTAAAATATTAATAACCATAAAAGGCACAAACACATGAATAAATATTAATGGTAGATTATATCTCTACCAAAATCATCCAAAGGTTATGAAAGTGACCATTTATAGCCTTATCGTATATATTATGACCTTTATATTGTTTTATTTAAAGTAATGTTAAATTTGTCACATCTATAATTTTACAAGTATATCATTGTTAATGTATGATTTTATAGTATATAAATTCCACTACATATATTATTATGAAATATATTAAATTTATATTCCTATTAGTATTTTATTTTTAATTTATCTTCAACAAATAATTATATTAAATAATTACACAAAATCATTTTAGTAATTATTTTAGTTACGGAGATATGAAAAAAAATTTATTAAAAACATTAAAATAAATACATTTTGGAATAATAAATATGTCCAATTAATTTTATAGATAAACATGACTTCCTAAAAATATAATAAAATGGTTTTTTTAAAGAAAACTTGTTATCTTAATATTTTTAAAAACCAACTAACCCAATAGTGTCTATATTGAAATTATTGATAATTTATCAAAATAGTGTTTTATTATATTACATAAAATTCATAAAACATTTTAAAAAAATATAGAATAATTGTGATGTGGTAAAAAATTGTTCTAAATTATTTATTTATGATCTAATTGACTTCCAAAAACTAAATAGTTTTCCCTTTTAATGTTGAAATATTTTTTACCCTTGTTGAAATGAAATAGAATAACATAGTGTTAAATTGAAAAGATAATGTTTTAATTGACATAAAAGCTTACATAAAACTAATTTTTTGATGATATTAAAAACCTATATTATACCATCTTATAAATTGCTACATTTTGGTGGTTTCTGAGTGGGGTTTCTGTTTTTTATAAATTAATAATTTTGAGGTTCTCAAAATTTACCAACTCCTCAATTATAAAAGGGAACCTCATCTATCAGTTCTAAACATGTAATTTAAAATTTATGTTCATAAATAACCTTCCCATTCCTCTTATCAACTTCTATATTTATATTCTAGACATTATGGTCTTATCAAAAGACCAACTCTACTTTAATCAATCTTAGATCTAGTGAGAGCACGTCAAAGAAGTGAAAATCCTTCCTACCAATTATTTAATATTTCATTCTACATATACTTCTACTTCATGAGTTGTTTCATTATATAATAATAACTCCAGTAGAACATATATAATTCTATGTTATTATAATTATGAATCAATCATATTTAACTTTATACCAATCATAAGATATAAACAATCCCCACATGTGCGTACGTACGGATTACTGTCTCCACACGGTGGTGTAATATATTTTTCACCACCACCAAACATGGATGGGTATAAAAATTGATGTAATAATTATATATGATTATCATAAAATTATATTTATTATGAAATATGGTACACTATTAAATTCAATACCATTAATGAATTATGGGAATGATATCATCACTCGTACCTACGCACGACCAACCGTCTCCACGACATGATGAGATTTGATGTCCACATTAACCTTTAATGAATGATTATATTGTATATATAATAAATATTCACGAAATATATGAAATAATAATTCTACTGGATATATATATATATATAATGTACTTCTTTTCAATTCAATAAGGAATCTGAAACAACGTTCGTGCGTACGTATGACATACAGTCTCCATGAACGGTGTATTCCACTTCATTTATCTATCTATTATAAATATATATATATATATATATGATATATAAATCATGTTTTACATTTTTGAATTAATAAATCACGATCTATATAATAATATCAAGAATAACAAATCAAAACATGTATGCTAAATAAAATGATTATTTCTCAGAACGATGCATTACAATAGAATTGACAAATGAATGTGTAATATAACATCATAAGAGAATCATATATGATATTATAAATATTATTATAGCTATTTTACAAGTTAATAATATGTTTAATGCTAATATACAATAATTTCATAAATATATAAATGAAATCGGACTTATTGTAAGGGATAACTTCACAATGCCACTATTTTCTATGATTGTTTATACGTAAGTATTCACTGGTGTATATTTATCATTCACAAACATGTTTCCTAAATATATGTATTAAATTATTTATATTATTCTAATATTTTTTAAACCCTAATTTAACCATTGGAGAATTTTTATTAAATGGTATGGAAGGGATCTTTCTATCATTTTCCATACGATGTACTTTTTGACATTTCCAGCAAGAGTACGAGATGAATGTTTTTTCTATCTTGTACAACATGAATGGATTTTTATGGTTTAATAAGGCCTTATTTAAATGAATATTACTCTATATTATTTTATGATTAATTTCAACTATATTTTTTTTTAAATTCTGCTGCATTTTGAGAAAAGAAAACACTTTCGAAGGAGAAAGTGTATTTTCCTCATGAATTAAGTTCAAGTGTTTTATCTAAATTTTTATCAATTTAAGATTGTTATATTTATATATGGTTATGTTACTATCCATATTATTAATATGATTTTATTTTTTTAATTATGTAATGATATTTAATTTGGAATATTTTATGATTGAATTATGTTTATGAAACCCATTGTATTTCTTGGTTTATGCTACGATGAATGATTTATGTTTTCGTGGAACATGTAAGAATGATTACATTATGAGATGTATGGGACCAATATATTCCTCCAATGCATTGGGGAATGATTAATATCACATGATATTGAAATGAATGTAATGGAATGTAAATTTGGTTTGGTAATACAGGGCTAGAATGACATGTAAACTTGGTTCGATAATACATGGCTGGAACGAAAGATAAACCCAGTTCAATAATGGACATTGTCTACTATAATGGTCATGAAATAAATGCCCTGGATTCTATGGAAATAAGATTATATGATTAATTATTTTCCACAATTAAATGTTTTTTGTCAATTCTGGTTTATCCTGGTGAGGGTTCCTTTATGAACTATGCCTTATGTACTGACAAGATTTATTTCATGACTTACGATTTTGAATTTCAAAATTTATATTCAGGTTTTCACATTATTATGTTTATGTTTTGTTTGATGTTCGTCATGTTTACACTTACTGAGAATATGATATCACCTTTTTACGTTTTATTTTCCCTAATATATAAAAGGTTTTAGGTAGAAAACTAAAGGAGAAGATCTTTATAAGATATGTGGATGATTGTTCACCATGTTAGAATATTATGTTATTTATTTCTAAAGACACTATACTAATACGGTGATTAGCCATATTTGTTCCATGTATTAAGTATTCTAAAAAAAATTTAATACCCATGTACGTCATGCTTGGGTCATTACAATAGGTATTAGTGTGAATGATTAGTTAACCTTTGGAAACTATGAGTCGAAATCTTTAGTGAGATACCTTGAGATATTTCTATGATATGTCTAGGGATGTCACTAAGGATAAGTCTAACTATATGTTAATGTCATAGAATTATGGAAATGATCTTGAATAACATATTATTAAACCTATGATGTTATATATTCATATTACTCCCTTGTGATTATGTTGTTTTCTGAGTATGATTTTTGACTCTGATACTATTGTTTTTCAATTTTATATAACAGTCGAAACCCAAAGGAACCATATTACTGATAAATAAACTTGGAAATTTAATGATTTTACTCTTGATAAACCAATTTTTATGGGAAATGGAATGAAAAATCTTATTTCTATACTCACCCAAGTTATGAATCATTGTGGACATTCAAATGAGTAGAGAAAGGAACAACATTTTGTTGAGCCCTTCATGAGGCAACGTCCACCTTCTTTCAGTTGGTCTTTTGATCAACTTATTGCTGAAAAATAGATAAGTACCATTGAAAAGATATTTTCCATCCTTCATTTTGTGGAACATGAAAAATTCATTTTGGATATATATCATTTAGAATGTGAACTAGACCAATTATGGAATTTAATTAACAATACAAGGAAGCAAGATGAAATTGAATCCATGAAATTGGACGATTTCAAGAACATTATTTTCAATAAGTACATTCCTCATATTCTTCAAACAAATATGGAAAAAAATTTCCATGAGATAAAGTAAAAAGGTGATGAATATTTTGGTATATAAGAGGGAAATTTTTCATGACTTTCAAGGTATGCTTCGGTCTTTTTCAAACAACCTGATAATAAATTTTATCGTTTCTTCAGTGTCTTAAAACAATGTTTTCGAACGGAAGTAGATAAAAATGAATTATGTGGATATGAAGAGATTGTGCATTGAGCTATCAATATAGAAATGGAATTTGGTATTACATATCCATCTCATGGTTTTGAAAAGAAACAAAATATGGTGTTTAAGGGAAAATCTCAAAACAATGGTGAAAAGAATATGAATGTTTCCTTATGATCAATTTCCGTAAAGAAGAATATTGGAGATTGTATTAAAAGGAATAGAAAATGTTATTTTTTTTAAAAAAATGGTCATGGACCAGTTGAGTGCCGAAGAAATGGAGCAAAGGTAGTAAATGATGTGAATAGTGAAAAAACTATAGAGAATTCACCAACCACACTTCAATGCTACATGTGAAACGAAATGGGAAATTATGTTAACCCATTCTCAGATCCTTGGGTTATTGATGATGATCAACATCAATAACCACTTAATTCCAAAGAAAAAGGAAAATCACATGCGATCATTATAGGCGATGTTGTGTATGATAAAGAAGTGGTGGAACAATTAAGTGTTTATGTAATGGGATTCCAAAATAGTGTTGTTGAATCTCATTTATAGTATTATTGAATATTGGAATATATATGTATTGATCCATTGGGGTTTTCCCTGATTATATTGTACTAGTGACCATGAAAAGTGATTGAAATATTTTTGGAAAGCATATGATATCTGCATAATGATGAGATGAGGATATAATGAGATATTTTATAGTATTAATGATCCCATTAGTGATATAAAAATGAATTGATATCATGGTTTGAGTATATAGAATTTGTTGTATTTTTGGTGTGTCGAAAGAGTTAATTATGACAGAATTCATGTTTTCATTTATGTTCTATGATAATTCATATTGTTATAATGTTTCAAGAGAATACATGTTTAAGGTATTCACATGTATGGAATGTGACAACCAAGAACTACCTTATTCTATATGGGAGATAAATGTTAAGTCAATTTAGTTCACCCCTAATGTTTTATATTTTTAGTTTTATTAAGGATGGTAAAGTTGTCCATTTATGGACAATACAAGGAATACTAGGTTTGATGTTTGTTAGTTCAATATATTATCTCACTATAAGTGGACTTATTCATAATTTATTACATGTGCTAACAATTTTATTGAGACAAATGGAATGACCTATAATTCTATCGCATGATTTTTTAACACTTAAAGAATGAAAAATTCAACTTTATTTAATTAAACAAGAGATGATGTGGATATTTTTTAGGGAACAACTAATAATGATATTGTACTGAAATCAAGTAAATATTTCCCCTCATGCAAAAATTATCCATCTTTAGAAAAACGATCTTAAAACCAAAACTATTATTATAAGGCCCCAACCTTAAATATTACTTAATCATTAGTTACTTCAAGAATACAGGTTGAGGATCTTTTCAGGTTTAGAGTTTTAGATAATTAGATCGTAAAACATGCATTACATTCCACATTTAAACAAAGTGGTTACATAAAAGATTTTACTCATTTTTTCCATCAACGAAAACATATTTAAACTAAAACATGGATTTTTTTCTTGAAGATTCCCTGACAATATCACCACATCATGGACCTTTCCCTTGACCTGTGGAATGCATTTTAAAAACATGGGATGAGCATAAAAAGCTTAGTAAGGGATAGAAAAGTACAAAATGAAAACATTAGTCCATGCATGGAATTATACTTTACTCATAAAACATAATCACATACCTCATAAAATCATGAATAAATCATAGAAATCATAAGACATAAAGGTAACATGAGGCATTCATAACATTCTTACGTAGGGAGTAACCCTCATGATTACGTTTGGAATACCCATCATAGTATATTCCCTAAATCTCTTCGGAGTAACCTTAACGTTTAGCTCCTCTGCATTATCCAATTAATTGGAGAGCTATATCAGGATCACCCACCCTTAGTTTATCATGGAACCAACCGTCTTCATAACAATGCCCAAGAACCATAACATAATCCTATCACATAAAACATGCATAAAGGAAACATAACATTTCAACTTTTTAATCACAAGATATCAATACAACACATTGATATAAAAACATTATGAAAACCAATTTCAATACCAAAATAAAATAAAAGTAAAACATGGTATTTATTTTTCATTCAAAAAATGTTATGTCTTGTAGAGGAAGCCAAAACTCAAATAATGCTCACGGCGGCGGAGAATTCGTTGTCGCCGCATACGTACGAAAAAAAAACATTCCCTTTTGTATTTTATTAAACTCTTTGTATAAAAAGAATAGTTTTGAATAAAGCTAAATGTCAAAGGGGTTTATACAACGTATAAAATAAAGTTGTGTATAAAACAAACTATGCCTCAATGAAAGGAGATTGAGACGAAGTCCCATACCTCAGTTCCGACATGACTTGATCGTTCATTAACCACCTGAATAATAAACGTGAGTTAATTTATACTTGGTTGAGAACCTTATTCAAGTTAAGTATTCCTTTTATATCACTTATTACAATGTCATGAACACTATGTAATTATTTAAGTTAATAATGGTCATTTTGTTGATCATTGGTACATGAGTCAAAAATAAACTCTTTATAATTACAAGTTGTTCATGTGGTAAAATATCCATTGTATCTAGAATTATATTAATGATGTAGATATCATATATATCATATATATACAGTATATTCATGCATTTATAATATTACATAACATTTAGAGGTATGAAATGAAATGCACCGTTCATGGAGACGGTAAGTCGTACGTCCGCATGAATGCAACTTCCATTTCTATTTCATATTTACTGGAATTAAAACATAATGATACATAATAGTATTATAATTTCAGTATGGTATCATATATAATATCATTAAATCCATCAATTATACGTACCACATATGGTATTAACGAATCAAATCACTTTAAGGGGGCGGTAGTCCGCACATCCAAAAATCAAGATATCGCGTTTACTCATAATGGAAACCATAAAGGTATGCCATAAATGAAAAATACAGAAGCTTAAAGAAAAACATAAACATATTATATATCATATATAAATGTAGTGTCATCTTAATGTCCACCTATGAAGGTGTTAAAAGAATATTGAACAATAATCGTTTTGTGAGGGAGAAATTCACCATCCAGAGAAACAATATGTTCTTTAACCATTAGATATAGGTGTGTGTAATTTTATCTCGAATATTTCTTATAAAAACATCCTAGTATATTTAAGATACTAGAGTTGTTACAAAAGAAATTAATAAAAAGAGTTTATGGGGTTGTAGAAGCAAAATAAAACAAAAGAGCATTAGAGAAGACTTTACCTTTGAATCAGGTAACTCCCTTTGGTTTGAACCAAAATAGTTTCTTTAAGAGCTTCCTACATAAGGTAAGGATTCTAAGATGAGTAGAGGTATGTGGGAGACAAAATTATCAGAACTTGGCTGAGCTAAAGGCTTGAGAGGTGTGGGTAAGGGGGTACAGGTGGGGGCCTTTTATAAGAGGAGAGGAGGGGCTCTATTGGAAAGGTATAAAATTTTACTTTTTTTTCAAATTTGTTTCGGATTTTAGAGGTCCCTAATTGATGTATTTTCAGTATAAGGTGATAAGGGTTCGAAATATACTCATCCAAAAGGCCTTTTATAAGTGTAAGTCTTATATTTTACAATATCTTTTCATTTTATTTAAATCATTCATTAATGAGGTAATCGCTGCATCATCATGATGTCATTAATAATTTACTTTATTTAATGTCTCAAAATTATAAAAAAAAATACTATGATGTAGGAAATATTATTAGATTTCGAATGAATATTTATAGTAAAAAATTTGACTTGTATTACCCCTTGTAAAAATTGTTTTAGTTAAAACAATACATGTTTGTTCCATTTTTACTTTTACTTTAAATTAAATGCATTAATGTCAATATCTTACCCAAGTGGCTCCATGGGGTCCTGAAAATCAACCCATGGGTTTTCATGGTCATCCATGACTCGTACAATAGGGTTAAGACAAGTTTCAATATATTTTCATTTTATTATAATATCATTTTTAGCTTAAATCACACTAATTACCTTTAATCGCGATTAGTACAACTTAAAAGTTATTTTTCATCAAAAATTATTTTCATCCCATTGATCCACATTTTACATAATAATTAAAATCATTTATATTGGATTTTTGAAATTCAAATCACAGATGTGGTAAAGATCCATTTAAACGAAAAATCAGTTTTTGTAACTACCACTTTGTGGTTTTACTATTCATCAAAAATTAAGGTTTTTCATATAAATACCAAAAAATCACCCTAAGTTATATTTGATATTCTGAATTAAAAAATGATGTTTATTTTACCAAATTCATAACATAGAAGTTTCATAAATTAATTTTATAATTAAATCCTGCTGTCAAATCAAATAACGTGTTTTTAAGAAACAATATCTATCAAAAGATTGACACTCGTTTATGTCCAATATCAAAGTGATATTAAATAAAATGACCACCATTGGATTAAGTGGTAAATATATATTTTAATTTAACTTTAAAACTAGTTAAAAAGATTATCTAACTATATAATTAAATTATATTAATAAAAGTTTTTGAATTAAAATACAACACTTTTCACTATTCATTAAAAAAATGAACATTATCAGAAAAATACTAGAAATTTATCCAAAGTAAATTTCAATGTCCCAATAATAAAGAATATGTTTAATTTGAAAAATATAGCTTATAAAATTTTCAAAAGATAGATTTAAAAATGGTTCGCCATTAAAAGGCGGTAAAACAATCTTTTAAAAATATTAGAGTATTCCATGCTTAAGATTGGATTTATTCTCATTTTAAGCCTCCAAAACACTATATAATTCATAAATAGACATATATAAGAATATATATTATTCATTACTTACATGGGATGTTACATCCTTACCCCCTTTAGAAAATTGTGTCCCCGTAATTTATTTACTTATCGAATAAGTGGGGATATTTATCCCCCATTGCATTTTCAGATTCCCATGTTGCCTCTTCACTCATGTGGTTCTTCTAAAAAACTATTACTTGATGAATTACCTTATTCTGAAACACTTTCTCCATGTGATCAAGAATATGAACTAGTTGTTCCTCATAAGATAGATTCTCTTCCAACTGAACTAACTCTAGACTCAAAACATGAGATGGATCTGGCATGTAATTCATTAACATTGAAACATGAAAAACATTGTGTACCTGAGATAAACTCAGAGGTGAAGCCACTCGGTATGCAACTGATCCAACTCTCTCCAGAATTTCATATGGTCCAATGAACCTTGGACTCAACTTTCCTTTCTTAACAAATCGCATCACACTTTTCCATGGTGAAACTTTGAGAAAAACATGATCACCTACCTCAAAAGAGTGATCCTTCCTCCTGTTGTCTGCATAACTCTTCTACCACCTCTGAGTCATTCTCATGTATCTTTGTATCATCTGAACATTTTCTGCCAACTCTTACACAAATTCCAGTTCCATCAAATTCATTTCACCCACTTCATCCCAGAAAGCTAGATTTCGACACCGCTTCCCATATAATGCCTTAAATAGTGCCATATGTATACTAGAATGAAAACTGTTATTATAGGAAAACTCAACCAAAGAATGATTTTGGTCCCAACTTCCTTGATAATCCATCAAACAAGAACATAGGATATCCTCCAAAGTCTGGATTGTTCATTCTGACTGCCCATCTGATTGATGATTAAAAGCTGTACTAAAATTCAATTCAGTACCTAACGACTTTTGAAGGCCTTTTCAAAATATAGAAGTGAAACTGGTATCACGGTTAGATAAAATGGAGATAGGAACTCCGTGTAACCTGACTATCTCATTAAGATACAAACTGGAATGTTGATCTAGGGAAAAATTATCTTGTATAGAAAGGAAATGATCAGATTTAGTCAAGCGATCAACAATAACCCAGATTACATTATTACCTCGAGGTGTCTTCGGAAATCCTACAATGAAGTCGATGGATATATTTTCTCATTTCCACTCTAGTACTGGTAAAGGTTGAAGCTTCCCTTTCAGTAACTACCGCTCTTCTTTATCTTATTGACATGTCAAACACTTCACAGTAAAATCAGCAATATCTCTTTTCATTCCGTCCCATCAGTAATACTCCCAAAAATCCCTCTACATGTTAGTACTACTAGGATGAACTGAAAATGGAGAACTATGAGCTTCACATAAAAACTCTATCTTCAACTGTGAATCACAAGGCACACACAATATCTTCCCAGATCTCAAAAAACAATCATTATCAATGTTGAATTCAGGAAACATACCCGTCTGAACCAGCTCTACCTTTTTCTGCAACACGATGTCTTACTTCTATGTTTGCTTAATTCTGTCTGATAGATAAGATGTCATGGATTCCTGAAACAAAACAGAAAGAAATCCTGCACCAATAACCTCTATTCCAATTTTCATCAAATCCTTATCCAGAGGATCATGTTCCAAAGGCAACATTGTTAATGAAGCATTACTTTTTCGACTTAAAGCATCAGCCACTTTATTTTCTTTTCCCAGATGGTAATGAATTGTACCATCATAATCCTTTATTTATTCAATACATCATCTATGTATCATGTTCAATTATTTCTGAGTGAATATATACTTTAAACTTTTGTGATTGGTATATATTTCACACTTTACTCCATAAAAATGTTGCCTCCAAATTTTTAGAGCAAAAACAATAGCAGCTCATTCCAAGTCATGTGTAGGGTATTTTAGCTCATGAGTTTTCAATTGACGTGAAGCATATGAAATTACCTGATCATTATGCATAAAGACATAACCAAGTCCATTAAAAGAAGCATCACTATATATAACAAACTCACCATTCCTGAAAGGTAGTGCCAAAACTGGAGCATTCACCAATCTTCTTTTCAGTTTCTAAAAACAATAATCACATTCTTTTGTCGAGATAAACTAAAAATCCTTCCGAGTCAGCTTAGTCATTGGACTAGATAACATGGAAAAATTTTCAACAAACCTTCATTAGTAACCTACCAAACCAAGAAAACTACAGATCTTGGTTATATTTGTAGGTCTTGGACATTCTTCAACAACTTTTGTTTTAGCAGGATCAACAGTTATTCCATCTTTAGAAACAATGTGACCAAAGAAAGAAATTTGTTGCAACAAAAACTCACACTTTTTTAATTTCCCATACAATCTCTTTTCTTTTATGGTTTTAAAAAAACCCTTAAATGACTTTAATTATCCTCTTTACTTTTAAAAAACACCAAAATATCATCAATAAAAACAACCATCATTTTTCACTTGAGTTAACTTAGCCATCACTATAACAAACTGTTTAGTTTTGATTCTGACCATCTCAGGATACTCCTATGAAATGTCATTTCCTTTGTATGCCTTCCTAGAAAAGCTATTTTATTTCCTCTACGAAAAACCATTATTAACACAGATATATCATAAGCGAAGAAACATGGAAATATTTAAATGCGATATCATTTCAACTTGAACGTAAATTTTTTTTGATAATCATTTAATTGAATTCTAACTCCTAAAGTTATCTCAACCGACCTCTGATACCAACTATAAGGCCCCAGCCTTAAACATTACTTAATCTTGAGTTACATCAAGAATACACATTGAGGATCTTTTCAGGTTTAGAGTTTTACAGAATTAGATCATAAAACATGCATTACATTCCACATTTAAACAAAGTGGTTACATAAAATATAGTACTCATTTTTCCCATTAATGAAAACATATATAAAATAAAAGATGGATGTGTTCTTGACACTTCTTTGACACTATCATCATATCTTGTACATTTCCCTTGACCTCTGAAAATCATTTCAAAAATTTGGGATGAGCATAAAAAGCTCAGTAAGGGATATAAAAGTAAAAAATGAAAACATTATTCCATTCATAGAATCATACTTTACTCATAAAACATAATCACATACCTCATAAAATCATGAATAAATCATAGAAATCATAATACATAAAGGTAACTTGAGGCATTCATAACATTCTTACGTAGGGAGTAACCATCATGGTTACGTTTGGAATACCCATCACAATATATTCCCTAAATCTCTCCAGAGAAACCATAACGTTTAACTCCTTCACGTTACCCAATTCATTGGAGATCTATATCGGGCTCACTCGCCCTTAGTTTATCACAGAACCACCCGTCTTCATAACAATGCACAAGAACCATAACATAATCGTATCACATAAAACATGTATAAACGAAACATAACATTTCCACTTTTCAATCACAAGATATCAATACAACACATTGATATAAAAACATTATGAAAACCATTTTCAATACCAAAATAAAAGAAAAGTAAAACATGGTATTTATTTTTCATTCAAAAAAATTTATTACTTGTATAGGAAGCCGAAACTCAAATTATGGTCATGCGGTGGAGATGTTGTTGGCGCCGCATATATAGGACAAAAAACATTCCATTTTGTGGTTTATTAAATGATTCATGTAAAAATATTCATTTTGAATAAATGTAAAAGTCAAATGGGTTTATACACCGTATAAAAGAAAGTTGTGTATAAAACAAAATATGCCTCAATGAAAGGAGATTGAGACGAAGTCCCATACCCTGGTTCTGACTTCACTCGATCATTATTTAACCTCTTGAATAATAAACTTGAGTTAATCTATACATTACTGAGAACCTTTTTCAAGTTCATTATTCCTTTTATATCACTTATTACCATGGCATGAACACTATGTAATTATTTATGTTAATAATGGTTGTTTTGTTGATCATTGGTACCTGAGTCAAAAATAAACTCTTTATAATTACAAGTTGTTAATGTGGTAAAATATACATTATATCCAAAATTATATTCATGATTTAGATATAATATATATCATATATATACAGTATATTAACGCATTTATAATATTACATTACCTTTAGAGGTAAGAAATGAAATGCACCGTTAATGGAGACGGTAAGCTGTACATACGCATAAACGCTACTTCCATTTATATTTTATATTTAATGTAATTAAAACATAATGATACATAATAGTATTATAATTACAGTATGGTATCATATATAATATAATTAAATCTATCCTTTATACGTACCACATATGGTATTAACGAATCAAATCACTTTGAGGGGGCGGTAGTCCACACTTCCTAAAATAAAGATATCACATTTACCCATAATGGAAACCATAAAGGTATGCCATAAATGAAAAATACAGAAGATAAAGGGAAAAATAAACATATTATATATCATATATAAATATAGTCACATCTTAATGGACACCTTTGAAGGTGTTAAAAGAATATTTAACAATCATCGTTTCGTGAGGCAGAAATTCACCATCCACAGAAACAATATGTTCTTTAACCATTAGATGTAGGTGTGTGTAAGAGTAGCTAGAATACTTCTAATAAAAACATCCTAGTATATTTATTATACTGCTATTGTTACAAAAGAAATTAATAAAAAGAGTTTATGGGGTTGGAGAAGCAAAATAAAACAAAAGAGCATTAGGGAAGAATTTACCTTTGAGTCTGGTAACTCCCTTTGGTTTGAACCAAACTGGTTTCTTGAAGAGATTAGTACCTAAGGTAAGGATTCTATGATTATGAAAGGGATATGGAGAGACAAAATGATCATATCTTGGTCGATCCAAAGGCTTTAGAGGTATGGGTAAGGAGGCAGAGGTGGGGGCCTTTTATAAGAGGAGAGGAGGGGACACTCTTGGAAAGGTATCAAATGTTGCTTTTTTTTCAAATGAGTTTCGGATTTTAGAGGTCCCTCATTGATTTATTTCTAGGATAAGGTGATAAGGGTTCGAAATATACTCATCCAATAGGTCTTTTACAAGTGTATGTCTTAGATTTTACATTATCTTTTCATTTTATATAAATCGTTCATTAATGAGGTAATGGTTCCATCATCATGATGTCATAAATAACTTAATTTATTTATGTCTAAAAATTAAAAAAAAATACTATGATGTAGGAAATATTTTTAGATTTCTAATGACTATTTATAGTCAAAAATATTACTTGTATAACCCCATGTAAATGTTTCTTAATTAAAACAGTACATGTTTGTGCCATTTTTACTTTTACTTTAAATAAAAGGAATTAATGTCATTATCTTACCCAAGTGGCTCCTTGGGGTCCCAAAAATCAACCCACGGTTTGTCTCGATCTGTCGTGACACATCAAATAGGGTTAGGACAAGTGTCAAGATATTTTCATTTTATTTTAATATCATTTTTTACCTTAAATCACACTAATTACCTTTAATCACGATTAATAAAACTTAAAAGTTACTTTTCATCAAAAATTATATTCATCCCATTGAACAAAAATTTTCTTATTAATGAAAATCATTTATATTGTATTTTTGAAATTCAAATCATAGAAGTGGTAAAGTTCCATTTAAACGATAAATCAGTTTTTGTAACTACCACTTTGTGGATTCACTATTCATCAAGAATTAAGGTTTTTCAGAAAAATACCAAAAATTAACCCTAAGCTATATTAGATATTATGAATTCAAAAATTATTATTATTTTACCAAATTCATAACATAGAAGTTTAATTAATTAATTTTATAATTAAATCCCGCTATCAAATCAAATAGCATGTTTTTAAGAAACAATATCTATCAAAATATTTACAGTCGTTTATGTCTAATCTCCAAGTGATATTAATTCCAATGACCAACATTGGATTTAATGGTAAAAATATATTATAATTTCACTTTAAAACCAATTAAAAGGATAATATAACATTATAAATAAATTAGATTAAAATGAGGTTTTGAATTAAAATACAACACTTTTCACTATTCATTAAAAAATGATCATTATCAGAAAAATACCAGAAATTTATCCAAAGTAAATTTCAATGTCCCAATCATTAAGAATAAATTTATTGTAAAAAATATTGCTTATAAAAGTTTCAAAAATTAGATTTATAAATGGATCGCCATCAAAAGGTGGTAAAACATTCTTTTAAAAATATTAGAGTATTCCATGATTAAGATTGGATTTATTCTCATTTTAAGCCTCTAAAACACTATCTAATTCATAAATAGAAATAGAAAAATATATATATTATTCATTACTTACAGGGAATGTTACAGTTGTCCTAGTTAATATTTATCCAATGAATATGATGGTCCCCTAAATCATTGCTTATTCATGGCTTTTTGGTAGATAATATTTTCCAAACCTTATTCTCTATCTTTATCTATCAGAACATGATGGATAGATTTCTCCTACAAATCTATGTTTTCAATTCCCACATATGTTATCTTATGTTTAAACATAGTTATGATTTACTTTGGGTAACCATCACTTTTCTAACATTCCTTTTTAGAATGATGTTTTAGTATTCTTTTTTACAATGTTGGTTTCCATGAAAAAACATTCAAGTAGTAAACCATTTATAACCCCAATGAATTATGAGGGTGAAATTCATTTTAAGAGGGGTAGAATGTAACACCCCAAGATTTTATGGGATATATTCTTTTTAATTTATTTAATGTCTTGTTACGTACTCTTCAACAAGATTATCCCATGTTATATACAAAACCATATTACCTTTTAGTATATGAAACACTATTTTTGGTTTGTGTTACACATAATTTAATGTTATTTTGATAGAATTAATTTCACACATCATTGATTATAGATTTTGTTCAATTTATAAAAAAACTATTTTTGGATTATTTTATATTTAACACCAATGGAATATTCCAGTAAATGCAACACTTACTTGGCATGGATTACACACAAGAGTGACCTTCCTCGATAACATGTGTAGTACGCAATACCTAGTTTCACTAAAAAATAATATTTTATAAAAATATAATATAAACTACACATTATGATTAGTATTAACCACATTTTAAATTTTATAGAACATTAACATTGGTTTTATGTTTTTTCTATAACATTATATAAGAGAAAATTCATTTTTTCAGATAAAAGAAGTATTTTTAAAAAAATGCAGTTTTTCCAACCTTTGATTGCGCACAAATTTTAAATCTAGATTTTAACTATTTTATATATTCTATATGATAATATAATCTTTATTCATTGGAATCGGGGAATCAAAATTTAATGTCGTTGAAATTTTGGTATTTTTCTGATGAAATTCTTATTTTGATGAATAATGAAAAATACTGCATTATAATTCAAAACATCATTTTCATCTTATTTAATTATAAAGTTTGATTATAGTTTTAATTGGTTTTAAAGTGAAATTGTTTTATCTTTTTATCATTTAATCCAATTTTTGTCATTAAATTTAATCTCACAATTAAATTGGACATAAACACATGACAATCTTTTGATGTGTTTTTACTTCTTATAACCTTGCATTTTGGTTTTTAAAAAGGGAATTAAATTTAAATTATTTTTTGCAAATTTTGTGTTTTTAATTATAAAAAACGGATTCAGTATGTTAAATCATTTGGTTCAAATTATGTCAATAGGTTACTTTTATTTTTTCGATATTATAAAGAGTAACAACGACAATTTTAATTTACCAAAGGTAATTGTAAATCGGGTAAATTATGTTTAGTAATATTATTATAAGGACAATGAAATTATCATAAAACCTAATAAAATCGTATTGGATGAATATAATTCTACCCATTATATATTATTTTTGAAACATAGTCATTTAATTTCTTTATGACAATGAAAATGACATAAATATTAATAAAACCAATGAAAGTGAAATAATATCAAACTCACAGTTATTAAAGGTATAATAATTTTAATATATGGATAACCAGGTGATATTGTAGAAAATAAATATTACATGGAATGATAAAATAATTAAATACATCTTGGTAATTTATTTTAAATTTTTAGGAAATAATTATTTACCTTAACATCTTATTCTTTAATGGGGTAAAAATTAATTAATTAATGGTAAATCAATGCAATATTTTTTATTTAAATATTAGTAACCGTAAAAGGAACAAATAACTTTACCAATTATTTTTGTTGATTATATATCAACCTTAATCATTCAAAGGTGATTCTGGTTACCATTTGGAGCTTTATAGAATAGATTATGACCATTATATTATTTTATTTTATTTAATGTTAAAGTTGTCACATTCATACTTCAATAAGAATAACATTTTTAATGTTTGATTTTATAGTAGATAAATTCCACAACATATGTTATCCTCAAATATAGTAAATATACCTTCATCAAATTTTTTTATTTTTTATTTTTATTCATCAAATAAGTATATTAAATAATTACACAAAGTAATTATTGTAATTATTTTAGAAATGGATATATTAAAGAAATGATATTAACAATATAAAAATAAATATATTTTAGGATAATTAATATGTAAAATGAATTTTATAGATAACCCTGACCTCATAGGAATATAATAAAATAATTTTTTAAAATTTAAAATGATATCTTAATAATTTTACAAATCAATTAATTAATAATTGTTAAAATTGACATTATTGATTGTTTTCTAGAATAGTGTTTTATTAAATTATTCAAAAAATCCTAAAACGTTTTTAAATTTTTTTAATATTTTTTATATGGTCATAAATGTTATAAATTATTTATTTATGATCTAATTTACATCAAATAAGTAAATAATATACCCTTTTCATATTGAAATACTTTTTACCCTAGTTAAAATGAAATAAAATTACTAATTGTTAAATTGAAAACATAAGGTTTTAATGGACATCGAAAATTACCTAAAATTTATTGTACTATGATATTAAAAAAATATATAATATCATTATTTCAATGGGTACATTTTGGAGGTTTTTTACTCAGGTATTATTTTATTATAATTTAATATTTTTGAGGTTTCAAAAAGTTCCCATAATCTGAATTATAAAAGGGAACCTCTTCCCTCATTTCTCCACATCTCAGTAAGCTTTAAAGATAATCCATACCCTAACTATTTATATTATCAACATTCATAGTTATATTCTATAGGTTTTTTTATTCCCAAAATACCCACTATAGTTCCATCAAGGGGATATCAATAGAGAGCACATCAAAGAAGAGGTAATCTCCCATACTGATTCTTTCATATTTATTTCTACTTCTACTTTTATATACTGAGTTATTTAATTAAATAATATTAAATCTAGTATAAAATATATACTATGATGTTATTATAATTATTATACAACCATTTTCAACTGTCGATCCATCTTAAAAAAGATGCACTCACAACGTGTGTGTACGAGTTACCATCTCCACATCGTGGTGTAATCTGTTCAGCACCCCATTGCATGGATGAGTATAAAAATTGATGTAATAAAAATATAATATTATTATAAAATTTTATTGATTCTGAAATATAATACACCAATCAATTCAATACCATTCAAGAACTATGAAATGATATCATTTGTCGTGCATACGTAGAACCTGCCATCTCCAAGACATGATAAGATTCATTCTCCAAGTTGACCATTAAAGAATTATTATCAAGTATATATAATAAATTATAATGAGATAAATGAAATAATAATTATACTGAATTTATGAGTATGTGTTTCTGTGTGTGTATTTCATTTACTTACTCCCATTCAATTCAATAAGGAAACAGAAACAACGTTCACGCGTACGTACAACCTACCGTCTCAATGAACAATGTATTCCATTTCATCTAACTATCTATTATATATATATATTGATAATATATATGAAATATAAATTATTTTTAACATTTTTTATGTTTGTAAATCATGATCTATTTAATAATTTAATAAATTACAAGTCAAGGCATGTATGATAAATAAAATGATTATTACGCAAAACATTACTTTAACATGAAATTAACAAATGAACAGGTAATATAAAGTCATTATTGAATATAATATGATATAATAAATATTATTATGGTTATTTTACGAATTAATAACTTTTTGAAACCAATTATACATGAGTTTCTGACAAATACGGACGAAATCAGACCCACGGTAAGGGATAATTTCACAATCTCATTATTTTCCAAGATTTTTTATACGTAAGTATTTACAGGGGTATAGTTATCATCTATATCCATGATCCATAAATCTATATAATATTATTTATATTCTTCTATATTTTTTTAAATTCAAAATTACCCATTGGTAATGTTTTATTAAATGGTATTGAAGAAGTCTTTCTTTCCTTTTTCATAAGAGGGACTTTTTGACTTTTCCGGAAAGAGCATAAGAAGATTGTTTTTTTAATTTATACAGAATGAGTGGATTTTTACGATTTCATAACACCTTATTTATATTAATCTAACACTATAATATTTCTTGTTTATTTTAAACTAAATTATTTTCTTTTAAAATAACACATCATTTTGAGAAAAGAAAACATTTTTGAATAAGAAAGTATATTTTCCTCAAGAATTATGTTTAAGTAATTTATAAAAATTATATTACATCTAAGAAAAATCAATTTGAATAGGGTTATGTTTCAATATAAATTATTGCTATTATTTTATTATTTTAATTATGGAATGACATTTTATATGGATTATGATTTTATAGAATGGTGTTTAAGAAACCCATTTTATTTTATGGGTTATGAAATAATGAATGATTAATGTTTTTATGGAACATGTAAGAATGATTTAAATACGAGATGGGTGGGATCTATATATCTGTCAAATGTATTGGGTAATGATTTATATCTCATGATATAGATATGAATGTAACAACAAGTAAATCTGGTTCAGTAAAATAGGGTTGGAATGACAAGTAAATATAGTTCAATATTACAAGGCTAGAATGGAAAGTAAAACTGGTTTAGTAATGGATGTTGTCAACTACGATGGTCATGGAAACAATTCTTTGGCTACTATAGAAATCAGATTATGAGCTTATTTATTTTCCACAATTTCTTGTTTTATGCCACTAATGATTTATCATGATTAATGTTTCTTTATGATATATGATTTACACACTACCACGATTTATTTCACAGCTCACAATTTAGATATGAAAAATTTTTGTTCATGTTTTCACATTCTTTTGTATATGTTTTATATGTTATTCATGTTTACACTTCCTATACATTTGATCTCACCATTTTTATATTTTTTTTCCTCATTATATAAATGTTATTAGGTAGGAAACTATAGTGGAAGATCACTATGGGAAATTTTAATGATCTTTCACCAAGTTAGATGATTATGTTCGATGTTTATAAAGACACTAAACTAATACAGTCTATTGGCGTATTTTTGTTTCATGTATTATGTATTATGAAAAATTAATTTAATGTCCATTTACATCAATATTAGGTTGTTGTATTGGTTCGAATGATTTTATCTCTACTAGTTTATGTCCCACAGTCCCTATTTTTTGGAAAAGCGTATGTGATTTTGGTGGAATTTCAATACAGACTTCCCCTGTATCGATCCTTAGGATTCGCAAGTGGTGACTCAGGGATCAATGGTAAGTCCTCATTTCCTCTTTCATTATTTTCATTATGTCGTTTCCATGGTAAGAGTTGTGTTGTTTTGGTTTTAATTTTGGGGTGAGTTGTGATATTTTATGAAGATCCTTGGGGTTTTTGAAGGTTTATCCATATTCCTCCCTACATGGTTTTTGTTTGTAGGTGTTTATTATTTCTCATGTGTTACATAGTGATTTGGAAAATCCTTTTTGAGGTATGAAATCTCTTATTTATTATCATGTGTATCACAAGGGATGAGTTTAATATTTTTAATATTCGGGGTATTATTTATGATTTCTTAATCGAGATAAGTTAATCTGATTAATTTAATTTAATGGGTAAGGGGATTGATCTTCATATTTTTAAAATGGTGATATTATTATAATGATATTAATAATTAGTGGGATTTATTCTGTGATAAAAAATAGATTTTGGATGCCTTTGGTTTTGATAGATTGATACATGAATTGGATTTATTATTTTGTGATAGTTTTTATATCACACAATGTAGAAATTTTTCAACCACTTATATTCTATAATGAAAATGGTTACTCCAGGAGAGTTTCTCGTGTTAAAATTCCCTTAACATAATAAATTAGAATGTGAAAAGCCCCTTGTCAAACCTCAATAATTTATATATGTATGGTTCATGGGTGGATGTAATTATGGGAACTAATATATGGTTATTATGAGGCCATTATATTGGAAATTAATTCATGGTGGGAAAGATGTCGTGTTGTGGGGACGTGGTGCATGTTAGTGGTTGGGGTAGAGGCATGATATTTGGTTGTTGTGTGGTATTGGATGATATGTGTTTTTATGAGTTCATTAATTTGGGATTATTTGTGTGTTCATGATTCGTGCTTGTGAAATTTGGCATATGATATGATAATGGTGGTGTAATATTAGTTTCCTTGGTTGTATTGAAAATATATAAAAATGTGAAAATTGAAATAGATGGAGTTTTTGTTGAATAATTGGATAAAATATGATAATGAATGAAATAAAAAATGTAAGTGTGGTTAAATATTGTTGATTATTTACATAAAATTAATGGGATGAGGATAATTAATGGACATGGATGTTTAAAATATATTTAATGGAAATGTAAAATATTGTATGCAGATTCTTGTGTGGTTTTTTACATGTAAAGATGGAGGTGAATGTGGGTGTGTTGTTAGTTGGTCTTTACATAGTTTTCAAACATAGGTTGAGATTATATGTGGATTATATATATATTCATTTTCATTTATATATGACCCCACCCATGTTGAGAACCATGTGTTAACCTTCATATTTATAAGGGAATGTTTTTCCTATATATTAGAAGTGACAATGGATGGATGGTTACTATGTATTTCCTTATCTATTAGCTGAGTGAGTAAATATGCATAGGATATGACATAATTAGGTTATAGAGTTCATTAGGTATTACCAATTTATCATTAGGTGAGATTTTTTCTGACTATAATATGGGGAAATACCCCAGGTGTTTGTAGGTGAGATGTGATGTGGCCAGGATATGGGGTAGTGGGCCTTATGCTAGTGACTATGATGTTATCTGGTAGTGTTGTAGGGTAGCGGTATATGTTACATGAAAGAGGTGTGAGCACTATGAAGTATAAATATGGGGTATTAGATTGCATAATATGTGGAAAAGTCTCATGAGGTATCATGTTATTGATATATATCATTTTATGTAGGTATAATTGGATGTGTTATTTGGTGATTATATATTGGTTATGAATGGATTAGTTATGTATCCCATTAAGGTGTTGTTGGTTCTAATATTATCTTACAGACGTATTAGTATGATATTTTCATAAGTACATCGTATTCAACGGTATTCCCAAGGAGTATACATTTATTCTTACCCATAAAATATTTTTTAGGGTTTTTATAGGGCTTATATGGACCATGATAGACAATACAAGCTCAGACATTGGGGTTGTTATTTATTCACCGTTGTAGATTTACTTTTTATTATTTACATTGTAGATCATTTTTATTATTTTTTTATAAATGAATTGTTGGTCAGATTTGATTTCATTTTAATATAATTTCATGATGTTTCTTGGGGTTTATTTGTCAAATATCTTGAAATATTTTTTATGTAGAGGGAAATGTCACCCATTTGTGAGATATTTGTTCCATAAGTGCTAGTCGCAAGCATAGGGCCTACTAGACATGGGACGTGGGGGTCATTGTATCTCATTTTCCATTAGGTATTTTATAAGAAGGGGTTCATGAAAGATACTTTCAATTTATGGTGGGGAGATATATAATTCAAATTATTGTCTTTTATATAATATGTAGGCATAATCAGTACATAATTTTTTATATTGGTAATACTAAATCAACAAAACTAATTATGGACTTATAAAATAGAGTCTTTAGTGACTATCTTAATAATGGCCCAAAAATTTTTCAAGGCAAATTTCTTTCTTATAATCATACCATATAGAAAAACTAAAAAAATCACTTTTAGACCACAATAGAAACATTATAAATAAATAATGAGTAGAATAAGAGGTAATTATATAAGATAAGAAAATTTTACCAATATAATATTAACTTGACATTTTTAATATTTTTATGACCATTAAAAATAGTATTTAGACGAATAGAATAGTAAAATTACCTATGAATGTATAAATAAAATTTAGGTATCTTATAGATAAAAATGGAATATTTATTTCATTGTATAAGTAAATAAAATTTATTTTAAATGATAAATTATGTGTTTTTATTTTGGTAAGTTATAAATACTTAATTACAAATTTATAATTAATATAATAATTTAGAAGAAAATTATTTGCACCAATTGTATTAATAAATTTTTATTTTATTTTCTTAGTATTATAAGATAATTTTATGAGACATTCAATAATTTTTCAATGTATCATAAAATCCATTATAATTATAAAGTCTGTATTTTTATACTAAATGATGATTTTTAGAAAAAAATAAATTATATCATATTTATAATTTTTTTAAATTAAATAGAGTTCATTTTTTTGATTCTACATGTATTAAAAAGGATAGGTTGATTTTGTTTAGTTTTTTCTAAAATAGTTTCCTTTTTAGTGAATAGTAAATATGGAAATTTATTGTATATGTATATTATAAGTTAAATACACTATGCATGAGTAATTGATGATTTAATAACAATAATCAAGAACTATACATAATTTTTTTATTATATATGGATATAAGGTTAAAACAATTCATATTCCAGATCGAAAATAAAAATAAAAAACTCCCATCTCCAGCACGGTAAATACAAACCATCACAACATATTCTCTTCACAACTTACAATCCTTGAAGATTTTAAAATATCAAACCAATAATATTATCAAGCATCTTACCCACTTCCAAGAGGCACTTTTTTCAATAAATGACTAAACCCAAAATCTTTATGGAGGTTCTCAAGGAGAACCAATAATGTGGTAAAATCCGAATCCCCTTCTTTTTATTTTCATGTTCTATTATTTATTTTTATCTTGTTATATAAACATATCATTCTGATATGATAACTCCATTATCATTTATATTCAATTATTTTATTAATTTAATTAAATAATATATCTTCAACCCTCTCTCTTATCCCTTTTATTCTGAAAATAGAAATTTTTCCCGTGATGTGTTGTTTTATCGCCTTAATGGACGAACCATTTTAATTATTCATTAAAAACTTATATGATGGTAATAAAACCATTATAATTCTTGAAAAATATTTCAAAATGTATTTAATTTTCTTTTTAATGTTCTGGAATTGTATTATATACGATATATTAAATAATAAAACAAAACAAGTTCGTTACTGTTGAAAAACTGCCAAATTAATCAGGACGTTTAGCAGTAACATTTTATCTAATGAATCATACTTATATCTGGAAAAAAATAATATAAAATAAAAATAAAATTTCTTTATGTTAATTAATGATTTATAATATAAATTCTGGATAATTATCCATGTTTTTCATGACCTTACATACATGTATACAAGTGAACAGATCATTAAAACAATGAAAATAAACACACCAAAACAATGAAATTGAACACGATAACTCATAAAAATAGACATATAAGAATTTAATAAAATTATAATGAATCAAATACATGTATATGTGTTTTTATACATATTAATTTATGAATCTAATTTTATTATCTAGACATTAAACGTAATAAATCATTTGGACTTAATGTAAGGGGATAATCAAACCCAATTCAATTCTTTAGGTTATTCCCATTTCATGAAAAATTTCAGTATGTATTTTTTTTAATATTCCAAATTTTCTTATTTCAAATCAACAATCATTACTAATATATACATGATTCCTATATGTTGTTATTAAAAACACAATGATTTTTTCACATGAACTCTTCATTCAAAAACCCATATTATTATTCTCTTGATATTGTTTCTTCCTCACTCAAGATTGGTGATTATTATACTAATTATGTTATTCCCTTTTTATTTCTGGGATCCATAATGTTTATTCATTAATTTTTGATTTAAAAAATTATTATATAACAAATTACCTTGCCATGGGGTTTTTATGGTTAATATTCTTATACGTTCTATATTGAATGCATGATTATGTAAATTTTATAATGTGATGGGTGAAGATAGAATTATATATCACTCTAATACATTTTTTAATGTGATGTATCCCATTAGATAATGTGAAATATTAATTAACATGATGCTACATTTTTTTAAAATGACGATTATGTTATGATTGTGTTGATATGTTATATGTGAACGTGATCCTATCTTTATTCATAACTATATTTGGTATTTGACCACTAAGACATGATTTTTCTTTCTTTTTTGTTTCCACATTCAATTATTATATCTAATTATTATATTTATTGGGATTATGATTATGATCCCATTATTAAGTTATAATGATGATTATGCACACTATTTTTATATTGATTCACGTTCTAATTTTCCTCATAATGCTATTTTAGTTTACCCATTTCGTTGATGTATATCCTCAGATGATTACATGTACTAAGGAGAAATCAAGGGACACTAAGAATCTTTATAAAAAATATTTAATAATGTTTTTGTTTTAATATTTAAATTTTATGTTTGGCTCTAATTTTTCTAACACACTAAACCATTGGATCCCAGTTTTCTAACACTATTATATTTCTTATAATTAAAATTATTTAATTCTCGTTTCATAAAATTAGGTACTCTATAGTTGGTATGAGGGAATGGTTTTGTTAATTAGGTAATTATGATTATAGAACGTTTGGTAATACCCTCATTATTAGGCTAAGTATATGATAACACAGAAGAAGTTTTTTTAGGAAAATGATAAACATAGGGATCCCACAAGATATGACTTTAGAGTTAATTTATCAATGTAATAAATTATTTATTAATGAATTATTGAATTCAAGTCTGTTGAAACCTTTTCAAATTTCAAATTTTGTGGGAACTAGGAAAAATCATGCCATCAACCCATGTGAGGTACAATACAGTGAATGATTGAATAACATCCCCAATTCATTGGGAGTGGGAGTTCAAACATTGATGGCAATTCTAAACAAGGTATCTCAAACTATAAAAAATAACTTGAATATTATATACATCCTCCTTCACCGAAGAGTGAGAAACTGGATATTATGTTTTAATATAGCAACAACCACCAACATTTAGTGGATCTTATAATACACAAGTTGTATAATATAGTTTTAACTCAATAGAGAATATATATTTTATGTTTCATTATTATTATATAGTGAAGGAGAGACTGGATTTTTACTATCTTTTTGGATATTCTGATTAGTGGTGGGTGTTGATTAATAAAACCAAGATGAAGCATTGAATTTAAGTGATAGATTAGGAGGACATTAAGAAAATATTTCTACACATTTATTTCCCTCAAACTCTTCATATAAATATGAAGAGATAATTAATAGAGATGAAACAAAACAAAGGTGAATCTGAAATGAATTATAAAGAAAATTTCATAAGGATTTCATGGAATGCCTCAGGTTTTTGTCAATAATGTAGTAAAATAGATATATTCATTAGGTTTTTAAAATAAAAACTTCACAAGGCTCTAGTAATTATAGATTTTGGGAGTTATGAAGAATTTTTTTGATGTGATATAATGTGGAGATGGACTTTGGATAATGGTCCCACAGATAAGGAGATAAGAAATGATTAATTGCATTTCAATATGGATGGTCAAATGAAAATGGTGGAATTAAAAGTCAACCACTCACATGTCAAGAATGTTGGAAGAAGCATCTTGGAAATTTCCTCAATGGGATGGGGAAATGAATCTTGTGTAGGAGAGAAGGACATCAAGATCATGAATGTCAATGATAAATAAGGATGAAGTAAAATTTGGTGGAGTAAATAATATCAGAAACCATGGTTAAATGCTTCAACTATGGGGAGAAATGACACTGTGCAAGCTAATATACTAATCCCTAAGTCATTAAGGGTAATTGGTGTTAGCAGCCACTATATCCAAAGGAGAAATGGAAATCATATTCCATTACTACCACTGTGGTGGATCCTAACAATTATTTGGTGAGATTTACACTAGTTATTCATTCAAGAATAGAGAACATTATACTTGATTCTGGTTCTATGAATTCTTTCAAATCCTGCAATTTTTGTATAACAATTTAAACACTGCCTCAAAATATTAAGGATCAGTTATATGTGAGAACCGAAAATTGGGAAATAATTTTATCTAATGTATATAACTTCTACCTAGGTAATTTTTCTTATTGAAACTCCTAGAAAATATTTTCTTACTTCACTTGGTATATTTTTATGATATATTGTTAATAGAGTGGTTATCTTTATACAAATAAAACATGAACTATCTAGAAAGGTATATTTCTCTTCACATATCAAGCCATCCTCCAATTCTATATACATGTAAGGATAAATATTGATCTCTTTCAAGATCATTACCTCATGTGTGGATATTAGAGACTCATCAACATGAATATGTAGCCAAAATAATTTAGACAAAAGACATAATCTTGATCGAATAGATGGTTATTGTGAGGGAGTACACTGATGTGTTTTCTAAATTATTACATGGTATTATTTTTTATAGATATGTTCAATTATCAAGGGAACATATTCATCGGTCTCTAATTATATTAAATTCACCTTTTAGAATGTCCACTAATGAGTTTGAAGAACTAAATAAGATGTTACTAGAGAACCTAGAAAAGTTTTTCTAATGCTTGATGGATTCACCATGGGGTGAATAAGTCCTTTTATTTAATAAGAAGGATTGATTAATTTGCCTCTTCATTAATTATTTTGTAATCTACAAAATCATGAAATGTAACAAGTATTCCCTTCCATAGATAGATGACTTGTTCGATCAACTACATGGGTACAAGTATTTCTGTAAGGTTGACCTTCAGTCGGGATATCACTAATTAGTGGCGAGGAAGGATGATATTCCTAAGAATCCATTTTGAAAAATGTGTACACTCTATGATTACATAATTATTCCATTGAGACTCACTAATGATCTAGAAATATTAATAGAATTAATAAATGGAGTCTTTATAGATTACCTGGACTTGTATGAGGTAGTCATTTTGGATGATATTGTCAAATAATCCAACTGAATGGAGGAACATGAGGATAATATTATTATTGTGCTGAAGAGATTGTGAAGGGATAAACTATATACAAAGTAAAAAAATGTTAGTTCTAGATAGAAGAAGTATCATTCTTTGTGGATGTTATCACTAGAAAATGAATATCAATGGACCCTTCCAAGATAATGTTAATTGATGTGTGGAACACGATAATATCACTAGTAGAGATCTGTAGTTTCCTTGGCCTTTTTTTGTATTATAAGTGATTTGGGATGAAATTATTATGATTTTAAAATGAACTAACAAAGATGACTCAAAAATGAGAAATTTTTTTCTGGACTAGTGAATGTGGATACTTCTTCAAAGAGTTGATAATTGGATTATCATTGTTTGAGTACTCACACTACTAAAAAGTGGGGAAAACTTTGTGGTATACAATGATGATTGAAAGCGGGGTTTAGGATGTCTAATAATGTATAATGATATATTTATAGAATATACCTCATGGATACTGAAAATACATGAGAAAAACTATCCCCTGCATGACATGGATTTAGAGGCTATAATATTCACGTTCAAAAATAGAAGCATGTTCTCTATGTAGATTAGTGTGAAATATATACTGATCATAAGAGCATAAAATATATATTCACAAAATATGAGATTAATATGATATAGTGATTTTGGTTAGAGATAATTAAGGATTAATACGAATAAATCAATTAACATCATGGAAAAGATAATTAAGTGGAGGATTCTATATGTATAAGGGATAATGTAACAATACCACTTATGTTAATTGAGAAGGATATAATAGTCATAGATTTAAAAAGTATGGAAATAGGGATCACTAAAGAAGGAACATCATCAATAATTTCTCAAATGATTTCACAACCATCCCTTCTATTGAAAATAAAGGATAGTAAAAAGAGTTATGAATTCATTCAGAAATAGGTGAATGATATCACAAATGATAAATCCTATGATTTTGGAATTGATGACGAAGGAGTCGGATGATTTGGGTTCTAACTATTTTTGTCATATATTCTAGAGATAATTAATGATCTATTAAATGAAGTACATAGCTCAACCTTCTCTATTCACTAAATGAGCACATCGATTTATCATTATCTCGGAGGTCACTATTTGTAGGACAATATGAAAGATTATATTTCTGAATAAACATCATAGTTCCTAATATATCAAAATGTGAATGTCAAAAGAAAAATTTCTAAGGGGGTTATTTACCTATTCCACATACCAACATTGAAATGGAAAATCATCACCAAATACTTTTTCACCAGACATCCGAATAATTAGAGAAGAACTAATGATATATGGGTTATTGTGGATCGTCTCACAAAGTAAAATCATATTTTTTCAATTGGAGATTACTACTCAATAGAACAACATTTAAAGATATAAAATTGAGAGAAGTGTCGAGGCTTCATGAAGTACAAATGTTACTTGTATCTACCCGAGATCAAAGATCTACATCAATGTTCTTGAAAATCTACAACATGGTCTAAACACTGAAATGAAATTTAGTAGGGATTATTATATTCGAACATATAAACAATTTGAGAAGACTATTTATACACTAGAAGACATTTTGAAATCATGTTCTATAGAATTCAAAGTAGTATGGGACCAATATCCACATGTGGTTGACTTCTCTAACAAAAATAGTTTTCACTCGAGCATCCAAATGGTTTCATATGAATCCATTTATAGAAAAATATATATAACATCAGCATGCTGGGATGAATTTAGTTAATGTAAGATCCTAGGACCCAAAATGGTCAATGAAATGGTCGAAAAGGTCAAACCATTCAGCAACACATCAAGGTTGCCCAAATTTGATTGAAGATCTATGCAGACAATCGTCGAAAAGACCTAGAGTTTGGAGACATGGTATTCCTTCAAATATGTCCTTATAATAGGATCATGAGATTTGGTAATATGGGATAGCTAATTACTATTTAAATCGTATCCTTTGAGATTATTCATCACGTTAGAGCTTTGGCCAATCCACATACACTTCCTCCTACCATGTATCACGTTCATGATGTATTTAATGTATTCCTCTTGGGGAATTACATACCGGATCTCTCACATGTTCTGAATCCAGAGGTGATACATTGGGGAAATTATCTCTCTTATGAGGAGAAGCTGATGAAGTTATTGGATTATAGAGATAATATTCTATGCAACAATATTACTCACCTGACCAAAGTACTATGATGAAACCCTATGTATGAAGAAGAAACATGGGAACTAGTGGAAGTGATGAAGGATAAGTAACCTCATATGTTTTCCAAATAAAATTTAAAAGACAATTTTCAGGGAAACATTTACCTAGGGGGAATAATGTAATGAAACAAAATTTGGTCAATGGAAATTACCATATGATAATTATTCCATATAGTAAAAAATATATAATATTACTTTTATAACAAAATATGAACCTTATAAATGAATAATCAATAGAATAAGTGTTATTTCTAGAAGTTAGGGAACTAATAAAAAGGAAATATTAACATGAACTTCATGAATATTAATATGACAATTATGAATAGTAATTTGGTACATATAATAGTTATCTTCCCTATGAAAATTTAAAAAAAATTAGATAACTTATGAATATTAAATGATATATTTATTTCATGGTATATGTAAGTAAACGATTTTGAAATGAAAAATAAAGTGTTGGTATTTTTCAAAGTAATAAATATTTAATTAAAATTATATAATGAATATAATGATTAAAAATACTTTTTTTTCTTAAAATGTATTCATTATTTATTGTTTCGGTTATTATTATAAGATATCTTATGTATGTTTTCAAGTTTCCTAAAACCGGTTATAATTTTAGAATCAAAATTTTTATATAAAATTTTTATTTTAATTAAAAAAAATTAAAAATATTTAGAAAAATATATTCATAAAAATGATCTAATTAATTATTTATAAATATTTTAATAAATTATGATATATTTTTGGATTTTTATAAAATAGTTTAATATTAGGAGATTAGTAAAATAGGTTAATTTATGGTATATTTATAGTATATGTTTAATACGTTATTACTTGAGTAATTTTGATGTAATAATAATAATATAGAAACATAATATTTTCTACTATATTTAGTGATAAGTTTCAATGTATTCATTTTATTTAGTGAAAATAGTAAACAATTACACAAAATGATCAATAAACACCTCCCTCATGCTCTATACCCCACCCCTCACCACCTCTTCTCTTCACACCTTCCAATCCTTGATTATTTTCCAATTTATTCCCAATACCCTTCTGAAGACTCTTCCTCATGTCTTAGAGATTTTTGGAATCAACAAACTACCAAAAACAATCTCCATAAAGAGGTCTTTAATGTGAAGAATTAAAAAGGTAACATCCACTTCCTTTTCAATTAATTTCTTTTCATTTTATTGTCTTTTATTTTTCTCTCCTCATCTCAAATTATTCAAGTGGAATATGAGAATGATATTATATTCATGTAATAATCTATCATAAAAAATGTTCTTCTTTCCCTTTTAGTCTAAAAATGGAAGTTTTTCCCATGAGGTGTTGTTTTATTACCATCAAGGATAAATCATTCTCATTTTCCTTAACTGCCTTCAAAGATGGTATTAAATTGAATTTAATGACTTATAACGATTTTAAAATATATGTAATAAAATTTTATATGTTATGTAACTAACTTGTAAACATAATATTAATTAATTAAACAAAACAGGTTTTTTTGTAATTGAAAATATGCCAAATTAATCTAAATGATTCTCATAAACATTTGATGTAATGATTAATCTTCATATCTAAAAAAATAATATATATGACCTAGTAAAATTCTATATGTTCATTGATAACATATAATATCAATTCCGGATAATTTTCCCCATTTTAAGGGATCTTCCAAACATGTATACTGGTGAACTGATCATGGAAACTAAGAAAATGAACACTCCCGAATGATGAAATTGAACACAATAACTCATAAAAATGAACATAAACCAAATTAATAAATTTATAAATAAAAAATAAATATATAATATGTTATTAAAAGATTAATTAATGAATCTAATTTGGTTATACTAAATTTTAATATGAACAAATCATTCAGACTTAAGATAAAGGGATTCTAGAACCAAATTTCCTTTCTCTCGGTTATTCCTCTTTCATGCCAAATTTCAGTGTGAATATTATTTTGATATTCCTAAAATTAATTTGACTATAATAAAATTTTAATTTAATAGATATACATTATTTAAATATTATTTTATGAAAAATGGAATGTCTTTTCCTAATGAACTCATCCTTGTAAAAGAATATGGTTTTATTCTATAAGGATTGACTCTTCTCTACTAAGACTGATGATTCTTACACCATGTTTTTTTTCACATTTTATTTTGGGAAACCCAATGTTATTTTATGAAAGTATTCTTTATGATCTTCTCATGTAAGACATTTCCTCTCAAGGGGTTATTTTGTGGTGAATATTGTTATAAATTATTTGTTGCAAGAAAGATTATGTAAATTCTACGACTTGATGGTTGACATGAAATTATAAAGAACTACAATGCATTGGGTAATTTGAGGTGTCTCATGAGATAATTCACAATATGTCTGAACATTTTTCTATATTTTTCTTCTAATTGTGTTGATGTTATGATTATTCACATATGTTATCTATGAACATGAATCAATAATTGTTCACAAATATGTGTGTTATTTGACCACAAAGAAATGATGTTTCATTTTTATGAATTTCTAGATTCAATGATTTTATTTAATTATTCCAATCATGATTATGATGATTAATATCCCACTCTTTTGTTATGAATTTTATAATTATTCTCTCTCTTTTTAAATTTATTTGTGTTATTATTTATCCACTTAGTGGTATTTTAGATAACACCTTTCTCTGATATATATCATCATGTGATTACATATACAAAAAAGAACACCTGGGGCACTAAGAATTTGGAGAATAATAAGGTATATAATTTTTATATTTTATTATGTAAATGTTATGTTTGTACCAAATTTTCCCAACAAACTAATCCTCTGGATCCTTATTTTTGTCACACTATTACGTTATTTATCATTAAAATGATGTAATATAAATTTAAGAAAAGTATTGTCTCCATAATATCTATATATTTATGGTACCCATTATTGATAATATTCTCATAAATTCCATGAAAAATAATAAAATTATTTTTATCAACACCTTTATTATGATCATATGATAGAGGATGTTGTTCAAAATATGTATATTTAACTTTTAAGATATATGACATCACATTAATGAGGTATTTCTTCATAATATAGTTTATTTAATATCTTCATTTTTTAAATAAATAAATATATGAATGAAATTTTGTAAAACAATTCATGGTTATATTTATTGTGGTTAGATTCACTAGGTAATATTTAATAATTTTTAGATATTTCATGGAGTGGTCTAGCCTAATGACCATGTTAACATAGATGATGGTGTTATATGTCTTCATAGTTTAATGTAATTAAATTATTTTGTATGACACTAATAGTCTGGTCACTTTCACTATAATAACACATACAAAAAATAGAGAATTTTTTTTGATATATAATTATGCATTGATAATCTATTTGGTTACTTCCTTATATGTCCTGGTAAATAGATAGTCTATTCATTATGTTAGGGGAAGATTCTTGATAGAAATACAGAAAGCATAAAATAGACAACTAGTTTTGATCTTTTGATTTATGATTTGGAGTAATGACCTTGATGAATAATGATTATATATATATATATATATATGAAATAAATGAGTTTATTTTATATATAAATATCTCTATAATAGGTATCAAGAATGTTTGTTTAAGGAAATAAGAGATGGTGTCGATTTAATAAATTACTACCAAAGGAAGGGTATTAAAGTAGATAATTCACTTAGTATATTCAAACATCCTACCTAATACATATTAAAGATAAATAAAATAGAATAATTATGGGTAAAAAATAGATTTTTTGTAACCAATAAGGCAATGATAAACTAATACATTTCCACAATTAATTTACAATAAAAAATGTAACTGAAAACTAATGATTAACTAAATAATTATTTGGATATTTTAGAAAAAATAATTAAGAAATAAAGGAAGGGATATTTAATTTTCTTTTTCATTAAAAAAGGTTGATTCACTCAGTTAAGAACATGAAAAATTGTTTTATCAGCACTAGGGGTAAAAAAAAGTTTTTGTTGACGTAAATTTCTCATCCTTCTCAATTTACATTGGAAGTAAAAAAATTATTATGACTATTGTGATATGTTATGGTGGTATAATAAGACAACATAGATTAAATTTACACAACAAATATCATGGAATTTCAATAAGGAAAAGAAGGGAAATAAAAATTCTAATGGATTATATAAATATTCCCCATATGGACCTAGAACTTGGAGAATATCACCATGAATTTTATAATGGGTATTAAGAATAAATTTAAAATAACTAACACCATGTGCTTTAAATTGGAGAAATAAACAATGAATACTCAAATAAAAACTATACCACATGATTTTCACCTTGATTAACATTCCATGATTGTCACGAACCAATCTGGGTCAACCCTAAACTGGTCACCCATGTTGGTCCACGACATGGATCAAAGGGGATTCCCAATCCCCAAGGGATGGAAACAACTGTCTGGAATCAGAAAACATAAGAGGGGACGATTTCATCCCAAAAGGAATAACTAGGACCAGATAAATAAACTCAATCTCATATAATAAATATAAACGGATTGAGTTACATAATACATCTTAGAAGAACAAAATGAAAACTAAAACAAACTGAACATCCCCAACTAAATCTTCAGGTGACCTGTTGGTCACCTTCACCACAAAACCAAAGAACTGTAAGAGTCAGCTCGAACAATATAACCTAAACCATAAGACAAACTAAAAAGAAAATCAGGTCTACTAACACCGATAGGTACAAGTAAGTAGTGATCTAAACAAGCTCAGTAGGAAACCACCTATGAATATATGCATATTTTGTAACCAAACATTCCAATAACACTAGTTTTAGATACATTTATAAATATAATATTTTTCACATATACTATGAATTTTTAAAACCAATAATCAAAATCTATTTCCATCATAATTTAAAATACGGAAAAAGAAGTAATATGGGGTGAATATTCTCTTTTAATCATTTATGTTAAAAAAATTACATATCAACCACACACTCAAAATATTTCAAAAACAACCAAAACCAAGTACAAGGGTATGATTCCACACAAAAAGCGAAATGGTACTAATATTGATTATAATGAGAAGACATGGGAAATCCAAACAACTCATCTAAGAACAAGAGTATATATTCATATGACTCATCCTTAAGGCATGCCATGCTCAATGACATTATAACCCCCTAAAACCTGACCGTCACCCTACCTAGCCTAGTCATGGGGCCCAATCCCATAGAAATAAACTCAAGTATCAACCTACTATGGGCCAGTAGCTAGAATTATAATATATATTAGTGCATCAATCATTCTCAATAAACCTCCTTATAATGATTGGTTTCCATGTTATGTTTCACAAGGGGTTTTCTATAAAATTAAAATAACATGCCACATAAATAACCAAATACACCACACAATATGGAACAACTATGACCACCTCAAGGTTATTCCATTTCATTAAAATAATTACATTACAAAAGAGGTCCCCTAACAAGGAACCTCTCATCTGATGATTAACTAAGTATCCAATAGGTCTAAATCAATAAGGGTTCCAAATTAGCTATTTGAAAATGATAACATGGCCTTTAGATTCACAAAATTCATCCATTTACCAAATACATTTAGAAACAATTTCCAAAACAACCCCAAATATCATCTTTATACTCACTTTTGCAAATAGGCCATTTGACCCAATTTTGACAAAAAAGGTGAACAACTATTTTTTTAATCCATGATAAAACACAAAAGACATATGGAATTTCCCAAGGTGCTTTCAAAACACTTACACACCAAATATCCTTTGTAAGAAGCTAAATGGTCCATAGGTTCCAAATTTTACCCCCACACACACCTCGAATGCCAAACAAGTATTAAATTTTCCAACAACACCCCCATGAATGCTTCAAGGAAAATGATTCCAAACCCAAAGAAACATATTTGAAATCAATTTTAAAACAAAATAAGTTCCACTTCTCCCATTTTGGAAACATCGAACCACTATAGGGTAAATATGAGAATGGGGATATGAGGTGTTCTTGAATGAGACTTGTTCTAGAGTGCCATCTCTAGATGATTGCACATCCATGTGTGCACCTAGTGCATCCATGGATTTTCCTTCATACAATGGAACACTCCAAAACCAATAAATTCATTTTAAAATCGTTTCCATAAAACCATTTTTTCCATTTAACTCAAATCCATCCATTTTTTCATTTATAAAATAAAACACAAGTTTATAAACCACAATTTCTTTTTAAAATGAGCATCAAAACATAACAAGAGAAATAACCATATTTCACTTATAAAGTCCAAAAAATGATCCAAACCAATTTAACAAAACATTTAATCTTGGAAAGCCTTACACAAACAACCAATTTCATCCACACAGTTCAATTAGCATTTTAACAAACACCTTTGGCACAATATATAACTTCATAAACCGACATTCATGTAAAATCTTATTTTAGAAAAATATAATGACTTCAAAACCTCATAAAAATATTAATATGAGTATAATATATGTTCATAGTAGTGTAGCAAATTTAGTAAACTCATAAAGCATCAAAGAGAATTCATTAGAAAGGAAGAACATGGATACACCTACATCAATGTTATGTAGATTTGATGAAACTTATATGGAAGGGGGAACTAAGACCCAAGAACAAAGCACACACCCTAACATCAGGTACATTGGCCAAAATCATCCAAACCTAACCCTATGGTTCAGAAAAAAGGGTTCCAAGGAAAATATAACTCTTATAATAGAGAGGGAGAAGATAAGAAGTGGATTATAGATGATTTGATAATGAAATATTGAAGAGTCGCTAACATTTCTTGATAAATATCCCCAAAAGTTGTTGAAAATGATGAATAAAGAGGAGGGGGGATCTATTTTATAGAAAACATATGTGTATTCAAATGGGAGGTGGAATCACACAAAAATGATTTTTAGGATAATAGTTATTAAGACCATAATGGGATGAACATTTTTTCTGCATGGTTTTGTAAACTATGTGCAAACCATGTGAAGGAAACTGAAAAAATATGCACCATTGCAGGTCTAAGTGGAATGGTTTTGGAAAATGATGGTAAATAGATGAAACCCTGAATATTGTCCAACAACCCTCAAATGATATGCCAAATACTATAGAAAACCTACCTAATTATACCTTAATGATTTAAATGCAATATAGTGACATCATGGGTGTAAAAATATCTCCACCATTCAATTTTATCCCTACAACACTCATGATAACCATGAATAGGATTATAATAAATTAACCAAGAAAACACAATGAATTTGGTTGGACACTTAAGCTGAACCTCAACCAAAAACTCCAACATCAAGAAATAAATAAATAAATAAAAACTATTGTCAGGGTGTGAACATTCTCCCCACCTCAAACACTTTCATCGCCTAGAATTTCACCCATCCAAAAGAAAATCAAAACTCGAATCCATGCTCGATCAAACCCATGAGAAACCACAAACCTATGGTAAATATTCCCTCTACAAGTCACACCTGACCAATCAAGATGAAACTACAACATAATAAGGGCGATGAGGGGAGAAATGGGAGGGTTATCCCCAATATAAGAACTCAACTAATAAAAACAATATTTTAACCCTAAAAAAACACCCTTAATGAAAATAGGAACTAGGTATTTTAAAATTTTATATTTCTAGGAAGATTGTATGGTTTGGATGCATGGTTTACCAAATCATGTTCCAACCATGCGCGAGCTAATGGAAATAAGGGGCACCCCACACGGCATGGGAAAATAGTTTCCAAACCATGTGCAATCCATGAAAAATGAAACTATCTGAAAATGATACCTTGTCACACAGTTACCAGGGAAAGGAGCACAAGTTCTATTAACCATGTGCAGGATACAAATTCACTCAAAACATCGAAAATTTGAAAATTTTAACCAGGCTTAACCCGAACTTCCATGTAAAAGATACACTCTACGGCCACCGAGACATGGAACCTCCCACACAATCCAAACCCAGAATATATCAATTATAAAACATAAAATCATCTTCAAATAAGCACTACTAAATGTTAAAACTGAGACTAACATACAAAAAAAGAAATACACACTCAAAGTATAATGAGAAATTCAAACGAAAACATTCAGATAGACTCAACTTATTGGGTTACAATAGAATAGGATCATCATCCATTACAAAAAATTAATGAACTTACAATAGTAGGAAAACATGAACTTAACCAAGGTTACACACACCACCAAAAACTCATGATTGTGCGCATGCTTCACCCAATGACTTGAGGCTAATTCTCTAATCTGTAAAGTGTCTCTGGCATCACATTTAGGAACAATCATCCCCTCAATTGAACTCCTTTTAGAGGATCTTCCCACAGAACATTCCCCAATGACTTGAATGACCATAAGGTTGGAAAAACATCGTAGGGAGGTGACACTACAACTTTGAATGAAAAACTAAGCATACTAATGGCATACCATAAAATGGTTACATGAACATTATTCTAGGGCCAAGAAGGATAGCTTCTTATAGACATGTTCCTCTAGAATGTGCTCTTCACCAGATGGGGAACTCAAACAAAATTCAATAACCAACAACTACACACCAAAGTCCATTGACAATGATCCATCCATTATCTACTAGTCAGAAACTTGAAAATCGGACAAACATGATATGGTATGAACCGAAAAATCATGGGAGTTCCCATCAACTCAAAGAAACGGTCTTCATTCTTCACACCATTCCACTACCTCTAACGATTATTTATCACCTTGAATGACATGAAACACCCTAAAATAATAATAAACTCAGAATAACTCATTGGAAACATTATGAAACATTATAGGAATAATCTCCTATTAAAATTGAAGAAAACAAAAAAAACCACATTGATCCAAAACACAACCAAAAAGGATACCTCGAGTTTAAAACAACATCCCAAGATCCAAAGCAAATCAAACACAACTGAAATACCATTTTTCAAAATCAAAATTTTCCATTAAATTTCAAAACTGCTATAACCTAAGGCCAATTTCCAAAAACTAAAACCAATTTTCACAAGAAAAAATCCACTTCTCAAGAAAAACCCAATTTTCAAACCCTTTCCATTTTAAAAACTCACACATGGAATATTATCAATCATCACATATGTGTTCATCAATTTATATCAACATTTTTCATAGAAAAGTGCCCACACAAACTCTCACCACATTCACGCACATATGTGATCGTCCATATTGAATTCCAACGGTCACATCATTTCATTCCTCATCAAAAACCAATAACTTTCTAACCATTCAATCCAAAACACCTGAAACATTAGAACTTTCTATATCCATTTAAATCCATTTTAGAGAAAGATTTACACATAAAAGTCCACATTCATTTTCAAAAACACACCTACACAAACCAAAACAGAAATGAAAGACAAGTTACAAAGAACCACTAGAGTAAGGAACTAGTAGTCACGCTTAATTTGATGACATGGTAGTGAGCCATTCCAAATGTATCTGTCAATAACTAGGAGGAACATTAACCATGTAATCCAAATAGAAAAGGGTCAATACTAAATGTGGGGTCAGGAAATGACATCATCCACCACTATTTTCATTATTCAACCCAAGATAAATAGAAGATTCAAAACCTGAACATCCACTAGGAACTCGAGGTTCAAAATGAGAAAGGGTTCATGACGCCCTTCGCGAACCTACCTATCAAGTCTTGATTTTCCTAGTATCCTTATACTAGAAACCCCAAATATCAAGGACCTCCTATAATACCATTTTTTCAAGAACAAAAATGGGTCATCACAAAACAGGTCACCTGGGATGGTCTATGGAATGGCTCCAAGGGCATTCCCAGTCCCCATGGGATGGAAATTACTGTCATGTATCAAAAAAAGAGGGAATGATTTCATCCAGAAAATAACAATCAGGACCAGTTAAATAAACTGAATCTCATACAACATAATATACATATATTCAGTTACAAAATGCAGCTAAACAGAATAAACTAATATCTAAAACAAACTGCAGCACACTGAACAGATCTCCACGTGACCTCTTGGAACCTCCAACCACAAGACCAAACATCTCCAAGATCAAGCACAAAAAATATAACCTAATCCAAAAAATAACCTTAAAACCAGATCATGTCCACCAACACTGATAGGTATAAGTATGCTCTGAGACAAACAAGCTTAGTAGGTAACCACCTGAGAATCCATATATCTTCCTTTACCAAAACAATTCAAAAACACTAGTTTGATAAACATAAATAAGATAATATGTTCACATATACTATTCATTTTGAAACCATCAATTTCAACAAATTTCCTTTGTAATTTTAAAAAAGTAAAATGATGTAATATGGGGTGAACATTCTCATTAAAACATTTACATTAAAATTCTTGCAAATCAACAAATCACATACAAACTTCAAATAAACACCAAAACTAAGTACAAGGGTATGATTCCACACAACAAGGGAAATGGTAGTAATAGTTCTTTAAATGGGAAAACATAGAAAATCCTATGAATTCAGAGTAAAACTAGAATGTTCTCTACATGAAACCCATCCTAAAGGCATGACCTACTAAATTATGTCATAACTCCTTAATGTCAAACCATCACCCTACCTGCAAAGGTTGAGGGGCCCAATCCCATAGTAATAAACCCAAGTATCCACTTTCTATAGGGAACAAGCTTGTATAATAACCTATACTAGTGCAACAATATTTCTCTGAAATCCACTTTGCTGTACTCGGTTCCCATGTTCTGTTCCACAAGGGGTGTTACATACAATTCAAACAACATGCCACATATATACCCAAACACACCACAAAATCTGAAACTACCTAGACAGACTCATGGTTAGACACCTAAATTAATATAAATACCATAAAAAGAAGGTCTCATACTGAGGACCCTCCCCTATCACGATTAAAAAACAGTGCGAGATATCTAACTCAACATGTTTGTTCCAAGTTATCCATCTCAAATTTCCAACCAGGACATTAGTTTCACAACATTCAACCATTTAAAAATAACATTTAGAAACTATTTCCATAATGACCCCAAACATATTATTTATACTAACAAGTATAAACAGGCCTTTAGACCAAGAATTCAAAAAAAAAGGATCCCAGGTGTATTTTTAATCCAAACTAAAACACACAAAACATACTGATGTTCCAATTGGGAATTCACTATACCTTAACACTAACTATCCTTTGTAAAATTCCAAACATGATAGAGGGTCCAACTTTCACCCTCACATACCTCAAATTCCAAACGTTCCTTAGCTTTTCTAGCCACTCACCGAGGTATGTTTCAAGGCCGACCAGGCCAAATAATTAGTAAAACATTTAGAATCACTTTGAAAACAACAATATTACCACTTCTCCCATTTTGGAAACATCGAACAATTTTAGGGAAATATGAGAGATGTGAGATGAATTATTCTTGAGGGGGAGTAGTTCTAGTGTTTCATCTTCACTTGATTTCAAATCCATATGTGCACCCACTGCATCCATGGATTTTCCTTCATCCAATTGAATTCTAAGAAACTAATCTGGACATTTCAAACCTCTTTTCATAATACCATTATTTTCATCCAACTCAAATCCATCAATTTTGTTCATTTATAAAAACCCACAAAGGATCAATACCAAAATTCCTTTTTAAAACAACCTTCAAACCATACTAATATAAATCACCATTTTTCACATATAAAATCCATAACATGATCCATACCAATTTATCCAAACATTTAATGTTGGAAGGCATCACACAACCAACCAATTTCACTCACATAGTTTAATTGATATTTTTACAAAGACCTTAGGAAAAATTAATAAGGTCATAAACCAATATTCATGTAAAAATATATTTTTAGAAAAATATAAAAACATAAAAAATCATAACAATATTAATATTAGTATCATATAGGGGTGTATCAAGGATAAAAATTTATAAAAAACATAAAGCATAATACATAATGTCTTGGAAAGGAAGAACATGGAAACACATAAATCACTGGTTTATGGAAGCGATGAACCTTCTAGGGAAGGAAGAGCTAATCCCCAAGGATGAACCACACACCCCAACAGCAAGGAAATTGACAAAAATCCATCCATAAAATTTGAGTTCGACAAAAAGGGTTCCATGCCAAAAAGGGGATATAAGATGATGGAGTGGGAATATGATAAGAGAAATTGGAATGATAAGATGAAGAAAGCATGAATATTCACTAACATTTCATGATAAATCACCCTCAAATTGGACAAAAAAGAATCATAATCAAGGGGTGTAACCCAATGGTCTATAGAAAAAACATATGGATTCAAATGGGATATGGAATTACACAAAAATGGTTTTTATATTAAGCATTCTTATTATTTTAATGAGATTTATTTTTTTCCACATAGTTTTGTAAATAATTCTAAAACTGTGTGAAGGCTATTAGAAAAATCTGAAACTTTTCTGGTTTATGGTTTATGGTTTGGGAAAACAATGCTCAATCCATGAAACCCCAAATATGGGACAAGACCCTCAAATGACACCCCAAACACTAGGTATGACCCACCCAGGAATCCTTCAAATATTCAAATAGAATATAGTGACACCATGGGTGTCACAAACTCTGCACCATTCAATTTTCTCTCTAAACAATTCATGATAACCATGAATAGTATTATAAGAAAAATAAAAGCAATAAACAAAAATAAATTTTTTGGATACTCAATCCAAATATCAACCAAAATATCCAACATCGAGAAATAAATAAAAACTAATGAAAAACACGGTTGGTGTGTGAAACTGATATATTTCAATGATTTGGAGACGCATCATGGGAGTCATTTTTTTCTTATATAATAACAATACAAGTCTCCACTCAATATTCTTGAGGGGTCATCAATATGATATGAAAATTAAGTTTAATATCTATATGTAATATATTCCATTGAAATATTTTCAATGTAAATGAATAATTTTAATCACTTGAAAAAATTGTGAGAGCATTATTGATGGGTCTCAAATGATGCATGGATCATCATCATACAACGATTGATTTATCATGACATTTTTAGTCATGTATATATATTCTACCGTATTAATATCTATATGGGGAGAGATAAAAAACAATATCATGTTATATAGAATTTGGGGAATGAATTCATATAGATCACAAAATTGTGTATGATATGATAGATAATGTTCACGCTATCTTTAAACATATTAAAAAGAATATAGTCAATATAAAATATATTTTGACAATCATTAACTTGACATGTAGTTAAATGTTATGGAAAATATATTTCTCTTAATATCTCCGTTGAAAAGACTCATAATGTATAGAGTAAATGGAAAACTCATCCTTATCTACATTAACTTCTTTGACATTCATAATTTAACAACACAAATTCCCTTTTAATTACCACTTGAACCTTAATTAAATAACTGTATATTTATTCCATGCATCTCACATGATTATGTATATATCTAATCTCATACATTTTACAAATTAGGATAAGTTCAACTTGAGCATAAACTCTATTAAAAGGAGTAACTGATGATGTTCTTTTATTTTATAGACAATGTGATGGAAAATAAGATAACTCACATAATCAAAAAAAATTATTTATACAATAGTTACTGAGAAGAAACATTAGAACATAATGATGAATTGAAAATAAAAAACCCAATATATTCTCAACTTAGAATATTGTTATATATTTTAATGGATATATTTTTTAAGGGGGATGATATACGAGTGAGTCTTTTTCACATGATATATTTCTTATTAATATATAGCTTGGTCATATTTAGATATCATTTACATTATAAATAATTAAAATTTACTCTATAAATAATAATATATTACTATTTTAATATATAATATTACATATGAATGATAAATGAACTATATATACCTAAAAATCTACAAATAGATATTCTCAACAAGGGAACAATGATATTATAATATTAAAATCAATACTGTTGTGGTCTCTTATATAAAACTTAACCATAAAAATTCAAAAAATAAAAAATAAAAATACATAATATATTAAAAAGAATTAAATGTTATATTTATAACTACGATATAAAAAAACAAGAATGATAAATAGTTGAAATATTAAATAATTAAAAATGTATAAGGGTCATGACTATTAGATTGGTAACACACCATTTAGAATAATAATATGTGAATTTGAATATTAACCTAACCATTGTAATATAAACTTAAATATTTGAATAATAAAATGACTATTAAGTAATAATTTTATTAATTAATTATTAAAATATAAATATATAAATTAAATAAAAAAATATTTAAATTATATAATCTGAAGAATGTAAGAGTTTTTTTTTAATAATGTATATTTTATGATATTATTTTAAAACTCTAATTTAGTTATTATAAATTAAATATAATAATTACCTAATAATGAAATTTAATTTGTGAAATATATATCATTTTTAAAATTTACCAACCTAACTAAGCTAAGAGTGATTTTTTTTAAGAATCATATTTTGTAGTGAACTTTAAAAATACAATATTTAAAATAAGATATTTTTTATAGTGTAATAATAACAAAATACTGATATAAATAATTAAATAATGTTTCCTTAACACACGTTTCAAAAATAAGATAATAATTTTAAATGTACTATATACTGTTTTAATATCTAATATTTAATCTTTAGTTAAAAAAATAATAATTCAATTGAAATAAATCATTTTCATCATTTTTCTTAATGCCTTTAATTTTTTTAAGGAAAATAGATTGCTCTATGAAAATTTATTAAATCTAATGATGATATAAATTTTTAAATAAAACAATAACGATTTCCAAATTATATTACTATTGAAATTATATGTCTTCAAATGATACAATAATCAATATTAAAACATAAAATACACCTCCCCTCTCATTATAAATATACAGTCTCACTACCATGTAAAATATTTTTAAAAATTCATCCCTATACCCATGATTTTCTCATATCACTATTATTAATCTTTCTAGGTGTATGTGGGATGTTTTTTTCTCACATAATTGCAACCTTGTAAGGAATTACTCCCTTAGATGAGGGTAATCATCAATGGAATGGTAACAATAATTTCCCTTAATTAGTTTTTTGTTTATATATTTTATTATTCTTAAGTTATTCTAACCATGATTTTAAAAATTAATATATATATATATATATATGTATAATTCCATTTTATATTTGTTGTAAGTTACCTTTGAAATATATATTATCAATCTCTATTTTTTATCATGTCTCTTTTAATTTTGGATTTAAAACCTATGATTACACTGATATTTATATCTGAATATATGTTATAAAATTCATCACATAAATTTTTTGTTTGTGTTTATTGATATTGATGGTGAAATATGATTCATTATGCATATAGTACCATGTTGAAATTATATTATTGTGCTTGAAGATGATTTGAAAAGAATGAATATGTTTTTTCAAGGATAGAGGATATCATGATGCAAAAATTTCCCTCACACCATAATATATTATAGAAATGAATAAATTACATAGTAGTTTACTTCAAGGGACATCTGTTATACCATAAATATTGTTATTGTTTCATTATAAGAAATACCATTGTATAATGATTACACAATGAGAAAAATATAATGGGATTTTTTAGAGTACGAGTATTCATATCCTAATTGAAAATAAACCTCATTATGATTATTTAGTACTAGTTTAGTTGATAAATTGATAGGTTATTGATCTATGATGGTGGGCGACCATGTTATTATTAATGAAAATTATTAAATTTGAGTTGTAGTAAATACATGGATCTCTCTCAATATTTTTTGTTAGGATATAATTTTTTGGTTTATATTGTAAGTGGGGTATAAATGAGGATTTATTGATTCATTTTTTTATTTATATAGAATATTCTATGCATATTTGTTTCTTGATATGTTAAACTGTGATTAGTTTTGAAATTAGATAAAGCCAATAAGGAAAGATACAAATGATTAATATGTTATAATTTATATAAAACAGAATAATAATAACTTGATTTTTGTTTTCATGTCATAATTATAGTGTTCTAGACCGCTATCCCCCTAATATTAGATAAAATAACTTATCAAGAATCTCATTTATACAAAATGGGTGTGATTTTTAGTTATGAAAAAAATAATGAATTAAATTTTTACATCATATATATAATAAAAATAAGAATTTAATTAATGTAAACTGATATGTTCTCTTTAATATTTTAAGAGATATAAACAATAATAATATATAAGAATAAGGTATATTTATAAATAATAAAATGAAAAGATATTTTCCGAATTAAAATTTTGGAGAAAAAAATTCAAGGAGAAATCATGACGTTTATTTTATGAAGTTTTGGAGATTCGTCATCTGTTTTAGTAATGAATTATTACTACACAAACCATACTATAATATATTGATATAGATCATCGTGATAAATGATTTCAAATAAAGAATAGTGTTATCATATATATTGGGGATGATAGTGAGTTCTTAAATAATTATGAGGGTTTTAATCCTAAAGGGACAGTGAGACTGCGTAGAGATTTTGTGTAGTAGAAGTGTGATTTTATTTTATTTTTGTACAATAACACATCACTAAGATTATAGTCCATAAATATATCATATTTTCATAGAACCAAGTAAAATATGTTCAATATCTCTTAATTATTTAATGTATTAAGTATATATTTATATATATATATATATTATTAAATTTTTGAAATAAACAATAAATAATATTTTTAGGATAGTATTTTTGAAACTTAAATTCCCATATTCACCCACATAATATGTTTATTCCTTATAAAAACTATTTAGTTGTATGAGGGTTAATAGTTCAGTAAAAAGAAATTTTATATCAATTAAATCCATGTAGTTTGGATTGAATTAATGAATAATTCTAGCTACCATGGTAATAAATTTTTAATTCATAAGATTTAGATGAAACAATTCTTCTAATCCATTAATATGGATATGTGGATGGCTATCATAAAAGTAATTATTGTCAAAATAAAAATAATAGGTCTATATAAATGATATTATATGTTATTATATTATTAAATAAAATAAATGAATTTTTGACAATGTATTTTGAATAAAATAACCCACACAATTATGATGTCCAATAAATCAGTATAATCTATGTGGGAAAATATTAAAAAACCCTATCATGTAGATTCTATGATATATAATAAATTTATATATTTTATATGTAAAAATTTTAGGGAATTGGGGAATCATATGAATTAACCATTTAATGAATTTTTTTATGAATTCCAGGTGATAGTATAGTTAGTTTACTAACATGGATAATCCATTGATGTTATCACAATTGCTATGAATATATTAATAAAACATCCACCTCATCATATTTTAAATTAATTATTTATAAATGGATTTGATCTAGAGGAGATAAAATATGAGATTAAAAATAAATATGTAGTATATATGAGTGATAAATAACTTTTATAATAATGTTCCAATGGGGGATTCCAGTGAATTTAAAAATAAGGAAATGAAGAATAATTTTGTGGATGGTCACTCTGAATAATGGGAGGTTGATGTGGTCATAAAAATGTATTCCAGAAAACTAATAGGGGTTAATGAATTTTAAAGGTTAATGTTCCTCTATATTTTTGTAATGTGAATGTATCTGTTGCACTATAACACCCCGGTCCGAACCCCCAATCCAGAACCAATGTTCCCCATTACCTCATGAGTGTGTCCCCATATAGTGGAGATTACCAACTAATAGTAAGAGTATATATCCATATGAGAGAGACTATACCCTCAGTATCATTTCCTAGGACATATGACAATATAAAAAAATATAATAAAATATATCAACACAGTTATACATGTGTAAACTATGTAGATGGAATTAAAACAATACAATAAATAAAAAAATCATCATTTCACACAAGCCAAACCTGAGTAAGTGTGACAGGTAAAAATAAAAAAGATATGGAAGTTCTCTAGTGAAAATTATTGTATCGGTCCCATATTCGTGAGCCTTATCTTAACCATCTATCATGAACCTCTTCCCCTTACCCAAAACCCTATGTAGGAGTTATACACGCACATCAAAATGCATGTACAATGTGAGAGTAATAAAACATTGATGGACACTAAAAAATTATTCAAAAAAATGTAAACTTTTAAAACAATTGTATTCTATTATAATTATAAATATAGTCATGAATAATAGTCACAAAATCACATATTGACCATTCATATTCCAACTACGCTTTCATAAACCTCCAATTATACATGCTTCAACTCCACACTAGATAGAATGTTAATATATTAGGTGAAATAAAGGATGAGGTATTAGGTAAGTAATCATGCTTCTCAGAATCATGTGTAAGTAATACATAGTATAAATTAGGCATCAAGTGTATCGTGTTCTCTTAATCCACTATGAATCATGTGATCGTATTACTCATCATCCAATAAGAATTGATCAACATGGTCATTAGGGTTCTCCAGGTATATACTGTATCACACGACATCTATGAGGTTTCATCATAAACCTAATATGTTCTTTGTTCAGTCATCACCATCATCAAAAGTCATGTAAAATCCCCCTCTAAATAATTAGAATTTCATAATGGGCCACAATTAATGGTAACCAAGAACAATACGTCTAAATAAAAAACACTCTAGGGTAGAATATAAAATAATGTATATTATAAAATCATGAATAATTGTAGAAACATGACTACTTGTGATATAAATGAAATATAAAAAACCAGATATTATAAAAACACATTTCAAGAAATATCATAATGGGACTCAAGGGACACAAAAACAGTTACATGAAATCACATTCAATAAATCTTATAAAGTTATCCCAACAAAATAAATATTCCAAGGTGAATATATATATATGAGATCCCTAAATGAAAATGAAAATACTAACTAATGGTTGATGATTTCAATCTGAATGATTATCGTGGAATCAAAATTTAAAAAAATCACAATATTTTTTAGATCAAATCGATCACCAAGTATTTCTTTAATCGGTTCAATTATTTTATTCCAAAATAAATAAACTAGACGATTCAATAATATATTCTCTCTCTATGAAAATTCCAAAAGAATAGATTTGATACAAATCATGTGTTAGTATTTTTGTCTTATATAAAATCAAAATTTCATATACAATAATAACTATTCTCTCTAGAATAATCTGATATAGAAAATTATTATTGATATCATTCCTTCCAGTAGTTCTCAATAATTTTATTATTAAGAAATAGATATAATTAAAAAATATTGTGAAGGATAATTTCAAAAATTTAATATGAGATAATAGAATGGAAAAATGAGCATGGTATTATATTTGGATATCGTGACAACCAATAATATAAGATAGAGGACGAGGCTTCACCATTCTTATGAAATAGATAATCAAGTAAATAGTTTTACCAAACATGTACAAGGTAATTTAATCTACAAATATACTTAAAACAATCAACAATAAATGAAGTGTAATAAATTTTCGATATTATCAAGAAATATATCTTCATGAAGATTTAAATCCTTAAAACTAACAAATTTAAATAGTTATTTAATATGTAATTTAAAAAATTATTAATTTTGGTGGTTTAGATTCATCCAAAATATAATTAAGATCATTAAAAATTTCAATGAATTAAATCTCATAATTTTATTCTTTCAAAACATTCATGAACATGTTAGAAGTCGGTGATGGGGAAAAAGATGAAAAACAGTGATTTTGAAACATTATATTCTAAATGGTAACTACATAAATGTTATATGGTGTTAAACTTATTAATCTCACATATTATATTCCCAATTCTATCTTTATGAATACCTTATAGAGTAATAGATACTCTTATGAATCATTGGGACTACCCTTATGAAAAATTTCGGAAGATTGAGTTACCCTTACAATGTTACATAAATATCCTTACACAATCTTTAGACACATGGGTTTACCCATACGAAGCACATATGATCCCCCAATTATCATTACATAAGGAGTTGGGTTCTTAGATTACCCTTACATAGTGGATTAGGTACTCCTACATAGCTAAGTGTTACCATTATTATTCTATAAGGATATAATAGTTACCCTTACAGAGTGCATAGAAACACTTTATTACCTTTACCCAATTATGGATACTCATATTTACCCATACACTATTTGATCCAAGGTTGCTCGTTGATAATAATGGAGGTTGTTTTGTGTTTTTTTTCAACATGTACATGGATTGTAGGGGAGTTTCAAAGAATAGGGTCATACATTTGAGGCTGAAATCTGTATTGATGGTTGAATAGTTTCCCAGTGTTTGCCAATTTTTTGGGCCTAAAAACTCATGAGTTTGGGAACGGTTTGCCACAACGGCACGCGGTGAAGGTGCGCGGTACGTGGTGATGGTGAATGGTACACAGGGAAGGGGGAAAATATGTGGGGAAGGAAAGCGGTAGTTGATGATGGCGTGCAGTATGCAGTGAAGTTGTGCATTATGTGGTGAGTGCGTGCAGTAAGTGGAACGATGCACAGAACTGAAAACATTTCGCAGTGATGGTATACAGTGAAGGTGTGTGGTACACAACATGCTACCTAAAATGGTCCGCAACTAGGATAAGTGGTGAAGAGATGCAGTACACAGAGCGACAGAGATATAGTATGCAGATGGTTACCAATACACAATAATGGTTCATAGTTCAGAGGATTACAGTACGCGGTGGAGGCTAACAGTATGCAGATGGAGTTCAATTTATAGTGAAGATTGTCCCACATTGAATATTTTGGTAAATCAGATTACCGAAATTTGAGGAGTTAAGTGACTATCTAAGTAGCAGTAATAAAATTTATTAAGATAAGAGATTGGGGGTCAAATGTTTAGGCAGAAATTCAGTGATTCCTAAAGTGGTACGCGGAGGATAAGACGGTACATAGGGAGAATCATCTGCGTAAGGAAGATTGCTTGCGGAAGAGAGTGCGGTTCGCACACCTAGCTATCACAGTACGCAATCGAGAAAGTTAGTACGTGGAGTAGAACGGTACACGGAGGAGTAGAACATTACGTGGATTACGGTAGTATGCAAAAAAGGATAGTTTGCAGAGGAGTTTGATGGTATGCAGAAACAGCAGCAGTACGTGAAAACAGAAGCGGTGTGCAGAAATAGAAGCAGTATGAAGAACACCCAAGGAATCCTGAAAATTGACCAAGTCATTTTGTGAAATTAATTTACATAACATATCAGTGTATGGGAAATTAAATTACATATATAGGTGATTATGAAACTTCAATAGAGCGTTCATTTACAGTTGAGGATGTATGAACTAATGCAATGTGAATTTCCAGTCATTACACTGTGTGAAGATTCATCGAACACAGAGAGCAAGGGGGAGTCACCGGAAGTGATCCGAGAGACGCAATGTGTTATCCCTAAAACCTTGTAAAGGGAGTGCGCCTGGCACAGAGTTACTGTGCTATACTTTTGTAAACCACAATTTGTGAGGATTAGTGGTTTTTTGTATGACTGACACACTTTCAGCATATAATCCTTGGACATAGCCCTTAGTGGTGAACCATGCAAATTTGTTGTGGCATTGCTTTGAAAGTGATTGTTTATTTTCCGCAAATCCTCATTAAATAGGTTTAACAGGTGCCTACCAGTGTGAGAACAAAATCCATCAGTTTAAAAGAAAAAGTTGACACTCAAATTCACCCCTCCCCTATGAGGGTGTTCAGGGGTCCTTCATACACAACCTTTTAAATACACCAGTTACACTTACAAAAAGCATAGGTTCTGTGTTTGAGAAATAATTTTATTCAAAAAATGAATTTTTCACATAAGATAAATAAAAAATTGTTATCAAAATAGGGTTTTATGATCATATAATAATCGGTAACATAATAATTATCCTCCTTTAACTAATTCTCATCCCCAAGAAGTGTCTCTATCAGTCTTGAAAATAAATATCAGTCCACGGAGGTCATACATATGAAACACACTCCCATATATCATACTAAATCAATCCATGCTTCTATAAGAACCAGATGAGTGGTACTATCCTCCTCCAATGAGCTTTATCACTTTGGTCTGTAATCTAAACTATTTTTACCTTATATTACGCATTTGTCTCCTGAACAACCTCTACATAGTTGATGAAATGCAATAGATCAGGTATGTACCTCCAGATTTGAGACTCATGAAACCTATCATAAATACGAATGTTATGTAAATATTGATCTAAATGGTATTGAACTATCAAAACCCACTTGGTGATTCTAAAGGGTCTTGGAAAATATGTGGTTTGTTTTCACTACATCCTCTAATATTAGGGTCCAAACTGAGGAATCACTCTGGAGAAAAATCGATCTCCCACCACACATTCTAATGGTCTCCTTATACTGTCATCTTATGTTAGTTTACTATTATGTGTGGTAAAAAAACTCTTCCAAATCATTTTCACTATTTAAGAGGTATCTTGGAAAAAATTAAGAATCACAACTTCAACCTCACCTCCCTCATGATAATGAATTGGTGAAGACATTGTTTTCATAAAAATATCATTGAAATCTATCATGTGAATCGAAGCCTAGATTTTTAATATGATCTAAACAAATTATATTTGAGTATTTTAGGATTAACGAAGTATATAACATAGTGTTGGATCATTTCTTATAGTATATTAATCATTATCAATGATGGTATCTCTTTATTAGGGTGGTATGTGATGCTCGATGAATGTAGAGTCCCTATGGCCCATTTAAATAACTAAAGATATTACAAAATCTAATTTTGATATGTATAAAATATTATTATCCGAGGAACTCCATGTAATCATATTATCTCATTTACATATTTAATTCCTAACAAAACCACTGAAGAAATTTCTCAGATCAGTTATAAGTTACCAACTATCATCAGTAGATTTACAATCATCTGGGCAATGTCACAAATCCTTGGTGTATTGGGTAACCCTTTAAAAAATTCCATCAAAATATCCTCCCACTTCTACTTGGTCAATGTATGTTTTTGGAGAAGATGAATGGGTCATTTATGGTCATCCATTAACCTCTTGTAGTCATTGAATTAGGAAATAAATCTTGTAACACTACAAGAAAAAACATTATTTGCGATATGCTATTTGTGACAGGAATAAATCACGTCGCAAATACTCCATTGAAGAGTTTATTTGCGACAGGCTTACCTACCCATTGCAAATAACCAATTACTTGCGATGAGAATAGGCGCTCTGTTGCAAGAAGTTACACATGGATTGGGTTGTTTTGGGCCCCAAACCGCGCGAAAGAGTATTTGCGAGGGGTTGACACCGCCCGTCGCAAATGTCGGGAGGTCTTAAGACATAGTTGCGATGGGCAGATCCCCCATCGCAACTAGTTCGCCCCCTGAAGGGTATTTGCGATTGGTCTTATCACAAATAACTGGTGGTGGTAAAAACATATTTGCGACATGATGTTTTCCTGTCGCAAAAAGTGTGTCAGGAGGTCACTTTTTGCGACGGGCCCCATTGCAAAGAACATTTTAATAGTCGATGGTAATTAATGTGGTCGAAGATATTTGTGATGGACCCTGTTGCAACTAACTAACCTATATATACCCCCCATCCATTTATTCTTTTCTCTTCCCAAATTTCTTGTTCCTATGCTTCTGTAAACGCTAATTTTAGAGTGAAAATTTAGGATAGTTATCTTTTTTTTATGAAGAATTTGTGAAGTCGTCTACAATTATAAACGATAAAATTTAAAGTTATTTATGATTTATTTAATTTACTATTTATTTATTTTATTTATACTAATTTTAATAATTGATGATTAGTTGTAATTAAGTTAGATTTAAATTATTTTGGCATCAGTATTTATTCATATAATAAAATTAAATAATTAGTATTAATTCTTAATAATTTGTAATAATTAATATTTATTAACGATAATTATTAATCTATATAAATAATTTGCGGTAATTAGTAATTAGTAGTTGTATTTTACAGTAATTAATAGTAATTAACACTAATTAGTAATAATTAGACAAAAATTGAACTACATATTAACAATTAGTAATAAATAGTATTAATTAGTAATAATTAGTTATAAATACCAATATATAGTGATAAATACTATTAAATTATTATAAATAGTAATAAATAGTAATCAATAGTAATCAATAGTAATGAATACTAATAATTAGTAATAAATAATAAATATTAATCATAAAAATACTAATTAATAGTAATAAATAATAATAAGTATTATTAAAAACTAATAAATAGTAATAAATATCAATAATTAGTAATAATTAGAAATAAATTGTAAAAATTTGTAATAATTGCTAATTATTATTAAAAAAGACCAATAAATTGTAATAAATACTATTAAATAAAAATAAATAGTAATAAATAGGAATAAATACTTATAAATAAATATAAATAGTAATAAATAGTAATAAATAGGAATAAATACTAAAAAATAGAAATAAATACTAATAAATCGTAATAAATCGTAATAAATACTAAAATATACTAATAAACAGAAATAAATACTAATAAATACTAAAAAATTCTAATAAATACTAATAATTAGTGATAAATATTAATAAATAGTAATAAATTGAAATAAATAGAAATAAATAGTAATAAATACTAATAAATAGAAATAAATACTAATAAATTATTATAAATATTAATAAATATTAATAAACTGTAATAAATAGTAGTAAATAGTAACAAATACTAAAAAATACTAAAAAATACTAAAAAATATTAAAAAATAGTAAAAATAGTATTAAATAGTAAATATTGGTAATAATAAGTTATAATAAGTAATAATTGTTAATAATTAGTAATAAATAGTAATAAATAGTAATAAATAGTAACAATTAGTAACAATTAGTAATAATTAGTAATAAATATTAATAAATTGTAATAAATAGTAATATACAGTAATGAATAATAATAATTAGTAATAATTAGTAATAATTAGTAATGAATAGTAATAATTTTTAATAATTAGTAATAAATAGTAATAAATAGTAATAAATATTAATAAATTGTAATACAATAATAATAAAATAGTAATAAATACTAATAAATACTAATAAATACTAATAAATAGAAATAAAGACTCATAAATTGAAATAAATAAAAATTAATACTAATAAATACTAATAAATACTAATAAATACTAATAAATACTAATAAATACTAATAAGTGCAAATAAATAATAATAAATAGTAATAAATAGTAATAAATATAAATAAATAGTAATAAATAGGTATAAATAGTAATAAATAGTAATAAATACTAATAAATAGAAATAAATACCAAAAAATACTAATAGATACTAATAAATACTAATAAATACTAATAAGTACTAATAAATACTAATAATTAGTAATAAATAGTAATAAATTGTAATAAATTGTAATAAATAGTAATAAATTGTAATAAATTGTAATAAATTGTAATAAATAGTAATAATTGTTTATAAATAGTAATAAATAGTAATAAATAGTAATAAATAATAATAAATAACAATTAGAAATAAATTACAATAAATACTAATAATTGTCAATTAATTTCAATTAATCGTAATAAATAGAAATAATCAGCAATAATTAGCTATTAATTCGAATAATTAGAAATAAATAGCAATAAATAGCATTAATTAGCAATAAATAGAAATTAATTGCAATAAATAGAAATAAGTATCAATAATTATCAATAAAATACAATAAATTGAAATAAATAGAAATAAATAAAAATAAATAAAAAAATTTAGCAATAATAAGAAATTAACTACAATAATTAGAAATTAATTACAATTACTCGCAATAATTAGCAATTAACTGCAATAATTAACAATTAATTGCTATAATTATTTATAATTTTCAAATAATTAGTAATAATTATAAATAATTAGCAATAATTATCAATAATTAGGATTAATTAAAAATAATTAGAAATAATTAGTAATAATTAGCAATAAATAGAAATAATTAGTAATAACTAGAAATAATTATCCATAATTAGAAATAATTAGCAATAAATAATAATAAATATCAATAAGTAGAAATAAATAGAAATAATTTGCAATAATTATAAATAAATAGAAATAAATAGAAATAATTAGTAATAATTAGTAACAAAATCAAATGTAATAAATTGTAATAAATTTTAATAACTTCGAAAAAATTTCAGTGGAGTGAAGACACTCTTTTTTCTCGATAACTCTTCTCCATTCAACTCTCACCAACTCAAAACATTATGAAAATTATGCTTCTATGTATTCTTATCCTATCTTTTATGCATGAGTTTGAATATTCATTTGTAGGAATACATTTTTTATAATGTTTTTATGCTGTGACAATTGCAAGAACAAGATTCATCAGTGAAAAGGGGGATATTTTGTCTGACAACTCATTTACTGGCATATTTTTCACACTGAAATCACATAGTAGAATCTACATGGATTTAAACTTATTCATTCTCATATATAAAAGAATGAATAAGCATACCTCCGAGTAGAGTCTTCATTGTGATTTCAGTGTGAGAAATTTGTAATTAAATGAGGAGTCGGACAAAATAGTAGTCGTCAATCTACTGATACTTGTGTCACCATTAATTAATGGTAATTATTATGAAGTATTTGTCATTATTTATCTTTTTATAGTGTCTTTCTAATTTACGATTATTTAGAAACAATAATGATTTTATATTTTGTTGAAAAATATGGAACAAGGAAGTCGGCAAGTGTCATTACTAGATGATCATTCTTGGATAAATCAGTGCATAAATCCAAATGGTTCTAGTTTAAATCTTTTATATATTGAAGGTGTTGAAGCATTATTATCTTTTACATCATCAAAACAAGAATTTGTATCAGAAGGAAAATTATCTTTCCTTGTAAAAAATATGCTCTGATAACGTTTGACAAATTTGACATAGTTGGGGGATATTTCTTGTGTTTTAGTTTTCAACCAGATTATGTTTTTTGGTATAAACATGGTGAACACTGTTCCCACGAAGAAACTAATAACTTGATTCTAGATCCATCACAGTTTCAAAACATAGTATATGATGTTGCATGTACATATATTCAACAAACTAAAACTCGAGATGCTATTGATTTAACTCCTAAGTTGGAACCATACAAATTTTATGAGTTTTTGAGGTCTGCTAAGGATTCATTATATCTTGGTTGCAAGATAAACAAAATAGAAGTCATTTCAAAATTTATTTCTATTAAATCAGATAATGAAATGTCAAAAAACTATTTTGATAAGATATTTTCATTGGTTTAACAAATGTTACTTGAATGAAATGTGTTGACTCTAAATTACTATGAGATAAAGAGGCTGGTTCGTAATCTGGACATTAGTTATTAGAAGATTCATTCATGTAAAAATTATTCCATCTTATATTCTGTTGAAAATGATTCATTGGATAGTTTTCCCACATGTTGACAATTGAGGTATAATTAACCTCAATTGGGGAAGTTTGGATTGATTCCAGTGAAGCATTTGAGATATTTCCCCCTTACACCCAGGTTATAACATTTTTTTATGTCTCAAAACACAACTTCAATGATGTCATGGCACAAAACCAAGATTTCAATTTACAAAATCTTGAATCATCGATTTGGTGGTTATTCATAGAAACATGTTGACTGACTGCATCCGACTTTTTCTTTAGAAGCAGGAAACATGTGATGGTGTCTTCCTACTGACGGTTTCTGTCTATTTGGTTCTTAGGATAGTCATTAGTGATGTTGGCCTATCTTTATAACTTTTTAAAATTTACCTCCTTGGATGTTGATGATGGATCCCTATATCTTTTTCACCTTACTAATTACAGGACATCCGAAAAAGAATATTGATGATTATTTGAAACCATTAATTGATGAGTGAAATTCATTGTGGAGTAATGGTGTTAGTACATATGATGTTGTTACGAAAGAAAATTTCCTATTAAAAGCATCATTTATGTGGATGATTATTGAAATTCCAGAATATGAAATGTTATCTGGATGGAGTACACATGGACCCAAATCAAGTCCTTACTAGGTGAAAGACAAAAAATCCTTTATGCTCATCAATGGAAAAAAATATTTCTATTTTTACTGTCATCGCAGATTTCATCCAACTGATCACCCTTTTTGGAGGAAAAAAATCTCATTTCAGAAAAGGCATAATATAAAGCGACGAACCACCAAAAATGTTCTCAAGTATGGAGTAAAATTCAATTTTATTTTCATTACCTCCATTCACATTTGGGCCAATAGTAAACCAACACAAAATTCATTGATTTGGGAAAGAGCATAATTGGATAAAATAGAGCATTTTTCGGGATCTTACATTTTGGTCTGATTTTTTGGTCCTCTACATATTGGATTTCATGCATATTGAGAAGAAATGTTTTGGTAATTTAATTGATACGGATTTGATACACCGGGTAAGAACAATGTTAATGTAAAGGAATGATTAGATCATGCCCAAATTTGCAGATGACCAGAATTTGAAATGTTTCAAAATGATAGATCATAGAGTTTAATGAAGCTAAAATCATCTTTTACACTATCCAAAGAGAGTCGATTATTAATTTTTCAGTGGATTGAAAATTTGAGACTTCCAGATTGTTATGCTTCCAATTTGGGAAGATGTGTTAAGAATGGTCATATATCAAAATTAAAATGTCCTGAGTGTCATGTAATAATGGAAAGACTTATATTGATTGTATTCATAGTATGGTTGAATTATATGATTTGGTATTCAATAACTGACATACCATAATTTTTTTCAAGACATTTTCATGGAGAAAACAGACTATGATGCACTAAGTAAACTAGAAAGAGATGTTGTTTTTATTATATATAAACTGGAAAATGCTTTCCTCCAGCATTCATTGAATCAATGGAAGATATGATATTACATTTTCTACATGAATCTAAATGTGGGGGTCTGGTATAGTTTTGATGGATGAATCCATCTAAGATATGCATATAGAAATTGAATAAAAATGTATGTAACAAATCATCAATTGAAGACTCAATTCCTAAAGATTATTTGTAAGAGGAAATTTATTTTTTCAGCTCTCGTTATTTTTAATATGAATATCCCTCAAAACACAAATGCATGGGATGGAACAAGGGGAATGATGATAATGAAATGTATAATCAATTATTATATTTTAATCAGCTAGAGATTAGCTTCGGTGGATTTCATGAATGATGTCTTTTAAAAACTGGTAACATAAATTTTTGATGGTTTACATTATCAATATGGTTTAATATTTTTTATATTTATAAATGTTTTACCAATTTTTAGGTGTCTCAACATACTAACAAAATTGATAATCGACTATGTATATTGAGTAACCCACCATCCAAAATGGTTAAATATTACAATACATTTGTGGCGAATGGATTTCAATTTCATACACAAGAATATGAGGAATAAAAAACAATGAACAATGGATTTTTCCTGAGAGGATCACATCATAAGGAAACTGAATATTTCTTTTTCAACATGCTCGATGAAATTAGTGAACTGTGTTATCTAGGGTAAAATTACATAAAAAATTTTAAATGTTAGTGGTTAGATAATGAGAGAGTCTTGTGTGTTTATCTGATTCATGGAATCTTCGATATTAAATATAAAAGATTTCTTGTAGTAAATGAACAATTTTTATAGGCTCAATAGGCACATACTTCAGGAGACCTGAGTTATTGGTGGAGCATAATAAAGTTTAAATATCGGGAAAATAAGTTTACTCAAACTGAATATGGTTTTGATGATGTACAGTGAATTGAAATTTTTCAAGAGACTACTCAAAATTCATCCTTTTCACAAAGAGAAATGAATGTTGATGATGACACCCCACAATTAAAGGATGACGGTGACGATGATGTTAATGATGTTATGAATTAATTTGAAATGGAAAGAGATGATGAATACCAAAACTCATAGGGATATTGATGATGCCGATGATGAATATGAAGACATTGACGTTGTTAGATATGAAGATGATGATGAACGAGAACATTGACATAGTTAAACATTGTTTATAATCATAAATAATATATATCTATATGTAATAGTTATATTCAACTATCTGCTAACAAAAATAATATTGTGTTTTATATGGACCCTGATCTATATTGTGAGTTGGAGGAGGCTGAGCTACCATTGGGCGAGGAGGATTTGGGATCACCTGAATCTCAGGCTACTAGCGGTTCTGGGGGTACATAGATGGGGAGTAGTCTTGTGCGACTTATGATTCCAGACCCTATCCTTGAGCGGCATCCACATCTTGGTTTCGATCCACGCATTCTGAGGTATAATAACCTGTGTATTTTAGTTAGCTTTCATTATTTTAAATATATTATAATTTTTTGATTATTTTTTAATAGTTTTATGCATATAGTTGTTGGATAGGGGAGAGACATCTTCCACAATTATTTTTCTCAAACACAGAACACATGGAAACAGATTCTCATTGATGTGCGGCTTGTAATGATCAATCATTGGTTGGTATGTTAATACATAATTATTATTTATAAATTTATTAAAATTATAACTTGATATAATAAATTGTTTGTTGGTTTTATGGTATCCCATCAATGATAGCATGCGTGGCGCTATCCACGATGCATGGGAGATATCTATGCGTTAGAATTTCCATCCATTTTTGCACAATTTTAGAAGGACATCTATTAAGAAAGCTGGAGTGACAGTATTTGATGAGTCATGTATAGCCCACTAACCAGAGAACATTTCATCTCACGTGTTGGATGGATTTTGTTCACATTGGTTGAGTAGTGGATTTCATAGGAGATCTTCATTGGACTGGTAGAACAGGGGGAGACATGTGGTGACACATCAAGATGGTAACCGTACATTCAGTACACATAGATATAATCTGGTAAGTATCTTTTTTAAATATTTAATATAACATTACATATAACTAGTTTATTATATATTTATATAGGCAGTCGAGCATCCCGATATTACAGAGTACGACGTTTATCAGAGGATGTACAGTGATCCAGCCACTGGATAGATTAGAGGTGATCGCCAGCATCAAATTATGGTCAGTATTATTTATTTTTTTGTTTGAAAATTAACTACATATAATATTTTCAATATTTTAATTTCAAAATGAAATTGAATAATTCATATGATGTCGTGACCTCTCAGACAGGGGATGAGAGTCAGGCCGAGACGGCTGATCAGACAAGTGCCCACCATTTCGATGAGGCGGCATGGATGCGGAAACCCAGTATGCCTTCAAGAAGGGATGAGTAGTTCGTATCAACCGTCATTTGACTCCACAGACTTATTATGGTACTGCTACGATGTCGGCATCCAACTCGAGAGGAGCTCGTGGAGAGGCATAATGTTCTGGCTCACAGTATCATGAGTACTTGCCAGCTTAAACTAATCATATAGAGAGTTTTCATAAGCAGTAGGAAGAGATGTGTCAGCAGCTGGAAGAGATTCCTCAACAGCAGCAACAACAACAGTAGTAGGACTTGCGTCGATGACAGCTGCAGCAGAACAATCAGATGGAGTACATGCGTCGTCTGACTCGTAGTTTAGGGATGGAGTTTCCTCCACCATCTTTTTCAGTGCCTCCATAAGACTATCCCCCCCAATGATTTTTTGTTCTGTTAAAAACATTTGAATTGAACATTTGTTGTAATATGAACTATTTACAGTTTATGTCTTTTATATTGGTGCGAATTTTGCATAGTTTTTTAGTATTTTTAATATTTTAAATTATTAGTATTATATTTATTTAATATATTTTTATTTAAATAATCATAATAAAAATACAAATTTATGATTTTTTTATACATTTTTTCTGAATATTGAGAATTTTAATATTATTTAATATTTTTATTTTTTTAATAATATTAATAATATTTTTTTCATTAATAATAAATTTATTATATTTTTAAATTTCATTAAGTATTTAAAATATTTATAATTTTAATAGTTTTTATTTTTGATTTTCATTCATAATATTAATTTTATTTTTTTATTTTATTAACTATTTGTGATGAGGCCTTTTGCAATGGGGGGCCCATCCCAAATAAATTAAAAATATTTTTTCAATGTGTTTAGTGACAGGTTTCTTTATCATAGCAATAAAATTTTTCAACTGGCCCATCACAAAAGGTCCATAACATATAAGTTATTTCCGATGAGATGGTATCCCGTCACAAATAATTTTTGTGATGGGCCCATCGCTAAAGGTTCCTGTATATATAATGTATTTAATCAGACATCTATTTGAGATTGGGCCATTTCCCGTCATATGTAATATTTTTTGCGGTAGGCCCACGCAAAAAATACTAGTTGTGACATCGTTTTCATGAATGGGCTATTTGTAGAGGGCCCCCATTTCAAAAGGGTTTTTGTGATAGGATCTCGTCACAAATAGTGAAATTTCCAGTAGTGTAATGTATATCTTCATCCCTATCCTCTATAACTAATTCCTAATTTCATGGTTTCTCATTTTCATTATAGGATATACCACCCATATAAAGGTATTTAGTTTCCACATATTATCATATATGAAGGGATTAGGGACTATTAATCTCCCATTCCGGATCACATCATCATTTCCTAATTACTTCTTAGTTTTCTGCTCACCTCATACTAACTATTCCCACATCACATCATGATCTAGAGTATTTTCATGTCAATATTTTACCTAATATACTAGATAATGCGTGACTTGAAATATATAATGATCAATCCACCCCCCATCTATAGAAAAATCCACCATCCACCAATCTCAAAAATAACTAATTATCATCTGATGGTCCCTAATGAAGCTCATGAGCTACCTAGGTGTTAAAAATAAGAGAATATGATATATCATTACCCTCAATAGGATCATAATTATTCTTTATTTAAAATGTATTTATAAAATACACATATTCCTTATGACTTTTATTTAGGTCCTGCTATGTGAAAATATAACTAGGGACTTCATGGTCTTTGTATATAAAACATTTCGTGATAAAGAGAAATTTTGGCTGATTATTTTGTGAATAAAGAATACTCTTAGATCTGTGTATTGATTTTGGTAGTTAAAATCTTGTGTTCATAACTAAAATGGTCTATAAGTTACTACCTGATACCTAAACATTAGTAAATATATCAATCCAACCCTTGATACATCCCAAAATATATCATAACCTATATTAGGATTGATAAGTATCAAAACTACAGTTATAGTCAATTTAAAAATTATCTAGTAAAAACCTAATTCAGAATAGTATGACCATAAGAACATCACACCCTACTATATAAATGAAATCATGGAAACTTATATATGGGATAAGTTCTAGATAAAATTTCAGTAATATCTTTCTATTTCTAGAAACCACTAGATCTTGACCACATTCTATGGATGTCTCCATGACATCACAACGTAATATAAATCTTGTTTCATGGATTTACATGTATCAATGACTATATTCCAAAGAACGTGACATCATGAATAAAAAAGATACACATTGACTTATTAGTGTTATTCCAAAATGGAAAAGTCAAACATAGCCCAATCTCAAGATTTTTGTAATGTGGCTCCTGTATTAGAAAGTATATGAGTTTGTCATCAATGGACACCATGATGTATGAGTACAGGTATGGGAGGACGATATTTTTCATGATAAAAACATTTATGTCTAAAAAGATTCACCATGTACTAGTATAAACCATATATAATCCAAAGAACCATTATCATGATGTCCTTCCCTTTAACTCATTGCCCTGAACAACACGATAGAATATCAATCTTGAAGAACCACTGAGATCAAAGAAAATTTCATTGATCTTGGGAAAAGGAAATATTCTCTTCATTTTCACATGGATCATCATTTGGTAATAAATACATGGTACATGATAAATATCTGTATTATTAGTGAACAAAATAGTTTCATCCCATAAGAATGTATTCATCTTGATAAATCAATCTTCTCCAACACTTGAGATCCTTTAGCTCAGCCAGATCCACATAATAAGTTGTTACATAAATGGTTTATGAACCCAATACAATCACTATACGAAATTAAAAAACTTTATCCAGATGAAGTCATATAATTTTTTAGAAAATACATTTGGCTAAAGACCCATGACTCGAGGGGAAGAAAGGGAATGTTAATTATCCTTAAAATAGACATTCATAACTTCTATTCCTTTATTATCATAATAGTATCTTCATTAGACCAAATAAACATACTCCTTATCCCCACACAATCATTATCTTGAAATTCTCTCCCATTGGCGAGATTAATGACAAAAGTCCCCAATAAGAATCAATGAGAACTCAAATGATCCTGAGGAAGTCCATACTAAGAATCACATCGATGATCACCATCTCAAGAATCACGAATTATCATGTGTCTACATAACTATAAATAAATATAAAACACTCTAGGAATCCCTTAATATGGTCTAATTATATTCCTAACAGTGTATCAAGGTAATGTACTTAAGTGGATAACATGATAGGTAAATTAAATCAAGTAATGAAATGTAATGTTGTGAATGAAGGGGAAATACTACTATAAAACAAGGTAGTATATAAATTATACATGAAGAATAATGTTCCTCGTATTGTAGATAGTTCTTCACCATCATCTGCTAGAGTATCATCCTCTTTATTTCCACAATATACATCATCTATGTGACCTTATCACTGATACGAATTACTCAAATGAGTCATCATTTTTTTTCATATTGATGAGGAATAATTTTGGATCCCATATTCATTAACCAAGAATTATGTATTTATCTATTAGAAATAAATTTAAATGGATACAATGGAATTATTTATAAATTGAGATTTTTATACCTCTCCTACCCCTAGTTGATGTATAAAGGAGATGAGCTTCCAAAAAATCCCCATGTAATAACATTGGAAATTCTTGTTGTCAATGACTCCTATTACATTCTCTCTTATCTAGATAAGGAAAAATATTCCCCCAAATTACACACATGAATGAGGATTACTTAATGAAAATATAGATGAAAAAAATAAGAGGATGACTGCAATAATTCCACTATGACATTTAAATAAGGTTTCTCCATCACCTTCGATGAGCAAAGATTGGTGAGTTTAGGTACTGAAGAAGTCCTTCATCATACGTTGTATTTTTCTTTCATGATTCTCAAGGAGTATATGATTTATATTTCTTATTTAAATTATTATCGATTCATGTTCTCTTGGAATTTTATAGTGATGTTTTCGTTGAACACTAATGTGGCAACTAATCACCCATGCTTACATGACTACTATCAGGGTTTCATGAAATCAGGTCGGATAATTCATTCCTTCCCTATTAATAATAAAGAATTGGATGTAGGAAAAATTGATCTAATTTGGACATTTTCTAGAGGTGAAGTACCCAAAATGGGTTTCCAATGTCATCCTCATTAAGAAAATCAATGAGAAGAGAATGTTATTTATTGACTTTAGAGACCTTAATGGACACTTCCCAGATGAGGATTCCAAATTGGTGATCACATAAATATTGATCAGTTCAACTACTGGCCTCCAATCCCTTTACATCATGTATGGGTATTGAGGGTATAGTATGATAATGACAGACACTGAAAATGAGGAATCAACATACTATAGACCATAATAGGATATCATTTTCAACTAGGGAATACACTTTGGATTAATGGATAATATGACTACATATAATGAACCATGAACCATTTCATTTATCCCTTGTTGTGTAAAATCATGAGATATTTTGTTGATGACCTTAGTTTAATACCCGATAGTGTTTTGATCACCTCAGTGATCATTAAACAATTTTTTGAAAATAATAGTAGAAAAAAATGAAGATGAATCCTCTAATTTGTTCTTTTAAAGTAATGTAATAGAAATTACTTTTATTTTTATTATTCCACCATGTCATCAAGATCAATTGAGAAAAGACTTGTGAAATTTTATAAATTCCACCCATGTGGAATCTTGAAGAGTTAATGGGGATAAGGGGAAACTAACTTATATTAGGGGTTTCCATGTAAAACTAGTAGAAAAATATATCCCCATCACCACGTAAAATGAATCAGGGAGTTTCCAAATGATTGGAGGAGGACTATCAAGAGGATTTGGATAATTTAATGTAGTAACTTCTACACACACTAGTATTGATTCCTCTAGTAGAGGTATAACGCATTATCTTATATGTTTCCACCATAGGATTATTCCATAGTACCCTCTACAAACACAAAATTATATAAGGGATCAAAAATCATTAATTATGACAATTAAATAATTCTTGGTATCAATACTCGATATTTTGATATTGAAGTGAACTTCTTATCACACATCTTTATAGTAAAATAATGACGCATTACTTACAGCATCACAAAGTCTATCTGGTATAACGTATCTTCATAATCAATACATCATTGGCTACCCTATTTTGACTTGGTTTTTGGTATTATAAAAATATATCATTCAATCGTGTGACATATAGTTTGTGTAATAAAATGATTTTAATGTTTAGGTCTTATCTGACTTCCCTATAGAACATCCCACCCAAGAAAACACACCAATTGACTCCCAACATCGATAAAATAAATTTTTTATTCCCACAAAACTACATGAATGAAGGAGATGTGTTTTGATTGTGCCTCTCAAAGTCATATTGGAAAGAGAATTGACATACCAAGTAATTTATAGGTTATTTGATGGATTATATTTATCTCCTTTTAAATAAAATGCATATTGTAATATCCCCTCATGGCTTACGATAGAACCAGTGGCCGGGCCGGTAGGTCACATGGCCTCAAGAGCGTCTCCCCATATGCTAGGGGCTGCTGACTAGCAGCAAGGGTCTCGGGAGGTGATAATGGGGAGACTATACCCACATATCAGAGTAACACAATGGTATTATCAGAGTAAATAATATTCAATAGCATAAGCAGTAATCTATTGAAAGGCAAAAGAAAAAGATAGGTAATAACCATTTTATAAATGGCTGCAAATTCCAGTTTACAATGCAAGCATGTATAGATGACTATACAGTTATGAAAGCATGAATCAATACCACATTCTTTACAAACAATACAAAAAAAGAAGAGAAAATCCCGACTGCAATCCCCTGAGTATCCCAAGCTCCCATATGGTCCTTTGCTCCTAACTCCTCAAGTACAAACAGCACAACACAAAACCTAGGTCCTGCAAGCAAGAAGGTCTACTCGGGTACCCTAGTGTAATGGCTGCCCGAGTAGAGTGTGAGATATAAATCTCAGAAGGAAAGCACCGCCGGTGTCAATCCTAATCCAGACAATGTATAATAATTAAACAGTGAGTAGGTATAGAAGGATTCAATATGCAGAACAACATAGAATAACAAAACCCGTCTAGGTTTCCCAAAGGAAGCCTGACGGCTATACCAGCATCGGTTCGCTGCAGGAATATCATTCTGATCATGTCACCATAGATACGTATATAAAAATTTAGATAAATGATGGCATGGTGTAAGATTTCCTCCCACCAATTAGTAGGGAAAAAAAACTGGGCACGTGGTAAGATTGCCTCTCATTCCGAAAAGACACTTGCATGGGGTATAACTGCCTCCCATCTGTCACGTTCATCAATAATGGTTAATTAGAAAGGGGAAATAATTCCTCCCTTCCATACATGTATTCATCAATAGACTTCCACTGGAAAGGGGTAAGAATTCCTCCCATCCATCACATTCATTACTCAGGCATGGGGTATAACTGCCTCCCATCTGTCACGTTCATCAATAATGGTTAATTGGAAAGGGGAAATAATTCCTCCCTTCCATACATGTATTCATCAATAGACTTCCACTGGAAAGGGGTAAGAATTCCTCCCATCCATCACATTCATTACTCGGGCATGGGGTATAACTGCCTCCCACCCAGACACGTATTTATCACTAGGTGGCCTCAGCATGTGCTCACCTTTCTTATACTTCATTATATGGAATCAGCATGTGAACACTCACAAAACAAGCATGCCTATAGTATATTTCTTATGTCATTGCCTCATAATCATTCTACAAGTCATCCCATATTCACAATCAATCATCTAGCTCATCTCTATATAAGTTTCCCTAAGCACGTTCATCACAAGTATACATAAGGAAACTCCTGTTAAGTATTTATAATAACATCAATATCATATTTATCACATTTATACTTAAGGAAACTCCCCATAAGTATCTATATCAGGTAATTAACATATTTAGTTTACTAACATAATTCGTTCTCAATACGTTATCCCAAGGTGTGGTCATACCACCCTAGTCTATTCATTTTTAGTTTAACCATTTCATCATAAAGGATATGTTTATCATTCTTGAACCCATTGATACCTTCTATAGAAAACATTTCATATAGTCTTAAGTCGACCCTTTAAGGTTACTATCATACTCAATTTTCCTAACATGGCAAATTGACCCAAACAAAAGCATCATAGCCATACCATTCTATTAATCTCAACAAAGAAAGTTCACATACAAATAATCAAAGAGGTGCCACAAAAATCAAGAAGACAAGAAGAAAAAGTCAATCACAACTTTTTATCATGATGACAACGCACCTCTGATTGAGGGGTTTTATTATTGAATCCTACGTTTTGTTAGAATGAAACCATTTTTATCATATTCCTACAATTCAAAATGTTTTCACAGAAGCATTTATTCAATACTAACCTCCAGAATTCAAATACTAAGATCGTGCATAAATAACTGTTTACTAATTATATGTCAAATTAAAGGGAAAGGGGCGGGACCCTACTTTAAGGTGGATCCATCTGTCCACTCCGGATCATGACGCTTTCTAACTAAGAGCCACTACTGCTTCCCCACAAGGCATATGTGATTTCACATACGTATAAGGACACCTAGCCTTTATACACATGCCTGCATGGCCATGAGCATGCACAAGAGAATCCTTTCAAATATTCTTATACACATAAGCCAGTCTCCGCTCACCAGCGCATGCTATTTTATATACGTACATGGGCTCACCTAACTCCATACATGTACAGTCGGTGCCATGCACGAGTATACACATACCAGGGGAACCCACATACAAATAACTATGTACCTATGCCTACATAGGTGAGCCGCCTAAGTTCCGGAAAATCAAATCCAGCCCGAACCCACCAAAACACTCGGAATCAACCCGGCGGACCGAAACTACCACAAACCGCCTCACCTTTGGCGGAAGACATCGTACGTGCACTAACAGGGTCCCAAGGGACCTTCCGCATCCCCTTACAATAATAGAAACAAAAGATAACCGGAATAAAGAAAACCCCCCAAACAGTAGGAATTAGGTTCAATGAAAAATAGCGCATTGTGAGAAGCCAAAACCATCCAAGAATGAGAGGATAAGAGAAGAGACGGCTTACTGTAATGATTCAGTGAAGAATCCTCAAGAAATCGGTCGGAGATTGAGGCTTGGTGGGAGGTCAGTTGGGGCTTCGTGAACGCGGCATGGGGTAAAACTCAGGGGGTGTCGCGTGGTCTGCCAAGAGAAAGGGGAGCGAGTCTTTTAGTTTATGTTTTTATTTGTTTTATTTTATTTTATATTATTTTAATTTTAAAAAAAAAATTAAACACACCCAACTGCACGGTTTGACCTACATGGTTTTCCAAACCGTGTGCAAACCGTGTGCAGTCTACTTCCTGCAAGACACCCATTGCACAAGCTAGGAACAAGGTTTGGGAAACCATGTGCAACCCCTGTGCAAGAAACCGCCCACCTGATTTAGGCCACACAGTTTGGGCCATATGGTTTGGTCAACCCATGAGCCAATAGTGCGCCCTCTGCAGTCCCTTAAAAACATGGGTCAGGCACTTCTGAAACTTTCTGATTTTCTTGGTAAACTCCTCATGCCTTCACCCAAGAACAATACCAAAACAACAAAGCATTTCAACTCTCGGAATACTATTCCGAAGCTCGGTTTTAAAAACAACCCATTCTGTAATTAAAAAAGTTCAAATTACTTTAGGATTTAATCCGGTTCAAAACACCGGCCATTACAACCCTCCCACTATAGAACTTCTCGTCCTCGAGAAGCCTTCAGGAACAATATACACATCACCCAAACTACAGGGGCCATGAAACATCGTTCTAATAGTCATGTTGCGTTCAAAAACCTCTATCACACCCTTAATAATCCATTAAACTCTATGGCGCTTAAGCCACCAAAACTAGAGCCAACACTCGTTTCCCAATCAAATCACAAAGATGACTCTTCTCGAACCCACCTACCCAGAGACACGAACCCATAATCGTATCTCCAAGCATCCAACCATAGGTACATCCCACAATATTTTTTTTAACATTAAGCAACCAATTCCAAACTACGGTTCAGAACACTGTTGGAATTAAATTTCAAATCACACCACAAGCGTTCCCACGACGCTCCTAGTGTCATTTGAAATAGATCAAATGGTCGATTCCCCATCGAACTCAAGGCCTAAGTCGAGCCGGTTGTTAATATTAGGCACCGGACGACACAAAACGCACTCACCTATACCTGATGACGTGCCAGATAATGGTATGTCACCGACCACAGACACAAAACAAGAACCCCAAGTCAAGCCATCTCCATCTAATTATTTACAAGAACGCTCGACCTAAACGACAACCGTATTTCAAACAGAACCACAATGCATTTCTCTAAGGCACTTTACGTTTAGCACAAAAACATTCATCAAATCCTACCCCCGACTCTAGATGACATTTCCAAGATCAAACCATACCATAATCCACACATTCCTTGTGCAGCGTCGAATGAGAACCATCCGATCAATCCCAACGGCTTCAAAGCATTAGCGTAGATAAGACCAATGCTCTCTTAGTGCATCTAGAATGAGGACAAGATAGGGGACATGCTCATCGCTAAACAGAATACACTAAGAGGTTTGAATGGATTCTAGTTAATCATTCTAGTCTAATGGAAAGAAGAACAGTCGAACTTCAACTGGTCGACTTCAAGGAAGGACCTTGGCTTCACCTGCCGACACATCCACACGTTATAAACTCGCATGTCTCACATGCATTCAGACACTGCCAACCCATTTCCAAAGTAATTCCAAGAAGCATCCATTCTATGTTAAAGGACACATTTACCAGATTCGACGCGATGCGCTCCCAACATTAGTAGCATCTTACTCGCCAAAGGGAAATGTGATAACCTAGCCGAGCACAAGCATGCTAGTACACAAACTCCGCAACGAGAGTCAAAACCCAACAACCACCCGTCTGAACAAGGGTTTCATTAGAAAAACAAGTGTCCAATAAGGGACCACAACATCTAAACAACACCTCATGTCAGAAAACCCATGGTACATGCAAGGCATTATAATGCTAGGGGTGCCACCAACCACGGGCTATCCCCTTACGAAGATCAAACATTGACCTTAATGTCGGGTCATGGGAAACTAAGTCTCTAGGCTCCAAATCCAATAATCAAGCCACCACTAAAGAAAATTACCCCTACAAAAACACATATTGTCTCATTCCATGGAAACTCAACAAGAATCTCAAATCTACCCCTTAGATTAGGGTCTCAACGCACCACCACAGGTTCTATTACCAATCCCTTAACATTTTATCTCATTTAAACATTAACCATTTCAAATTTTCAACTAAAAACCAAAGGAAATAGGAATGTTTCACAAAAATATCCTTTCAAAACATAAAAAATTCATAGGATTCTAGTATTTATCAAATAAATTAGAAAAATAAAACCATTTAAACAAAAGGGTGACCTACTAGGGTCTCATTCTATCTATCTCAGATTCTTCAAGAAGAAATCAAAAAGAAATTGGTAAACGTTTCTCAAAGACTGCAAATCGAGTTATCTCATACAAAACTTTCCAACTGACCAACTCGGGTCCAGTTGCACATTTAACAGTTAGCCAAAACCTTTCAATTTCGAAATTAGGCAAAATTTTCCATTTAATCATTTCACAACACAACAAACCTTTACATTTAATACGAGTTTCCACTTCCCAATTCATGAAGCACCCATATACTTCATGGAATGAAAATTGACTCCCCCTTTTATCAAAACCAGATTCCAAACTTAGAATTCAACATGCTCACATACAATGGCTTATGTATATGGGTGGCCATCTACCAACCTATAAAGAGCCCATACACTTTATAAATTGGCATTTGGCTCCCCTTTTTAATCAAAACAAATTTACTTTAGCATTTTAATTTCCACAACTTTACATTTTTATTAATAGCCCTACAAACCTATTTATATCATGCTCAGAATGGTTTTAATATACGGGTTACCCCCTCTTGGTTGTAGGGCTCCGATACACCTTACAATCAGAAATTGGTTTCCCTTCATTCACAACCCAGGTACAACCAAAGCAAGACATGCCATCATAATTAGTAAACACAGAACAAGTTATATCATAGAAGCATGTTATATCACATAAGCATTCCATATAATCACATAAGCATACTATACAGGCAAACTAAGATGCAACTACATGGCATGGGACATGTATGCCTTGTTAATTCCTATGTGCCAAATATGATGCATGGAATGCAGCTTTCTTGCCATATCAGGCCAAGGGTAAAATTCAAGGAATTTCATAAACCCTAATAAGGGAAAATACAATAGTCACTCAAGGTGAAATCATATCAACTGTAATTGTAAACAACATGAACAACAATTCCCAGCCCTGGACACTTGTTCATTTCCCATACGTGGAGTGATCAGTCCCAAGCATGACTATTATCCAAGTGCTGAAGCATTCCTAATCTCCTATCTACCAACCCAAAATAGTAAGTAAAAAAGGAAAAAAAACACCTCTGATCTCACTTTATAACGTCCAGGATAGGCATACCATAGAACCAGTGGCCAGACCGATAGGTCACATGGCCTCAAGCGCGTCTCCCCATACGCCAGAGGCTGCCGACTAGTAGTGAGTCGAGAGGTGATAATGGGGAGACTATACTCTCATAATAGAGTAACATAGAAGTATTATCAGAGTAAATAATATTCAATAGAAGAACCAGTAAACAATTGAAAGGTAGAAGAACAAGATCGGTAATAACCATTTTATAAAAGGAGGAACACGCCAGTTTACAATGCATGTTTGTATATATGACGATACAGTTATGAAAGCAGTAATCAATACAGCATGCTTTACAAAAAATACAAAAAAGATAGAATGGAATAGCCCGAAGGTGATCCCCTAAGCATCCCAAGCTCCCACTTGGTCCTTTTCTCCTAACTCCTCAGGTAAATACAACAAAACACACAACCGAGGTCCAGCAAGCAGGAAGGTATTCTCGGGTACCCCAGTGCAATGGCAACCTGAGTAGGGTGTGAGATATAAATATCAGTAGGTCGGCACCACCAATTTCAAACCCAATCTAGAAAGTGTATAATAATTAAACAGTGTGTAGTTATAGAAAGATTCAAAAATCAGAACAACATAGAATAAAAACACCCATCCAAGTTTCACAACGGAATCCTGACGACTATACTAGCTCTGGCTTGTTGCCGGAATATCAGTCCAATTGTGTCACCATAGATACATATATAAATATGTAAATAAAAGATGTTATGAGGTAAGCATGCCTCCCACCCATTAGTAGGAAAAAAGTGGGCACGAGGTAATATTTCCTCTCATTCCTAAAAGATACTGGCATGGGGTATAACATCCTCACATCCGTCACGTTCATCAATAGAGGTCAACTGGAAAGGGGAAAGAATGCCACCCTTATAGACATATATTCATCAATAGAAATACACTGGAAAGTGGTAAGAATGCCTCCCATCCACTACACTAATTACTATGGAATGGGGTATAACTGCCTCCCACACAGACACATATTTGTCACTAGGTGGCCTCAACATGTGCTCACCTTTATTATACATCATTATGTGGAATCATCATGTGCGCACTCACAAATCAAGCATGTAAATAGTATAATACTTATAAAATTTACTCATAATCATTTAAAAAGCCATCCCATATTCTAAATCAAACATCTATATCATTTCTATATTACTGTCCATAAGCACATTCATCATATGTATACTTAAGGCAACTCCTCTTAAGTATTTATAATAACATCAACATCATATTTATCACATTTATAATTAAGGAAACTCCTCTAAAGTATCTATATCAGGTAATTAATATATTCAGTTTACTAATATAATCTGTGCTCAATACGTTATCCCAAGGTGTGGTCATACCACCCTAGTCTATTCATTTATAGTTTAACCATTTCATATTAAAGGATATTTTTATCATTTGTAACCCTTTGATACCTTCCAGAAGAAACAAGTCATATAGTCTTATGTCATCCCATTATGGTTACCATCTTACTCAATTTTCCTAACATGAAAAATTGACCCAATCAAAAGTATCATATCCATATCATTATATTTATCTCAATAAGGAAAGTTCACGTACAAAGCATCAAAGAGTCACCACAAAAATCCAAAAAGAAAGCATAAAATTTCTATCAATACTTTTTATCTTGAAGACAACACACCTCTGATTGAGGGGTTTTATTATAAAATCGTCAGTTTCGTTAGCATGAACCCATTTTTATCTTATTCATGCAATTCACACTATTTTCATAAAATCATTTATTCAAGACTAACATTCAGAATTCAAATACCGAGACCATGTAGAAATAACTCTTTACTACTTTACTTTAAATTAATGGACATGGAGAGGGACCCTACCTCAATGTGGTTCGATCCGTCCACTCCGGATCCTGGCGCTTTCTAACTAAGATCTACTGCTTCTCCCCCATGAAGAATATGTGATTTCACATAGGTATATGGACACCTAGCCTCCATGAACACGCCTGCATGGCCATGAGCGTGCACAAGAGGATCCTTACACAAATTTTTATACACATAAGCCTGCCTATGCTCACTTGTGCAGGCACTTTTATATATGTACATGGACACAGCTAGCCCCAGACATATACAGTCACTACCATGAACGAGTATACACATACCGGGGGAACCCATATACATATAACTACGTATCTATGCCTACATAGGCTAGCCGACTAAGCTCCAGCAAAGAGAATCCAACCCGAACCCACCAACGCACTTGGAATCAACCCGGCGGACCGAAACCACCTCAAACCGCCACACCTTCAGTGGCAGACATCATACGCTAACCAAAGGGGTCCCAAGGGTCCTTCCACATCCCCTTACAAGAAAATAATCAAAAGATAATCTAAATCAAGAAAACCCCCAGACCCTAGGCATTTGGTCGAATGAAAATAGGGCACGGGGAGAAGCCAAAACTGGCCAAGAATGAGAGGAGAGTAGAATAGAAGGCTTACCGTGATGATTCAGTGAAGAAACTTCATGAAATCAGCCAAATATTGAAGCTTGGAGGGAGTTTGGTTGGGGATTCATGCATACGATAGGGGGAAACCTCCAGGGGATGTCATGTGGTCTGCTGAGAGAAAGAGGAGGGAGAGACTTTTAGTTTATGTTTTTATTTAATTTATTTTATTTATTTTATTTTATTTTTTAACAAATTCATAAACACACCCCATTAAAAGGTTTAACTGACACAGTTTTCCAAACCGTGAGAAAACCATGTAGAGTCTGCTACCTCCAAGACACCCATTGCACGGGCTAGGCACATGGTTTGAAAAACAGTGTGCAGCCCATGCGCAAGACACTGCCCACTTGATTTAGGCCACACAATTGGGGCTTCACGGTTTGGTCAACCCATGAACCATCCGTGAACCCTCTACATGCCCTTAAAAACATGGGCTCGACACTTCTGAAACATTCCGAGTCACTTGGGAAACTCTCCGAGCCTTCTCCCAAACACAAAACCAAAACAAAAAAGCGTTTCAACTCTCGGAATTCTATTCCGAAGCTCGGTTTTAAAAACAACACATTCAGTAATAGAAAAAGTTCAAATTCTTTTGGGTTTTAGTCCTGTTCGAAATCCAGGTCGTTACATATACCATATATATTTTCACTCTTTCCAAAGGATACCCGAATAAAGATGTAGAATTTGAGGGTCATATTTTTTATTTATTGTGGGCCCTATAGCTGTAGATATCTAATGTGAATATCAAAGGGGACTCAGAGTAGGTAATAAAATAGATTAGCAGTGAGTATTAGATCAATAATGAATAATTGTGTCCCCACACTAGTTATAAAAGGGGATTGATAGAAGAATTCCCTTATGAACCAATAATCCATTATGTCCCGTATTACAAAATGATCATACTAATGTATTTAAAAATGTTGCAATAGTATTTTTTATCTAGATTCATATGAATTGGATATTTTCATCACTCACCAAAGGATGATCTCACTATTCCTCATCTGTGAAATTGTGGGAATAAATTTGGGGAATGTTTCCCTAGAGAATGATGAGAATATATCCACCCATGAATAGATAGATCGCGTAATAGATTACCTCTAAAATGGGACCCTACCATTAGAATGATCCAAAAAGTGAATAGATTAGACACTTAGAAGTGAACATCACCCATTAGGATGAGATAAATGGGAATAAATCCATCTGCAATCAAGAATGTATAGAGTCCTCTCAAATATAATTATAAAATGGGAGATTTCTAAATCATTTATGATATCCATGCATGCTTCTATGATGCTCAAAAATCTAGAACTAGAATCTCCTTCCAGATTAGGTGACTTGATTACAAAAAGTTAAAAATGTTCTACTACTATATGGAATTATCCAAAACGTTTCATTCATATCATAGTAATGATAAAATAATCCATAAACCCACATTTATATTATATATAACTTTGTATTCATTTATATATGTCATATGGGAAATGGATGTTGTGAGTCCATATCCTCAGGATATATCTAGAAAGATAAAAATTATCCTTACTAATATAAAATTATTTGAAAAAAGGGATTACTGTATACCCATAAAGTGATTTGGGATAATGTATATCATCAACTTCTTTATGTAAATTATTATCACAAGAATCAGTGTCCCTCACATTAATATGACGGAAAATGGAACTGACTTCTATTCTACAGTGCTGATGAATCTATACTTGGAGTATAACATCGATTACAACTAGTCAACTTACTATCATGTGGTAAAAAATGTATATAGATAAGACTTCAATACAAATATATAAAAAATAATCATGAAAATAGTGGATAAAGACATGAATTCTTGGCAAGACAAGCTACTTATTTCTTTATGGTCCTATCATACCAGCGTACACGCTACAACCCAAGAGACACTATATTCATTGGATATGGGATAGAGTAATTGTTTCCCATTGAAGTAAAATTTACCTCACTCTAATTATATATCATGTTATAACTCTCAATTAAAGAATAATCAAATAAGTAGTTGGATAAATTAGAAGGACTTAATGGGAATTGGGTGTGTAGATTTCACATCCTTGACATTCTCTAGAATCAGATTTCATGATCAATCAATAAAAAAAACATTGAAAAATTGTATTACTTCAAGGAGAAATGGTATTATACATCAAAACCCTAATGATGATTAGATATAAACCTCCAATGGTATAACCCTTTTGGGAATCATCTTATGTCATACATGTGGTCTATTATAATGGGATTACTCATTGGCCACAATGGATAAGAACATGATACACCCCAAAAAATGAGAGAATTCCCTTAAAATACAATTAATATCTACCATTAATAATTTCATTTTCTAGAAAAAAGGAAATAAATCATATAATTGAATGTCCGGACCGAAATACATTAATCTTCCCACCATTCAATGTCCTATAGGAAATACATTATATTGTATAACACATTATGTCCTCACTAAAAGATGTTAAAATACACAAAATATATCACACCACATGATGTTAAACCAGACATAGAATGTTACATCAGAAATTAATCAGTTTCATGACCAATATCCATTCATATAATAAAGGGGAGGACCCCATCTTTATGTGATAGTTGAATCCACATAAGAAAAGTTTCTTCTAAAGAACTACATGTGGCTTGATTAATATCATCACAGGATGCGTAGTGATGCCTAAAACACCAATCCTATATCTAAAATCATTATAAATAGAAATAACCATTTTTTTATTTCTTCCAAACCTATGTAATGAATCTCCATTCAAGAACTACGTATAATTTTATTTCTATCTTCACAGTATATATAGTGACACCCAAATTTCAAATCATGGGTTCAACCACCACATTATTGGAAAATTCTCCCCCCAGATATGGATATGAAATTAATAGGTTATTTCCTACTCCTGGTCGAAATGATTATTGATTCCTATTATTTAAGGATACCGAGTGACACCCTGATCTCAAACCCAAGGTCTAGGTACATTAAATATAGATAAAATTTACCCTCCTGTATATGGTTTAGACTTGTGTAGGGAATATTCTCATAAAGAAAAATGTGTGGTCATATTCCTTTTATCATAGAATATGTTGAGATTCTCATATCCTTCATAATCTTCCCAACCACAATATATATAAAAAGGAACCACTCCCTACTTATGGGATAGACCTTTACATAGTAATTTCAAAAGAACAATGTGTGTCTTGATTATTATCATAATTGGATACAAAGTGACACCAAGATATGAAATCCTTTTTCCATCCATGATATAAAATAAATACATACACATTTTATATGTAAGGGATAGGCCTATGCAGGGACTTTTATTTTTTTAAGGACTAAGTGTGGAATGAATCAAATTATGATTAGATGCATAGTGATACATGAATCATCCATTTCATGCCCAACCTCGAGTTTCCATCAATCCCAAACACATCCATCCAAGATAGGTAGATCCATATATGGGTTCTAGTCTAAATTAAATTTTGAAGAATCGAAAATATTCCTTATAATTTTTTTACCCATGCAAATAGGCGTCCTCATTATCCCACATTTATCGTGATATAAATGGATCATGTGAGATAAGGGGACCTAGAATAATACTCTAGTCAGCACAATTGATTAATGTAATTAATAGAGAGTTATTTACTAGTCATATATTGTGATACTAAATGACTGCATTATAGTTTAATAATTCTAAACAATATGAAAATATCCTAATGAAATGTTGTTAAATTCCATGGCAATGGGTCTTCATAATGAATAGATCACCCCTCTAATGACTATGTATTCATGTGGTTCATGTCTCATCCCTTATCCCCGATAATGCGTTCAATACACATTCTTTTAGCAATTATATTTTTTTATCCATTTTTTAATTTTTTATTCCAATTAAATCAACAGTATAAATTTGATATCTGAGTTAATATTAATTAATTACATGTGTTTATATCATTATCTTAGAACCCTATGGTACTTGGGTTCCCCTAAATTGGTTTAAACCTATATGAATCTAGTCACATAGAATAGTTAATCCAAATGGACCCCACTCTGGCTCACCGTAGAATAAAACATTTCCCTAGATCACTCAACTACTAGATGTCCTAGTCCCAAAGGAGAACGCCACTTAAATGAATGAAATATTATCAAAATTACATGCGATATAGTTTTCTATCATTATTAATGGTTGAACTATGCCCAAGAGTCTCTAAATACAATTTACATAGATATTCATGGGTTATTATTTACATTATCCATAAGCAAACTATTTTGGTTGATTCAAATACCCTCGATGTTACTCATATGTGCGCCATACACATTTTTAATGATATATCATGACATCACATTCTTATACCCTTAAATTCAATAGTATGCATCCCCTTTGAAGAACTATCTTCCTTGAGATTTAAAATTCATTTAGAAACACTCATCTTCCACCATAAAAAATTCATAACTCCTTTACATATCTTAATCACATGATAACTTGAGTGAATATTCAATTGAAATTTTACTACATATTGGTAACAATGATTAACCAACGCTAAAGGAACCCTACTAGGATTTTCTAGTGAATAAAAAAACCAAAAATAAATTGTTCATAGGGTATGTTTTGGTCCCTGAAGGGTCCCTTGAATGATTAATTGGTTAATAAAACAATTTCTAATTTATTTTTTCCTATGAATGTTATTTTCAATGAGGGAAGTTCCCCATTATTTCCATTAGCTATTACTCTAGTGGTTTGGTGATATTCTCACAGATCATCAAGTAATCATTATTGATATAGGAATTTAAAGACAAGATTTATTTCTCCAGTTTACCCCATTTACAAGACGGATTAAGAATGAATAAGATGATTATACTTTAATTATCCATGTCTAGGACACAAAAATCCAAATAATGAATAATTTATATCAAAACTATGTGTATATTGATTCCTATAATTATTGTATATATAGGGACAGTGTGGTTGACAATCCTAGGACCATCCATCTAAAAATAATAAAATAACATTTCCATATATGAGTTATATATATCTAGGGACATAATATTAGAACTATGTGTGGCTTGATTCATGTTACTGTAGGATATGTAGTTATATCGTGAGAAAAAAAAGCATGGGTCCAACCATAATATGAATTGAAAATTCCCTTACCTTTATATAGATCTAAACTTAATGGTGAATTTTTCATCTCATAACTTTGTGTTTCTTGATTCTATTTCCCCTAAGATACATAGTTACCTTAGGATATCACTATAAGGATAAGATATGAATCATTCCGTACATGATATATATATCCATGTAGATACATTGGGCACATGAATGAGCTATTCCTGACAATGACATTGAACACATTCCATGCATTTGAGCCAGATCTGTATAGGTAAATTTCCTAATAAGAACTCTGTTCTCCATGAATCCAATATGATTGTATATGTTGTGATGACTAGATTATCCATCTTAGGACCAACTATGAATCATCAGCATTCCCATATATTTCCCTTGATGAGAAAAAAATTTCTATAGGGATTTAAAATTTTACAAAAGAGTGAATAATGTCACATATTCCCTATTACATACTCTCTCACCCGTCAACTGACTATTTATTTGTGTCTTTTTTATCATGTTAATCATGACTAATGTGATATTAGAGAACATAGAAATCCTCTAGGACTAGTGTGATTGATGAGATTTCTATCTAAATACAAAAAAAACGTCCTAGTCACATGATGTCAAACTGTTGGACACCATCCCAATAATATGACATTAAACAACATGACAAGAGGTATTCACATTGAACAAATAATCCAAAATGATTATTGTGCACTTCAAGATCACATGATTTATCCCATATCCTCAAAATGTGTTCAATACATGATGGTGTAGACTTTATGGTGTTCATACCCTTCTCAAATCGTACTTTCCCCATAATCCCAATTCATATCATCAACATCCGAGTTGATACCAACCAAATAATCAAGCAGATACCCTTATCTTGGAACACTATGGACCATTATGTTTATTTCTCTTGGTTTTACCATATAGAAAATTTTCATCCATGAAACATGAATATGAATAGACACTAATATGATTCACTAGTGAATAATTAAATTCCTTACAAAATGTTCCTAGAAGGGTTTTCCATCACCGAGGATAGGTTGCCCTAAAATACAAGAGCTATTTTCTCGATTTAGTGGGGTATTTTATCTCCAATATTAATAATAGTTGACCGGTGCCCACCATTATCCACTCCCTACTAACTCAGATATTCTTGGGTTATGAATTTAACTTATTACAACCCAAAAATTTATGTGGATTCAGAATAATTCAATGATAAGAATTTGCAGACTTTACTTATTGTAAATTCATGATTATAATATCATATTGTTGTACCCATTTATTACAAGGTATATATATTCAGTAAATACCATATTTACACAAGATATATTTACCACATGGAGATATTTCCTGGTCATATGATTAAACCTATATGAAATTATCTTAGTTTAATAATGTTAAAATTCATAACAATGTCTTAGTCACATGAAATTAAACTACACAATATATTCCCGTTAACATGACAATGAAATGTATAGAATAAGGTACATTCTATAAGGACTAAAATTTCATAGAGTTGGTCATCTTATCTGTAATTCTATATTAGAGATTATTTTTCCATATCTATATATGAATTAAACATAGTATATTTCCTTTCCCATAGTATAAACTAAATATATATACAGGATCCCTTCACTATCAATTATTTCAAGGCTCACTAAGTGAAAATAAATAATGCCACCTCCCTATATATGAGATAGATCTATGCAAGAATTCCATTTTTTATAATAAATATGTGTTTTGTAATTCCAGATCTATCATGATATATAGTGATGCACAAATATATTGTCATGTGACTATGGAAAGGTCTTCCAACTACAAAACCATCCAAGTTCCATGATCCATATTGGAATATTCCAACCCAGGCTGGTTATGGGAGATTATAAATTCCCCCAAAAATGAATGTTCTCTCCCTATATGAGAACCACATTATTTAATGATATCTTTAAGAGTGATGGGTTATGCACCCAAAGGGTACTATATTTTGTCTATTTCAGAGAATATATTCACATCTCCCTTGCATATGAGTTTGATCTACATAAAAGGATCTACATAAAAGTTATAACAATGGTATGATTCATATCCTTAAAAAATTCATAAGGAATCCTATGGAAGACCAAGCATATAAATTACATACCCCTTTAAGATATTGTCCACCCTATAAGGCCACAAATTGATTAAGAATGGGCATGACATAAAAACTCTATTTACCTATGTTAGAATTTGATCTATATATAAATTTTTTAAATATTATATAGATCTATGAAAGATGGGATCTAGTATATGGATACCCGCCAATATCCCATTCAAGGATGAAATATGCCTCACGCATCTAAATAAACTAACCATTGAAATTAGTAGTAATTATATCATTCACAGTTTCACATAAGATCCTACATAATTACCATGTGATATTAATATACATGGATTTTATCCTTAATGCATGATGTTAAAAAACATGTCATAAAAATTCAAATTGGTATACATTAGATGATTCATACCATCATCAATCATCACTCCTTATCAAAGGATTAAAAATCATGATCTAGGTTAACCAATGATTAGCTTAACTCATCAAATTTATATTTTCTAATGTTTAGAAACAAAACCTCATTTAAATATTGTCTTAGATTTATGAAAACCTTCCACATCCCTTGGAAACGAACACCAAACTTCAAGAGGCCATTTATTTTTAATATAGATGTCTACCTATGGATCTTGAATATGAACTCTTATCTTGTCTACCAAATATCTAATTTCCCTGAGAAACATCCTTCTAATCCTTCTCATCCTTGAAATCATCATAGTATAGATCATCACTATACAATGATTCATGATCATCATCGTTATGACAATCCCATTTGATCACTCATGATTCACGAACCCTTATTCATTATTTTCCTCATCCTCATTCTATATTTGAAATTCTATTGGATTCATTTTTACATTGGGAATCATATTTAGACTATAGTACAACACTCCCTTGATACAAGTTCTACATGAAAAAATACCTTAAACTGTATTTGATTTGTCAAAGCTATACAATCATAAAAATTATTCTCTAATTGTCCAAATTTTAAGGACGTAAATTGATATTGATTGTGAAAAATAGTGTTATTATAAAAACCAGAAATGGGAGGTCTAAGAATAATTCGTGTCTCCACTCAATAAAATATTCATATCCATGGTTTAGGAAAATTTATGAGCATAAATATAAAATGAAAAAAAACTCATAGGGTCCAATTTGAATCCCTAATAAAAGAAAATCCATGCCTTCGAGACCACCTAAGTCTAGGAAAAATATATAGTAATGATTTTTCACATATTCTCATCATGATAACATATTAAATATGTGGTGAATATACATTTAGGGTTCCCAAAACATTGATGGATATTATGTTTTCAACAAATCAAAATCATGCTATTGAATTAATAGACAATATTCACCGATTAATTATGTTAATATACTTCTTTAGTAAATCCATAAACATGCATTATTTCTGTTGGTTCTACCCAATAGTGTTTGTATTATATAGGTTGTCTCATTTGAAATGACCCTAATAGGTTCACATGTGAAAAATGTAATTCCCTAGATCTTGCGCCCTATGGTTTATGATGTTGGAGGAAATGACCCACTAAAATCTATGAGTTATTTTAAATGGATCATATGAAACTAGTTTCCACTATATCTAATGGTTCACCTATGTCCACTATCCCCCATTTTTAGTTAAACCAAACATTCCTTGTCAATGATTTACATCCCCATAACTAGATTATTCATGTAGAATAGACATCCTCAATATTATATCCCCATGTATTGTACATATTCACATTAGATGGAAGAGGCATTCAATTCTCAAAAACAATTTTATTGTCCTCATCATGGTACCTGAATCTACATGATGTGAGGTTGATATTGACAACCATAAAACAAAATGTCTTCCATGGTGTCAGAACCCCCCTTGTATTGTCATTATTCTATACAATCCTTCAATATCCAAGTGCTTGAATCATCATAAATCGCCACCATTCATTGCGGAGGAGTAGGGACCCCTTTTTCAGCCCATTTATCTATTGGTTAGGCATAAGGACTAATTAATCATAAACAATAGGGGTCTCCATCTTATGAGAAACCATCACTTATCCTCACGATTATAAAAAACATCATGGTTAAACTCATCACCTTAGATTGTTTTGAGATCATCCCCAATGCATCTTCCCTATTCAATTTATCTCTATTAAAAATAATGGATAAATAATCGACACAACCAATATTTTATCTATCTAGGTGTATTTTTACGCTATAAAATTATTCCACCATACATCAAACCTCATTTTAGTAAGGCTATGGGGTGCTCAATATCTTCCAAAATACCTATTTATCATTATATTAGAAAGGTTTTGGGGTGCTCTAATCATTAATTAATGCCAGTAATTCACACATTAAATTTATTAGGCATAAAAAACAAAGGGTCAATTCTAGATGAACATAAGCTATATAAATATGTGTTCTATTTTATAAGAACCTAAAACACAAAAACCAACAATTCGAGATAAAAAACCCTAAATAATAGAACAAAAATGGTCTGACATGAATGAATAAAAACTGAAAATTAAAAGAGAAACAAGAATTAAAATTTTGAAATCTTAAAATTGAAACCCTGGGAAAAGGTTGATTCTATGCTAATTGGATATAAATTTGTAGGATTCACCTAACATTGTGAAATTATAAAACCAAAAAGTCAACACACAATTCTAAATAAAAACTATATAGGGAGTCTTGATAAACGTCAATGTCCACACACACAATGAATTCCCCATTTGAACCATTGACAAATGAAGCGGAAATATGAAAATATACAAATATTATAGGAATAATTATCTATCATTATAGAAGGTCATGATATGTATTCTAATATTATTATCTTAGAAAAAAGAAAGAGTGCCCTCCATTATGGTAATATATATCCAAATAATCCTTTTGATCAATGTGATCTAGGAATAACTAGAGAAGATACATCAATGAGGAATCCAATTCTAATAATAATTAATGGGTATTCTTTATGGATGTTTTGAAAATATTTTTTTCATGTATGTTCATGATTTGGGTATTCTCAATATTATATAATGAATTGATATCATTGATATTATATATGATATCTAGTTGATATAACTCCTTGAACATGATAAATGAAAGATGTTCTGAACAAATAAGTAATTTCCAAATAGATTTTTCATTGATATTGTGAAATGGGGAGTGGAATATCCACATTCTGTAGTCTCTCCAATGTTCAAAAAAAAATCCAAAATATTCATGATCAGATCACACTAAAATATAATCAATTTCATTTTCTAAATATTCTATAGTATTTTGAGAGGAATAAATTAACTGAAATATGAATTCTTCTTTTATTTATATATTAACATTCAAGTAAAATATTTGGTCATGTAACTAAAAATTGTATGATATATCTTTTTAATAAACTCTGAAGCTTAATTTATTAATTGGACCAAATAATTCGTGTCCTCAAAACCGTGAAATTACCTCTCATTACTGGATAATGGTTTCAAATCCAAGAAAATATATAGATTGATATAATATATTTTTTGATAGTCAAATCCACCTACTCCTAATTCACTAAAAGACAGTGGAGGAATTCTTCTTAGTCCTAAATCAACTCCTAGGGAGTCTCAGATATCATGGTATATATTTTATACCAAATAAACCTTCATTGTTATGAGATCTTAACAACTACATGGGGGGACATTGGAAGAACTAATGGTTGATGGAATGTATTCAGATACAATGCCTCTTTAAAGAATGATTGGCCAAAATTATGACTAATCACAAAAATAAGTATCGTTTATTTTCCACCAATAATTAAATCATCATTAAATAGTACTAAAGGGCCATTATCCTCAAAAAAACATACACTTTGTTGAGATACTCAGCATTATAGTGAGACCGCTTCATTCAGGTCTCACCTGATTCCTAAATCAATTCCATAATTTTTAGGGATAATAGACATTTAACCGAATATGGCCTCATTACATGGTGAGTTAATCAATATAGTATTTCATCTGGATGTGGATACACCTAATCCTATACATAGTCCTAAGACTAGAATGCAAGGCTATCATTTGGAGAAATGTTTATTTTATAATTTGTATCATTGAACGACATTATAATCAATAATTTCTCAATGAGGATGGGACGTCTTTCTCCCAATACACTGTGTAAGGGACATAAGAGAAATAATTTTTATTTGGTGAAACTAGAGATAAATTGGGTAGGTTATATATATCTCAAAGATGATTATGTGTTCCAAACTATCCATGAGAACCACATCCAAAATAGAGAATTTATTATGATATATCAGTAAGGGAACCATTGTAATTATTGATATTCAGCCAATTAGGCATGATTCAGGGCATGAAATTGAAGTGTTTATGTGGCATAAACATAAAAATGATTTCACAAGCATCTAGTTTCATTACCTCATCCCATGATATATTTTAGATTCTCATAAGAAATAATTCATGGGGTATTTCAGTGACATTATAATATTTATAACACAAAAAATTAATTCTTATCTAACCAGATAATAATTTAAAATGGAATTGGATCAAATAAAGGAAATTAACATATTGAATGTGTAGAATATTATTATAATGGTAAAAAAGAGTTAGAATAACTACATTGGGAATATAACAGTATTCCAATCAAGATTCAATCACTAATGTTATATCTCGAATGCTTGGGAATTAAACACCATGTGGTAAATGAAATCCAGTTGAATCAATTATCCAAAAATAACACCAATTGATGTTCTGGAGATATATCTGGTCCCACAAGATAACCCCAAGACGAATATTACCCACCTTCTAGAGTGTCCAAATAGGCGCTTGTGTTGTTTGGAACATGTTGAGAAGGGCATAAATGAGGGAATATGGTAGAGGGTCGAGTCCCAATTCAAAAAAATAGGAATATAATCTATAATTTCAAATACTTAATCAATCATAATTTTTTATCCTCATTTTCCCTCTCTTCACAATAGTAATCATGCTTCGTTCCATGGTTGTATATTTATAAGGATCATCCCAATCATCTATTGGTAGATGAAATTCAACAAACATCACACTAAGGGGATATATTTCTCTAATATGAGAAATATACCATAGGTTGATTCATAGCTCTCCAGGAGTCCAATAAAAAAATTTGTGTTGGTGCATCAATGGTTGATCTATTCAATGAGAAGTTCCACTTGATGGTACATGAAATACTAGGTGATATAGGTCACCTCAGAATGATATATAATATATAATAGATTGGATAATTCTATGCAATTATTCCTATCCCTGAATGAACTTGACCAGTCATCAAAAATGTTACCACCAGAGTAAAAATTCCATTTTTATATCCAACCACATTTTTTCAATATAGAAGATGTGTTTTTTAGAATATTTGGGAAATTGTTTGAAGAGAAAGATCATGACTATCTAGACCAAGAGGGGTATTAGACAATGTATAATCAATAACCTAGAATGGTTCCACAATTAACTATAATACCTCAAAAAATATAAATTGAATGATGTAAAGAGAGGGTTAAAACTATTGAGATCAAGGATTTTAGTTGGGTGATATAATGGTTATGTCATTAAAAAGAACAGAACCATACAAACGTAATCTGTATGAAAGAGGATTTTCATAATATATATTCATAAGGAGTCCCATTAAAATTTTATTGGTGGATAATATATGGTAATGAGGGAATGAGCTATGATTTTATTCAATCATAAATCTCATGTTAGATGAATTAAACGACATTTTCAAACAAAAATCCATATATATATAGAGAATAATTTTTCAAAATTGATGATATCCATGTAAAATGGAGTAGCATAAGTACATATCTTGGGTAGAATCAAGGGAATCTACTGAACCATGTAACACATCTTCATCACATGACATGTTAAATGAAATGTGAACACGTGACCATTATAAGGACACATGAATCAAATAATGATAAATATATCATGCAACAACCACTAAGAGACACGTGAAGCAGTGAAGTTACCCTAAGAATATGGATTTACATTGTGTTTCAAGTGAATTACAGATGATTAGTTAGAAGGTTTTTCATATCTTATCAAAATGAGTAGATAACAGGAGTTAAAGTGGTGAGTTTATAGGATCGAGTTCGACAAACTATACTCATGATGGGGTTACATGATGTGGTCTTGTTAAGTAATCATGTGATATAAGAAATCATGAGAGGTTTTGGGGCATGGTTCCTATTTTAATATTTCAAAGAATGTGAAATGTATCCCAAAATACTAAAGGACAACCATAACATCGATTAGAAGAAGCCCAAGAGACTCAGGAAGGCATGTACATCCTATAAATAGAGTCCTTGATTCCATAGACCTCTTATCTAGGGGTTTTGATACACACAAAATGAGAATTGTTAATTTTAAATTCGATGAAATAAATAAATAAATTATATATGTTTCTTCACAATGGAATGAAATTAGAAGCATGCATACATGAATATTGATCACTAGGTGAGAAAATCCATTTGACATTCAATGAAAATTTTGAGTCACATGAAACTGGGAAAATCATTTGAATGGTTTCTGTATTTCCCATGATCTATTCATGATTAGAGGAAGCCCCTCTAATAAGTTGTTCAGATTATGTGAAGCCCCATCAGACAACCTTCTTGATCATGTGATGTCACTATGATAATTATTTCTGATCATCTATCATATTGATCAATTGAATCTGTGAAATGAACCAAACCATTCCAAAAATAAAACCTAAAAAAGGTGGATATTTCACATGATTTCATTTATGATAATTTTCATATGTATGATTGATGCATTCTTTGTGATGAGTAATTTGATCAGACAAAATAAATTTGTTTATACCATCCTCCTTACACACATTCCACTGTACATGACACATTTTTCATAAAAAGGGTCCCAAAGATGTTTGTTTGATCATGCGATTTCCAAGTAGAAAAATTATGGGTGACCTCAATAAGATTTATAATCTAAAATAAAAAATACAGAACCATTCTATGAAAAATAGAGACATTGTTTTTCATGAAATGTGGATTTTTCACATCACTTGTTTAGTTTATTAATCTTGCATGGGACAATCAACATGATTGATTGATCTGACAAAGATCCACATACATTTCGTCTTGATCGGGTAAATTTTATTTGACATGTTGATTTGGTAATTTGAAAACCCTTTAAATATCCAAGGGTTCAATAAATATTGTAATAACAGAGTGATTATATGATTAATATTTATCATGCAACACAATGATAACATCATATAATACCTATGGATGTATCCTAAAAAACATGTGTTGTAATGCTCCCTTAACAAACTAAATCGAATATATAAAATTTAATAATTGTTAATGGTGGAATATATCTATATAAATGACACCTATAACCCCCCTACACCATAGAAAAACACACGCAGGGTCACATATGTGAGGGAAACTTTTATATAGTAGGTAACCTTGCAATCACAGGATTCATACATTACATAATACCAAGGAATATATAAAAGGATTATGTTGAATTTTAATTAACATCAGGTGGTCATCCCATTAACAATGTGAAGACATTTTGGAATGTTTAAAGGATCATGTAATGGAGTTTCTATATGTCGACATGATCATATGATGACTCAATAAGCCAACACCTAAAAAATAATGAGTCATTTATGTGGTAAATGATGACGGATGGTGTAGAATTCCTATGAATACGTGTTGATTTTCAAGAGAGAAGATTATGAACCTCATGTTTTATATTTAGAAATATTTTATTCAACTTTGAATATACCAACCAGGTCACATGATGACCTTTAGACATAGAAACCGTGTTATAACAATTCCTTTCGTCTTTTCTTTCTGATCATAAAGTGATTCTTGGACATGTTCTAAGGTCACAAAAGTCTTCTTAACTATTCTTCAAGACCATCAAAAGTTCCTTCATTGTGTTATCCATTCCATGGATTTACCCCAATCATGTAAGTGGGAACATTTGACACATCATGAACATGTCATTTAGATCAAATGGAAGCCCTCATACATGTCAACTAGATCCTAAAACATCCCTAAGACATGTAAGATAGATATAATGAAAAACCCCAGACATATCAACATTGTCAGATGGAACAAATTATGTGTATGAAATAAGTCTTGTGAAACACCTTGGACATGTTATATTGATCACATAAATAGTTATGGATATGTTATATTTGATCATGAAAGGTACCCTATACATTTGTTCATTGATCATTAAAGGAACACCTGATATATAATCACTATTTGGAATAAACCTCATATTTTTTTTGGAAATCTTGTACATGTGGGGAAAAAATTTGGACATGTTATGCCGACACTCTAGGCATATCAAAAAAACATCCTATGATGATTCATCCTTGTCTTGTTGGAATACATGGAAATGAACTCCCAAACCATGTAAACGACCCCACGAATGATTCCCTATTCTAGGATCTGAAATTAACATGGGAAGTGTCCATCATTTACTTGGTTCATGCACTTATACTTCCTTATGAGGTCCTCATACCATCCAAGCATGCTCGATCAATAAATAACTATACCTACCCCTTATTCATCAGATGGTAAGGGATGGATATATCTCAAGGGTTTACATCAAAGTAAAAGTCCGTAACTTTCCTAAAACCACATGGATAAAAATAATTACTACTTGTTTTATCACATATTCCAACCTATCAGAAAGTTATGGTTTTTTTGAAATATGATGAATCATATTTCTATAAAAAATGGATCCTTAAGACACCTTTCTAATGCCCAAACTCCATATCAAATACTCGATCATGGATTTATATGATCATAATTTCCATATCCACAAGTAGTTCATCTGATCGCTTCATATCTCTTGTGTCTCAACCTGAGAATGACTCACATTAGCATAGATAATTTCAATTATCATATAACTAGCATCACGAAATCCTTTAAAATAGTAAAAAATCATTTTTAAATACACATTAAATCGTATGACAATAATTAATCATTATAGTGGAATACGCCATGTAATAAGTTCCAAAGTTATTCCCACACTGATAAACTCTTGGGAAATATCCCTCATGAGTTCCAGTTATCAATCCTCACCCATTAGTGGGTTGAGGAAAAATGAACTATGTATACATTGATTCCTATTATAAGCCTGATATATAGGAAAAATTCTTTAAGGCTAGAGATCCTTACCTAATTCCAATGTTCCCTCATTAAATTCCATAATGAATTTATTTATGTTTAATGTTTTAGTTATATCATAAAACCATAAAACATGCTAAATGAACTACGTGGGATTTTATTAATGTTCTTATAAGATACATTGAATTCATATCAATGGTTAAATCACATTTCTAAATAGGAATTTCCTTCCAGGATGGAATTAAATTCCAAAGTGAATGATCACATATACATAAAATATAAGTTGTTAACCATTTCAAAGAGATAATAGGAATTAAACAAATAACATCTGACATATATAGAGGGAATCATTAATATAACTCCCTTTTGATATAGATATATTCAATAAGTGATAATTATATTAGAGTAAAAAATATCATATTAGGATTCAATAAATATTTAGAAATATTTCTTAAATACATTATAGTGTCTAGAGGTAGGAAATAATTCCCCTTAAAAGGATGTGATGAGACTGACCACCCATCCACTTGACCGTTTTGAGTTTCTATGTTTAATTGGGTATTAAATCATAAATTTTTTATTTCCTTTTGAAATAAGGAATTGTTTCATAATTTATGAGGGAACGTTTGGGGGTTTATATGGATAAACTCTACCATTGTTAATTGTCATGAAAATTTAATGATCCTGCCCACAATAAACTATGAGACCAAAAAATACCATCAAGGAAAAATGGTGAACTTTACATGAAATCATGGGAGAAGATAATAACTATGATTCTATGTTAATCAGGTATATGGTTTCCTAAACCTAGATGGCCAATGAAAATATAATGAATGAAATTGAAAATCCATAAATCTCCAAAAAAAATCCATCCAAAAGACACACTGGATAAGTATCATAACACAAACCCTATGAATCACGTCGTCTCATTTTCCATTATCACACCTCCATATATGAAACGAGTTGTTTTAAGGATCCTCCAAATATTCTATGTCATATACCACACATAAGGTATTATACATCAAACCATCACATCACATACACTATTCATGTACCTAAACCAATTATATCCCAAAAAATCCATATGTATAATAAAACTCGTGATAATATATATATATTTGAACGTGTTTAAAAGAAAAAAAGGCATTATAATCCTATATACAAATTTTTAGAGAAACTAACCATTGTACATACCAACACATGATACAAATAAAGGAAACGATTAGGTATGGAGGGGCTTTCTAATATTCATACCTCATCAACCTAGATGATGTATAATACTCCCACAAAGAGTACACTTTTCTAGAAGTCCCCCAGACAAACATGTATGGTCATCTATATGAAATAAAAAATTATACATGATATAATACAATTTAAAAATACACTCAAGGAATTAACATAGTCTGATGGACAACTTTAGCTATATCATTTAAGACACCATTACAATACTAATGGGTACAGGATATCCTATAAGCACCCAATCATTTTATGAATTCCATCATTAAAATACTTATATACTTTTTAATAATTAATCTTATGTTAAATACATCATGTTGTATTATTAATATTTATTAAAAATTAATATCATTAGCTGTCATGTGAAGTCCTTTCTCTAGACAATTAATCAGACTAAATCCACTATTTTTCATAATAAACATCTGTATTCATTCCATCTTGGACCAACACCATGGGTTGAATAATTAATTATTAATTTTACATTCCATAATAACATGTAATATATGAATCAACCAATGATACCTAGAAAACATGAAAACCTAATCACATCCTTTATCCAAAAGTAGTGGGAAAGTGAATAAAAATAAATAAGAATCCAAGTAATCTTACTATTAAAAAGTGTCATTACAATGAAATTATCTCATGTATCATCACAAAAAATGGTTAGGCACACTATCCAAATGTTACAAAGACTTTGGTTATAAAAATATTTCCATCATTTATATCCCATGAATCTCACCATCTTATGACTTAACTACTACCACAAAACTGGATACTCTTTATCAATATCTCATTACCAATCGTAGGCTCAAATCAAATTATTGAGCTAGGAACATGTCTAGATAAAATATAAGGAAGAAAAACATGTCAATAGGTAATTTTGGACATAAAATAATGATTTCATCTATTATATGAAAAAATTATCACATAAACCCACATAAAATGAATTCCGGATTGATATGAATGTGGTAACTCTCACCCCCCCCAAATAGAATTATCAGACATATAATTATATTACATATAATAATAAGAAATTAAATTATTATAAGTTATAAATACATGTAACCTAAAGAATAGACAATAAAAACCTATTATATAATATAAAAATTAATCCTACAATCCATTCCAATTACAAAAACTATGTGAAAAAAATCATATTTATCAATCCATTTATCATTATCAATATATAGAATTATATCATTTTTTCATCAGTAAATTCCATTATCACATTGAATAAAACATAAATTAAATATGTATTAAGCATAAATTTTAGTTCATTTATATATTTTGGACAACAATATAATTTGAGAAACATTTTTTATGATCTTTATCCAACCCACAAATAACTAGGTCTATGTTCATTAACCAATTTCATCACTTTTACATTATAAACCCAAAAATTGTTACATGGTAAAAAATTATAAAAAACACTCTAAAGAATATAAGATATAAAATACAAAATATAGTAAATGAAGCTAAGTTTTTATCATGGTGGATGAAAAAAAGTGAATCAAACAAAAACCAATTATTTATTAATCTAGTTTATACGTTGATAGGGTTATCTAAACTTCCACCCAAAGAAGTTAAATCATGGTTAATTTATGTTTGATCCTAAATAAAGGAGATGTAATCAAAACCATTACCCAAACATATTACCCTCATGAAATGTAAATGGAAAACCAATATAGTTGTCTATTTATCTCTCTATTAAGGAAACTGCATCCCTCTAAGGATGACACACCACATCTTAATTCAAAACATGAAATGAAACATAATTATAATGATAGAGATATACTAAAAAATCATGGAAAAATTAATGGGTGGAAAGGACATGATTATATGTGGAATAAACCTCAACAATGAGTGGAATGACTCTCCATAAATCACCACAGATCAATCCCTAGAAGGACGTGATTGATTGTGATCAAATTGAGGCTCTAAATAATTCAAAACGCCCATTAAGAAACCTAGGGCTTCAGTTGAAAACATGGGATAATAGTAGTTTAGTTATTTATAGGCCTATTAAAAACTAGTAGTTCGTGAAAAATTTCAGTTGAACAAACCAATAAACTAGATTTCCTGAAAAATAATACATCTCGTTACAAGGGACCATGCTATAGGAAACACGATCAATATGAATTAGGTAACATGAGGAATCATAAGGTGAATATCCAATATAAATAGAGTGAGGGATTGTGGTATAGGACAACCCACTGCACTTCAAAACTTATATTCCACGATTTTTTATGTGGAACATCATATCCCATGCTACAAATACACCAAAATTTTTACAACCACCCACAAATCCCTATTATATAGTGATGAACTCTACACTGAGACCAATAGATGACCAATATACGTATTATGCCACATCCGGCCTCCATGTATCAATAACACAGTCAAGCTGCAACAAAACCTACCTCTTTGGAATTTCCATGGCAAAATAGGTAGTAGATGACAATTATTCCATTGATCCTCCTTACACCATAACCATCTTCACTTTTCCGTTATAACATCTCATATGAAAAAAATAAATAAAATATGGTGTAGAATTATCTATAATAATGATATTGAACATACATCCTATATTCGATTCTGAGACACCATGTAAACATCCTGAAACAACTAAAACACAAAAAATCTGCAAAGGAAATTTAACCAGGGTTTCATCCCTTACATTGTGTTACCTCAATCATTCTAGGTGATTAAGATGCTCAATATTTTAATATTATAGTTATCATTTTTAATATATTTTTCCATTTCAACACTATCAATTCATAAATGATTATTTTTCCTATAATTTTTTCCAAATTTATATAATAATTTTTTAATCATTTCTTTCTTTGGATTTATAGAACACTGTATTACCAAATATGAAATGTTTATATAATAAGGAAAATTTTAGTGAAAATTTGTAGGCCATAATATTCTTCCCCCCTTAAGAAATTTTATCCGCAAAATTTTATTTGACATATTTGTGTGGAAATAGATTAGGGTAATTCCAATCCATTTCTTCATTGGATCCCTTTTAACATCATTTTACATCTAGTTTTACTATAACACTTTTACTATATGTGTTGTCTTGTTACATAGAACTCTATCACTACAATTAAAATATTTATAAGATTATTCTCATAAGAAAGACCATACTCTAAATGAACCACCTTTTCATCCAATACTTATGAGGGATTCTTTCTATAATTACTCATTATAGATATGTGGAACACATCGTATAATTGATATAGTGTTGGTGGGCGTTCTAGTCTAAAATCATGAACACTAATGTGATTGATATTCACAATGAAGAAAATGTTCCATAGAAATAACATGACATTATTCCCAAATCTCACAAATATATTCATTATTACATGAAAAGGAATCATATTTCTTAATATTTAAAAAAATGTCTCTTTAATGGGTAGCATCATGGTTCATTTATTGATTATTCCCTATTAGGATTTATTATAGAATTATTTAATCCTTTCTTATCAATTTTTTATTATTTAAGTGACCAAAAAATTTATATCACCAACTGCATCCTGGAATTTATTTTTTCTAAATATCATTCCATAATAGGATTAATATATAAAATTTGTATTCTATAGTGGAATCCAATATGTTACGATAACTCAAGCTGATCGTGTTAATGATCTCATCCTCATTGGATACACATAAAACAACCTATCCGCATTTCCTCAAATGTTTTGATACTATTCTATGATTTTCTACTAAATATGGGGTGATGGGCCATATTAATGTTCAAAAGTTTTTGTATACAATGTTGGATACCTTTCTATAATATGGAGGTAAACCTCATATCTCAATTAGATACAATATTTAGTGATTTTCCATGAATCCACATTATATCTCTGATATATATTGTAAAAATTTGATCTATTTGGAAGTCATGTAACACTAAAATTAAATGGGAAATATTTATTAAATGATCAGTATAAATCTATATAGAATAGTTCTCTTTGGATTTATTTGAAAAATAAATGAACAAAATTATAGTTATGTTCTCCCATTTCCATGTGTCCATGACTAATTGTTTCATCATCCACATGGATAATTTCATTTCATCAATCACTTGATAAAATTATATACACATTTATATATATTATGTGATTTCCTTATATATATTTTCTAATAAATAATACTATTAGTGATCTCAATATATCTTTATGTTCTTTAAGTAGATAGAAATGTTCATGTCATGTGCCTCATTCAACAACCCCTTCATCTTAGGATCCATTGAATATAAATCATGTCCCAAATCCCACAAAACATTATTTTTAAATGTTAATATCAATAGATTTCCCTTAAAATTTATATTCAACCTTCTTATGTATTTCTATCTAATCCGTGTTATAATCCTACATTTCTAGGGAAGGCAAGTTTGACTAATGAGTTGAGAATGGAATAATGTTGTTTCATTTGTTCAGATTCCCATGCCCATCATTTTTATGTCTGTGGTGTTCAATTACCTCTCAATAATGATCAAGAATATGTTTACAAAATCCATTCTTTATAGAGTATCATACACATTATTTTACATCATAGGATGGTTATCAATTGAGTAGTAATAGTTCATTATCATCTAGGAGCGTCTTCATTGATGAATTTTAATATCCATAAACTGTGAATATATATTTGAGACTCTTATGATCCATATATATTTTAGATTTCTCCCTTGTAGTAAATGCCTATAAATTTGTAATGTTGATATTACTACGGTTAACTAAAGAAAAATAATATCACATTTCTTCACATAATAATTCAAATGCCATAAGTCATGGTATATAATAATTACATTTTTCAATATTACAATGGACAATCACTTTTTTAAATCATTATTAAATACCTGAAAAAATTATCCTCAAAATTGTAACCTGAGGACTAGTGCTATGTGAATATTATTATCCAAATCCTTAAAGTATCCACTGAATATATCATCATAGAAACACTTTACTCATATATGTGTTATCTTGTGTTTCATGATTTAAAATAATGAGAAGTTTGTCACAATTCATTAGTAATACCACGATATTCCATAAAATATCTATATATGTGTTACAAACATTACTATAGCCCATTCCACAATATTTATTTTATTAAAAGGATCCACTAATATCACATTTATAATTGTATAATTCTCCTGCAATTCTACTTCCTTGATTCCAAATTCACATTTAAAATACATTTCTTATAACTTCTCATTTAAAAAATAGTTTACCACAATATTTAAATACTCAATATACTCCTTCATTATCATAGAGTATATTAAAATATCATATATAAAAAATCCCAAAAAATTATATATGTAATACATAAAGAAACTTTTAATTATTACCATGATGATTTCAATAGAATTATTCTGTATAATGTGATTCTATATGAACTTGGATTTTCCATAACATGTTTAAATGACAATCATGGGGAAATCATAATTATTTACCTTTATTTATTGATAACTTTATTGAAGACCTATCTGGAAGAATTACTTGGTACCAAATAGACAATATTATAAGTCATCAATAAATTGTGGATGATACTTAATATTTATCATAATATTGTTCAGTTCATTATAATTGATGTAGAAGTGAATTGATCTATCCATATTCATGGTGATGTGGATGTACAGATTCACAGTTCAAAGAACGCTTCCATAGAAAACCATTGTAATGAATTTGTGGTATATATTTATTCACTTAATCCAACCCAAAGGTGGAAATTCTATAAGGAATAATTTATATGGGTAGATATCTATGTATAATTTCAATTAATAAATCACTCACTTGACTGGGGAAAATTTTTTGTGTCTTTACAGGTAATACATCAATATAGCCCCCCCACAATAATAATGACATTGAGTATCAATCACTTTTTAACTCAATAATTTTTCAAAGACAATATTTTTGATAAGAAAATTATACAAATTCATTGTAATATTATTGTAATGTTGAGGGATACATACGATGTGAAGAGTTATATCTCCCTCCCAATGTTAATGATGGTCTTTTTTAAGGAGAAAGAACATATTCAAATTATTTAATAAAACTATAATAATAGCTGTGTTAAATTTTTTATTTAAAGGTTCCTTAAAAAAGATCCCTAGCATGTCATATATACTAGAGATGTAATAATTTTATTTTCTCATATTTTTCTCAACCTCCATGTTTTGCGGTGGTGTATGAATGGACATATTAAACATGTGTGATATGAATGATTGTATATACCCCCAATCAAAAAATTACTATTCTTTATTGAATAGAATATTTACCCATCACCATATTATTTTTGGTATGCACCTCAACTATAGTTATAACATATAAACTTCCTTTATCTCAAGGACATAGAGGTTGTTTTTTTATTAAATTATAAAAACATTCTATTAAGGAATTGTATTTCATAATTTCTATGTTTTTTATAGTTGAATTATTTTAAATTAATTTAATAATTGAAAATATCCCTCAGTTCATCATACTCATTGATGGGGTTTTTTATTTACATTCAGTATTAAATTTCTTAACAAGACTGTTTTCCACACTTGGAGAGTCTCTTAGATACCATGATACAATTTTAGTGAGGATTAATTTAACATTTTTGACATGTGAGAACTTTATTTTTCAATACTACACGTGATTTATCAATTTATCCAAATGAATTTAACAATATTTAACACTATTTATCAATACCCACTCGAAACCAATGACAATCACCAATATTCATATAATCCTTCAGGAAAAAAACAAAGTCATAATTTCTATAAAATAATAAAATATCCATATATTATCTTAGTATGAACATTAATAAACTAATGAAGTTGTCTGACTTATATTCATTATAGACAAAAAATATTGAGGTATATCATGTCAAACATGCGATGTTTTCCTTATACATCATGATAAATTCAACTTTATTTCCCCTAATTCCATATAACTCTCAAATATTTGTAGATTGAGAGTTTTTGGAAAATTATGTTTAAATTTTTATCATGATTCCTTTGCATTCCGTTGAATTGATATCTACTTGTGGCTTTGTGTTCTTCATCAGTTTTTTTCCACTGATCAGTTTCCCCCTCCAGGTGATAATAGTACAGTTCAATGTATTCTTATGTTGAGGATCATATGATTGAGATTTCAGTTTCAATAGATTTAAACCATTATTCCCTGATAAGGAGATCAAAATATACACTAGTGGTAGATGGACTTTGTCACATGAAGTTACCAACTAAAAGATGTTCTTTCATAGGATTAGTAATGCATTTGAAATGATTCAAGTTATTATTTATAACTTGCATCAATTAATCCAGTACATCCATGATGATATTTTAAATAGATTCAATTATTATAGGAATATCAATAGGTTAATAATCTCATTTCCAATCGTATAGTTTGTTGTCATGATTATTAATATTTTCACCATTAACTAAAATAATGGTAAATTACTGATGAGAATATCTAAACTAATAATAATAATAATAACAATAATTAAAATGGTTGAAAAAATATATAAATGAAACATATATCATAAAATATGATTATATTGGATTAAGTCTAGGTTTTCCATGGTAATATTTCAATTCAGTTTTCCATAAGAAAATTATTTGCATGTCCTTCTTAATGGTATATATACTGCTCATGAATTTTCAAAAGAATATATCTTTAGAATGTCGAATTAGATGTCAATGAAGTCATATTGATCAAACACATGGTACAAGTTTATTTAATACAAAATGACCTCCTTTAGGGGGATCATCACTTGGTAGATATTTTTCAAATCCCAATACACTTATAGTATCCATAAAAGGATGTAAATTCTTGGAAACCGATCACTTGATACATAAAAAACATTTATAGATATATTTATTTATATAGAGTTATCACAAGGATTAATTCAAATATTTTCATTTTATAATCTAGAAAAATATAAACATTTCTCTATATTAATGTAATATTTTTCAGTTCCAACTACATAGTTTCAAATATATATGTTTTGTTTCACTAGATCTATCCTTATACATATATCATCGATCCATAAATCTCATGATGATAATTATGTATTAATTATCACATCCAATCAATATATAATATTTTATAACAATTCATATAAAATTTTGATGAAATATTATGTACATACCAACATATTGATGAAAATATGTACACACACATCAGTGATGTTTCAAATTTTCAATTGATGATAGGAATGAGTCGAAAATGATAACTATGAATAAAAAAATTATTATTAAATCATAAATATAATATAGATTCGATAAATATATCCTCATCTCCAATAATGTAAAGTGTTAATGTTAAAAAAATCACACATCTTTATGGATGTTCTACATTACATGTACGGATAAACTATGTTATCTTTTACGAATGGATCATATGGTAAGAAGGTTGCTAATATATTATAATTCAAGAAGTATATTTATGTCATTAATATAATATATATACATTTAATACATCATAATAACTAAATATTAAATTTGGCGATTTAAATTGAATCATATAGATACATGGAGGTAGTAGACCACACATACCCATGAGAAATACATTCATTTAGGATTTGAAGTGAAATATGTAGAAAATGTTTTTTACATCATTATAATAACATCACATAATATTTATTATACATAATTAACATGTGTTTATTGATATGTTATATTTAGATGAAGTATATGAAGAAATAAAATTTAATGATATTATATAGGAATAAAACATATTAATTGAGAGAACAACAATGGATTACAACATATGCCTTGAAATATTTGTATTTGGAGAGGAACTTAATATCTAGGATAAAGGAATGGATTCATCAAAACATTTATTAGATGATATCTATCTTTAATGTGTAGAATTTTGTGAATATATGTGGAGGAGTGGTTCCCTTTTACATGTTAGGGTAGATACACACAAATAATTTTTTAAAATATTTCAACGATATGAGGTCACATTCATTTGCATGTGCTTCCTAATTGAAAATAAAAAGAATAGATGATAACATAAAGATGAAATATATTAAAAAAATATGTATTAGAAATGATTGGGTGGAATTCATGCACTTATCTATTTTTTTTATCCCCCCACACTTTAATAAACCTATTTAACTATAACATTTGTATCAAAATATAACTATTTTAACATTTAATTATGAAAAAATATTTTAAACATATGAAAATATATTAGTTATTATTATTTATAATAACTAATTCATCTTATAGAATAAATTTCTATAAATGGAATAATTTCCTTTCAAATAAGCGTTTCATCAGTAACGAAAACTCATTTTATAATAGCACATTTTTCTGTTTAAAACTGTATTTAAATTTATTCCATTATTTTTAAAAATGTTGAAATGAATGATAAAATATTTAATTAAATATATAATTTAAATATTTTATTAATCTAACTAACAAATAGGTATTAATTCTTTACTACGATACAAACACTTAGCACACAAAAACATGTTTTTATAAAAATGTGTTTTCACGGCCAAAAAATATATTTTACCAAAATATAGTATATTTATTATACCTATATGATTAAAAAAATTATATATAATTAGAGATAATTATGTTATTTATTAATCAAATATAATATTTATTGTGAATTTTTCTTGAATTTTTTTTTATGTTTTATAAAATTTGATATTTTACAATATTCACCAAAAAATAATTATATTTTAAAAATCCAAAAAAACTCACACTATAGTTAATAATGAAATTAAAATTTTAAATAATTTATTAATTAAATAAAATTAAATTTTTAAAAATAAAAATAAATTATACTATCTTCACAAAAAATGAATTACATTTTTTTTCAATAAAATATATTTTTGAAGCATAAAATTAGCTTACTAAAAATTTAGAAAATACTTATTAGGTGTCAATCAACAAATTTTCATTATAGAAGTCCTTTATAAATGATTTTAATAATTTATTTTTACCATTCATATCATCCAATTTTATTTTTATGATATTATATTTACACAAATAATTTTACTTTAATAGTATTGCGTAGATCACATGAAGCTCTATGTTACATGTTAAGAAAGATATCTGAACTATTATTCTCAATTTACAAGGTGTTACAAGACCTTAGATGGATGCCTGGAATGTTGGTATTATTATCACAAGATAAAAATATGTAAAAATATTTCATACATGTTCTCTACAAAGAAAATATATCCACAACATTGAATGCCCCAAAGGAATGGTGGACCCAAACAACCACATAGGTCCTCCCCATGATGCAACCCACATTTTTCATGGTGGAAGTCGCCTTGACTCGAATAAAATCAAACTATATAAAATACCATTACATCCACATAGGTAGATTATGTGGTACTAAAACCCATTTTACCTATATTGTTATAGAGTTTTAAAATTTTGATGATTCAGATGATATATTCCAACCTCAATAGCCATTTGTGGGGGAAGGTACCAATAAAGAAATGATTTCCATTTTCATAGTAGTTTTCTAAAATTCACTAGGTCCCCACATAAGTACATGTATATTTAGAAAATATTTTTCCCCAATCTATGGGATTAACATTCATCCCTTCCAACCTTTGGAAACATCCCTTCTCTCCAAGTCCAATTTAAATAGAGAGGAGACATTGAATAAATAAGTGATGTTCAAAGATTAAGAATAGAACTATGTAAATCCATGTGAGAATTTTTGTCTCCCCCACCAATAAATGTTAGTATTACCTATATTTTATATGGGAATGTTGGTGAGTAATGGATATTTGGGATATGAATCCTCACCCTCCAAAGGAATATTGTATCATATTATTCCTTTCTCATCTAAAGACAAGAAGTATATTTAGAGAAGGTAACTTCCTTATCCGTATAAATTCATTCTATTGTTGGTTTTGGGTGCAATATAGGCATGACATGGTAGACAATAAATGAAAATTTATTTCAAAAATCCCTTCCTAAAACCCGGAGAAGGGATCTTTCATGTAATTTTCATAAATAATTTACTTAATAAATGGTGAAATAAATACCAGGGCTTATAAAAATTCTTCGTTGATGAATATTGATCATTCAAAATGTCGCTTATGTATTTCATTCATTGTGCTATGAGCATACCAGGATCGAATGCCTCTAGATGTGATTCACACATCCTCCAAGGATCTTTGGAAAACACAAATCAATCTATCAGTGGTAGCATATTGAATTGAATGTCTTGTGTTGTTCATTTATGATCAATAATTCTTCAATATTTATGAAATAACTCTTGTGTTTCATGTTCTTGAGTGGAGAAGGGAATGATGAGATGAAATAAAATTCTTTATTCAGAACAATTTTCTATTATCCATTCTGTGGGCAATAAACAATAGACATAATAGTCTATTTATAATGTTTTGGATTAGGCTAAAAACCTATTTAATTTAGGTTGAATATTAAATGACATTTGAATAATTTAATTAACCCCATTAAAGTTAATAATAATAACATTATTTTGTGGTGTTCCAAATTTTGTGAATTGTTAAATAATATTTACCACATTTATTGTAATTATTTTATTACCATACATGGTCTAGGGGTATTCTAAATCCTCAGTATTTATAGAATACAAAAATAAATATTTCATCCATGAATAAATATTTCATACATAAATAAATATTAATCTACATACAGGTGAAAAAATATTTATTAAATATTGAATAAAAATAATCAAAAATATTTTTATTCACATTCCAGAGAAGAAATATTTATTTAATTTCTATGAACAACATAACATGACCAAAACTATACATAAATATTGAGAGTAATGTTTATCCCACTAATTAAATTTAAATAAATTAAAATCAAGATAGATTGAAACTCTATGCATTTGAACCACTTGGATTAATTCTCATTGGAATTAGGCAGGATTTCATAATGTAATAAATTACTATATTGAAATGGGTCATGGAACCCGTGAGAAAAAAATTATTTCTAGACAATGACATCCACATTTGAACGATCAAAATTTAATATAATCCATTTGTCACAATACATCATCTTTTAGGTTGCACAAAAGTGTCATCAAATGATATGGTTGATACATATTTCTTTCACTATCTGAAATAAACACATCGTTACAGTGTGGACAAGGAATTTATGAAAAAATTATATTAAATTATATGGGAAAAGATAAAAAATCCCATAAAGATGAGAGGGAGAAATTATTTCTGAATAAATATATTAATGACATGCCAATTGTGTCACACCCAACATACCCTACATCCTTCGAACATATGATAATATGGTATTTATCAGAACATCTTGCTAAATGACTCATGTCAGGTATTAATAATAATATTAGAGTTTAAGGAAAATTTCACATTTTTGAAGGTTGGAATATGTAATTATAACCCAATTTGTGTAACTCTTATTAGTAAATTTGTTCTAATAATCTCCCACAATAGATATTTCCAAGTATCAACTTCATGACAATAGGCCACATTCACTTTTGAGTACTTATATATGACTATTTAAATACTATGATTCATTTCATACCACCCTATCCCATTATGTAACTATATTAATAAAAATGTCATAACACTTCAAGGATCTCATCCTAGTGTTGAACTACTGTGACAATATAAATAAAAAAAATACCTTTGGACAATGATAAATTAAATCCATGAAAAAAATGAAAAATACATTATAATTTTTTTAGATTGTATTAAATACATTAAATATAAATGTTATCAAAATAAAATCAGTTTGTACTTGGAAACCAACTATAAAAATTCCAACATCTACAAGATCTAACAAATAATGAATTTTATTTTAGTAGGCCTCAAATGATAATCATGATTATGAGATATCAAGGATTTACTCAATGGGTAGACCATGTTATCTTTCAAGGAATTAATGTTCACTAAAACCACACCTATCTGAGATAAATACATCATGAAATAAAAATTATGAAGTATTTTCTTTATCCTCTAATAAAAACGTTTTTCTTTTATGAGTGTTGTTTCTATAGTATTATCACGATAGAGTGTGGTATGATATGTACTACTAGGTATAACATCAATCTACTATATGAATTTTTACATACATACCCCTTCTATTGATTCCTATGAAGACACAATATACTCCAACTCCACTATAGAATCTGTGAACACATCTTTCATTGAGATCTACCAAGTCACATCACCTTTTTTCAATATGAAGTTACATCCTGTTTGTGACAGTATGTAATATTTATCTGTTTGGAAACAAGAATTTACATATCTTCTGATGACTATTTCCATACACCCTCAATAGACCAAGAAAATATCCTTTGTGTTTTATAGATACATGAGGATGGTATTGAATTCCATCCAATAACAGCCACCTAGATCAGCTTGATAACTTCCTACAACACTCAACTCATAGGAATCATATAACCCAATAATTATCATTGTAGACATAACTCACCAAATCAATGAAGTGTATGGAATATTTTACATTCTATTTCCTATATAATTTTTCTAAGGACACATATTAATATAAATATTAATTACATGTGACATTTAAAATGTCTCCATCCAAGATTGTACGATACTAAATCTATTCTGTTTACTTTCAGTGTTTGTACTTTTACATAGGAAGATAAATCTCTTGCAACCGTCATAATGTATCTTGATTCCAGTAATATATAATTCCTCACCCAAGTCCTTTGTATAGAAGTAATTACTCAATCACACCTTAACAAGATGTAATACTATTATTTCATTTCCAAAAATTAATATTTCATCTTGATAAAATATCATGAAAATGAACACACCCCCACTAAGCCATTTATAGATTCATGACTCATATTCGATATTTATGAAACCAAATATAATTATGGAGTCTCCAAAATAAAGTTTCCATGACCTGGATGATTTTAATACTCATAAATGGTATTTTTCAACATTCATTCCATTATTATAATCCATTAGAGTGATAATACATTCATGTTTTGTCATATAGATATCATCTCAAAGGATCCCATTAAAAAAATGAGTTTTTACATCCCTTTTTGAATTATCATTATCATGGATGTCTATAATGTAATGTAGAATTATGTTGTATTTATACATTTAAACTGGTTAATGTTTTTCATTTAAATTACTTGATTATTATTATACCCTTTTGCAATTAGTCATTCCTTATAGGAATTGACCTGTCCTTCCATGTCAAATTTCATCTTGAATACTCATTTACAACTAATAGGTGTAAAATCATCTGGAGGGTCTAAAAAATATATGTTTGGTTTTCATACATGGAATAAATTTTAGTATTTAGGGATTTATACCCCCTGGAAACATTTGTACCACTAACCTATTCTTGTTATGCTTGGGGCTCAATTTTTACCAATAATAATGAGCCTCCAACATCAATGACTAGAAAATCCTAATATTATTGTTCTATAATACTTCTTGTACCCATAAACAATACTAGTTTCTCAAGAATAGTGTATTCTCAAATGGATATTTATGTAATCTATTTACGTGCCAACATTTTTTTCCTTGAGGTAGTACTATATTGAATTATATATCGATCCCAAGTAATCATGCACACATAGTTGAACAAACCAAAAGCCACTATGGTTATCCCCTCTTCTTAAATTACACCATCATCATCACATCCCCACAAGGATCAGAATTCCTTTCTTCAAGGAGTGTAGGGAAAATTAAAATCCACTACTAGTGAGAATACTGTTTTGCACTATAAAGGTCGTAATTCCTCCCATCTTGGGATAATGTTTCTTGAGTAAGTAAATTCAAGAAGAATAATAAGATAAACTGAGATATTATTCATTTATTAATTCTATTAGGTTAGTGGGATTTAGCTCAGAGTGTAGAGTCAGAGAATGAAAATCAGATCCCTTAGGAAACTCTAACAAATCCTCTCATGGAAAGGGAAAATGGTCTTTTAATATAAAAAATATCAAAGAACCATCCTTGATGATGTACTTTATAAAGTTGAGACTAGAAGAGTGGATTTTATCTTGACTAATCCAGAGTATGCATCTATAGTAACAATCCCCAGTTCATCACCTTATCCAATCATATTGGTATAGTATTTGGATATACCATATCAAACCAAGGTTTTACACTTACAACTAACCACCAATTAAATGTTTTCTTAAAATAATGGTTCCTTCATTCCATACATTTATAATCTCAATGAATCATTTAAAGGATTTTTAAATTTCGAGGAAAATACATGAATATGAATTGAAAACATAATTTCCACAAGAATCACATTTTAATTTTAGACCACATTCAATCTTTTACAAGCTCCAGCTATCAATAGAGTTTCATGGAGTCCTGATTGTGACATTAAAGATTCCTCAGTAGTCCATACTATAATTTTTTATTGTATAAGTCTACCAAATTGAGGATACCAAATTTGAGGAATGGAAATCCATTTTATTCATCTACAGGTAATATTAAGGAATAATCACTCATGGTCACATTGACCACCTCTAAAACTCAGGTTAGCTCAATGGTGTAGATGTTCCACATTGGTTTGGTGGAAACCATAATTATGATCAATGTTATCCTAAATAAGAAACATTATGTAACGGTATATATAGAGTATAATATAACATTATATATCATAATGATATAGTGATATGCTAAGATTGAGTAGATTCTATGTGAAATCACTCTGGTGTTGACCCAATTGAGTGTCTTGGTTTTGGATACCATATTCATGGTTTTCTCCCATTACACTAAATAAAAAACTATATTGTGAGGGGCTTGTATTCACTTAGATAGATCGGCCCCCTATTTATATTGACATTGTTTAAAAAATCAATCCATTATAAGGTGGATGTAATCTAGGATGATTCAACTCCATTTGACTTCTGTAAAGCACACTTCCATTGCTATATGTATTACTAAAGGGATGGGATGTAGCCCAAGATTAAAGATAAAATTCACCAAATATCATCCAATAACATAAAATCCAACTTAAATTGATCATTAAGATGAAATGAAAAGTATATTAATCATCCCCATCCACTATTTTAAAGAAGGAACAAATGAATTGAAGATTTATTATTATTTTCCAAATAAAAGAAGGGTTTTAAAATATCCTATTTTTTCAAATAATGGAAATTGAATTTGAGGCCTTTGAATCAGACATTCACCAAAAAAGAAGGTTTAACATCTATAAAATAATATGCATTTCCATTGTGTCTATATATGATTATGATTAAACCACTGGAAATCCATAATGCTATATTATTTCGATAAGAAGGATGAACCATTATGGTGATAGATTCATGGAACCAAATCTAAAAACTTATTTTCATGGTATACATTGATTTAGAGAGACATGAGTCATATTCGGAGTATTTTTTTTCTTACATATTAATGTGATTTTTTACCATAGTCTCTAATATAAAATGATATATCTCTTCTACCTATGACTCCTTTATTTAATGAAAAGGACATAGATGAATATTGTTTTTGATATGGAGGAGTCTCTTCCATAATCATCAAATTGATGGAGGCAAGTCTTAGTGTTGAGGAAATTTGATACATATCATGATTATTATTGTCATGTATTTTGATGAGAAATCATAATATATGACATTTCAGGATTAGAAACTTCAATTATTTTCAAGTATAAATATTAATATTTTAAGGATGGATCCTTAAATTTCAATACACAACTATGTACCTATATTAGAAAACATGGATTCAAATAGAAACTGTTGAAAATGAATCCATTATATTGTCCATGGTCAAGGATTAAGTTATTAATGTATATATAAGAAAATATTAACAGGGAGGTTCCATAACGTATATATTTAGCTAAAATTATCACAATAATAAATAAAAATAGAAAATTAGAATTTTTAAGGACTTAGAGGACATAAACCACTATTTCATGAAGGATTATGCCCCGATCACATTCACTAAGATTGGGGATTGATGGAACCATCATATTTGCATTCCATTCCATCATGGATAGTTATTTAGGGAATAAAAAAGCATGATGGATACCTAGAATGAATAGGCCACTATATTTATTTAAGTTCAAAAATCCCATTATTAAATCATAGTTCACTTTATTATAAAGAAAAATGGTGTTTCCAACTAGTGGGACATAAAATGTTTTATCAAGCCTGTCATCAAAAAAATATTGAGTTCAGTATGGATGATTTGTTTGTTAGAAAAAAAAAACATGACCACATCATCGATTTTGAAAAATCATTTTCCATGACCCACTCCCACCACCATATGGTTATCCAATTAAGATGTGCATTTGGGGTTAACCCTAGATGGTTCTCAGCTTCGTTATCTGATGAATAAGCATCATGATTGACCTAAAAATACCAATTCAATTAGTTTAATTCCTCCTCCTTGATATATATTTAATTATCAGGACCTCCAAGGGAATTTATACTATATATGTAATTTTTTCAGTAATATGGTTTGAAAATGTATTAAAGTTTCATAGATGAAGATGAAATGAGTTTCCTATAAGTGGGGTAAAGACTACGAAACATAATTTGTTGGGATCATGAAGTATGATCTATATCCACTAGTTTATATTCTACAAATATAAGGGATGGTTATAGTCATATATGGGACTACATTGGATATATTCTTAGGATATATCCTTTTTGAGAGATATTTATGTAAAATGGAGTATTTATTACTCATTTAGTGAAATGTTACTTGATATAGAGACTACATATTTTCCTATCATGAAGAGAATCCTCTCCCAAGACCTCGCATTCAAAAATCATTATCACTATAAAATGAGTTATTATATACATATTATCCCTCATAATGGCTTATAACTCTTTTTTCATAAAATTAATAATATTTATTAGGAGAGTGGGATGGTGGTCAAGAATCCTTAAATACTTTAAAATCATTTTAAACACTGTGATGTCTATAAAAGGTCGAATTCCTCTTAATCTACTTATTGAACACCCTATACCTAAAGAGTTACACCTATAATTTTGAGATCCTGAATGATTATATCATTTACATGGATCATAACATTGCTTTTGGGAAGATATAATTTGACAGTTCTTCTTGGAGTCTTGTTAAGAGAATATTATACTATACTAGGCTCACCAGTATCGATCGTTTATATTATTTCATAGCATAATCTAAGGAACATATGAATTATTTATTCCTATGATAATATATAAATTCAAAAAATTATTTCAATTATAAAAAAATGATTAATAATCACGATTTAACAGATGATATTAATGTTCCACAACATCATGTGAATAGTTATTTAGGGATGTTGAACAACTAATGTAATGTCGAATTCCCTATATGAAAAAAAATTACTTTTTCTATGAATAACCATTAATTAATTGCTTGTTTTCCACCAAAAAATAAGGTGACTCATCTTTATCAATAATAAAATATTTTATCTACTACCATTGTAATATTAGTTGTATATGTCACATAACTGGATCAAGTCGACATAGTCATCCAAAAAGAACATTTAAAGATTTTTTCTTAAAATTAAAATTACATGTAAAATATGAAATCCAATTAAATTTCCACCAGTCCCCCAAGTATAGACCTCAATGTACACAAAACAGAATAAGTATATGAGTAGCCATGTCCTTTGATTGGGTACCTCATGCATGAAAAACATCGATATGAATTATATGAGAGTCATGTATCTTATGAATGATGAGGAATTTTTTTATTTTTAGAGACACTATTATATATCTAGTCCACATCTGATTCAAATTTTATTGAATCCTCCACTATTTCATTAAGTGATCTAAAATCACATATGTATTTCATGAAGTCCGCAATTTAAGCACTTAGTTTATTTTGACCTATTTTAATAAAATAAATTAATTTTATTTTATTTCATGTATTTCATTCTAAAAAAGGTTAAGAATTAATAATATGTTATATATAGTTATGTATTCATAATACAAAACATTAAAATGTCTTGAGTTACACACATCATTGAGATTTAACAAAACAACATTTTATTATTATGAATATTTTAGTGAATCTTTTATAACGTATCCATTAAAATTATTTTTGTGAATTGTAATAACTAATGTTTAAATATTATTTTTAATTATTTTATATAAATAATACATATTGATAAGGAGATATATTTTTTAGTAAATTCATTATATGTTTGAAAATTCCATTTTCTCAAAAGAAGTACTTTTTTATGTCATTTTGTGCACAATAATTAAATTCATTTCAGAAACATTAAGAAATTGAATTTGAAAAAGTAAAATTAATTTTCTAATTCATAATTTTAAAACTATCTTATGGATATTTTTTTATAATTCAGAAAAACCTCAATCTTGTTGGTATAGTTAAAAATACAAAATTTTAATTCAAAAACTCTATTTCACGTAAATAATATATATATATATTTATTTATTTTATTTTATTTTAAATTAAAATTTTTAAATAATACTTAAATTAAATGAAGATAGGTCATTTTAGATAATTTCTCAATGAAATCTAATATAAAAATTTTTCAATCTTTTGAATTTTTTTATTTCAAAAACCATCTTTGTCTTCCCATCTTTGAGATTAAATTTAAATTAACTACTACCACTTATGATATGAGAATTTTAGGAAAGAGATTATATATTTATAATCAGTATAATATATAATTTATAATAATTTAAAGTTAGTTTTTAGACCATGAATATCAGTGATGGTGTTGAAAATTAATTATAGTTTTTAAGAGAAAAATTAGCTTAATAAAAGACTAATAACTAATGTTAAAACCAAAAATGACCTAGAAACCTGTTGAAATTTCATTTTATGGCCATATTTAGATCCTATACTCCCTATGATCAGTTTTTAATATTATTGGATCAAATTGGAATGGGAGAGATGTTGGTGGAATTCCAATTTAATAAATTTACAAGAATTACACTCCTCATCCAATATAAAAATTCACTCACCCCTTTAAATTATTCACAACACTCAAGCCATTTTTCTTACAAAAAATCAGTAAATATCATCGCAAATTCCCTAACTTCATATTAGATTCTATTTTTTGGGATAAAATCCATCCAATTAATCCCTTTTTCTCAAACCAAAATGAGTTACCCACAGAAGAGCTAACATCCTTCTTCAAGCACTATTCATTCATTTTCATTATCTACCACTAAAATATTATTATTCCATGATTATATAATAAAATAAGTATCATTAATCCATATATATGTGTGTGTTTTAATTATAAGGGTTAGTTCTACCCCTACACACATGTCCATCTAATGAGGGATGAACTTACCATTCCTATGTATGTTGAACTGTCGCCCCATGAAACGATGTTGTTCATTTTTCCATTACCACCAGTAATGGTTGATATTTTTGATTGAAAATAAATTTTTATAAATTTTTATATTTATTATGTATTTATGATTATTTAATTATTATATGAAACATACCTTCAAACTTTCCATTTTATTTAAATACGACAACTTCGTTTTTGGACGTGTGGATTACTGCCTCCTCAAGGAGATGTGACTCGTTCACACTTGAGTTGGAACATTTCAAGGATTATTTTAGTAAAATCATATGATATATATGATATAATAATTATATAGATATGATAAAATGTATATATATATCATTTAAATTCTTTCTTTCAAAATTATTGTTAAATGTAAACAACGTTCATACGTATATTCTCCATATTGTCTCCATGAACAGTGTATTCCATTTCATATTTCAATTGTTAATAGATTATTATAAATACCAATATAATGATTTTTTATGATATTTATATCATTTATTAAATTATTTAAATAATTAAATCATGATCTAAGTAATATAATAAAAAATAATAAGTCAAAACATGTATGAAAAAACTGGAATTACTAAAAGTGTAACATTAACATGGAATTTTTAATATGAATTTAATATAAAGCCATATATGGTATTATATATAATAATATGTGCATTTTTTATATTTATAATAATCTTATATTTATTATAATATATTCCTAAATGAGTGAGATGAATGTAAATTCATAAGGTAAGGGTTTTCTTATCTCAGTTATATTGTTTATGAGACATATTCCAGATTCACCTAAAATTTATTTTATTTTGTGTGTATAATTACCAATGATGTGTTATTTTATTAATATAAATAAATAATTGTGTCTATTCATATCTGTTTTAGGATATTTTTTTCATTGAGATTATCATTCAAAATATACCAAACCAGAAATGTAATTTTTTCTCAATTTTCCTTCTTTGAGACACAATTTATTTATCCTATTATTTTAATATAAGAGGTGTATATATATCTATTTTACAAGATATATCATGAATATCCTAATTTTAATGATATTTTAAGATTTATTTCATTTTATTTTCTTATGTGGTGAGTATGAGTCTGATTTATTATGTGGTAATATTATATTGATTTAATAACATTGTTTATCAACATTGTTTATGATTATGCACCCATTGATGAAATATAATGATTAATATCTTAATATGTCTCATGATTTTTTTTTCAACTCTGGTCATTAATTAAATATTTATGTATTTGAATACCTTTTTCACTCTTTGTAACTTATGATAAATAAGAAAATATTTTTAATAAAATATGATCTCATTTATATTTTTGGTTATAGATATTTTAATTTCAGAAACCATGTTTTAAAAATTGTTTTCAATATAATATTTAAGGATAATTTATAAGGAAAAAAGATTTCAATTTTTTATAAATTTTCATGTATATTTTCTTTGAAAAATGATTTAAATTTGTTTTGTTATTTTTTATAATATGTGTTTAAAGAAAATTATTTTAAAAAGTTTCTAGTTTTTAAAATGATTTTTTTCAAATAAAAAAGTATGTTTTCCTAAATAAATTATTATAAATGATAATTAAAAATTAGTTTCTATCTAAAATTACATCTTCTAGTGTTACTCATTCGATTATTAGAAAATGATTCTCGGCTTTTATTCATATTCATTATCTAAATGCTTTATAATTATATAAAATGATGTTTATGAAACTCATTTCCCTTTCGAGATGTACATATTTAGGATATGTGATTCTATTTAATTGGGTTTATTCTTATTAAAAAAATTCCTTTAACAGGTTTTTCTTTGGTGAAATGAGTTTGAAACCTATATCTTTTTCTATAGTTTAAGATAACATTACATGTTAATGATAACCATTTTATTTAAAGGGATATGATTTTATTTTTTATGATCTTATGGAAAATGTATGTATGATTTAATTTATAGATGGATGTGACCTATATCTGTCTCAAATGATTTAGGTAATTTAATATATCTCACAAGACATACAAGGCTAGAATAGGGAGAGAACTTGATTCAGTAAAGGACTTATTTCTGGTATGTTGGACTTCGGAGTGAACCGTGTATAACAAGATTATAATGGGATTGAACCATGAATACCAAACTAGTATGGGGATTGATCCCATACTACTAATATTTCTTTCCAAGTGATGCCTTGACTATAATGGAATTCATTTTATATGATTATGTATTTCCGAAATTCCATGTCATATTCCGATGTTATTTTTTCATGGATTATTATATTGATTAATTTATTATTAATGTCTTATTAAGGAAAATATGTGTGAAATTATTCATGTTTACAATCACTTTTATATTGTTTATGACCTTTTAATGTCATTATAAAATTTCATTCCCTTATGATCATGTTTATGCTTACATAACTCCATTTTTTACCCTTACAAGGCATTTGAGCTCACCCATTTTCTATTTAATTTACCCTTGTTGTGATGATATGTATTATATATGATATATATAAGAAGGATTATTGTAATGGATGTCATAGTTGGAGAAAATGTATCTCACATATGTTCCAATGTTTACGTTTCCATGTTTCTAAAGGAACTATGGTAATATAATATTTGGGCATCTGTTTGTTCAATGTATTAAGTATTACACTAATATGATGTAATTTTAATGTTCAAAAAGTGAGTTTCACTATAGTTGGTATTAGAGAAAAAATTTATTTAATCTTTGGAAACTACGATGAGAAAACTATACTAAGATCCATATGGACATGTCTAAGGATTTGACTAAGCATTTGGAAGAGTATAGAAAAATGTCATGGAATATTAGTAAAGGATAAAGAATCTCTTTTTGGATATTAAAAGTATATAAGGATTTAGAATAGATGTACCAAGAGGAAATAAATCCAAAAAGGTTCGTATGTCTTGATTTGAGTGTTTCCTAGTATATTAAAATAGTACTTTCTACACACTAGTTTTGACACACAGATGCGATATGATTTGGAATATCATAAAATAATTATGACCCATAATGAATGATTTAATTAAGATTTTTCTATGAATAGCCTATGATAAAATGATTATTTCACCGTATAGCACCCCCAGTTTGAGTTATGTAACCTTTTTATGCATTTTTATATGTTTAGAGTTCTTGAGATGAGTTTGGATGAGTTTGGGAGGGTTTGGTAAGGTTTTGAAAAACGTTGGAGGGCTTGTTAAGGTAGCATGGATTGAGCAGGGTTAGGAGAAACCATGTGAGATGAACCGTGCGGGAAGTGGGGTATGCACGACTTGCAAATAGTTTGTCTAACCGTATGGGGTGGGCCTTGTGAGGTGCCCTTTAGAGGCAACACCATGCACACATTTACTGCACAGTTTGTCTAACCATGCAAGCTAACTGGGAAGCCTGTAACAATCGGTTTTTTAAAATACTAGGATTGGTCGAGATTTCCCAAATAACATCCAAACACTCTCCCACTAGATCCACACTCAAGATGTTCCCTTATCAATGGTTATGGGTGATCTCCCACTCATTTGGGAAGAAAATCAAAGGCTTTTCTTGGCGTGGTTGAGATGATTCTTCTGTGAAAAATCTTATCGCTTAGTTCCTTGTGGTTTTATATAGATATACTTTTCTTTCTCTCTTGATATTCTAGATCTACACATGTTGTGTGTAAATATAGGGATTATTTTTACTTGGGTGTTGGTTTTAAGGATTTTTGATGATAAGGATGGATATCTAGAGCGGTCTTAGGTGAGAATTTTCCGGGATTCGGGTACGGTTCCATGTGGATCAAATTCACCGGAACTCTGAAGGTAGGTGGCTTCTCTCCTGACTCCACTAGGTTAGAACTAGTTGTTTTGGTTACAAATATTTTTTTATTGAAATTAATTATGATAGTAATGTGTAAACATTGTTGGAAATCCATTTGGTGATACTTTGGGGGATTTTTGGGAAAATTGGTTATTATTATGAAAGGGTGCTATGTTGTGTGATTCTAAAATGATGATTTTAAAATTGTCAGTGGCTTATTATGGGAAATGTTTTTTGAAAGATGTTTTTTTTATAAAGATGTTGTTTACTAAAATGTGGTTGGTCATGGATGGTTGGTTAATGGGTGTTCTCAATAAATGGGTGATTTAGTAATGTGAATTGGCATGTGTTGTAAATGGTTGTGTGCTTACTGTACTGTAACGACCCGAAATTTTGAATAAATATTGTTTCCTAATTTTGTGTGTTATTTTATACTCAACAAAGTTGTTTCATTTGATAAAATGTGTATAATTAAAATGATACTTTTGGGTTTTGACTGTTATATGATCGTTGGTCAATATGATCGCTGGAAAATAAACATTTTGATTATTGTCTCTAAATACAAGTGATCTTGGTTAATTAATATAGAAAGAAGACTCGATGGCCTCACCCAGTAGTCTTGGACCGATCGAAGACCATCTAATAGAACTTGAGAAGGAGGTAGCACCACTGGGCTTTACTGTGGACCAAACCCAAGATGAACATCATCGTGTGAAGCTAGAAAAGAATCGCCTTCATGAGAAGTTCAAACATATAGAAATTACTACTCGTGCGATGTTGGTCAATCCTCCTTCAGATTCTTTCACCTTAGAAAACCTTACACTTAGGTTCTTTTCTGGTGTGATAAGGGGCTATGTAAAGAGACCATAACTGCCTTGTGTAATCCTTTGTTTTAAATAAAAATTCCAATTTCTTCTTATGATGAAGTTTATGAATTTTCAAATAAGCGGATAAATATAGTATGCATATTTTTGATAAATTTATGAAAAAGGATAATTTAAAATTTTTTATTTAAACCTTAAATAATTAAAAATGTGTAATTATTTTCAAAAAATGCTATTCTATAATTATGTTCAGTATGAAATTTAGAGTCTAATAAGATCAACATGATCTTTTTTGAATGTTAAATTATGAATAGTTATTTATTCTTAGGATTAGTAATATGACCAAATGGATTAGTAATCTCACTAAAATAAAGTATTAATATAATCTAGGCACCTTGATTAAGTAATGTAATGCAATAAAATAGGTAAATAACTGTTTCAGAAATTATTATTCAAGTATTAGTTTTTTCGGGTGAATAGTTTTTTTATTTAAAATTAAATTAAAATTAGTTAGAAAATTATTTTTATAAAATGGATTTCATTTTTGAACTCAGAGCATCGATATTATGTTAAGGTAATTTCTACGGATATTTCTGAAAAAAATGAATTTTGGGTGAATAGTGTATTTATATAAAAATTAAATTAAAAAAAAATATATAATTATTTATATAAAATCGAGTTCATTTTTGAAATTGAGCGATGATATTTGGTTAAGGTGAAATTTTGTGATTTTTCTGAGAAAGTTGAATTTTCAGTGAATAGTAAAAATACATTTTTAGGGTTTCAGTATGTTTAATGACATCGTTACTATTTCATGATGATTTCATGAGATATTCTAATGGTTATCTGACCTATGGTAATGAAATATTGTATTGGGGGCCCCATGGGGCATAACTCCATGGGAAATACCATGGGAGAGCCCATTGTTTTGAGAAAACCACTTGTGAGGTGTCCCTTGGCCATTAATGCCTTGTCCTCTCACATTATCTATAAATACCCAGCCTTTCCTCCTTTAGTTTTCACTCCCAAATCTCCCCCAATAAATCTTTGGTCTCATTACCTCCCAAGGAGTCCTCTCAAGGTTCCCCCAAGCCCTCAAGGTCCCAACCATTGAGTTTTAAGAGTTACGTTTTAAGGTAAGGGATTTGACCTCTCTATTTCTTTTCAAGTAATCTCTTTTATGTCATTTCTTCTATGCTACATTTTCTTATGTTAGAGGATGTTATTTTATATTCATATTAATTCCCTTTTCATGTTCATATGAAGAGATACCCCCTATATCTCTCATCAATTCGTTTTAATAATGTTTAAGTGGCGCTATTAGGCCACTGAATTTTTAAGGGATTCTTTCACCTTTCTCATTTTTAAAAGTTCTACTTTCATGTCAAGTATTTCAAGTTCCTTTTTATTATGTTGGGGTATGATCTATATATCTATAATACTGAAATTTTATTTTCATATTATCAGAGATCCTATTTGATCTCGTCAATTGATTTTTTTGAAGTGTAAGTGGCACCGTTAGGCTGCCGAATTTTTAAGGGATTCTTTCACCATTCTCATTTTTTCAAAGTTCTACTTTCATGTCAAGTATTTAAAGTTATGTTTCATTATTTTGGTGTATGATATCTATATCTATCATACTTATATTTTATTTTCATATGATGAGAGACCCTATTTGATCTCATCAATTCATTTTCGATGATGTTTAAGTGACGCTGTTAGCCTGCCGAATTTTCATAAGGGAAATCTTATTTTTGTCTTCCTTTCATGTTCTTAATTTCATATGTTATATATTTCAAATTTCAATACATTGTTCTTAAATACCTTATATTCTATCCCCCTACTGTTTTATGGATCATTTATGAGTTGGTGACCCATGTCCCCTCTCTTTTCAATGTTTTCTAAAATACCGAAACATAACTGTTATGCTGCAGAATTTCTGTCTCAAAATGTCTCTCACTTACCCTCAAATTTATTTATTTTATTAATTGAATATTCAAATATCTTTCTTCTAAAGGGTTATTCACATATATACCAAAATTTTCTATTTTAAATTATGTAATTTACATACATGAGACCCGCTTTTCTTTTTCCGTGGGTTTAAAGTGATATAAAGATCATGTCTTTAAAGCAGTTTTTAAAACGTTATGATTATGAAATGAAAAACATTTATTTTATGCTATATGGATCATTTATGAAATGATTGATGATGATATATGTGGCACACATGATGATAAGGACAAATTTAAGGGTGTGCCCTGATAGCGCTCCAATTCATTGGGTAAATACTTAATCTCTAGAGATGACCATTTAGACTGATACCTTGGTGAATAACCTTGGTAATTATTATTGACACCTTAGGGATGGACCTTGGTGAAACAAAAATGATTGTCTTTTGAAATTGTTGTAGCCACATCTTCAAGTTATGAAAAACGTTAATTTTATTATGATATGCCTCATGATTTCTTTCTCATGCCTTAAATTTCTTTTTCATTAATTTATTGATGTATCTCAAGTTCACATGTTAAATGTTGCCCTTATTTCCCTTAATGGGCCTTCTGCTCACCCTTTATTTTGATGTATGTCCCCAGGTTATGAGATGCAGTAATGAACCTAGGATGAACCTAAGGAGAATCCTTTCAAGTTTTTAAGAAGAATGTTTAATCTTATCGTGTTTTGAGTTCCTGGTTTCCAAGACACTAAACCATAAAGATCCTCGGTTTGGTATAATGTAATGACAGTTTATGTGATAAAAAGGATGTATGCTATAGTTGGTATCAAAGGATGGTTTAGTTATTTGTGGAAATTAGGAGATGAAAACTTTAGAAAGAAGAAATTAGAAAAGTTTATATATAGGGAATCTTCTTGGTATTTTAGTGAGTATTGAGTAAGTGGTTGCCAAGAAAATACATCCATGTCTACATACGAGCAGGTAGAGGTGGCTATGGCACAAATGTACATAGGGGTAAAACCCGAAAACACCACTTTGAGCTAGCCTCAAATGGAAACTGGTACACGACAATAGTCCTTGCTGTACTCTTTGTTACGACACTCCCAGGGGATATGCTTTGGTAAATTTATAAGCTCAGTATGAACCATTATTAAAGAAACAAATATAAAATACAATAAAGATTAACATAAGAATATATGATCCTGGATAACCTAGATTGGGACCCATATGATAACAAGTTAGGGTATACTTTTCTTCTACAAGTTTATCCTTCTATTCTTTAATTTTCCTTTTCATGATTATTGGCTAAGTATTTAAGCCCCATAATTATACGTTCTTTTCTTAGTTAATGTCGGGAAATGGAAGAGCATGCACCAACAACCAATGTGATAGGAAATGTGATGATTTCCCAATTAATGTGATAGAGATGACTAAAGATCATGTTGAAAATATTGTGATTATGCCAAACCAGCTATAAAAATCACAATTAATAATTGGTACCCAGCTGAATGCCCAAATTCATCAAGGAAGAAGAAGACAAAGTGTCAAGGATGTTCTTCTGATAAAGTAGATAATGGAAAGAAGTCCCAATTTCCTTTTTGAAAAAATTGTGGGAAGAGGCACCAAGGAGAATGTCACAAAGGAACTGGGAGATGTTTTAAGTGTGGGAAGATAGGGAATACAGTATCCAATTTCTTTAAAAAATGTATAATGTAATGAATGGAGATAAGTTTCGATCTAATGCACCTTATAAATTTCGATGTCGTAAATGTGGAGAAGTTAGACATTATCCAAGGAAATTCTATCTTGGAATGGATGAGAAGCATTATGAGCCTCAAAAATCTTTGAGGAAAAGGGAACACTGCAATTACTATGCTGAGATGGATCATGATGACTAAAGTACATGTAACTTCTTCGCAATAGTTGTCTATGTCATGTTATATTTTAGTTCGTGCTCTATGAGAATATCGTTTCTGTTCTCTAAGATCACCGAGTCACTACCTAAGATAATTTTATATCATGATGGAAAACATCTATTGTTATGTACCACTTTTTGATGTAGTGAAGTTGTCCTTCTTAAAAAAGGGATGATTAGGATATTATAATATGATTATTATTTTGGAAGACGTTCACTATTTTGGGAACCCTATTTGATAAAGGTAAATAGATTACTATGGTATTTTCTTTGAGGAGTAAAGGTTGACTTATATTTTGACGAATCGATGAATTTATGGTGGACATATAGTATTTTAGGTTACTTATGGAAATGATTAACCTATATTGGGGAAAATATGTTTAGGTTATCTTCTTTTGTTATAAGATGTTGTGAGTGATTGATGTTGTTTGGATATGAACGATGAAGTTTATTTTGGAAGACTATGTTATCAAATCCTTCTTGTATTTGGGTTTCAATCTTAGTTTTGTTTATTTTGAGGAATTTTTAGGACAGTTATTTATGGAATGGTCTATGATGAACTTTGGGTAGTACCATGGAATTTTGAATATTTAAAGAAGTTTCCCTTCCTATGGGATTATTTATTTTTGAAGAGTTGTTTTATCTTACCATTTCTATTTTTGGGATAATATAAGAAATACATAGTTAATCTTTGGTGGATTATGTGATTCTTTGGAAAATGATTCTTGTTCTTTGATGAGACCAAGTAGTTTTGAATGCTCATCGTTTGGAGAAAAGATTAGTTTTGGTAGAAACATATTAAAGGATTAAACTCTACATGAAGGTAGGTATATATCTTATTGTTTTTGTTCTATGTTGTAATTTAATTCATCAAATTATGAAATGGAAAGTAAAACAAAAACGTTGTTGGTTTACGTTTCCTACTAGGTAATCAAAGACCATTTACACGCATCATAATTTTGTGATTTTCTCGTGGTTAAATTTCTCCTAATCATGTTTTCTATTGCTCTCCCTTAGAACGTGACCCTTTGTTTTCTCCTCCATGTGCATGTTTTCCTACATGGAATCCTAGAATTGGTTAATTCAGGTGACCTTTTTACTTCCCTTTCTATCTTTTAAAGTAATAGTTTTACTGATATTTTCCGATGTGGTACTTTCAATAAAATTTACAATCTCGATTTTAAAAATTGTGAGGACGCAATTTATTAAGGGGGGAAGATAGTAAAGACTCGAAATTTTGAATAAATATTGTTTCATAATTTTGTGTGTTATTTTATAATCAACAAAACTATTTCATTTGATAACTTGAGTATAATTAAAATGAGACTGTTGGGTTTTGACTGTTATATGATCGTTGGTCAATATGACTGCTGGAAACGAAACATTTTGATTATTGTCTCTAAATACAAGTGATCTTGGTTAATTAATATATAAAGAAGATTTGATGGCCTCACCCAGTAGTCTTGGACCGATCGAAGCCCATCTAACAATACATGAGAAGGAGGTAGCACCACAGGGCTTTGCTCTGGACCAATCCCAAGCTGATATTCATCGTGTGAAGCTAGAACGGAATCGAATTCACGAGAAGTTCAAACTAATAGAAATTAATACTCATGCGATGTTGGTCAAGCCTCCCTCAGATTCTCTCACCTTAGCACACCTTACACTTAGGTCCTATGCTGGTGTGATAAGGGGCTATGTACGGAGACCGTAACTACCTTGTGTAATCCTTTGTTTTAAATAAAAATTTAAATTTCTTCTTATGATGATGTATATGAATTTTCAAATGACTGAATAAATATAGTATTCATATTTTTGATGAATTATAGAAAAAGGATATTTTAAAAATGTTTATGTAAACCTTAAATAATTAAAAATGGCTAATGATTTTCAAAAAATGATCTTCTACAATTATGTTCAGTGCAAAATTTAGAGTCTAATAAGTTCAACTTGATTTTTTATGAGTAGTAAATTATGAATAGTGATTTTATGCTTAGGATTAGTAATGTGACCAATTGGATTAGTAATCTCACTAAAATAATGTATTAATATAATATAGGCACCTTGATTATGTAATGTGATTCGATAAAATAGGTAAATAACTGTTTTAGAAATTATTAGTCAAGTATTAGTTTTTTTGGGTGAATATTTTTTTTAATTAAAAATTAAATTAAAAATATTTAGAAAATTATTTTTATAAAATGGATTTCATTTTTGATCTCAGACCATCGATATTATGTTAAGGTAATTTTTGGGGATTTTTCTGAAAAAAATGAATTTTCAGTTAATAGTGTATTTATATAAAAATTAAATTAAAAATATGTAGAAAATTATTTTTATAAAATGGTGTTCATTTTTGAAATTGGAGCATTGATATTTGGTTAAGGTGAAATTTTGGGATTTTTCTGAGAAAGTTGAATTTTCAGTGAATAGTAAAAATACAATTTTAGGGTTTCAGTATGTTTAATGACATCATAACTGTGTCATGATTATGTCATGAGATTTTTTAATGGTTGGACGACCAAATGTGATGAAGTATTGTATTGTGGGACCTATGTGGCCTAACTCCATGGGAAATACCATGGGAGAGCCCATGGTTTTGAGAAAACCACTTGTGAGGTGTCCCTTGGCCATTAATGCCTTGTCCCCTCACATTCCCTATAAATACCCACCGTTTCCTCCTTTATTTTTCACTCCCTACTCTCCCCCAACGAATCTATGGTCTCATTACCACCCATGGAGTCCTCTCACGGTGCCCCCAAGCCCTCAAGGTCCCAACCTTTGAGTTTTAATAGTTACGTTTTATGGTAAGGGATCCGACCTCTCTCTTTCTTTTTAAATAATTTCTTTTATGTCATTTAATCTATGCACCATGTTCTTATATTGGAGTATGTTCTTTTATATTCATATTAATTCCCTTTTCAAGTTCATATGATGAGATACCCCATCTTTCTCTCATCAATTCGTTTTAATAATGTTTAAGTGGCGTCGTTAGGCCGCTGAATTTGTAAGGGTTTCTTTCACCTTTCTCATTTTTCAAAGTTCTAATTTCATCTCAAGTATTTCAAGTTCCTATTTATTATGTTGGGGTATGATATATATGTCTATCATACTGAACTTTTATGTTCATATGATGAAAGATCCTATTTTATCTCATCAATTCATTTTTTTGAAGTTTAAGTGGCGCCGTTAGGCTGCCGAATTTTTAAAGGATTCTTTCACCTTTCTCATTTTTTCAACGTTCTACATTCATGTCAAGTATTTCATGTTCCTTTTTATTATGTTGGGGTATGATCTCTATATCTATCATACTTATCTTTTATGTTCATATGATGAGACACCATATTTGATCTCATCAATTCAATTTTTTTGAAGTTTAAGTGACGCTGTTATGCTGCCGAATTTTCATAAGAGAAATCTTCCTTTTCGGTGGGTTTAAAGTGACATAACGATCATGTCTTTAAAGATGTTTTTAAAACGTTATGATTATGAAATGAAACCCATTTCTTTTCTTATATATGGGTCATTTATGAAATGATTGATAATGATATATGTGGATCACATGATCATAAAGACAAATTTAAGGGTGCCCCTGATATCCCACCAATGCATTGGGTAAAGACTTAATCTCTAAAGATGACCATTTAGACTGAGACCTTGGTGAATAATCGTGGTAATTTTTATTGACACATTGGGGATGGACCTTGGTGAAATAGAAATGATTGTCTTTGTAAAACTTTGTAGCCACATCTTCAATTTATGAAAAACATTCTTTTTATTATTATATGCCTCACGATTTCATTCTCATGCCTTAAAGTTCTTTTTCTTGACTTTATTGATGTATCTGAAGTTCAAATTTTAAATGTTTCCCTTGTTTCCCTTACAGGGCCTTCTGCTCACCCTTTCTTTTGATGTATGTCCCCAGGTTATGATATGTTGTAATGAACCTAGGGGAACATAAGGTGAAGCCTTTCAAGTGTTTAAGAATAATGTTTTTTGTTTTCATGTTTTGAGTTCCTAGTTTACAAGACACTAAACCATAATGATCCTCGGTTTTGTATAATGTAATGAATGTTTGTGTGATAAAAAGGCGGGATGCTATATGTACGGACTTGGATATTTGTACTTGTTGGTTGATTAATTATTATGGATTTTGTAGGTTGTATGTATTTGGGCGGGAAGTCTCATTATATAAGGTGATAGATAGTGTTTGGAAAAAACACCATTATATATAGTGGTTTAGAAGTACCATTACTTGGAAATGTAGTGAACGGGTTGGACGGATGCTCCACCGTTTTGGTGGCCCTATTGTGAGTTGCTTAGAAGGATAGAATTTTTGTGCTTAGGGGAAATGGTGAAATGAATTGTGAGATGGTTTTTGTTTTTTTTTCATTGTCAAAACCGTTTGGGAAAAGGTGTCTTGGTAAGGGTGTGTTTGGATTATTAGTAGTTTTTAACCTATTTAATGTTTATATAATTATTTTTATATAAATATGCTAATAGTTTTATCCTAGTGGCATGTGTAGGAAAGTCATTTGGGGAAAATAACTAATTATATGTACTCACTCCAAGATTTATAAATGTGGTGCTTTTGGAGTTGTTTTGTTCTGGGAAACGGGCAACCATAAGGCATCTCATTTTTGTAGTGGTTTGGCATGGTGCTTTGGTGATACTGTGGTGCTTTGAGCATGGGTCTTGGTGTGTAGTTATGGGTGGTGTCCAAGTTCTTCTAGAGTATTTTGTCATATACCTTTTGGTATACTTAATTTTTTTTGGGTGTTTTGGTTTTGGGATTCATTATGGAACATTTGGTTTTATTTCGGTAATATATGGTGTTGGATGTTTTGTTGACATGCATCATGTAGTTTGATGATAGTGGATTTTTTGGTTGCTTAGTTTTATCTCATGGGAAATCATTCAACATTTTATACTCGAAGCCCTCAGCATTTATTTCTAAACTTTGGAACCTTGGGAACGTCGCTTAAGGTCGAGTAGAATTCCTCCAACCTCTCAAGAAAATGATATGAGATGTGATGTTACACGTGGTATCAATTTGTTCGGTCTTTGGATTTCATGTGAGAACTATTCCTTGGTACTTTGGTGATGATAGTTGGTCTTGGTGTTGACATTCATTCTTGGCCTATTCCTTAAGTCACGATGGTAGCAAGGCATATGATTTTCAGAACCTGGAATGTATAGCACAAAAGAATGTAGCTAAACCTTTGATGTTGAACTTTATGTTACCAGGGATTTGGGTACATAGATGTTTGGAGACACATATAGGCATTATATATTTCATTTACGTGGGTGTATCTAATGAGATGAGCATGGAAGGCATGCTAGAAATTACATCACACTAGGTTGCATATATCATTAGGGTATAATTATTATTTTTCAAGTATGAATGTGTAGATTTAGGGAAATTATGAATTTGGTTTCAAAATGGAAGGGTTTGAACTAATGAAATTCACGGTATTTTGAATATGGGTTGGTTTTCAAAACATGGTGGATCGAACAGAATAGTAAAAAATGGGAAATGTAGACTTGTGGAATGCAGGATTTTGATAGTTGTTATATAATTGAAATTGAAAATTGAATAAACTTTATTGTTAACTAAGTGAGACTTATGGTTGTGTTTGTATTGATAGAAATGGCACTGAGTAGGCATCATATAGACCAATCTGAGGAAGTTTCTAAAAACGAGGTTTCATTGAGCCTCAGGAGAACCAGCATCCAGTGCAGAGTATTGTGCATGCTTTCCGAGCTAGGGAATGTTGGAATAAATTGGATGAAACAAGGAATATGGATCAGGTAGTTCCATTTTAAAGGTAGAATCCACCCATCATTATGGGTGATTCGGATCCAGAAAGGGATGAAGTAGGGATGGACAAAATGAATAGGATATTTGACATCTTGGGAACACCAGAAGAGTTGAAAGTTAATCTAGCAACAATTATTTTGAAAGATATCTCTCTTCAGTTGTGGGAGCTGGAATTCCACACCAGGATGGTCCAATGTGTGACATTGGAGGGTTTTGAGTAATTTTATACTAAATAATATACCCTCATACATTCAAAATTTAACATAAGAAAAATTTCATCAGTTTGAAGAAAAGGAAGTAGTATGTAATAGAATATGTGGCTAAGTTAATGAACACAGTGCATTTTTAACCTGAGATGGTGGGTAGTACATGATTGAATGGATGAATTTTTGAAGCTGGTTTGAAGCAGTATATTCATTTCAAGATAGCGATGCTATATATAGTTGATTACAGAGAAATGGTGAATAGATCTATGGTGGCTGAGCGGGATCTTTTGGGGTCTATAGGAGGGGGAACTATGTTAGAACCCATGGGGAATAGTGGGAACTCAAATGTTGGGTTCTAGTAGAAGAGGGACACTTATTTGATTGGTGGGAGTACAATTCAAATCCAGTGATAGGATCAGTGGATCTTCCTCTGAATCCACAGAGTAATCTGGGATGTTTTCAGTGTGGTTCTACGAGCCACATCAAGTTGTATTGTACAACACAACCTCATGAATGTCATAATTTTAAGCCAAATGGGAATCTATAATGTTATCATTGGAATGCTTTAAGGTTAGGTGCATGTGACACTCGTCAAGGGTCAGAGGGGTATTATGCCTAAATAAGATGGGAGCAGCAGCATACCCCTCAGCAGTAGAATAAAATTAGTTATGATGATTTGAGAAACATCACAGCTCCTCAGCAAGTTAATAAATAGAAGAGCATAGAAATTAAGCCGTTATTTAGAGATGAGAAGATTGTGGTGGATTATCTGTCGAGAATACCCCTGGTGCGAGGTATGATTATTTTAAATTCCATGTTGATACAAGATTTTTTGATATGTTTTCTTCACATTATTTTATTTCTTCTCACAACATCGATTTGTTGGGATTAACAGTGGAAATTATTCCTTCTGTTTTGAAATTTCATACTCCCTTGGGTCAAAGAATATATAAGGAACTCTTATGTTTTGGCTGTTGTTTAGTTGTGGATGGAATAGAATTGACGTGGGATTACTCAGTGCTTGAGATAGATGCTTATGATGTAATTATATGAATGGATTGGTTGGAAATGTTTAAGTCCCACATCGATTTCAATGTACAAATGGGTTGTTTTGTGATAGAGGATGGCGTTAGACATATCTTTAGAGGGGTGAATAATGAAAATCTAGGTGATAAAAAACAGTCATAACTAGATATTGGTAAAACTTCTATCAGTTATAAGCCATGTCATTGGAATCAATGGAAGGTGTTTAGCATAGTGTTCTTCCAGTGGTTTTTGATCCGTTTATGGACATATTTCCTAATTAATTCTAAGGGTTTACGCCTGTGAGAGAAGTGGAGCATATTATTGATCTCCTTCTAGGGACTAGTACTATCTCACATCTGTCTTACCGAATGGAACGTGTAGAATTGCGATAACTAAAGGTGCCGTTGGAAGAGTTAGAAAACAAAGGGTCCATCTAGCTTAGCACATCCCCATGGGCAGTGCTAGTATTGTTTGTTTTAAAGGTGGATGGAACCCTGAGGATATATGTTGATTATTTTAGACTTTATTAGGTTATGATGATGAAATAATATTCAATTCAACACATTGATCATTTTTTTGACCAGAGAGAGGATCTCAACGGTTTTCCAATATTGACATGAGGTTAGGGTATCACTAGTTGGTGGTGAGGAAGGAGGATATTCTAAAAACATTATTCAGAAGTAGATATGGACATAATGAGTATGTGGTTATGCTCTTTAGTGTAAGAAATTCTCCAGCAGTGTTCACAACATTGATGAATTAGATATTTCATGTATATCTGGTTTCTTTTGTGATGGTATTTGTGGACGATATAATGGTGTATTCGAGGACAAAGGAAGAGAATGAGAAACACTTAGAAATAGTGTTGGGGATCCTGAGGGACCATCGGTTGTATGCAAAATTTTCAGAGAGTGACTTTTGGATACATGAGGTTTGTTTCCTTGACAATGTTATTTTGAGATGGGTGTTTTAGTTTATCAGAAAAAGATAGATACTGTAAACTAATGGAAACCACCAAAGAATGTTTTCACGATTCAGAGCTTCCTTATTCTAGCAGGATATTATCAACGTTTTTTTCATGATTTCTCACAATTGTATTCTTCGATGAAATATTTGACAAAGAAAAATTTCCCATTTTAATGGGATGAGAAGTTTCAGAATTTCATTGAAGAGTTAAAACTTCACCTTACATCATCACAAATCTTGGTTTTTTATAAACTTGGTAAAGGGTATGTGGTGTATTGTGATGCATAGAGATCAGGGATGGCATGGGTTCTCATGTAGGGGGGGAAATGTAGTTTCATATGGATCACAAAATTTTATGTTTCATGAGAAGAACTACCGAAAATATGATTTGGATTTTGAGGATATGGTTCATGCTTTAAAAATAGGGCATCAATATCTATTCAGGGTAAAATTCAAAGTTTTTATCGATCATAAGATATTAAAACATATTTTCTCAAAGAGATATTTCATTTTTAGGAAAATTTGATAGATTGAATATCTCTAAATGTTTGATTTTGACATAATGTACACATAGGGTAAGGGAAATTCAGTGGAAGATTCATTAAGTAGGAAATCATATGCTCATGTGGTGAAACATGCATCAGATCAGTGGCAGCTGATGTCAATCATAGTCGACATGTGGTGGGAATGTGATGACCAAGGTTAAAGAGTTGTCTTCGTTCATGTTTCTTTGGTTTCTAAATTTTTTGGGCTGGTTAAAGAGGAACATGCATCAGATTCCAAATTTGTGGTAATGTGGTTGAAACTCAATGGTGGGGAGACCATTGAGGGATGGGCACTAAATAAAAATTCTGTATTGTGGTTTCAGAATTTGAGGGCGGTACCGGTGTCTTTTTAGGAGAAACATATTAGCGATTATCATCATTCCAGGTGGGCTATCCATCCAGAAATTTAGAAGATGTACTAGGTGTTGAAACTACAGTTTTGGTGGGTTTGTATGAAAAGGGATGTGGTGAGGTTTGTATCGAGATGCTTGACTTTTCAGCAATTCAAGGTTAATCATCTTTAGATAGTAGTCTTACTAGAGTCATTTCCTATCCTAGTGTGGAAATGATAGTATATAGAGTGATATTTTTGTGACAGGTCTTCCAAGAATGATTAGGAAACATGATTCTATATGGGTGATTGTGGATTTTCTCACTATGTCAACCCATTTCATCCTGATTTGTGAATCTTATATTGCAGAGGATCTATTCAAAAACCATATCTAGGAGGTATTAAAGAGGCATGGTGTCTCGTATTAATTTTAATGATATAGAGATCCCAGATTAACCTCTCATTTTTGAAATCCTTACTGCAAGACCTTGGGGAACAGTTGACTATGAGCATGGAATATCATCCCCAGACGGATGGCCAAACTAAGAGGATGATACAAACCTTGGAAGAATTGTTAAGGGCTTATGTGATGGATTTATTTGGTTCATGGGAGTAGTACTTAAAATTGGCGAAGTTCTCCTATAAAAATAGTTATCAAGCTTCAATACATATGGCTCAGTTTGGGGCATTATATGGGCACCCATGTCATTCTCCACTGTGTCTTTTTGGAAATGGGGGAGACTTCGATCATCGGACAGAGCCTTGTATAAGAGAATATAGATAATATCAAGTTGACGAGAAAGAGGATAGAGATGGATCAATGTCATTAGAAATCATATGAGGACCATAGTTGATGACCGTTGTGGTTCGAGGTGGGTGAACATGTGTTTTTTGAGAATATATCAAAGGATGGGACATCGCTAGTTGGGAAAGCTGGTTTAGTTATTTCTAAGTTATCTTGGAACTTTTGAGATGCCTTTTCAGATCAAATAGGTTGCTTATCAGTTGGATTTTATATCACTATTTATTACGGTGTACAATGTGTTTCAAGTGTTTTAGTTGAATAAGTATCATCCAGATCATGACCATGTGATTCATTGGGATCATGTTAAGAATGAACTCGATGCTTCTATAGTGTACGTGCCAATGTAGATTGTGGATTGGCAAGAGGAATTAATTAATGGTAAAAGCATTGGTTTAGATCAGGTTTTGTGGCAGCATGTTCAGAGTTAAGAGTAGACTTGGGAGCAGGAGAAATAGATGGTCGAGAAATTTCTAGATCTCTTTCAATAATGGAATGGTTCTCTACCTTATGAGGATGGAAAAAAAATGGTGGGGATAATATAGCACCCCTAGATTGATTTATGTATCCTTTTTATATTTTTTTCTTGTTTAATGTTCTTGGGATGAGTTTGGATGAGTTTGGGAGAGTTTGGAAAGGTTTTTGAAAAGTTTTGATGCATGGTTAAGGACACACAGTTTGACCACGGTTAGGAGAAACTCTGAGAGATGAGTTGTGCGACCAGTGGGGTATCCATGGCTTGTGCACTATTTGTATAACCGTGTGGGTTGGACCATTTGGGGTGCCCCTTTAAGGTAGTAACAGGCACATGGTCAGAACATGTTTTGTCAAACCATGCAATCTATCTGTGAGGCCTGTAAAAACGGGTTTTTTAAAAATCTAAGATTAGTCGGGATTTCCCATAAAACACCCAAACTCTCTCCCATTTGATCCTAACTTGGGATTTTCTCTTCTCAATTTCTAGGGTTGCTCTCCCAATCATTTTAGAATAAAATCAAAGGGTTTTCTTGGTGTTGATGAGCTAATTCCTCTCTAGTAAGTATCCTGGATTAGTTACTTTTGGTTTTCTCTAGATATACTTTTCCCTCTATTTTATTTTTTTTGATCTACACTCATTGTGTGTAGATCTAGAAGTTTTATTGCCTTGTGTATTGATTTTAAGGCTTGTTGATGATATTTAAGGGAATATAGACTGGTTTTAGTGGAGAATTTTCCCAGATTGGGGTTCAATTTTGTGTGGGTTGAGTTCACTGGAACCCTAATGGTGGGTGGCTTCTCTATCGACTCCACTTGGTTAGAACTAGTGATTTTGATTAAAATTATTATTTTTTCATTAAATTAATTATGATAATAAGCTGAGAATCTTGTTGGAAATCATTTGTTTTATGATTTTTGGGATTTTGGGGAAAATGTGTTATTGTAGATAAATGGGGCATTGTTGTGTGATTTTAAAATGATCATTTTAAAATTATTACTAGCTAATTATTAGAAATGTTTACTAAAAGATGGTTTTCAATAAAGATATTGTGTATTGAAATTTGGTTGGGCATGGATGGTTGGTTAAAGCGTGTTTTCAATAAATGGGTCATTTATTGAAATGAATTGGAATATGTTGGAAATGGTTATGTGCTTATTGTGTGGAATTTGTGCTTTCTTCTTATTTGATGATTAAGATTCAAGGCTTGTGTTGGTTGTGTGTAAGTGGTCAGGAAGTATCAGTATAAATGTTGATTGATTGTTGTTGGACGAACCATCATTATGGATAGTGGTCGGAAAGTACCCCTAGTTAGAAATGTATTGAACGTGTTGGATGGAAGATCTGCCATTTTGGTTTCCATGTTGTGTGTTGTTTGGAAATATATAATTTGTTGTGCTAATGGGAAATAATAAAATAGACTATGATATGGTTGTTTGGATTTCCCTTTGGTTGCACAGTTTGGGTAAATGTGGTTTGTTACGGGTTTGTTTGGCTTATATGTAGTTTTTGAACTATTTAATGTTTCATATAAACTACTTTATATAAATTTACTAACGGTTTTATCCTAGTTGTTTGTGTAGGGATGTAATTTGGGGAAAACATAATGTGTATTTATACTCACCCCCTTCATTGGGACATTGGTGATTTTGTAGTAGTTGTATTTCAGGACACTGGAAAGAGTAAGGCATCTCACATTGAGAATTTTTAGCATGATTCTTTAGTCATGTTGTGGTTCTTGGAGCATGGATCATGGTGTGGAGTTATGTATGGTGTTCTAGTTCTTATGGAGTCTTGTTTTAGTCTTTTTTTGGTACTTTGATTTTTTTATGGGTGTTTTGGTCTTTGGGATTTATTATGGAACAAGTGGTTGCCTTTTGGTAATATATGGGTTTCTTATTTTGTCAACACGAATCATGTAGTTTTTTATAGTGGATTGTTTGTTTGGTAGGTTTTATCTCAAGGAGAAATCATTCCCCAATTTATTCGTGAATTACTTTTCTATTTTTTCCATCAATTTTTTCCTTGGGAACGACGCCTAGGGCCAATTAGCATTCCTCCTACCTCTCAATCCAATAATATGTGGAGGGATGTTATACATAGAGTAAGGAATGTGTCAGGATATAGATTTTCAATATGTGTTTTTTCAGGAAGATGTGGTTTCCCAAAATGATTATTGTTTCTTACACTATGCATTTTGGTTTTATTAAATGAATGGAACTTGAAGAAACCACATAAATATTGAATGTGACACACAATGAAATGATTATCCCTATGAGAAAATGAATTCCATTTGATATGGTATAAAAAAACGTGATTTTATGATCAATCAAAATTTTAAAGATATGAATCATTATTGACTTCAAGGTTATAAAAAGAAGAAATGATATTATATTGACTCGTTCATGAGAAAACAACCCCCTTCATTTAGTGAGATTCTGATCCACTTATTGTTGAACAATGAATCAATACTACTGAAAATATATTCTCCATTATATATTGTTGGGAACATGATAAATTCATTTTGTTTTTTATCGTATTTATGGTGAAGCATACCAGTGGTAGACTCTAATAACGAATATGAGATAGCAAGATGAAATTCAATCCATGGATTCGAAAAAGATCAAGAATTTATTTTTCATAAGCACTTTTTTTTAGATTCATTATACAATTATGGAAAAATAGGTTCATATGTTAAAGAAAATAAATGATTAATATATAGGTAACTATGAAGATAATTTCATAAGACATTCAAGGTACATTTTTGAAATTTTCATCCAACCCAGAAGTAAGGTTGATAGGTCATTTAGTGGCTTAAATCTAAGTCATAGAATGTTTTTGGCTGTAAAATACTTTAGTTTCTACAAACTTATTGTGAATTTTGAAATCATGGATGAAATGGTGGTTAGAGTTGTGTATCAATATCATGGTTTTTCAAAAAAGGGAATATGGAGTTCAAAGGAAAATCTATAAATAATGAAGACAAGAATATATCCATTCTATTATGATCTACATGTGGAATGATTCATAGATGAAAATTTCCTAATGGTTATAATAAATGTATTATGTCTGTAAAGTGAGTTCATCAGGAATTTGTTTTCCTATTTGATGGGAATAAGTCTTTTAAAAACGAGAATGGAGAGAACACATCACAGAATGCACCTCTGCCCTCTTCAGTGATATAATTTTACATAGAATTGGAATTATGCTCACACGTTCCAAAACCTGAGTGTTGGTGATGATTATTTTCATAAAAAACCTCCTAAAATGTGGGTTAAAGGGAAGTCACATGAAATCACTAACATTGGCGATGGGTGAGATAATAATTTTTGGATAGGTATACTTACCATCCAATCTAGATCAACTGATGTCTTATTTGATTTTGGATTTACCCAATAATTCATTTCTAAATAAATTTATAATGATATTAAGATTCTACCTAAATTAATATATGTGGAATTAAATTATAATCCCCTAATGATACAATGATTTTATCTCAAGTGTATGATTTCTATCATTTTGATGTTTGTGGGAATTATCATCTTATAAATCTTATTATTCTTCATTTTGTTGAATATGATGTCATATTAGGCCTGGTTTGTATTTATCTTCATAAATAACTCATAATATTTGGAGGAAGTGAATACTCATTTGATATTTCAAACCAACCTATGATCTTATATCAATATGAATATAATTATTAACATTTTATGGATATTAAATCCAATGTATAGGTCACAATTCTCATTTATAAGGGATGTTTATCTGTATTGTTTTGGGAGAAAATCAACATTGATGATATCCCAATTATAAGGGAGTTTGTGGATGTATTTCTAGAAGCGTTGCGTGGACATCCATCAATCATGGAGTCTATTTCTCAATAGATTTCATACCTAGTTCCACACCAATTTCCAAGACTCCCTATAGAATGGCCCCGATTGAGAAGCATGAAGTGAAGAAGGAACTCCAAGAAAACCTTGATAAGGGATTAATTTGGCCTTGTGTGTCACATTGGGGTGAACCTATTCATTTAATGAAAATGAAAGATGAATCATTATGACTTTGTATTTATTATCAATAGCAGAACAAGATCACGATTAAGAATAAGTATCATGTCCCCCGGATTGATGACTTATTTGATTGACTACGTGATGGTCAATACTTTTTCAATATTTTCCTTCATTATAGATTTCATCAATCGAGGGAAAATAAAGAGGATATTCAAAAGATGATATACCATACAAGGAATGAAAATTATAAATATATAGTGATGACATCATGTCCTACTAAATCCCATAATATATTCATTTATTCAGTGAATATAGTATTTAGAGATTACCTTGATCAGGTTATGGTAGTCTTTTTATATAATATTATTATCTATTCAATGAGAAGTAATGAGCATGAAGATTATATGAGAATTTTATAGAAGACCCAAAGGAAGGAGTGTCTATATATTTGTTTTAAAAAAAATTATTTTTGGTAGAAAAAGATATCAATTTTGGGGAACATAATTTCAATAGATGGTATATTACTAGATCCACCTATGATTGAAGCTACTGAATGTTGGAACAGACCAACCACCGTGACTAAAATACATATTTTTCTTAGTCTCGGTGGATATTATTGACTATTTGTGGATATTTTATCTTGGATTTATAATCCTATGTCTAAGACAATTCTGAAAGATTATTTGTTAATCAAGATAGAAGAATGTGAGGAAAATTTTGAGGAACTCAAGATAAGTGTAGTCATAACTAATATGCATAGAGTACCTTTTATTTGGTAAGGGTTTGTAATCTATAATGATGTATCTAGTAAGGGACTGGGATGTGATATTTTGAATAATAACATGGTAATAGCCTATTCCTCAGGACAATTGACGATTCAAGAGAAAAATTATCAAAAACATGATTTGTAGTTAGTTTTGGTAATTTTTGATTTAATTTTATGGATTTATTATCTTTATGGAGAAAGGTGTGAAATATATACTAATCATTAAGGTTTGAATTATATATTAACACATAAGGAGATGATCATGGGCTAGGGAATATTGTTAGAGATGGTTATCGATTATGACTACTCAATACATCACAACCCTGGTAAAGTAGACATAGTGGATAAATATCTGGATTGAAAGGATCATGCTTACATATCAATGTTGAGGACTGAAAATGATCTATAATCTCTATATTTCTAAATGATGGATATGGAAATCATGAAGAAAGGGGAATATTATTATCATTCAAAATTGAATGTTAGACCCTCTATCCATGTAAATATAAAAGAGGTGTAGAGGGAGGGTGTAGATCTATAAAAGAATGTTAGAAATGATCCTGAGTATATTCTTGACCATAATGGATTGAATCAATTTAAGATCCTTGTATGTGTTCTGTACATACGAGATTTGAATAAGGATCTATTATAGGAATCTCATATTTCTTAATTATCCATTCATCACAAAAGTATGAATAAGTATATAGGAGTTATATATTACATCTGGTTGGATGTAATAGGGAAGGATATTAAAGAGTTTGTATCCCAGTGTTTGGTAATCTATCAATTTAAGGAATATGTTTTTCCCATTACCCATAAAATAATGTAAATGTGAAAACATCACAATGTCCATCTTCATTAGACTCTCCAAAACTTCTAAATTGTTTAAATATATATGGGTGGTAGTCGATCTCTTAAAAATGTTAGCACACTATATTTATATCATATAATAATTTTCTCTAGATTATCTTGATCAGATAAACATTATATAAGTTACAAGGATTCATGGAATACCATACTATATTTTATTTGATCGAGATATGTGGCTTACCTAAATGTTCTAGTGATGTATTCATAAACAACATGATAAATAATTCAGTTTCAACACCACTGATCTTACCACGACGGATGGTCTATCTAAAAGATCAATTCAAACCCTATGGGATATGTTGAGAGCTTATTTATTCGATTTCAAAGATGGTTGGTATCAACCATTTCCTCTAGTTAAGTTTTCATATAAAAATAGCGTTCAGTCAATAATTTAAATAAATTATTATGAATCCCTATATGGGATGAAATATAGTGATCCAATGTGTTGGGATGATGTCAGGGAAGGAACTATTTTTGGAGTTGATAATGTGGAATAAATGAAAGGGAAATCCAGATCTATTCATTTGAATACCAAGGAAACTCAATGTCAGAATAAAAATTATGTTGATAACTGATGACCTGATATAGAATATGAATTTGGTGAGAAGGGTTTTCTAGGAATATTTCTATATAATAATGTCATGAGATTAATGTATTACGTGAAAATAATACATAGGAATATATGTTAATTTGAGATTCCTATCCTTATCTAGATGGTGGCGTTTCACATGTAAATTTCTCCAAATCAATATCAATTCCATGATGTATTCCATGTATCTCTTTTAAGGAATTAGATACCTAACCCTTCAAATATACTAAACTCACAGTTTATACCACTGTAATAGGATATCTCTTATGAGGAACAATGCTTTGAAATATTGGATCTTGGAAATAATGTTATATAAAATAAGACCAATCACTGAGTCAATGTGTTTTTGATAAATTAATAGTAAGAGAAATATATGTGTAAACTTAGGGATATGATATGCAGAATTATGCTCATTTTTTATTAGAAAAATGAAATTATATGGAAAATTCGTTTTAAAGGTAGTATAATATAACACCCTATGTTTTTTATGAACCAATTTTTAGAAAAAATTAATTATATTTTATGTCATATGTTTTATGAGAAAACAATATAAACATTATTTATATGTTCAAATGTGTTAATCTTCTGTTATACGGAACACAGACTAGGCTTGCATTATACACAACAATGACATTCGACATAACAACATTTTATTATTATAATTATTAAAGTGAGATATATATAAACTAACTGTTAAAATTAGTATTATTAATTATAATGACTGATATTTAAATATTATTTATAATGGTTTTATTTAAATCAAACATATTTATTATAAGAAATACAATTGTGAAAAATGTCCTTATATTTTTTTTTAAAATTACTAATTTCCTAAAATAACTAATTTTAAAGTACTAATGTGAAAAATTTAGAAAATATTAGAAATTTAATTTTATAGAATACAATTAATTATTGAATTCATAATTTTAAAATTATCTTAGGGTTATGTTTTATATTTGTTTTTGGAAAACATCATTTTTGGACGAAAAATTGAAAACTTTTTTTCAGGTAATTATTTATATTGTTAAATTTTATTTTAAATTCATTTTAATGTGTAATTAAATTAATTATACATCCTGTGATCCAATTTAGGTTCTTTTAAAAAAATTCACATAGAAATTGGATATAAAAAATTTCAAACATTTCTAATTTTTTACTTTAAAAACATGCTTGGTCATATGTTCTGCAATATTAATTTTAAATAAATTTTTGACACTTCTATATTTGTAATATATAAAAAATAGTATATATATTTAATCATAATATTTTCTAATTTCTAATAATTTCAACATATTATTTCGGTAAAAATATTATTGAAAGTGATTGAAATAAATTAAAACGATTAAGAGAAAAATTAGATGATGAAAGGATTAAGCCTTAAATGTAAGGCCCAAAGGACCTAGAACTTTTTTTAAAAACACTTGTTCGAAGTATTTAGACCATATAATAACATTTTTTTGTTTTTGGAACATTATTTTATCAACAATTTAGGGGATATCATAAGAGGAATTACCCTTTAAATAATTTACAGGACTACCACTCCTCCAACACTATAAAAAATGTATCGATCCCTCCCACTTATTCACACCTCTCAATACCACTGTCTTAGAAAAACTATACCTAGATCTCCTCCAAAAAACCATAACATAATCATATAATCCTCCATTTGTTTATAAATCCATCTAAGGAATTCCATTGATGAATCCTAAAAAGAGTTACAAAAAAACATGTATCATCCTACCTCATAGTCCATTGTATTATTTTCATTCTCTATCCCTTATAATATTGTTATTAAATTTTTTTAGATTACCCCATGTATCCTAATTATAATTAGATTTTTTATTATAAATTTTGATACCTACACCTAAACACAACTCTATTTAATGGGTATCCAACTTACCATTCTTGTGTTTGGTGATCTACCACCTCAAAAAATGTTGTTTCTTGTTTTCACTTTACCACCTCTCATGGAAGATAATTTTGATAGAAAAATTGTTTTTATATGATATATATATTATTTATGATTTATTTATTCTTCTATAATTGTTATATAAACATTCTTTCATGTCTTCTATTTAGATTAAAAACAATAACATTGTTTGTGGACTTGTGGATTATATCCTCCTCCAAGCGATATGGGTCGTTCACAATTTACATGAAACTTATTAAGAATGTGTTTAGTAACCATATATGATATATATATATGAGATTATTATTATTCTTTGAAGATAATTTATATATATATATATATTACATTTACTTAGTTTATTTCAAACGATTATTAAATAGAAACAAAATTCAACTATACATACGGCCTACCGAATCCCTGAACGGTGCACTGAATTTCATATTAGAAGAATTTATATATTTTTATAAATATATATATAATGAAAATATATGATATTTATATCATTTTTTAAAATATTTAAATTAGTAAATCATGATCTAAGTAAGAGTATCTGGAATAATAAATAGAAACATGTATGAGAAACAAAGAAAATATTACACGAAGTGAATCATTAACATGGAATTTTTATTTAGAGAGTTATAAAAATATATATATGGTTTTATCTATAATAATATGTCTATTTTGTAGAATTATAATAAACATTTATTTAATATACATGATGTTTCAATGACTATGATTAAATTCATGGTATAAGAAAAGGGGTTTCTCGTCTCACATTTGTTTTTCTTGAGACAAAAGCCATGTTCACCACATATTTTTTATGTGTGGTATGTATAATGAACATTAATGTTTTCTATTATTAGTATACATAAATTTATGTGTTTTTAATTATCCATTTTATGATATTTATTTCATTGGGATTATGGTTCAAAATTTACTTAATTGGTAAAGTAATTTTGTCTCAAATTTACGTCTTTGAGACACTTGTTTTATTGGCTGCATTTTTTTTTATGAGGCGTACATTCATTCATTTTACATTTTATTTCATGAATATACTTATTTTAATTATATTTTATGATTAATTCAATTTTATTTACTTACATGGGGAGTATGATTCAATGTTAACAAGTGGTAACAGTCTACTGAAACACTCTCATCATTTTGTAGGATTGTTTATGGTTGTAATTCCATTGATGAAATCATATGATACATATCTCAAGAACAGTCATAAATTTTCTTATACTATGATAATTCATGATATATTCAAGTATTGGTTCCATTTTCTACACTTTATTACATATTATCTACTAATATAGTCTTGGGAGTGAACCATGAATAACCATTCCTTTGGGTATTTGTGCATGTTTAGTTGTGTTCATTTTTTCTCTTGGTTATGTTTTGAGGAACATTGGCATGTTTGGTAATAATGGTGTTTAAAATGGAAAATTGGAACCCTCACGATCCCCATGGGATGCGTTGAGCATGACTTGACCTAAATAGGGCCATCCATGGGATGTGCCAGATTTTCCCGGGTTTAGGGATTGTTATTAACAAGTGGTCGTGTTGTAATGAATGGTAGATCCCTTGACGAATATGTTGGCATGATTGGTTGAACTTGGAATAGAAGTTAATTGATGCACCTAGACTTGGCAATAACCTAATGGTTGTTTGAAATGGGTTGAATGGTTTATTCATGGAAATGATGAAGGGGTTAAATTGGTAAATGTGTAAACTGATAAAAGACCATAATGGGATAGATTATAGGTTTAATGTTGGATGATTTTTGACATAATCATAACACATATGAATTGGTTGAATGGTTAAATGATGTGAAATGGTAATGTGTTAATGGGATAAGGCATAATGTGAATTCTTGTGAGGTTTTTTGTGAATGGTGGTTGTCAAAGGACAATGGTATAGTGAATTGATAGTTATTTGTATATATAATCATGTGCACATGGCTTGGTAGAGTGTTGTTTTAATTGAGGATCTATTCCCATGGGTCGAGCAAGGAATGATGCTCTAAACTCCACCCTAAATGCACGGGTTAGGATTGAGGATTGCAGAACTATTCTCCTAATAGTTGCATCCACCATGATTGAGGCTTCGAGGTGAGGATATGGTTGCATCCACACAAACTGAGGCTTCGATGTGAGAATATGGTAACTATGGGGTGGTATGTCCTAGTGAGATAGGATAACGATGTGTTTACCCTCTTCCCTGCGATGGTCATCCTCAGACCCTTGTAACATAATGTATGTGATTAACCAATGGTCATGTTATGAGATGGTAAGTGATGGTAATTGGTGTGAAGTGAATGGTAATGGTAGTGGAAATGGATTTGGCCATGAACTGGTTAATGGAACATTAAATAATTACTTGTAAATTATCATTTATTTTTCTTTTTCATGCACTACTTGTTCATACTAGATATTTTGTAGACACCGTTGGTGGTGGCCTACTGAGTTGTACTCACACCCAGCTCGGGCTGCCATTGGGTACTTGAGTAGACTTCATGTTTGTAGGTCATGAGAAGGCAAGGGTCCTTACTAGATAATTCATTAGACATGGGTATCACTTGGTGGAGGGTCCAGATTTGGAGTTGAGACCATTTTCAGGATTTTGGTCGTTGTCCTTATTTTGGGATTTTGTTCACTTTTGCACTTGTAGTAGAACATGACATATTTATTGTTGGAAATGGATGTTATAAATGTTCCACATTTATTGGTTATTATTTCCACTATTTTTTTCTCTTGTGGCTTACTCTAATAAAAAGGGGGTATAGTCTCCCCACAAGTCCCTATAGACCCCTACTCCAAGTCGGCATCCTTTGACATATGGGGAAGCGTGCTTCAGGTCATGCAACCACCTGGCTCGGAGCACCAGTTTTGTGGATTCCAGGTCGGCGATGTTACAAAGTGGTATCAGAGGAGGTCTTTATTCTCCTTCTCTGAGGTCTTTTTATTTGGGATAGATTTCCAAGGGTTAATAAGTGTCGGGCCTTGGTAATGTTCTTGTTCATGGGAGTAGCTAACCCATGTACGAGGGAAAAGACAAGTCACCTTGGGTGGGAAATGTTTTTCTTGGTTGTGTGTTGTTACAGTTGATGATATTTCACCTTTGGGTGATGCACATATGGTTTGATGTGACTGTTTAATGATATTTGTATCGTGGCCTTAATGGTAGGAGGATTTTCATTCATGCATCATTGTAGGAACCTAGGGAGATATGTGACATGCATTGTGTTATGCACACTCACGGGGTGGCTATGTGAGGAAGGAAAGTAGGGTGCATCATGCATTTCATGAAACCAATAAATAATGAGAAGAATGAAATAAAAAAATTGGGTAAATTATGTATAATGAAATATAAGGGTTTTAATGAAGTGGAAAATGTTTTGTAAAATGTTGTGTGAGTTTGGTGGTAGTGCATCGTTTTTACCCCATGTGGACCATGTCCTGCAGTAGGTATGGTCAGGGCGATGAATTTGAGGTGTTAATGTCATTGAATGAGTATATGAAATGGGTTGTTTTGTCTAGTAAAGAGCCATTTGATAAGGTTGTGAATGTTTTATGGTATGCGTGTTAAATATCATTCTTAGCAATGTAGAGAGATGCCACCACGAAATCAGTTACCTATTGGGAAACGAGAAGATGTTTCTGAGAACACTCCTCTAGTAGATGAACATGAAAATGTGGTGATCAATGAAGGCATAGAAGACCAGTTCTGGGAGAACATGACTCGGATTATGCAAATGATGGATCAGGACCAAGGGCGGGTTGCATCGAGTATGTTAGAGCTGACCAGGGAGTTCCAGCTACAGCACGCTCTGACTTTCACCGGAGAGGGTGGCCCAGAGGCAGTGGAGTTCTGGTTAGAGTATGTCTATAAAATCCTGGATCATCTGGAGACCCTTGTTGAAAATCATGTAAAGATGGTCGTTTATATGTTACGGGGCCAGGAAAGGCGATGGTGGGACATTCAGGATCAGACCGAGCAGGCTGAGGGGATGTTGTTGGAGTTTTTCTAGGATAAGTATCTAGAGAATTTATACCTAGAGTATTTGAGGCAGGGGTGGGCTGCAGATTTTAAGAGCCCGACACATGGATTGCTATTGGTGATGGACTATGATAGCAGCTTCACTGATTTGAGATGCTTCGTCCAAGTGTTAGCAGGGGATGAGGTGGTGGTAGCAAGGCATTTCCAGGATGGGTTGAGACATGAGATCAGGTCTCAAGTAAATATCTTCCGCTTGAAGAGGTTTGCATAGGTGATAGATCATGCACTCATCTCTGAAGTGAACCTAAAGGGAGATTTGGGTGGTGGGCTTGTCGTGCCAGCTGGGCAGACAAGTGGTGCATCTTTTGAGGCACAAAAGCGCTATTTGGAATGTTTCCAGCAAGGTGGTTAGAAGAGAGGGTCAGCCTCTCAGAGTAGGAAACAAGTGTTCTGTTATCAGTGCTGTAGGTTGGGGAATATGTGTGGTTAGTTTCCTCGACCTCCAGTTGAGTGTTGTTCAGGTGGCAAGATGGGGCATGTGCAGAAGGGTCTACAGGAACACTCGGTAGGCGGGTGAGCATGATGATGAAAAGTAGTTACAAAGTTCGCGAAGGGGATCATTTTCCTCGTATCATGCAGGTAGTTGGAGCTCCACGAGCCATACTGGCAGGGGCATTCGATGTGGAACTCTAGGGAAAGATCGCTCACTCCAGTAGGGCAGTGCAACGCAGGGTGTTCAGGCTAGAGCCCAGGGTAGAGGGGTAATTCAGCTTCAGGAAGTTCAGTTTGTGCCTGGTGATTGCGAGTCTGGACCGTCAACTATTCAAGGTATGATCCTTGTAGCTTCTATATTTGTTAGTGTATTGTTTGACAAAGGTGTCACACACTCTTTGGTTTCTGCGCAACTTGTGGTAGTGCTGGGTTTACCTGTGGAGAGGGTGTGTGGAGTTATGTCAATTGATACTTTTTTGGGAGTACAGGTTGAGGATATCAAGCAGTGCAATGGATGTTCCTTGGAAGTTGGTGGGTATTAATTTTTGTGGGACTTGTTTGTTCTCGAGATGTCTAGTTTTGACCAAATCTTGTGAATGGATTGGTTGGTGTTGTATCGGGAGCATATAGATTGTTATCATCGCAGAGTGTCATTCAGGTCGCTTGAGGGTGACGCTTATGTCTACCGTGGTGAATGGGATGTTCGAGCAGGGCGTACATGATCGTTTTATCAACAGATGAGTGGAATCATGGCTCAAGTAGAATGTCTTCTGCTTGATGATGATGAGGGAGGGGAGAAATATAATTTCCCTAGTGTGGTGGGTCAGTTTCAGAATGTGTTTCCGGAGGATTTTGCGGGGCTACCACCCGAGAGGGATGTTGAGTTCATAATCGAGTTGCTGCTGGGAGTGGATCCAATTTCCATTCCGCCACATCGAATGATACCGATAGAACTCCAGGAACTAAATGATCTACTTTAGGAGTTGGATTTTAAGGGGTTCATCCATCCTAGTACGTCTACTTGGGGATCTCCCATGCTTTTTGCAAAGAAGTATGATGGGTTGTTGAGGTTTTGGGTTGACTATCGGAAGTTGAACCAGATGACGGTGAAACATTTGTACCATGTTCCTAGAATTGATGACCTGTTTGATCAATTGAGGGGTGCATCAGTTTTTTATAAGATTTATCTGAGGTCAGGGTATCACCAGATGAGGGTGAGGCCTTCTAACATACTGTGGATAGCTTTTCGGAGTCGATACGGGTTGTTTGAGTTTGTGGTAATTCCTTTCAACTTGAAAAATGCACCGATGGCGTTTATGGTATTGATGAACCAGATCTTTCATCCCTATATAGATCGGTTCGTGGTCACATTTTTTGATGATATCTTAGAGTACTCGAAAACTCACAATGATCATGCCCAACATCTTGACATCATCCTGGGTATGCTAAGAGAGCATCGGCTATAGGCCAAGCTGTAAAAGTGTCAATTCTGGATAGGTGAGGTTCATTTCTTAGGTCACATCATCTCAGAGGTAGGTGTGTCAGTGGATCCAGAGAAGGTGCAGGCAGTTGTATCTTGGGAGCATCCCAAAAGTGATTATGATGTCCGAAGATTTCTGGGTTTGGACGGGTATTACTGAAGGTCCATTCAGGATTTATCTCACTTGGAAGCACCACTCTCCGGGCTTGACCAAGAAAGGAATCAGGTTTGAGTTGTATGGGACTTGTGAGAATGCTTTCCAAGAGTTGATGAAGCGGTTGACGACTGCACCTATCTTAATCTTACCTGAGATGGGTAAGAAGTACATCGGGTTTTGTGATGCGTCCAGAATTGTACATGGGGATGTATTTTTACAGGATGAGCGGGGTGTGGCTTATGGGTCATGGCAGTTGAGACCCCATGAGCGGAACTATCCCACTCATGATCTTGAGTTGGCTACAGTAGTGTATGCCTTGAAGTGCTAGAGGCACTATCTATTGGGAGAATGGTTTTCCGTGTTTACAGACCATAAGAGCCTAAAGTAGATCTTCTCACAATAGGATCTGAACCTTCTTCAGTGAATATGGGTTGAATATCTCCAGTCATTTGACTTTGAGTTTGTGTACACATTGGGAAAGGGAAACAGTGTTGCTGATGCTCTAAGCAGGATGGTTCAGAATCAGGTGGTTCAGGAGTCCAGCACCGAGTGGATGTTTATGGCTTTGTTTGTGGAGATGCACCTGGAGGTGCAGGAGGAGAGTGGTAAGGTCACTCTTGCTTCCTTAATGATGGAGTAGACACTTTTGATCCAAGTTAAGGAAGGTCATCATTATGATCCTAAGTGTTTGATCAGGAAGGAAAATCTTAAAGGTGGTGAGATACCGTCTGGTTGGGCCGTAGGCATGGAAGGTGTTGTTCATGTTCGGGATCATGTGGTTGTGCCAAAGTGTGTTCAAGAAGAGATGATGTGTGAGTTACATGCATCAAAGTGGGAAGTGCATCCTAGTTTGATGAAGATGTATTGTGATCTCTGAAGGCAGTTTTGGTGGCCTCGAATAAAGAAGGATGTTGTAGGATTTTTGGCATAGTGCCTTACCTGTCAGTAGGTGAAGGACGAACATCAATGACCAGGTGGTTTGTGGAATCAATTTCCCATTATTTAATAGAAGTGGGATGATGTAATGATGTATTTTTTTGTGGGTCTTCTGAGGACGCCACAGAAGAAGGATTCAATTTGGGTGGTTGTGAATCGGTTAACTAAAGTGGATCATTTCATACTGATTCAGAAGAACTTTACAGTCAACCATTTGGGTGAGCTGTATGTTCGGGAAATAGTGTTGTTTTAGTGTGTGTTACGGACCATTGTTTCAGACCGAGATCTACATTTTACTTCTTGTTTTGGGCTAGAGATGCAGATGGTGCTTGGTACGCAGTTGTTTTGAAGTACGGCTTTCCACCCATAGACGGACGGGAAGTCGGAGCGTACGATCCAAGTGTTGGAAAACATGTTAAGAGCTTGTGTCTTGGAAATTGGTGCTTCCGGGGAGAGACACCTATCGTTAGTTTAGTTTGCATACAAAAACAGTTTTTAGGCTACGATTCTGATGGCACTGTTTGAGGTGCTCTACGGGAGGCCAAGTAGATCTTCATTGTGTTGGCTAGAGGCTATTGAATCTATGTTTTTTGGACCAAGACTCGAGAAGGAGACTTCAGAGAGAGTTACATTGATCAGGAAGAGGATGTCTATGGCTTAGAGTAGGCAGAAGTCATGTGCACATTGACGACGGAGACCTCTTGAGTTTGCGATGGGTGATAAAGTATTCCTTTGGGTGTCTCCAAGGATGGTTCACCGTCGTATTCGAAAGCAGGGTAAGTTGGCACCCAAGTATGTGAGACCTTTTGAGATTATAGAGATGATCGGACTAGTGGCATACTGATTGGATCATCCATAGCGGTATGGTGGGATGCATGATGTGTTTCATGTGTCTCAGCTTCAACGGTATCACCCTGACCCATCACACGTGGTTGATGTTGAGGATGTAGAGCTTGAGGCTGGTGCGTCCTTTGAGGAGCATCTGGTTCGCGTGGTGGATCGTAGTCAAAAGGCCTTGCGAGGCAAGGTTGTTCCATTAGTACAAGTACTATGGAAGCATGGGAAAGTCCAGGAAGAAACATGGGAGTGGGAATCGGATATCCGGGCTCAGTGGCCCGAACTATTCTCTTAGCTGGATAAATGAGGCTTGGGAGCTCGGCTCAAGGACGAGCCACTATAAGGTGGGGAGGTTGTAAGATCCCAATTTTTGGAAAGGTATTTTTTCGTTATGTTTTTGTTGAATCCCTTGTTTCATGATTCAAGGGATTTCTTCTGAAAGTATGAGAGGCCTTGGGGGTGTTTCGAGGGCTCCAGGCATGAATGAAAGGAAAACTAGGTAACACAGGCCTGGGTGCACGGCCTGCGTATGACCAAGCCAAACCGTGCGGCCTACCCAGGTGAACCGTGAAACCCTCCTCTTACAGAAAGTAGCATGCACACAGTTTGTGCATGGTTTGTAAAACTGTGCGGACAACCCGTGAAGCCTCATAAAGTTGGGAAATATTACGAAATTTTCACTCAGGGATTTTAAGAACCCACTCGAGTTTTCCTCTCATTTCATCCTTTTTCACTCTAGGCTCAATCCAATTCACCCAAGAGCTCCAAGAGGTCGCTCTCCCTCCTTACTAAGGCATTTTTGGTGCCGTTGGAAGTAGATTGAATCTCCCGGTAAGGCTAATCCCACCCTTTCTTCTCTTTTTGGTTAAGGGTTTGTATCTTCACTCCCGCTTGTTCCGAAGCTCTGAAACCCTATCTTTTTGGTGAGTTCTTGGTTGAAACTCCAATATCTGGTCGGATCAAGGGCTAAGGACTCGATTGAGCGTGCGTTCAACTGCAGTTTTGTGGTAGGTGGTCTACAAGTTATATCCCATGGTTATTTGGGTTTTAGTGCATATTTAGTTGTGTTCATGTTTCCCCTTGGTTATTTTTTGAGGAAACATGGAATGTTTGGAAATAATGGTATTTAAAATGGTAAATGGGAACCCTCACGATTCCCATGGGATGTGTTGAGGATGAATTGACCTAATTGTGGCCATACATGGTATGTACCAGCTTTTCCTTGGTTTAGGGATTGTTATTAACAAGTGAACTTGTTGTAATAAATGGTAGAGCCCTTGACGAATATGTTGGCATGATTGGTTGAACTTGGAATAGAGGTTAGGTGATTCCCCTAGACTTGGAAATAACCCAAGGGTTATTTCAAATGGGTAGAATGGTTGATTCATGGAAATGATGAACATGTTAAATGTGTTAATGTGTAAACTGATTGAAGACCATAATGGGATAGATTCTAGGTTTAGTGTTGGATGCTTAGTGAGATAAGCATAAAACATGGGAATTGGGTGAATGGTTAAATGATGTGAAATGGTAATGTGTTAATGGGATAAGGCATAATGTTAATTCTCGTGTGGTTTGTTGTGAATGGTGGTTTTGAAAGGACAATGGTATGGTGATTTGATGGTTATTTGTATATATAGGCATGTGAACATGGCTTGGTAGAGTGAGGTATGACTTGAGGATCTACACCAATGGGTTGAGCGAAGACTGATGCTCTAAACTCTGCCTTAAATGCACAGATTAGGAATGAGGACCGAGGATCTATTCTACTAACAGTTGAATCCTCCAGACTGAGGCTTCGAGGTGAGAATATGGTTATTAAGAGGGGGTTTATCCAAGTGAAATAGGATAACGTTGTGTTTAACCTCTTGCCAGTGAAGGTTGGACTTAGAACCATGTAACATAATGTATGTGATTAGCCCATGGTATTGTGATGAGATGGTATGTCATGGTAATTGGTGTGAAATGAATGGTAATGGGATTGGAAATGGATTTGGCCCTGAACTGGTTAATGGCATCTTAAATAATTACTTGGAAATTATCATTCATTTTTCTTCTTCATGCACTACTTGTTCATATTGGATATTTTGTAGACACCGTTGGGGGTGGCCTACTGAGTTGTACTCAAACCCTTCTTGGGCCGCTATTGGGTACTGGAGAAAACTTCATTTTTTTAGGTTAGGATAAGGGAATGGGTCCTTGTTAGATAATTGAGTGGACATGGGTAGAACTTGGTAGATCATCCAGACTTGGTGTCGGGACCATTTTGGGGATTTTGCCTATTTTTCTTATTTTGGGCTTCTGTTCACTTTTCCACATGTAGTTGAACATGACATATGCATTGTTGGAAATGGTTGCTATACATGTTCCTTGTTTATTGGTTATTGTTTCCGCTATTTGTTTTTTTTTTCTATTGTGGATTACTCTGATAAAAATGAGGTACAATCTCCCCACTTGACCCCATAGACCCTCACTGCTAGTCGGCAGCCTTTGGCATACGGGGAGGCACGCTTAAGGTCATGCAACCACCTGGCTCGGAGCACCGGTTTAGTGGCTTCCGTTTCGGGGACATTACAGAGGGTATAATTTTCTAATGTATGATCACTTTCTCATACCCTTATGCCCTTGTTTATTCTTACATATCTCCTTTGATTAATATTACTGGGAATCTAAGCTCACCCATTTTTATGATTACATTCTATAGGTTATGAATATATGTAATTTATATAATATGTATAGTAATGGTTCTAGTTATGGAGAACCTTTTGGGAGATAATATAGCACACATATGTACCTGTTTCTATGTTTCCATGTTTCCAAAGGCACTAGACAAAATTGATCTTTGGGATTTGGTATGGGTAATGTATTAAGTATTTCACAAAAAAAAATAATGAATTGTTATGCTTGAATAGAGAGGGTCACTATTCACATGACATCATGCATGGATCGTTATTCAGTATTGAATAACATTTATTAGATCTAATGACTGGGATATAATTCTTCTATTATGGTTCTTGAAATCAAAGAGTTCAGTTAGATATTTAATGTGAACAAATATCATTAAAACTCCAAACATCAATAACCAAATCTTATAAATGAAACACTCTTTTATTAGTTTTATATGTGTAATATAATTTATATTTTCCTATAAAAAAATAATATCCCAATAGTGATGATTTATCCATACTATCACCGACTACATTTGGATGTGTCCCTAGGATATTCATGTCAAGGATGTAATGACTAGATCCATTATTGAGTTTCTCAATACCCTAATAATTCATTAATATGATATTAATGTCACAAGCCACCTTATTTAAGATGAAGGAGAGATAATGACCCCTATGTCGCGCCACTAATAAGCTCTAGAGTGGCGAATAGCACAAAGGGTATAGAATCTCACCAAAAATGGAAGCCATTACCCTTTTTAATGAAGACATTATCAAGATATAAGATGGTAAAAATCACAAACAACACCAAAAATTTATATAAATGAAATAATAATCCAACCCATGCTTTATTTAAACATAAACCTTGACAAAAGTATAATCAATCTACCAATTCATGTCCCCAAAGAAAGAGACTAAGTAGTATCCCAATAACTATCCTGACACTCAAGCTAGTAAGGTCCCACACAGTCCCCAATGTCCTCCTAAGAACATGAAAATTGTTTTTCAAATGTAGGGTTATTATACACATAAACCCATAAGGAAAACTAAATACTCACATGCACAAGTGGAGGACATACTAATGCCCATAATAGAGAAAAATAAAAATCAATTCCCCTAATAAGGAGTACTAACAATATCAGCCTCACCAAGGGACACACCCCAAATAATTCATGTTAGGTAAATTAGTTTTATAAGCCCATATAAATTTGGGAACCTCGGTCCACTTTCCCACTGATTAGCTACTCATTCTAAATGGGTAATGTCTTGACGCTACCACTCTTACAAACTATAGTACAACTTTTACAACCTGCCTGTACACACCTGGGCCTCAAAACAAACACAAATCCCATCCAAAAACACCTATCCAAAACCTCACCACACATCCTTCATATAGACACATGGCCCACAACAATCGTCCCTCTCACTGGAAGACACATGTGCCTCATCCTGAAGACACTTGGGAAAAAAATCCTGGCATGAAAACACCTTGGCCTCTCACCCATAGCTAAAACTTCTCAAAGGTTGTTGGGATATATTAAACCTCAATCCATTAAAAAATGGCTAGATATTCTATTATGGTAATAACTAGAAGAGGGTGTGAGGAAGAAAGTTGTTAACCATCCATCCATCCACCCATCAGGATGTTGGGAAAGACACCCTCCTACATTAAATGGGGGTGTTCAACACATGGTTCTCAATGAGGATGGGGTGCATATATAAATAAAAAGGAACTAAAATTTATACATGTCAGTTAGAGAACACTCATTCCAACCTATGGTTTCTAACAAACAACCAGCCCACATGAAACCACTTTTGCTGCTACCCCTATATTCACCACCAAAAAGTAGCCACTATAAAACACAATCATAAATCCTTTTTGAAACACCCTAAAATTTTATGAGATAGATTCTATTTAATTATTTTTATTCCTTTTTTGAATGCTACAAAAATATGATCTTTCTCTATACGTAACACAGTATTATCCTAGATTATATGAAACACTATTCTTGGAATGTGTTGCACACAATTTCATGTTATTTTGATAGAATTAATTTCACGCAACCCAAAGAATTTATTTTGTTCAATTTATAAAAGGACTATGTTTGGATTATGTTATATGAAACACCAAAGTAATCTTTCCCTAAATGTAAAACTGACATGTCTTTCATTACACATAAGAGCGACCTTCTAAGATAGATTATGTTATACAAAATATTAAGTTTCACTAAACAATGATATATTATTAAAAGATATTTAATTGGATAAATAATAGTAATTGAAAATATTATTAAGAAAATTTTTAATTTTATATAATTTTAAAATTAATCTTATATATTTTCTAGAACAAAATCAATTTTTTCGGATAAATGAACTATTTTTTTAAAAATAAGTAAATTGTAACAACATTTGATGTAACACCGATTTTGAATGTACTTTTTCAAACATTTATAAGTTAAAATTTAAAAAATAAATATATTAATCATAATTGGGATATAAAATATTACTTTGGATGAATTTATGATATTTTTCTGATAACGTTTATATTTCCATGAATAGTAAAAAATTCAAAGAATTTTAATTGAAAACAACTTTTTTCCTAAAATAAATATATGGTTAAATTATATTGTTGAATGGTTTTAAAGTAAAAATATAATATATATTCATATTTTAAACCAATTTAAGTAATTTTCATTGATTTAACATTGAATTCATATGTAATAACATTTTAGACTTTTGGAATGTTTTAACATTAAAATGAAAACCCATTTTTTCATTTAGACAACATGATTAATTTTAAATTAATTCCTTTATCTTATATTCTTTAAATTTTGAAAAATGGATTATTTATTTGTAATCAGTGGTTAAAATTTATGTTAATAAGTTAATTTCATTTTTTGGATGTTATTAAAAGTAACTAGGATAATTTTTATTTAACACAATAAATGGTCAATCAGGTAAATTAGTGTAAAAAATAATATTATAAGGATAATAAAATTATATAGAAACCTTAAAAAAATTCTAATTAATTAATATAATTCTATCATTAACATATTAGTTTCAAAACATAGTCATTTAGTGTCAACATGATAATGAAAATGACAAAGATATTAATAAAACCAATAAAAGTGACAAAAAGTAAAAAGAACATGTCTTATAAGTATGATAATTTTAATATAGGGATAATCAGGTGATATCTTGGAAAATAAATAGTCCATGTGAATAAAAAATAATTAAATACATCACGGTAATTTATTTTAAATTTTTTGTATATAAATAATTAGTTTAACGTCTTATTATTTAGTGATGTAAATATTATTTAATTGATGAGAAATTAATGAATCAATTTTTATTAAATTCCTAATAACCATATAAAGCTCCAAACATGTGAGAAAAATTTAATTTTGTGTATATATATACCATAAGAATCAAATGGTCAATAAAGTGGCCATTTGGAGCCTTAGGTAATAGATTATGATCTTTATATTATAATATTTAAATTAATTTTTAAGTTGTGATATTCATACTTTAATAAGTATTACATTTTAAATGATTTATTTTATAGAAGATAAATTCTACTAAATATATTATAAATAAATCAATTAAATTAATATTCATTATTGTATTTTACTTTTTAATTTTTACACAAAAAATAATTATATTAAATAATTTCCCAAAATCATTTTATTAATTATTGTAATAATAGAGATATCAAATAAAAGTTATTAAAAATATTAAAATAAATATAATTTTGGGTAAATAATTTTTAAAATTATTATTTTAATTGAAATTGACCCATTGGGGATATAATAAAATATTTGTTTGTAGATAAAACCTTATCATGATATTTCTAAAAATCATTGAAATGAATAGTGTTAGAATTGACAAAATTGATATTTTCTGAAAATAAGGTTTTATAAAATTCATTAAAAATTATAATTTTTTTTAAAAATATCAACTAATTATGATATGGTCTAAAATGATCTAAATTATTCATTTATGTTATAATTTTTTATCAATTAAGTAAATATTAAACAGTTATAATATTGAATCATTTGTTATCTTAATCAAACTAACAGAATAAATAATTGTTAATTAAAATGATAATGTTTAAATTGACATAAAAAATTGTTTAAATTTTATTGGATGTTTATATTTCAATAATATCATATATTGTCTTAGAATATATCTCACTTTGGAGGTATTTGGTTTGATTTTTCAAATTTTTATAAATTTATATTTTTGAGGTTTCCAAAAGTGCCCCTCACCTCAATTATAAAAGGCCACTTCCTTCCTTAAATCTTCACTTAATTTTGATCCATAAATAACCACCATACCATAAATATTTCTACTCACAACTTAAATAGTTACATTATAGAATTTTTTGTGTTCTCAAAATTAAAACTCTAGTTTCATTAAGATTAGATCTAAAGATAGCACATCAAAGAAGAGGTAATCTCCTATACTGATTCTTTCAAATTTCATTCTACTTCTAATTAAATTTCATGAGATGTTTCATTATAGAATAATAACTCTTGTAGAACATATTATGAGATGTTATTAAAATTATCAAAAAACCATTTTCAACTTTATATCCATCCTAAGAAATATGAAATCACCACGCATGTGTACGTACGACATACCATCTCCAAACCATGGTGTAATCTGTTTTCCACTCCCACCTTACTTGGATGGGTATAAAAATGATTGTAATAACTATTTATTATTATTATAAAATTATATTGATTATTAAATATATTAAACCATACAATTCAATACCATTCAACAATTATGGGAATGATAATGTCGCTCATAGGTACATATGGCCTACCGTCTCCACGATGTGATGTGATTCGTTATACATGATAACCACTCAAGAATGATTATATAAATGTAAATAATGAATAAATATGGTATTTATTTTTTTAATATCATTTTTAATGATATAAATATGAAACAACATGTATAAATTGAACTTATTCAACAAAACATGCATTAAATCATAAAGCAGTTAAACCTGAATAACAAGTAACAATGAATTGTTACAAACAAATGAAAGATAATATGACCATATATGATGACCATGATTCTTGAATAAGTTAATAAAATTATATAAATCATTATATAGGGAGTTTATATACATAGAAAGCATATCCGACCTAAATTAAAGGATAATATTTCAATATCATTTTTATACGAGATTGTTTATATATAAGTATTTATTGGGGGTATATTTATCATATGTGTCCATTTTTTAAAAAAATGATTACATAAAATCTTTAATATTAAAATATATATGATTAAAGTCAATTTTACCCCTTTTATACATTAACTACATGGATTGGAAAGATTATTTTTTTAATTTACCATATGATTTACTTTTTGACTTCTAAGACAAATGTATCAGGAGAATGTTTTTTACCATATACAACATGTAAAAATATGGATTTAAAGATAACCCTATTTAAATAGTATCATCTTAGATGTAAAATAATTTGGATAAAACACTTTAACTTAATGATATATGTTTTAGTCACACATGTAAGAATGATTTCATTATGAGATCGTTGGGACCTATATCTCCCTTTAATTAATTGTGTAAAGATTTATATCTCATGAGATATACATGGTTCGAATGGAATGTGAACCTGGTTCAGTAAAGGACATTGTCCACTATGTTGGTCTTTGTAGCAATGTACTGTCTACTATGGAAATCATATTATGAGTTTATTTGTTTTCCATAGTTCCAGCATTTATGTCAATTCAATGTTATCATGATCATGTTCATTTATGATTTATGCCTTAAAAACTACAAAATTTTATTTCAGGACTCAATATTTTGATATATAAACTTTATGTTTGTTTTTTTTACACTCCAATGCTTATGGTTTGTTCTATGTTCTAATTTTTTTCCCATACATAGAATTTGAGATCTCCTTTTTTTGTTTCATTTCCCCAAGATATAAAGATTGGTTTTAGGTAGTAAAACTAATTGGGAAGTTATTTATAGGGGATTTGGAATATCTTTCACCAACCTAGAAGAATATGTTATGAGTTTCCAAATACACAAAACTAATACAGTCTTTGGGGATAGTTTTGTGTCATGTATTAAGAAGTATTAAAAAAAATTAATGCAATGTCTACGTATGTAACTCATTGGTCTCTACATTTGGTATTAGAGTGAAGGATTAGTAAACCTTTGGAAAAAAGGATGAAAAAACTTTTTTAAAATCCCTAGAGGTAATTTTGATTACATGTCTAGGGATGTACTATGGATAAGTCAAGTATAGATCACAATCCTAGGTTTTTTTGTGACAATCATGACTAACCTAAGGTTAAACCAAAGATATCATAGTTTGAAATATTAAAAGTAATTTATCTTAATTATGTGTTTCTAATATCTGATATGTATTTCTAACAATTTTATTTCTAGTCTTATTCAATAACCATAACTACATAGAACATATTCAACCATTTAATGATTTAGATGTCGAAATTATGAGAATTATGAAGATTGATTTCCTAAGTGGAAATATCATGAAGAGAATCATGAAGATTGAACAAGAATTGGTCATACTACTATATATAATGAGATTGTAAATGACATTTATATGGTATGTTATGTTATTCCAATTTTATTTAGATTAATCCTAAGAATATTGAGGTTAAAAAGCTGTAATACATGACTCATATTTTCGGAATGATGATGATGACGGATTCTGGGTGATGTTTTAAGAATAATGTTGGATGATTGAGGTGTTTATGTTTTGGAATTCAATGATTATGTTATATGAATCATGAAATATATAAGTGTTTTCAGTATAATTTATTCATTCATGATTGGAAAGGATACTTTCATAGATCTAAGGTGAAAAAAATTGATTTATAGGTATGGTGATATTCTTGGAGAACACATGATTATGGGATATATACCCTCTAATTTGGCCCTTATGTTTAGATAATGATTTTTGGATAAAGATATATTATATTTTAATAAGTAAATTTGATGAAGCATGTTTTTTGGGAACTAATTATGGAGTTATTGACAAGTGGGTTTGGATTTCAGGAATGAAGTATACAACTTTTTAGGAATTAAGGAATATATGCAATAAATTTTGGAATAAGGGAACATGTATATTTTTAATAAGTATATATGGTAATTTAGGTTATTAACATGAATGAAGATAATTCATGATGAATTCAATAAAATGTTTTGAATGTGACCAATAGGATATATCTTATGATATATGGGGGATAAATGAGAGTATTCCCATGAGTGTTATATGACCATTATTTTAAATGTTTTTTTGTACTATGAGATTGGATAGAATTATTTTGTATAAGACAATATTTTAGAATAGATTATTTTTTAAATCATATAGTATTGTTTAAGGCCAAAACATTTTTTGTTTGTATAGTATTTGAAAAGTGTCAACTCACAAGATGGGTGATAACACATCACATTGGACAAGGCTGCAGGAATATAACCCACAACCGAAGTGTGACAAGATATTATTGCCTACCACTAGCATACGGGAAGTCCAAAGTTAGTATAAATTAGTAATATTTTATTTATGTGGTATGATAGTTGAATTATAAGTACATTTTTAGAACCATACACAATTAATATCACCATAGATGGACTTATGTATATTTGATAATTTGTGCACACTTTTTATGATAAAGACATATGGAATGTCCTCTAATTATATTTATGGATATCATAATCTTATAACACGTTAAGAATTACAAATTTGACTTCATTTAGTTAAATAATATATGATGTAGAAATTGGTCAAGACATGAACAACTGTGAGATTGTTCAAAAATCAAGTAAGTATTTATTCTCATGAAAAATTATTCAACATTAAGAAAATGATCTTGAAAAAAAATGTTTTCAATATTCTTGATTGTATGATAAATCATATGGTCTCTTGAATAATCACATATTTATGTCTTTCTAGTAGTTAACTTTCTCCAAACCTTGTTCTCTATCACTATCCATCAAAACCAGATGGTTAGATTTCTTTTTCATATCCATGTTTTCACTTCCCACCTATGTTCTCTTATGTGGCAACCCAGTGATGTGTTACTTTGGGTAACCATTATGATAATTACATTATTTTTTAAAATTAAATTTTAGTATTCCTTTTTACGAGGTGTGTTTATATGAAAGAAACATTCTTGTAGTAAACCTTTTATAGCCCCGACGAATTTCGAGGGAGAAATTTATTTTTAGGGGGGTAGAATGTAACAACCCAAAATTTTAATAGATGGATTATTTTTAATTCATTTGATGCATTTTTTTAAGCTACACCAAAATTTTCTTGCACTATAGGCAACACCATATTAGCTTGAAATATATAAAACACTATTATTGGCTTGTGTAACACACAATTTCATGTTATTTTTAAAGAATTCATTTCACACAACACAAATTATAGATTTTTTTCATTTTATAAAAGAAATATGTTTGGATTATATTATACACAACACCAATGGATTATTTAACTAAATGTAACACTGACTTGGCTTGCATTACATGCAATTGTGACCTTCCTCGATAGCTTGCGTTGTACACAATACCGAGTTTCACTAAACAATGATATATTATTAGAATATTATTTAACAGAATATAAACTAGAAATTATTAATAGTATTAACCACATTTTTTATTTGATATAACATTTAAATTCATATTATATATTTTCTAGAACATGATATAATAACAAAATCAATTTTTCGGATAAAGGATGTATTTCTTAAAAAAATTGCATTTTTACCATCTTTTGATAGGGAAGGAGTTTTAAATCTAGTTTTCAACACATATATATGTTCAATTTTAAAAAATAGACCACTTATTTGGAATCGGGATACAAAATTTTACTTTGTATAAATTTTTTATATTTTTCGGATAACTTTCTTATATTGATGTATAGTAAAAATACGTTAACTTTTAATTGAAAACTACTTTTTTCATCAAAATAATTTATATGGATAGATTATATTATTAAATGGGTTTAAATTAAAAATATAATATATTTTTATATACTAATGCAATGTTATGAATTTTCATCAATTTTACTTTGAATTCATATGTAAAAACATTTCAGTCTTTTGCAATGTTTTAACTTTTAGTAAAAATCAGTTTTTTTCATTCAGACAATGGTATTAATTAAAAATTAATTACCGCAACTAATTTGTATTGAATTTGGAAAAATGGATTCTATATTAGGAATTATTGGGTACAAATTATTTTAATAGGTTACTTTTATTTTTTATTTTATGAATAATAACAACAATGATTTTTATTTAACACGGTTAAAGGTAAATTCTGTAAATTAGTGTAATAAATAATATTATCACTTCAATAAAATTATCCAAAAAACTTAAAAAATACTATTTTATAATTTTATTTCTACTATTAACATATTAGGTTCGAAAAATAGTCATTTAGTGTCCACATTACAATGAAAAGGACATTGATATTAATAAAACCAATGAAAGTAACAAAATGTCAAACTCACATATCTTATAAGTATAATAATTTTAATAAAAGGATATCTTGGTGATACATTCGGAAATACATACTCCATTTAATTATAATATAATTTTATATATCGTGGTAATTTTTTTAAATTTTTATGAAATAGAAAATTAACTTAAAGTCTTATTCTTTGATGATGTAAAAATTATTTAATTGATGAGAAATCAATGAATCAATTTTTTATTAAATTATTAATATCCATAAAAAGGTCCAAACACATGAAAAAATATTCTTGGTCAAGTATATATCCACTATAATAATCCAAAGGTCATTTTAGTGACCATTTGGAGCCTTATAGAATAGATTATAACCTTTGAAATTTTATTTAAAGTAATGTTAATGTTGTCACATTCCTATTTTAATAAGTATACCATTTTTTATGTTTGATTTTATAACCCATATTTCAATATTAAAATATTATCATGAAATATATTAAATATTTTTTCATTATAGTATTTTATTATTAATTTTCCCTCAATAAATAAGTATATTAAATTATTACCCAAAATCATTGTATTAATTATTTTAATAATAGAGATATCAAATAAATGTTTTTAAAAAATATTAAAATAAATATATTTTGGGATAATTAATTTTTATAATGAAATTTCTAGATTAACTTGACACATTAATGATATAATAAAACATTTTATTCGAGGAAAACACCTTATATTGATTTTTCTAAAAATCCATGAAATGAATATTCTCAAAAATAACACAATTGATATTTTGTTAAAATAATGTTTTATAAAATTATTTAAAAAACATAAAAAGAATTTAAAAATATATAATAATTATGATATAGACTATAATGATCTAAATTATTAATTTAATTTATAATTGATATAAAATAAATAAATATTTCACCCTTTTAATATTGAATCGTTTGTTATCATAATTAAAATTAAGTTGAATAAGTAATTGATAATTACAACAAAATGTTCAAATTCAAATAGAAACATGTATAAATTTTATTTTTTAATGGTATTTCAATCTTTTCATATATTATATTTGAATATATCTCATTTTCGAGGTATTTGGTATGATTTTTCAGGTTATTTAAAAATAATATTTTTGAGATTTCTAAAAGTACCCCTCACATCATTTATAAAAGGGAAATTCCTCCCTCAAATCTTCACTTGATTTCGATTATTCAAGATCCAACATAACCTATACATTTCTCTTCTCAACTTCCCTAGTTAAATTCCAGTGGTTCAGATCTTATCAAAATACCAACTCTGGTTCCATTATTAGGAGATCTAAAGAGAGCCCATCAAAGAAGAGATAAACTTCTCTACCGATTATTTTATATTTCATTATAATTCTATTTATACTTCATGAGTTGTTTTGTTATACAATAATAACTCCAGTAAAAGATATAATTATATTTTATTATAAAAATGAAACAACCATATACAACTTTCTATCGATCCTAGGAAAGAAAAAATCAACATGCGTGGGTACGTAAAACTTACTGTCTCCACGTTGTGGTGTAGTCTTGTTTTTTACCACCACCTTACATTGATGGGTATAAAAATGGTTTTAATAACTGTATATTATTATAATAAAATGATATTTATTCTGATATATAGTTCACCATTCCATTAAATTTCATTCTAAAATTACGGGAATGATATCGTCGCTCATGTGTACGTACGGTCTACCGTCTCCATGGTGTGATGTGATTCGTTCTACATGATAACCACTCAAACATGATTTTATAAATGTATAGAAGGAATAAATATGGTATTTATTATTTAAATATAATTTTATAATTATATAAATATGACCTCATAAGGTGAACTAGAACTTATTCGACAAAACATGTATAAGATCATAAAACAGTTAATACCTGAATAACGAGTAACAATGACTTGTTACAAGAAAAAAAATAGAATATGACCATATATGATGACCATGATTATGGAATAAGTTAATAACATTATATAAATCATTATATTGGATGTTCGGCTCCATATTAAGCATATCATTCCTAAGGTATGGGATAATTTTGAAATGTCATTTCTATGCAAGATTGTTTATACATATGTTTTTACTGGGGTAATATTTATCATTCATGTCCATGTTTTCAAAAAAAAAATTCATAAAATTTTTACTATTCTTATATGTATGATTAACGTCATTTTTCCCATTTTTTTCATTTACTACATGGTTTGGAAGAAATATTTCTTTTGTTTACCATACGAGTTACTTTTTGACTTCTCTAACAAAAGTATAAAGAGAATTTTTTTTTAATTATACAACATGAATGGATTTTTATTGTTTCATGACACCTTTTTTCAATAAATATTCTTCTACACTGTTTCTTTTTTATTTTCTAATAAATTAATATCTTTAAAAATTGCATAGAACATTAAAAAAATGTTTTTGAATAATAAAGTATATTTTCTTCGAGAATTAAGTTAATGTGTTTTATCAAAATTATTTTCCATCATAGTTGGTGCTATTCAAAAAGGGAAATTATTATATCCCTATTATTACTATGATTTTATTTTTTTAATGATGGAATGAAATTTTATTTGGATTATGTTATGATGGAATGATGTTTAAGAAGCCAATTTTATTTTTTTGGGTTATGCTATTAAGAATGTTTTTTTCTTTTGTGGTAGATGTATGAATGATTTCATTATGAGATGGGTGGGACCTATATCTCCCTACAATTCATTGGTTAAGGATTTTTATCTCATGATATAAACATGGATGGAATGGAATGTAAATGTGGTTCTGTAATACATGATTTTAATTGAAAGTAAACCGAGATCAGTAAAGGACTTTGTCCACTATGATGGTCTTGGAAACAATGCCTTGGCTACTATGGAAATAATATTAGGTTCTTATTTGTTTTCCAGAATTGCATGTTTTATTTCAATGATGTGTTATCAGTGTAATGTTCATTTATGATTTATGCTTTATGAAATAAAATTATTTATTTAAAGACTCAATATTTTGATATTTAAATTTATGTTCAAGTTTTTAAATTATTATTTTTATAGTCTGTTTTTTGTTCTCAATTTTTACCCTTATTGAGAATTTGTTCTCACTGTTTTTATGTTATCTTTTTTCCACGATATAATGAATCGTTTTTGTTAGGAAAAATAATTGGAAATATCATAATGGGAGATGTTGATGATCTTTCACCAAGTTAGAATAATGTGTTCCGAGTTTCCAAATACACTAAAATAATAAAGACTTTTAGAATCTCTCTTTGTCATACATTAATAATTTCACAAATGTAATTTAATGTCTATGAACATAAATCCTAGGTCTCTACACTTTTCATTTAACCACATTACATTCATTAATTAAGGGTTTTATAATAATTTAATCCAGAACTACTAAGGGAACTACCAAAAACAAATTCTGCAATTGTTTTCAGAAGGCTAAAGGCCACTAATCAATGACAAGGAAAATGAGGAAGTATGGAAAAAAGTATGGAAATCCATTTTAACACCCATTCAAAAAAATAATAGAGAACAAATAACCTATTGTTCCACTGTAAACTCCTAATTTCATGGAAACCTATTCAACCACTGCTAACTGTCACTCTTCAAATTTAACCTACTTACTCATCCTCTTACAACTATAACCAGTATCCTCAGTAGAAAAGAACACCATACCCATAAAACTCATAGGCATGAAGTCATGAAACAACCAAATCCTTCATCTCCACTTCCATAAGAATTCCCATAAGTAGTCCCACATCAAAACTAGTCAATCCATTCCACAATCGATCAAACTATATATCTGAGTTCCCAGCCATGCCTTTTGTACCACCCCAAACAATAATCCCACAACATAACACCACCTAATAGTAGCCCCACTAAACAAATAGGCCATCCCCCAAAAACATGGTCATTACCTCTACCTACCCGTACTACCAGTAGAAAGGTTACCAACAATGACTTTACACACCCAATGAAGTACAAAACCCAAAAACCACAACATACATCCACACCATTAATCCAATCATATTCAGATTTAGAAAGAGGGGTTCTTTAATTCCATGTTAAATAACATGGATGATCAAAGAACATGATTGATCTTCAGGAATCCATTTATGTAACCAAGTATACGTGATTAAGAAGATTTCATGTTATAGCCATTTATCAAAAAATCATAATAAAATACAGAACACCATCAATGCACAAGTAAATACCACCAAAATCCATTATTTTTAGAACTCCTTAAATCCCATTAAATTCAAAACTAGATTCATGTATAAAAAATAAAATAGCATATGTAACATCATCAATTCCCTTCCATTATTTCATTGACCCCTATTATCTTTTATTCATCATATTCTTCCTCATTTATTACTCATTTAAGAAAATTATCCACTTGTTCTTCAAAAATAATAATTAGTACACCCACCCATCATGATACACAAATAAGAAAAGAAGATTAATTCCTACATGAAACAATAGGCGGCCAAAACACCTCATTATGCCAAAACAGAGGGTAAAATGAGATATAGAAAAACTCTAAGGAAAAACTATAAGGAAATCATGATCGATTGCTATGGAATGACACAGAAATCTATTGGAAATGAAAGTTCTAGGTGCACCACGAGGTAATAAAAATACAGTGGGAAGATAAGATCCTGGATTTGAAGAGCTGAATCCTATATTAAAGGAATAACAGTTTCAAAAGTCACTAACATGGGATGACTGTCATGATCACACCGTTTGAATATCTCAATGTCATCAAAGCATTGGGATATTAAATATAAGGATAATATCATTTAAAAAAATCCTAAAAAATTCCCAAATAATACATTAAACTCAATTTATGTCAAATAAAATGTAAGAGGGACGAAACTGGAAAAATAGGGAGAAACTGGGAAAAACAAAAAATTATGAAAAGGGTGAACCACTCTTTAGTATGCCACTATCATGGTTCCACCATTACAGTTCCACCTTTTCTGTTTTACACTTACGATGCCACTATTTTGTTGTGCCTCCGTTACGGTGCCACTATCTTTGTATGCCACTGTCACGGTGCCACCATTTGGTGAAATAGGATTTTTTTTTGAAAACTACTGAAACAAACCACATAAATCCACATGAACACCACACGTACACCATTTTCTCAAATGAATGGACCTAGGAAATCTGGGTATTTCTATCATATACCTCTAAAAAAATTCTTATCCCCATGAATTAAAAACTAAACTGTGAAAATAGAGGTCTAAAAACCACTATGTAAGATACCTCTAAGGGATAGATCACCCTGTGTTGTTGAAAACAGGAGAGAAAAATTCGACATCAAAGAACACATCACTGACTTCTACTGCCCCAAACAAACAGACAAACACCGAAATCACAATGTCCAGACACATGGATTGTGGAGATCCTTCTTCTATGTTACGATGCTATCTACTTCGGGTGGAACTGACTCACCCTCACTAGTTCAATCGCTTCCTCATTGGTACATATTGATTATGGATCATGTCCTACCCTCCTCACACCCAGGAAGTTCCAAACACATTCAGAGAATAATGAAACTACTCATCTTATAGAAAATGAGGTCAATCATTACATCATAAGAAATGATAAAAGAAAAACTCAAGATCATAACTCAGAAAAGCTCAGGGTACTGGGAATGAATGTTTTCCTATTTTCCCATGTTCTTTCCTTATGGCCACCATGCCTCCATAACACACAATCCAAATGAATTGTCTATCCATGATGCACCTTCTCCTCGCGATCCTTTAATCTTACTAGTCACTCCAAAATATCGTGTCATCCTCAATATCCAACTCTCCCCTGTCAATGATATGTGAGTCATAATGTAGATACCGACAGAGTTGAGATACATGGAAGATTTGATGGATATCTACAACCAGGGTGGAAATTATAGCTGATATTCCACCTCACCACCTCTTCATATCCCCTAGAAAGGTTCGATGAACCTCGGAGAAATCTTACTCCCTCTGTTAAACCACTACTGCCCATGTTGAGGGGAAATCTTCAACAACACATTGTCCCCAACCTAAAACTCCAATGTCATCATCCTATGATCATCATACTAATTATGTCATTATTATGTTTCCTTTATCCTCACATAGAATAGATTCTCCTTTTCTTTCATACTTTGCACCACGTTTGGACCAAAAAAAGTAGTCTCCCCAACATCTATCTAGCACAAGGGTGAACAAAACAACATCTCATATAGATCATAATTCAAAGAAAAAGCAATGGATGAGATATAAATATTATTGTAAGGAAAATATTACATGGGAAAATGTCATTCCCAAGACCCACTAAAGTCCAGAACACATTATCATAACATGTCCTCCAACGTTTGGATGGTGCTCTTTATTTGTCCATCTGTCTGAGGTTGGAAAGCAGTGTTGAGGTGTAACTAAGTTCCAATGTCATGCTGTAATCCTATATATACATGTGACATAAAATTTGTACCTAGATCCAATTCAATGGATATTGGAATTTCATACAACCACACCACCTGATCCACACACCTTTGTCATTAGTCATCCACTATGCTGGGCTCCTTAATCGCTATGAAATGAGCCAATTTCATCAATTGAACCTCTACTACCCAAAGGTAATCACGTCCTCCCTTAGTCATGTGTTGTCATATGATGAAATACCTCTATATTTCATTCCTCTTCCACATGGGTACATTTAAGGGATGTTGTAGACCATCGGGAAAACGGTGATCAACCATCACCTACTAACACCCTAAGAACCTTTCCATAAACTCTTCCATTTCATACTTCAAACTGGTCCACCAAAAATGTTTCCTCACGAATCATTATATTTAAAAACTATTGGATGAACCACTAGGGGTGAGCTATAGAACTCATGGAGAACTACCTCATGCATTGTCACTGGGACAAACACCTTCCCACGAGACATCATCCAATTCTAAATACACTCTGCCAATTCGTCCAGAGTATCACCATGGACAACATGATCTAGAAACACCTCAGTCTTTGAGTCTCCCCAATGGGACTCCCCTACCTACCATACCAGGAATACTGCACTGCAATCTAAATTATATAGAATTTTATTACATCTACTCTCGTATCCAAACGAAAAGTGGCCAACTTTAACATTTCCATCAATGCATCTGTGGATTCTTGAACTACCTCCTTTTATGACATCTTGAATAAGGAATTATCCACCATGTTCCCCATTCCTAAGGTCTATGATATCTTGACGTCTTAATCCTTGATAAACCCCATCCGGCTTCACTGATGCATGTTCAGGCCTCTTTGGGAGATGATATACCAAATCTCTTGTTATCCATGAAGACCACCAAGAGATCCTAATAAGGTAATGTCACCACGACTTCAGCACAAATATGGAAATTGTCTGCTTTAAATAAATGGTGGAAAACTAACGTTCATGTGCACGTAACATCCTAGACCCATAAGATATATCTCCCCACTCTTGTAGAAGCACACATCCCATGATTAGACCAGAAGTATCACACAACACCTTGAATATTAGCCCATCCTCTAGAATCTGATGCATTGGAGCAGTAACCCGCATCCCCTTTAGGAAGATGAAAGCTACATGAAACTACTCACTCCACAAAAAGGCCAAGTCTTTTACAATTAAAGAAGTCAACATATCCACAACTCGAGTGAATTCGGGTACGAACCTCCAGTAATAGCCCTCTCGACCAAGGAAGTTGTGAACCTATACCACATTAATGGGGTATTCCCATGATATAAAAACCTCGACCTTTGATGGGTCCACTTTTATCCTTTTCTAAGACACCAAATTTCCTGGTAAGTTCACCGCTCGTATCCAGAACATGTACTTGGACAAAGAACCATAGTGTTGGTGGTGCCGGAGGACCTCCAAGACTGTCCTGAGGATTTGATCATGCTCCTCCCCCGACATTGAGAAAATTAGAATATAGTCAATGAAAAAAATGATAAACTAGTCCAAGAACTTATGGATGAAAGACTTCATGATCCCCATGAACACAGATGGTGCATTCGTTTCTCTTAAGTGCTTTCCCATGAACTCGACGTTCCCATTCCTTCACCTAAAAGATGTATTTGGGATGTCACCCTCCATTACCCTCAACTGGTGACAACCAAACCTATTATCGATAATAGCGAACCAACTTTCTCCCAATAATTGGTCAAAAAAACATCTATTCTCAAGATAGGGTAATAGTTCTTGACTAGTACCAGATTCTATCTTCAGTAGTCTATGCACAGCCTTAGGAAACTTTATACCTTCTTCGTGAACAATATTGGAGCTCCCCATGAAGAAACACTAAGTTGGTTAAAACCCATTATCACAATGTCAGCAACCTGAATATGCAACTCCCCCATCGTAGAAGGAGGAAACCAATTGGGATCAATCAAAATTAGACAGGAACCAAGTTTCAAGTCTCTTCCAAACTCATTGTAACAACAAGGGGGTAGTTCCACCACCTCCTCTGAGAAGGAATCCAGGAACTCTCTGAAAACCCCTAGAACCACCACCTTCTCTATTCCTGTAGATCCCACTAACATCTTGGTTGATCAGAAGAGAAGGGGTTCCATACACCAATTTCCCGCCTAAAAACCCTCCTCACTAATGAATACTACACACTGGCCATCCACCCTAGAAAACACAACTCTTCTCGAAAAGCATTCGATAACATAATGCAAAAATAGAAACTAGTAGATGCCTACGATGAAATCGTACGACTACATATATAGAAGAATAAGATTCCTACTGGACTGATGTGGCCCCAACATCATGATACATCACTTGAAAACATCAAATAAACTATTCTGACCTCCAATTTGCGTACTCAACACAAGTGGCATGGAATGTCTGTCTATGTCTAGTTAAAAGGAAAGGGCTAGACTGGGTGAAACAAAGGGTTTTGAATTTATTAAATCATATAAATAAAACAAAAGTGTTCTAAATAGACTGATCACACATTGAAAAAACATTAACCCCACCGGAACCTCTGGCTCAGCATTGTGCAACTGCCCATGCCCAGCTCCACTACCCTCTGCTCTTGATCGCCTCCCTGACCATGCCATGATCGAGTTCCCTATGGAGCACCTTGCTGTTGGCCTACTCCAGCACTATCTACCATTCGTGGAGTGGGATCTTGCTTCCCCTTCTACCAGAATGGTTTGACCAACAACTTTTATTACTGAGGTGGGCGCAGAACCTGCCCACCCCCACTATACTGAGCATGAACTGGGCACTGGCTCCAAAGAAACCCACAGCCTCTGAAGACACATAATCTCGGTCTCGGGCCCATGGGGAAAGAGAAAGGACTAGTAGATCCAAACTGAAACTATTGAGACCTACTTCTGGTTGTCTGAAACTGGGAAGGCCCTAATATTAGAGACCTACTATTAACTTCCATCCCCTTCGATGAAATCGGTGGGATCCCCTCTCGTGGTGGACCTCCCTACCCGTGCATCCTCTTTACTACATCGACCTTCTTCATATATTCTATGTATGTCAGTATGGTAATGGGAGAGATGAATTTATAAAGAAAAGGTATGAGGGCCTCCTCCAAGCATCACTCCCATGTCTCCTCATCTAGAAAGAGATCCAAAGCAAAGCAAATGAGATCCTTGAATTTGATCCCCAGTTCCGTTACTGATATACTCTTTTACCCGAGGGAGAGGAGCTCTTTCCTCTCCCCAGCATTCATCATAAAATAAATAATGTCTTCCCGAAACACCTTCTCAATTCCATCCCATGAGACATCAGTATCCTTCCTCTCCCTGAGGTAAGGCATCCACCACTGATATGCCACTCCTTGCTTTTGGTTCCCTGCCAAAAGAACCCAGTACTCCCTCAGAGCACTTATCAAGGTAAAGGTTATTGTCAACTCTATAAGAAAGAACTGCATCTCTATATCTGAAATTCTACCTTCATTCATTCCCAGGGTCTCCCACTAGAAATAATGAAGTTTATTTTTTCACTAGTAATATTCCACCCCATGATCGTTCCTCAACTGATCAACCAAATCAGCTTGTTGGGGCTCAACTGCTCATACCACATGTGGGAGACGTCCGGGTGCGATAGCTAAAAAGGTAAACAAGGAACTCATAATCTTGAGTAGTTTAAAATTTTCTTTTAATATTAATTTTAACTCTTAATTTAAATTAAATTCTCAAAATTCTCAAGAAACACAAGAACGCAATTTATTATGATGCATATACCTTTCATAGGGTCACTACATTGAAATCAGTGTAGCCTCACTTTGTTGTTCGGTAGGCCCAGATTCCTTGTATTGGATCATGGGGGGCATAAAATATCTTGTCCTAGATAGTCTTCCCCAGAAAATTTCAGGATCCAAGATTGTCAAATGAAATTTCCCTAACATCCCACGCAATCCTCACTATTCATAAATTTGAACTCTATCTTATATCTTAACCATCACCTCTGATACCATTATATCATGACCCACATTCTTCTAGATGAAGAAGAGATAATGACCCCTCGATTCCCGCCTCTAATAGGCCCTAGAGTGGTGAATAGGTCCAAGGGTATAGAATCTCCCAAAAAATGGAAGGAATTTCATTTTTTATTGAAAACATGATCTAGAGATAAGATGGTAAAAATCCAAAACAACACTAACATTTATATAAAGGAATCCAAAATCGAACCCATGCATTTTTTAAATGTAAACTGCAACAAAAGTACAACGAAATCACAAATGAATGTACTAAAATAAAGGGACTAAGCAGTAGTACAACATCTATCTCGATGCCCAAGCTAGTAAATTTCAGCATGGTCCCCAATGTCCTCCTAGAATCCTGATAATAGTTTAAAAAATGCATGGTGAGTATACATGCATACCCAATAATAAAACTAAAGGCACCCATGTACAAGTGGGTGAACATACTAATTCCCCTATTAGAGAATAATATATCCTAGATTCACATGCCAAGGTGTACTAACAAGACCATCATCACTAAGACACACTCACCAAATAATGCAAGTCGTGTAAAGTAGTAGTATAAGAAAATATACATTTGGGTACATGACACCACTTTCCCACTGATTAGCTTCTCATTCATAATGACTAACGTCTTGACACAACCACTCTTCAAAAATGGAGTCCCACTGTCACAACCTACCCACACACACATGGGCCTAAAATCAAACAAAAAACATACCTGCAAACACTTGACCCACAACCGGACATCCCCCATAGGCACCTAGGCCTCAACAACCACACCTATCACCTAAAGATACCAAAGACTCATCCGATAATACCCTTAAGAAAAAAATCATGTCCCACACACACCTAGATCTCTCAGCCGGACCTCATGATGCCCAAATGATCATGGGATATAGTAAACCTCATGCCATTATAGCCTTCATGGATACTCTAGAGTGGTACAAACTGGAAGAGGGTGTGAGGAAGAAAGTTAGTGATTAGCCATTCGTCCTCCCACATGAATTATGGGAAGGACACCCTCCCCCATGAAATCAGGGTGTGTTCCACATGGTTCTCAATGTGGGTGTGTTGTATATAGAAATCACATGGAAGTAAAATTTATACATATATGTAAGAAAACCCTCATACCAACCTATTGTTTCTAAAAAACATTCCCACATATAACCACATTTTATGCTACCCCTATTTGCAAAACTACACAAACAACCACAATAAAACACAATCCCATCACCTTTTTCATTTAACCACGTTCCATTTGTTAATTACATGGTTCACATTAATTTATTCCAACACTAACTAGGTAAACATTCGGGAACAACATCTGAAACAATTTTTAGAAGGCTAATGTACACTAATCAATGCCAAGGGAAACAAAGAAGTAGAGGCCAAGGTAAGAAAATCCATTTTAATAGACATTCATAAAAACAACAGATAATTACCAACCTACTATCCCACTGCATAACACCCTTTTCTTAGACACTCATTCCTCCATGAAAAACTATCACTCTTCAAAGAGATCCTGCTCAATCATCCTCTCACAACTAGAATCAGAATCCCCGCTTCACAACAACACCACACCCAACACACCTATAAACATGAAGTCGTGACACAACCTAGTATTGGATCCCTCCTACCAAACCATTCTCCAGAAGTGTTCCCACTTCACAACAAGTCCATCCATTCCTTAATCAATCCACCCCTTTACCAGAGTTCCAAGTGACACCTATTGTACCACCCCATACACAAATCCCACATCAAAACACAACAAAAAAACTTATCCTCAACACAAATTGGACATCCCCCAAACACAAGATCATTATTTGTGTCCACCCATAGTGCTCGTAACAAGGTTACCCACAAAAACATCACACAACCCCCCCAAATGAAGTACAAAACCCAACCAAACAGATCACACAACCACACCATTAAGCCGAGCATATTATGGTTTGGCATGAGGGGTTATTTAATGACACATTAAATAATAGGGGTTATCACAGAAAAGGTTTGATCATAGGGAATCCATTTATTTAACCAAGTATATGGGATTAATAATATTTCATGTTACAACCATTTATCAAATCATAACAACAAAATAAAGAACACCATGACTGTGAAAACAAAGACCACCAATGGTAATGATTTTAAGATTGAAATGCAGCCTATAAAATTCAAAAAAAGTGTCATGTATAATAAATAAATATAATATGTTACATCATTACATCCCTGTCATTATTTGATTGACCCCTATTATCTTTTTCTCATCATAGTGCCCATCATTTATAACGTTTTTAAGAAATTTATTCACCCATAATTCATAAAGAATCACTAGTACACACACCCCGCATGAAACATAAATAAAGAGAGGCATAAGAATCCCTATTTGAAACAATAGGTGACCAAAACTCCACTTCACCAAAATACAGTGGCCCGAAAGCATTAAGAAAACTGAAAGGGAAAACTCTCCAAAAATCTCGATCTATGGCTACGATACATCAGGAGAATCCATATGAAGGGAAGACTCTAGGTGCACCAAGAGGGAATAAAAACAAACTAGGAAGGGAAGATCCTGGTATTGAAGAGACTGATCATATATTAAAGGAAAAACAGTTTCATAAGTCATTAATGTGGTATCGTGGTTAAGATCATGTAGTTTGAAAATATCAAAATCCCCAAAGCATTTGGATATTAAAGATATACATAAAATCATTTAAAAAACCCTTAAAAACATACAAACAAGTCTTGAAACTTAGTTTATGTCAATTAAATAATAATAGGGGTGAAACTGAGAAAAATGGGAAAAAATTGTAAAAACTAGAAATTTGGGAAATGGTGTGCCACCATTTGGTGTTCCAATATCATGGTGCCACCATTTTGGCATGCCACCATTTCAGTGTTCCACAATTTTTGAGTTCCTTTTTCATGGTGATGTCGTTATGGTGCCACCATTTCGGTCTTCCTCTTTCATGGTGTCACCATCATGGTGCAACTCCTTTTGTGAAACCATTTGGTGAAACTAGATTTTTGGAAAACTCTCAAAACAGACCACTATGATCCCTAAGTACACCAGAATCACTGTATTTCAACAAATTAATGGCCTAATAAAATCCAGGTCATTACAATTCCCATTGCCTTTTATGGTGAATTAGTGTCATATTATAGTCCATCAAATTGAAGAAGTTATACACAATGTAAAACAACATGTCAGACTATACATCATAGTATCATGTTTTAGTAAATGGATATGTTGATGTATTTTATGAGACACAATTTAAAATTCAATTAAACATGTTTTAATTACAAAATATGGCAAATAATTCAATGTTAACTAATTCTATTTGGAAATATTGGATTGTGAGTCATAACTAAACCTATGAGACTTTACTCACTATTATATGGAATAAAAGAAGAATAACCCATTTTGTTCCATATTTATTCACTCTATATAGTCATTTATGATAACTTGAAACTGTAATAAATGTACTAAGACCATCTAGATTAGATTGAATCCCATAATGAGAAAATGGTCAAGTAATTACTTGATATAATTGTCTATCAAAACCATGTGTCCTGAGTATTTAATACTAATATTCTCCTCCACTACGTTCTCATATGTGATATTTTTATATCCTCAAGAATTTATATTGAAAATCAGTGGATGCCATAAATTCTATATCCCATGTGTGATGTCTGTTTAGAAATCCACAAAGATTACTCAAATGGTGAAAACTGACTGATCACCATTGTAAGGTAGCACATCAAAAAATTTCATCGATGAAAGGACCACCATGATTTACATTTCATAAATTTATTATTGAAATCGAATGACCTAACCATATGAACCATGAAAAAATTTTAATTATCATAATAGTAAGAATAAAAAAAAATGTGTTAACTAATGTTTGAGATATATGATTTTAATCAAAATATAAGAATTGTGTTTCTTAAAACATTAAACTTCTAGGTATTCATTCTCATCACATTGTATTAAAAAAATTATGTTTTTTGATCATCATATAATGTTAAACTACTACCTTATCATCCTATCTCTATGATGTTAGAATACAGAAAACATTTTCTTAAATGCATTATTGAAAACTACACAACTAATTTCATTCTATATGATGATTAAACTACAAAACTAGTTCATCATCCACTGACAAGGGAATATCCACAAATATTTGGTTCTAGTATCATATTAAAACATTATAAATAAAAATATATGGATTCATTCACATTATATGGGATATAGTGAAATTCCAAAAATCATCATTTCATACCCATATAATATATCTTCATTTTAGTTTCATCTTCTTCGGGTTCTATTGATGGTAAATAACCATCAATATTGTTCATTATCCTCACATGACACCAATATGTGTCTCCACTAAAGAGTGGAGTTTATCCACCACGTGTATTGATATGCCAGATGATATACAAAATTAATAGATGACTAAAAATTGTTGTATTGACCGATTATAGAAAAACCTCTTTAATTTACCTTTACACATTTCAGCTTCATTGAGATGAATCTAAATCATCAATCAAATTTGAATGGTCTCACTTAAAATGATGTCAAAAACACTTCAATGGACCACTTTCTATCTAGGGTACATTCCTCAAACGTCATCCTATAGAAGCATGAAAGGTATTTTATTTAGGAGACATGGTCTTCAGTTCACCATAATGTTATAGAATCCAATCCATGATGGCACAATAGTTGATCCTTCCAGTAAATACATGGTTAAACATCATCCTATGAAATATTTTAACTCCCCTTTTTTATTCAAATTTATGAAGTCATAATATTCATCCTCAATTTCCCCTATGATATATTAAAATTTTTTCCCTCATTGTTATCTTGATCATATATTTTTTCACATCATTAATGAGAGAAAATCATGTATGTTATTCCCCTCATAAGATTCCCATATTTAAAATCACTTTTGATAGTTTTTGTATCATTCTAACCTTAACTCTGGTCCCTATTACATTGTCCATTTTGACATTGGTAGTCTTATTCTACTATTTTTATCTCACACCAATCACAAAATATGTGAACATAAGGGTTATAGTTCATTGATTACTCATATAATAGTGTCACCCAATTGTTTATAGGAAGAGAGAATCCCTTTTATCATAACTTAATGACAATAAAATACACATACCACTTTTCCTTTTCTGAGGCCATATATAAAAGCATTAATGCCCTCTAATTGATATTAATATTTTACTTCATAAGGTGATTTATAGATCACAAAACCCATAGTCTCTATTTTATGAACCAAAACTAGGTGTAGCACAATGCAATTTTATTTTAAGAAGAATATTATGTTATATTTCACATACTACATGCAATACATAGCATAAAACGATATATGATACACTATAAAAATGTAATTATATAAATATTTATATTATAACTTAGCAGACAGTTTTTTGGGTATAAATATGAGTAACCACATTTTAAATATATATAGGAAACTATTATTAAATTGAAATGACTAATTCTTATGAGATAATAAATCAATTTGGAAAACATAATTTTCCTATATTAAAGATATTTTTTATAAAACAAATCATTTTCCATAAAGTATTTTTATTCAGTTAAATTTTGTTAAAACCAATTGAAGAATGATTTTAAAGAAATGTAAAAAGGTTATATTTTATAAAATAATTTAACATTCATCTAATGGTGGTTTTTATGTCTATTATGCATATAAATTATTTTCAATCAAAAAAAAATCCATTTTCATCATAATGGATTTTACTATATTTTGTGCATATATATTCATATAAGTTTCTACTAATTTTTGACATTATAATTGATAAAATGTATTTTTTTAATCATCATGTGAAATTTATCTTGGTATAATTTTTAGTATTTTTTTTTGAAATATTATTTTGGGTGAATGATGAATGTTTTCGATTTTAGAAGAACTATTATTTATTTACATTTAATAGAAATAGTTTTACTATTCCATTTTCTTATTGACATAATTTAATATAAAAGAAGATTTATTTTATAAAAAATGAAAAAATTAATCATATGAGAATAAATTTTAGACTACATAGTGGAATGAAATTATGGAAATCCCTAAAATGTACTTTTTATGTAAACAAATTTTCTGTACATTTTTTGAACTAATATTAATTTTAATTTTTACACTTCCAAAAATTGGATATTAGAGTATAGATTCAATATTTGGGATTATCAAGTTAATTTTTTTAATATGTTCAATTTAATTTTTATTCATAATGAATAAAAACCATGGTTTGAATTTATCAACACGGTAAAGGATAAAATAAATTAAAACTATTAAATCAAGGGATAATGACTTAAAATATCACAAAATTCCATATTTAAATATATTAATATGGTAATGGTCAACATTTATTGATTTTTTCTTCACTAATGGTTGAATTTCGAGGCACTATATATGAACATGACTTCACTTTTAGTATTATTTAATTTAAATTTAGATAATTTTCACTCACTAATTATTTTAATTTTCATCATAAATACATATATAGACATAAAAAATGAATGAATAATGATGAAAAAATTTAATATATAGAATCTATATTTATGATAATATTTTTCATAGTGTGAATAATTTTTTATTTTAATAAATAAATAAAAGGAAAAATCTCTTACCAGACAAAATTAAAGGGGCCTTAAATAATTCTATTTGAGGGAATCAACCCAAAAAAACTCAATTCCCTTGTGAGGAAAGGAATCAAGGCTATAAAATATTAGGACCCCATAATTTTGAGACACATTAAATGCTTGAAATTCCACCACACCATTAAACTCTATCCTGGTGTTAAAAATGATAATGTGATTTTTCGTTAGCATCATGAATAAAATAGTCATATATTCAATAGAACAAGGAACACAATCCTTACCTGATTAATCACTATCAACCGCTAACATATTAGTCTCATCCTCTATAATAGGTATGCTTCTCTGTGTGCATATTAAAAGTCACGAAATTACCATATGATCATTTGCATAATGTGAATCACCACTCCCAGAAAGGATGAGAAAGCAGCCAGAGCTGAACCTATAGAGTCTCTGACCACCCCACCACCTCGCATGGAACCCAAAAATCCTGAACCGTCCATTTTTAACATGAGGCCCACTGATGGAGGCACCCATTTGATCCATTTCCCTTGGCCTATGATATTTTTGTTGGAGAATACCATTCAGACCAAAGCCATAATGGGAGGGGTCCACTAATATTTTTTTACAGCATGTATAAACCAAAACAAAGTATTTTGGTCCTAAAAATAATCCCAGTACTAGTCATCGAAGCAGAATAAATCTTCTTCTAGTTCCTAGTAGACCAATGAACCCATCAACTATTATTGAAAATCAATTCCCTATCCTTTCTCTCATATCTGGGACTATCCTTTCCATGAAAAAATATTTTTTTGAAGAGATATCCAAAATCTGCCTATTTTTTCCATCTAGTGAACTGTCTGAATTCCCCAAGACACCTTCTCCCATTAGCTCTTGAAAAATATGTTCTATGTGGATTTAGTTCCCAACACCTAGTAGAAAAAACTCTTGGATTCTAGACTAATTCCACACCGATGGATACACTCCTCAAAATGATAAACATTATTTCATACATTCTGAAAAAGTAAATTTTACTTTAAATGAACCTCCTTGCAACATAAAACCTCTCCTCATTGATCCTTCTAGGAATTCACTACTTGAGTCATATAAAAATATCCATGAGTAAAAGAACCATACATTTAACCCATTAAAATACATTAACATTGGTCATTATTCCTCGCAATTCTATCAAAGCCACTCCTTTGGATGTCATCCAAGGTTGCGCAAACAATGTTTGGATACTTGTTGGCCTTTAAGAAACCGATATCTAGACTGGGGAAGCTCAGAAAACCCACGATTCAACCTGACCAGTTGTGATGCCAGAAACTAAAATATCCCCTCCCAATAATCTATTGTGAGTGGTAATTATAGATTGGAAAAGAATGTTGAACCATCTTTTATATATTGTATTATTTCACTTTGGACAAACTGCATCCACTTCCATAAGTACCATGTATATACATACCCCACAATGATTCCCCTTATATCATTTCCCAGGAATGTTTAGGATAGAGATTTTTCATGGTTCTAAAGATGCATTTTAAGTTGATACTCCCAATGGTAATAGGTCATGAAATCCCATATTAGGATACCAAATGACATTTCCTTTCATGATTTTCATCCCACAGAAAGTATATCACATAGATCTCAATTTTTCAAATCACTTCCTTTTGGACCATCAATATGGCCAAGATGTTCTTGGTAGTGGTGGAATGACAAAAAATTATTTGAATTATTAGACCTCCAAAAGATAAAACCTAATATTAAAATTAAATACGGGCCTATTAATCATCTCTATACAATAAAAATTAGTTTAATGAGGTGAGAATTTGGGGGAACTGTATCACCCAATTAGTTTATAGGAAAGGATCCTTTAGGAATACTGATGTTGTCTTCCAAAAACATAATCCTCCTATTTGTGTATTCACTGGGGACAAAAAATCCACTCTTCTCATATTTAAAAACATACCCTCTCCAAGAACATTACACCTCAATATCCCCATTAACCCCATGAATAGGCATTATACTGCCACTGACTAAGATAAACATATCATATGTGGACATTAGTGGGGAGATACCACTAACCATTTTTTTCATAAGGGGATGGTCATTCCCACATCAATAGAATGTGAAACGAACTGACTGAGGACATCTTTAGCAATGAAAAACAAATAGGGGAGATGGTATCTCCCTATCTCAATCCCCTAACCACTTTAAAAAATCCCAATCTATTTTACCATAAATGGAACATCCAAAAATGGAGAGCTAACACACTGAAAGAGGATATCAGTGACCCACACATAAAATCATAGACAAGTGAGGACCTTGTTGATGAAGCTTTATTCAACTCTGTCATAGGCTTCGTTCGTATCTAGTTTTATGTAGATAGTGATTCCAATAGATTGCAATTTGATATCACTGATCAATTCATTATCCATGATGATAGACCCTTGGATGATACATCCTTTCACAAACCCATGATGCTCCTATGACATCCACTAAAGAAGAAAGACTGAAATCATTCTATTGAGAATTCAGGAATGATGTTTGCATGGAAAATAACACAAGATAATGGGTCTATAATGATTCAGAGACAGAGGATCTTAAATCTTGGAAACTAACACCATTTTTATTTCCCAAGCCACCCAAGGATGATTTCCTCCACAGAAAAAATCCTACAATGCATCAATAAGACTCCTCTTAAAATTATCCGAAACAGAAATGTGAAAGAATGATGGAAAGGCATATGGACCAAGAACACTATCTAAATTAATGTAAAAAACTACCTTCTTAATTTAATCCTCTCATAGAACAAACATCGTCATATAATTAAATCCCTCAAATAAAAAACTAAAAATTACATAAAATAGTTTAGCCGGGGCACTCGGGTAACCCCTTATCAATGTTTTATTAGGAGCTACTAGAAGAGACTAAAAGAAACTATTTTCACTTTCCCAAACACCTCCCAGTTAATAAAAAAAGTTCCATCTTCTAAAAAAATATTGAGAAATAAGTGTCTGTGTTTTTTTGTTATACATTCATGGAAAACCCCAATATTTATATCCCCCTCACACAGAAATTTCACTCAAGGTTATTCAAAGGAAATATATTTCTGCTTCAACAACAAATCAGCTAATGAAACCTTCATGCTTCTCAAATTTGAAAATAAATTTTCACCCAAGACATCCTCCAACCTCGCCTGCAAAAGCAGAATTTCCATGTTAACCCTCTCTAGTTCATAATCCTCAGAAGAATGATTCTTATCCCATCATAGAAGTTTTTCTTTTTTAGTATCCTTAAGTTATTATAAAGGGAAACCCATATATTACCTATAGTATGAGTAACCTAAGAATAACACACAATTTTGGGAAATTTCGATTTATCAGCCCACATGGAGGAGAAATATAAGATTTCATCACAAATACAACTATAATTCAATAGGATTCGAAGAGGTAGGTGATCCAGAATATCTCTACCCAAGTAAAAAACGTTAATGTTAGAAAATAAGGAAATAGGCACCCCATTTACTAAGTTAATGGGTATCCAAATAAACATGTATATATGAGACCACTCATATCCATAAACTCCATAGACTCTTATGTTTCCCACATAGGAAATGGGTCAGAACCTCTCTTCTCCCCCAGACTAACAATAATGTTGATTCACCCCAAGAAATCAAAGTATCATCACATCAATTATTAGAAAATAACTCATTCTATATAATTTATCTTGTAGGGGTATCAGAAGTGGCATAATGAACTAACTAAATGAACTCTCTTTTCCCATACTAACCTTGGTACTTATAAATTGGTCTAAAGAAGAGAGAAAATCCACTGAAATTACATCCTTCTAAAATAACCAAATATGTGAATTAGTAAAAGATCCACTTAGAAATCCTTGGACTCTATGGTAGTAAGCTAAATCCTTGACTTTATAAGGGACATTTTTGTGTTCCAGCAATACGACCATTGAAAATGAGTTGGAACAATAATCATTAGAGATGAAATCCCACATTACCCAAGAACCAAAACCATGAGTGTTCCATGTGAGGAGATTTATCATCAGTGAAAGAGACATCTGGAACTAGACCAAGACTCATGCACATGAGATATAATTTAATGTCTTTACTTATATTCAGACATTGACTTGGAACTGGGCTGAACACCCCTAGGGGAAAAGCTGTACTCAGCACAGGGGAATGAGGCTTCACCATCAACCCCTTTGGATTAAATGGGAGGTTGTCTAGGAGAGGGGAGTCTGAATAGCTCGTAATGGATTAGGATGGAGGGGTGCATATAATAGGATTTGAAACCATTAAATCTGATACATAATTTTCCTCATTATCTAACTAACATATAGAGAGATTCTACATAGAAGTATGGGGAGGCAACCTAATCTCTTTAGGAAATGTAGGGAGAATAGGAACATGCCTCAAAAAAACAACATCCGGACAAACCACCTATCTATGGCCTCTGCAAGGAAGAAAAACCTAATAGGGGATCAATACCTCTGGTTGAGAGTTCATATAAGAATAAGAAGATCCCAATGTTGATGAAATAGAATAATGAAATAGAGCCTTCACTTTGCCATGATAATCCAAAACATCTCCAGCCTGCAAGAACTCTATGTCATTCTTGATGATACTGTGACCCCTCAGCTGAACATGATCATTCATAGACTGATAGTATTTAGAGAATTCAGAAAAGGCATGACCTTAGAAATGTTATATTTCACATAAATGAGTAAGAGAATGATTGAACGTAGAATTTTACCACACATCCATGCCTTGGACCCTAATTATAAGTTTTTACAGAAAAGGGAAATCCAGATCTGTCTCCACCAAATCCGTGTTTCTACCACCACCTCCATGTGAATGGATCTATCATTGGTACAAAGAAAATAACCTAGGGTATTCACAATTCTAGATAAAAAACTAGATCTCATTATAGACAGAGGAAAGCCCGGAAGAGTAATCTACACTACAACTGAAGAGGAATCCCTCCCCATGTGAAAATCAATAAACCATTCAAAGAGTGAGAACCTCCATCATCCAAACTATGAAGGGTTGAAGCAAAAGAGAGAAATTAAATCTTCTCTAGAAGCCATCATAGTGAAGACAGATATAGGGCATATTTAGCAGGGATGATATAGAGAGAAAAGAAATGATATTGACAGAATAAACTGGTTTCTCATGTTTTTGGAGATAAATTAAAAATGCAATAAATGATAAGCGGAGAAATGGAAAGAAATAGATTTCTCTACTGTTATTGTTTTTAAATCACCCAAAAATTGGGATGATTTGGAAAGAAATTATGCTGGAAGGGTGTTAATATTTTTTAATTCCAATTTTATCCTTCTTTTTTACACCTATCACATAAGAATTTCATTTCATTTATTAAAAAAATATTCACCAAACAAGATGGAGAGAAACCCAAATCATTATTTTTCTTTTACTATGTTATTGATCTAAACAAATGGATTGAAATTAAAATCATTCATTTTATTTTATTTTCTTTTATAAAATATCAAATCATTTCTTTTTCTTTTACTAAGATCTCACCAAGAATAGGGTTACAGTTCAACACCAAAACCCTAAATGAAGGAAAGACTCTCCATGAGTTGAGAATGAACTAGATGATATGGAAAGGGGGATTTTCCAACCATAATCTTGTAACCAAGGTCCATTGAATCTGATCTGAAGCATCACAAAACATATCAATAGGTACATCGGGAGCTGGAAGACCATCATTTTATGGAGCAACAGATCCTAGGGATTCACGAAATGAAGCTTTGAAGCCATTCAGATTGAAGGGATTACTACAATGATATTTCTAGAAGGATGGGGATGGTGGCGGCTGGGGAGAGGAAATCTATCAAGGAATCTGAAGATCCATCATGAATCTACTCACCCACCGGAGAAAAAGTCAAGAGAGACGAAGAAATAGCTGATGTATTGAGTGAATTATTTGAAAATTAAAAATACATACCCTCCTTTGGACCATCATTTGACATTTTATAAATTTTTTCGTTATGGTGTAATTATCTCAAATGTCTACACATCTATTATATAAATCATGAAAAATTGTAGAGAAAAAAAACTATATATTTTAAAAAAAATCCAATGCGATGAATTTGGATAAAATAGAGACTTTTATAATTTTCATGGATTAAAATGAAATAAATTTAATAGTTTAAGTATAAATTTATTAACTCCTTTGTAATCATCATGTTTTTAATTATATGTTATATTTATATTCAAAAACATTAATTTAAATGGTTAGTGATAATTCATTTTTAATTATTTTAAAATCACAAAAATATTATCACAACACAATTAAATGGATTTATTTTGAAGATATCTTGATTTTACTAGTTATATTCCACTTTTAAATTTTAAAATTAAATTCATGACACATTAATATTGAAGGATTTATACCACAATTATACATAATATTAATAATGGAATGGTTTGACTAAGAGATATAGTTCGAAATGGAAACAAACATTTATAAAATTTAATGGACAATTTTGTTTCAGTATTAGCATAAATATATTTGATTCAATTGAACATTTTATCCTTTTTAAATGAGTTAGGCACATATTATATATTTATATTTCTTTTATTTCCATGATTTCCATATATCACCGTTATAAAAGGAATTCTCCTATCCTATCATTATCACACTACTCAAGGAATTTATCTCAACCATGATCTATCGAAGTACCTTAATAACCCTCCAAAACCCCTTATAGAAATTTCTATCTCACAAAAATATCATCGTAGTATCCGTAATGGGTAAACTAATAGATGATTCCCAAAGAATATGTAAACCACCCAATCGATTATATTCAGGTTATTTCTCTTCTTGCACAACATTCAATTATTATGTAAACATGGTAACATGGTTACAATGACAGATTACATATATTTAAATGCAACTATGTTAATATAACATTACCTTTCTATATCATTTTTCATTTTATGATTAATGAAAAACACCAGTTATGTGCAGGTGTGTACTAAAACCTCCTTAAAGAGGAATGTTTCATTTATTATCGCCACATAACGAGGCTGGTTATATTGATGGATATAGATAATATTTCTAATTTAGGTTATTCTTGACGTTTTTAAGGATATTATATGATTAATCATATTACCCTTCTATTTATTATAAAATGAAAATGAAACTTGTAAGTATGTGTGGGATACAACCTCCACAAAAAGACTTTACTATTTTTTCTCATCAACCTTAAAAAAATAGTTTCAAAAATATAATTATTTTTTAATAGATAATAATTTTCTAACAAATAATATCACAACCCCATTGAGAATGGTCCGCAAAATAATGTTATTTTTGATTTATGGATCTAACATCCTCAAAACACAATATATGAAATTAATTTTTTTAATAATTTTTTAAATAATATATATTAAATGAAATTAAATTGTATATTATAACTTAGTAATCTAAAAATGGTCATAATCATGTAATTAATTAAAATATATTTATTATAGATGAGTTGAAGAATTTGTGTGGCATGTTGGACTCGACATAAATAAATTTTTAACACAATTTCATTTTATTGTGACTCTTGTCATGTGAAAATGATGTTTTATTTTGATTTTAATTTTTAATACCATTATAATTTGTTTCAAAATTCATTTTTGTACATTTATTTTCTTTTTAAATATTTTTAAATTTCTCATCTCTAATGACCATTTTATTTAAAATATAATATAGTTGTGATGTATTTTTGTGAAAATCATGTTTTAAATTATGTTTATCAAAATAATTCCTATCCACAAACATAATATTTAATATACTCTATAAATGTTCTAAAAATATTTTAATATAATATATATTAATATCCTCAACTCATTACAAAGGATTTAAAATGTAATTTTATAATTTTTTCTGAAGAGGTCACTTATGAGTCCTTTCACCAAAGTGAAGAATAATGGGTTTTCAATGTAAAAGACCTAAATATATTTTAATTGAATCATATAAGTTCATAATTATAATGATTACAATATAAGTTTCATCGATAATTCAAATAAGATATATTCTCCATTTTATGGGAGTCTATAGATTAATGTTTTTTCTAAATATAAGGATATTTATTCTCATTTCATTGATATAAATAAAAGATGTTTTTTTAGTGACCCATAAATTTCATACATAGAGATTACTTTTTGCTATATGAATATTAATTAAAGAAAAATTAAAAAACCATGTTATAATAATATATTTCTAATATTTTTACAATTATGGACACATTAATAACATGATCCTAATAGTGTACTATTAAGTTCTACATAATTAGTACCCCTTATAGAAATACCATACAAAATATATTTATTCCTAAATTGGTGAATGGAATCATAAGAAATAGTGAGATCATATTCTCAAATAGGTTTATAAAATGGTGATATCAATGATTTCATAATCCTAACATGGAAATAACAATTGGAGAACATGATCAAATCATTTTAAAATGATTCCATTAATATTGTAGATCATTATCCTATGTTATAAAAAATGAATTTATTTTCATAATAGATGAATTATAATTTAATCAAAGAACATAATCCATGAATCATAAAACTAGAACAATAAATTTAATTATGTTATATTATAATAATGGAAAATAATTTCATTTGTAGTTGGGTCTCTCATCAATGAAAATAATAGTGGATTAGGTTCACTCCCCAAACAATCATAATATTCAAGATTCACTCCCAAGACATTAATAGGGGAAAGAGTCTCATAATGAACTTGATTAACTCACCATTACATTCATCATCACCTCATTAGATATCAATCATTACTCAATTTATTTGATGGCTATCCAATTCCAGGGACACCTGTCACAAAATGAAAAACATACTTATGTTTGACACATGATCATAAATAATTCATCATATAACATAACATGAAAAATAAATGGGTTTAAAAAAATAATCATATTATAAACCATGTAAAAATATGGGTTTTATAAACATTAAATCATTTCATAACCCATTGAAATGAAATTGATTTTATAGATAGTTCATAAAAACATAGTTTGAACAAAGAAATGAATTTCTTATACATATTTTTATCATAATCATATTGAATTTGGATAAACAATGGGTATTGTATAATTGGATGATATCCTTAGTAGTGAGTAATAAACATCAATTTATGTTATCATACATGTAAATATATTTAAAATATCACTTGGAATATTTCATGCTTAATTAACTATATTTTTTATTTAAATCAATGTTTTAAAATATGAAAATTTCCATAATAATAATGGAATTTTCCAAAAAAAATAAACATCGAATCAAGGAATGAAATCATCAATTAATGTATTTTCTATTATTTTGGGAAATATCAATCATTTCATTTATGTTATAAGAAAAATTATATTCATACATTTGTAATAAGGGGAAATTTACTTTTTTCAGAAAACATGAAAAGATTCATCTTTAATCATTTTTATGAAAGTCAATAATGGGTTAATATAACATTAAAAAATAATAGGAAAATAATAAATATATTCTTGTTATCATTATTATAAATCATGTATATGTAAGAAATAGTGTTCTCAACTAAGAGAGATATATAGATAATTTTCCTTAAAATGTATTTTCGGTCTCATCACTACATTAGGGGATTAAAAGGAAAGAAAAAAATTCACTATATTTAAATAACTATAGAATATAAAAATCATAGAGCTTAATGAGAGGTAGATCAAGATATTTATTTATAGAAAACTAATCATAATGATTCCATAAAAAAATGAGATCATAACATAAAATCATAACCCTTTCAGAAAATTTGAATCCTAAGACACATAAATAAATATTCACAAATTGAATAATAAATAGCATGAAAATAAGTATAATCATGATATATCACGTCAAAACACACTATCTAGATCTCATAAAATATGATAGGTGCATGACATAACATTTTCTTAAAAGAACATAATTTCATATAGTAGACCCTTACATCAAGTTAGACATGATTTGAAACCAGTGTATCCACATGTATCCACGTGTATAATATATTTATATTTCATACACCTTTATATTAGAGTCATGTAAAAATAATATAATATCATATATTGGTTCCTTATATTATTTCAATACATTTTTAAAAATTACTCCAAATTAAATCCAATATTTCGTGGTGCTAACTTCTTTGTTTTTCATGAATAATTTAGTTCGGTAGTTCCAGTCCCCATAAATTGTCCATGTTTCATCATCTATAGTATATTAATAATGTTATAAATAACATATATATTCATTAAATTAATATATATATAGTCATCTATATATGTTAGAGGTTAAAATGAAAAAAATCTATTCATGAATATAGTAGCTTGTATTTACACATTAGTATTTTTTATCAATTTTTTATAGATAGGGAGAAAAAATCGTAAAATATAATCCCCCTTTACTAATTTATAATTATATCAAGTATATAAAATATTTTAATTAAATTTATCCACTACTACAGTACAATTAAAATACAAAGTAGAGAAATCACATCACTTTGTGGAAGTGGTAGTCCATACGTATGAATGAACATAGTTATCCCTTTACAAAAATTTTGAAGATAAGAAGGTGTATGTGATATTTCCATTATAAAAGAATATATATGTCTTAAATATCATAGGTTGACCTTTCATTGATTATAATGTCAATACATGAATATTGGTGATGGAAAATTAATTTTATTTCTACGTGTAGATGGTAAGTAGCACATAAACATGAGTAATACATTCACAACTAATTTGATTAAAAAAGGGTGAATAAATAATATTTAATATTCATATTAACATTTTATTATATTTAGTATTCTGATAATAGTAATTTATGAATAATATAATAGTTTTTGGGGTACAATAAAAATAAAAAATAATGTGATATTTTGAAGAAATTAACTTATCTTTGAAACAACTCCTTTTTAAATTTTATTAAGGGATCATAGGTGAATATTTTCAAAAATATCACATAATGTATGTGTCTAGGTGAGTGAATAAGTTAATATAATACATTTTGGTAGATATATAAGGCTCGCTATCATGTATTTGAGAGGATGGAGTGGTTCTAATTTATAAGATTGGGGTGGAGAACTCCAATAATTATATATACTATTAAAATAAAATAAAGTTATTATATAGAATAAATTATTTCACATGTCTACTTATTAATTTATATGATATTATGGGGTTGAAATTCAATCCTCTAGAAAAATCTGGATAGGTTTTGGTGATGTTTTACACCTTATTATTTGACTTAACCCTTTATTTAACCTATTTTTACATTAACCATCACAAAAAGAGATAATTTTTTACTATAAATTATCTATGTAGACAAAATTAGTAATATGTAATATTTTTAATTCAAGTAATATAGTAATATTATTTGTAAATATCATTGATGTACATTTTTACACTTTTCATTTTCTTTTACTTCATTTTCATTAAGACAATGTTTTAATTCAAATAAAATACTTTAAATGAATAATAATATGTCCTATTAAATAATAAAATTCATTTGAACCTATAAATAATTCATATCAGATCACTTTTAATATTTTTTAAATCATTATTTATTTTTTATTAATTGAATAAATGTTTTTTTAGAGTTTCATAAGCATATAATGTAATTATATAATTAAAAACATTATAAATAAATTTCCATCATAAAAAAATTATATTATCTAAATGTTTAATTTGGATTCATTAAAAAATTTTCGTTGTTCCAATGTGGGCACATACCTTACATTTACTAGAAAATGTGTGACATTTAATATTTTTTTCAATTCCACAAGCATTTATTTCTTTTCCAAGATATGGATCTTGATTTGGGTTGATGTGGTTTAAATGTTAAACCCCTAATTCAAATATAATATACATCTTCGTGGTGGATATGAATTCAGTCACTGGTCAATGATAATGAATTTCATATTTTCAGTCATTGATCCAAATGTGTGGTAGAAGTGTTTTTCAATAATAGTGTTCAAGATTTCAATATTTTAAGAAGATTGGGTATATCTAGGAATTAGTAACCAATAGTGGGAACACTTGAAATATATTAGAAGCATCATATTCCGAAGTGGATTAAAATCAACAGAGATGGTGCATCCAAAGTAAATTAAATGATATTAAGATTTGGTTTGTCCTTTTCGAATCGTAATAAAAAAAATTAGGGGTTGTTTTATAAGTCATGTGGATTAAATTCAACACAAGAAGTGGAGATGAATAGAATCATTAATTCCATATCGTTTTCCAAAATGAATGTTTTGAATATTATTTTGTTGTAAGGTGATTTATTTAATATTTTTCAGGATATAATAAAGGGTACATTACATCTCTCATAGAGACTCATAGATCACTGGATGAGTTGTTTGAATATTTTTGTGGGCCCTAATTTTTTTTACATGAATTTATTTCTGGAGGAAAACATTGTACCAGATGGTCTTGGAATAAATGAGTTGGTATGGTTATCACATGGAATGATTCTATTCCTCCTTATTTGATGCCTTATTATGTAAGATATTATTATAAATTTATAGCTTTGATACTTCGATAACATTTTCTTTTTATCAATAAATTCCTTATCCTTATTTTCCTAATATCTTTTAAAAAAATAGTTCATTTCAATTGAAATATTTTTAGTTAAAACATTAAATTTGATAAACTATGTGTTTTTTGATTTAATTAACTTCATAAAATTATTATTTAGATGAAAAATTATGGCCATAAAATTTAGTTTTTTCTAATTTTTACTTCATTTACCCTTTACTATGTGGATTATCATTAATAATGTTACTATTAATATTGACAAAAAATAGAGGAGATATCTTTACCAAATATGGACCTCCTAATTGAAGGTTCCTAGCATAGTGGAAGCATGGTTAGGACGTGACCCAACATTAATTTTTATGATGATCAATGATTATTCTGGGATCAACACGACGATGAACACGAATCTCCACGGAATATAATTAATGACTTAGATAAAGAAGAAAGAGGACTGAAACCTTTAGATATGATCTTTCACATCATGTTTATAATTATTTTGATTAATTTCATAATGAAAATGAATACCTGGATCCTTGGTATTTTTCTTCATTGATGATTTTGATCATTTGGAATGACCCTTCTAGATTATCTTGTTGCACTTGTAAAGATCCAATCTAGAATCCCTGTAGCGGTGATCCACACATCCTCTGATGGCCTCTGATCGACATCGCTCATTCTATGAATGCTAGTGTGGTGAAGAGAGTATATTTTGTCGGCCATTCTTGATCTCTTGTTATTCGACCTTAAAGAACATCTCTCATTCATGAGAGGGTAGAGAAGAGGATTCGAGAGAGAATTCTTTTTGCCTCAACAATTCTCAATTCACCAGGTGTGTGGTGTGATTTATGGCACAATAGGCGTACATGTCTAATTATATTCATGGAATTTTAGTTACAATATTTAATTCCCTGGCAACAATTAAATACATTCATGAACTTAGGTAATACCCATGCATTTTATAATAATACTGAGCCATTATTCACGGTGTGCCAACTTGCGCAAAACAGAATTATAAATTCCGCATCACAAAATAATAGCAGTGTTATTTTAATTTGTGCCAACTAAGTAAATAATAATTTACCGTATTGAAAATATTTAATTTACTACCAGACTGAACTTGGTCTACTCAAAATAAAATTCCATTTATTGAACACTCGAGTAAATAAATAAATAATTTATTGTCATAAATAAATATTCGATTTACAAACTAGTTAATAAATAATTATTAAATGTTCAATAAAATATATAAATAAATTTTATTTTATTTATGTGATCATTTTAACATGAATAAAATTATTCCACAGTAATTTGAATAATATTTATTTCATTAATTAAATTCTTAAATAATTTAACCGAGATAAAAAAACACTTAGTGTGTGACCCTCTAGGATTATTTCTCGTTGGCATTAGGCTGGATTGCGGAAAGTCCAAGAGTACTGTCTAGTAGCGAGTCAAGTCACCAAAGTGAAAGAAAATAATGTTTCAACAATGACGTCCACATATGAATTGTTTCTATGTAATATAATCCCTTTGTCGTAATATCTCATCAACCGGGTTTCATGATAGTGTCAAAAACATTTATGCTTGATACGTTATTCCATAAATTCCTGAAATAATCTCGTCATTACACCATTGCCATGTAATTTTGTGTGGCAGTTCTATTTAAATAAAATGGAACAGATATCAACTTCCATAAATGGAAGGGATAAATCCTACCTCGACTTATCCATTAATAACATGCCACTTGTGATGCACCCAACATACCCTACTTTCTATCAACTGTATACATCATGGTTTTCTTCAGTAAATCAAAGTTCATGAGTCATTATACATATTAATGATAATCTTAAAGACTAATGATCATTACACCCGCTCATAGATAGAAATAACTAATGACACCAAAACATGCTGAATTCTTTCTTGTGTTACTATTATTATAATCTCTTATCTTAGATATTACAAAGTGTGAACTACTGGAGAAGATGTATCATATACTTTCGAGTACTCACATCTGAAGATCCGCATGATATGTGTCCCATCATAGAATATCATCTAACTGAAAAACTATATTTTAAAATATTGTTATATCATTTCAAGGTTCCTATCATAACGGGGAATTTCCATGACCTTATCAATGTAGAAAATACTCTAGGACATTATAACAACATAGTCAGGAAGAACAATGAAAAATATGTATTAATACATTAAATATCCATTTAATCAATGTAAAACTACTTGGTTCTAGGACACCAAATTTTACAAACTACCATTTGGACTAGAGCTAAATACCTACGACTTTCAGTCTGCTAGACCTCACATGGTGATCACATTTTTACCGAATCAAGGCTCTAGTCAAGGGGTCTTCCATGTTCTAATCTGTGGAAATACTGCTCAATGCAACTTCACCCCTCTGAGAAAAATCCCTCAAGAGATGATAATTTTGTAGTATGTGCTTCATCCGCTGATGTGACCATGTCTCTTTAGTGAGAGCCACCACTGCAGTATTATCACAGTACCGTGTGATGGGATCTTTACTGATGAGTATCACATCTTGCTCCTAGATGAATCATTGCATCCAAACTACTTCTTTTTCTGCATCATAAGCAGCAATATACTTGGACTCTGCTATAGAATATGAAACCACACTTTGGTTTGAGCTATTCCAACTCACTTGACCTATATTAAAAGTGAATATGTATCTGGTTTGCAACTTCATATCATCATGATCTGTCTAGAAAATTGCATCTTCTTATCCTTTGATTACTTGTTCCTCATATCCACCATAAATCAGGAACAAATAATTATTATGCCTCATATACTTTAGGATATTCTTTACTGCCATCCAATGGCGGTCACCTAGGTCAGTTTGATATCTTCATACTGCACTCAATGCATAGGTGACATCCATCCTAGTACATAGCATGACATGCATGACTGACACAATCACTTATGTGTATGAAGTCCTTGAAATTATCTTTCTTTCCTCATGTATATGAGGACAAATTTACTTGGAATGATGAATGTCATGTGATTCTAGAAACAATCCCCTCTTGGGTTTTTCCATACTAAATTTCCTTAGTATCTTATCAATGAATGTACTTTGATATAGGGCCAACAATCTCTTGGATCTATAACGATGGATCTTGATCCTAGGAATATATGCTACCTAACCCAACTATTTCATGAAGAAGCACTAATTCAACCATGACGTAATAGAATGTAAGACTAGTATGTCATTTTCAATAATTAATTTGTCATCAACATATACTATTAGGAAAATGACTGCACTCCCACTATACCATTTGAAGACACAAGGCTCACATTCGGTCTTGATAAATCCAAATTCTTTAATGGATTAATCAAAATGAATGTTCCATGACCTGGATGGTTGCATTAATCTATAAATGGATTTCTACAACTTTCATACCTTACTAGCATCATTTGGAATCACAAACACTTTAGGTTATGTCAGGTATACATATTCTTGAAGGTTCTCATTAAGGAATGTTGTTTCACCATCCATTTCCCAAATATCATATTTAAGGTAAGCCGCAATGACAAGTTGAATTCTGAGGGATTTCATCATTTCAACTAGTGAGAAGTTTTCATCATAGTCAATTCATTGACAATATTTAAAACATTCTACAACAAGTCATGCCTTATAGGTACTGACTTTCCCTTTCATGTTCAGTTTCTTTTGAAATACCCATTTTCAACCAAAATTCATTAAAACAACTAGAGGATCTAAAAAAATCCAGACTTGGTTTTGGTACATGGAATCCATTTCATAATTCATGGAATCTTTCGAATTGGAAAAGGTTGTGCCACTTACTGCTTCCTTGTAGGTTAGAGGATCATTATTATTAACTAATAATGAGTCACCATCCTCAGTCACTAGAAAACTATACCGTTCTGGTTCTATATTCCTTCTAGTACTCTTATGTAGTACTTGTTTCTCTGTGACTGATTCTTCTTCCACGAATATTTGTGGAATCTATTCTTGTTCCAACTATTATGTACCTCAATCCTTAACTTCGTCGAAGTCTATATTTCTCCCACTATCTCTATTTCATATCTTCTCCCTCTCAAGGATTATGGAATGTCATTCCACTATAACATTTTCATCTAAGGGGTTGTATAGTTAATATCCCCTTGTTTCCTTGTGGTATCCTATAAAGGTACAGTTTGTGCCTCAGAGTGAAAGTTTGTTACCTGAAGAGTCTTTAACAAACGCTTCACTACCCCACACATGTAAATTTGATAAAAATGATTTTCTTCTACTTGAGAACTTGTATGGAATTCAATTTATCGATTTAGTTGGTACTTGGTTTAATATGTGTGCCTCTGTTTGTAACGCATATCCCTAAAAGGATAATGGATGACTCACATGACTCATCATTGATCTCACTATGTCCAAGAGGGTGTAATTCATCATTTAGCTCACACCATTCCACTGGGGTATTCATGAAGGATTGAGTTGGGATTGGATCCCAAATTCTTTTAAGTAATCAATGAAGTATTGATTAAGTTATTCTACACCTCAGTCAGAGAAGAGTTTCTTAATATTCATTCCAATCTGGTTTTCAAATTCATTATTGTATTCTTTGAACTTATCAAAAGAATTCGACTTATACCTCATTAAGTTGATATATCCTTATCTACTAAAATAATCAGTAAAAGTTATAAATTATGAGCACCCTCACCTTGGTTCAACTAGAAATGGTCCACACACATCGGTATGAACCAATTCAAGAAGATCATTTGGCCCTTTCTCCTTTCCCACTAAATGGTGATTTGGGCATTTTCCCTTGTAAAAATGCATGACATACACCAAGTGGTTTTAGTTCAAGAGAATCAAAATAACCATCTTGATGTAATATTTTCAAGCATTTCTCGTTTTCATGGCCTAGCTAGTGGTGAAAAGGTTGGGTGTGGTATTGGTCATGTGAGGTATCTTTGTTATCGATTTCCATTACTTGGTTTGTGTAATAAAAGACATAATGTATGTTATATAAATGTTCCCTTCCATAACAAATTATATCTTTTTGAAATAAGAAACATTAATTTCCAAACCTAAAAACAAATCCATCTGTATCTATAATGGATACAGAAAAATGGTTTTTAGAAAAAGAAGGCACATAATAACGACCATTTAAAACCACGATCAACCCAGTTGGAAACATTAGGTGGTAGTTCCAGACATCTATAATAGCAAGTCTGGCTCTGTTGGCTACTCGTAGATCTACCTCCCCTTGATCAATATTTTTGAATCTACTTGGTTATTATATTTGGATACAAATGTGAGCCCCACAAGCTGTATATTATACACAATTTATAGAAATATATAAATGGAATTTGATAACAAAGTCACCTAAATCTTCCCCTTACTTCTTAGGCTGGGTGCAGTTCTACTTCCAGCGGCCCTTCTTTCCAAAAACTAAACAAACAACCTCATGTTCCCCTTCCTCCCCTTTGATATTCCCATTATTGGAAGGCTGTGAAGAAGATTTGGTCTTAATGCTCTTTTCCCTCCATTTACTTTTATTCACCATTAGGGAAGAAGGCCTTTCGTGCTTCATATCCTTTTCCACTTGGAGAATGAGGATAAGAAGATCAGATAGAGACTTCTCAATGTTGATCATATTGAAATTGAAAATAGTGTTAGAGAAGATCTAAGAGAGTAATGTGAGAATGGGATCGATGCCCATTTATTCGGGGTGTTTAAACCCTAGCACCTCCAGGAAGTCATTGTAGCCAATGATCTTGACTACATGAGGTCTAGCTGGGGTACCTTCACCAAGCTTACTCTGAATGTGTGCAATGGAGATCTCAAACCATTCCAATTTTGATCTCTCATAGTAAAGACCACATGGGTTCTCAAGCATGATATAAGTATCCATGTTTTCATGAGACTTCATGAGACCTCTAGACATTGATGATGACATAAAACATTGAACGTCGACTCCATCATTCATATGTTTCTCATAGACTAAGAAATCATCATCACTCGCCTCTTTGGCAGGCAGATCAGGTAATGCTGACTCCAACACGTAAGAATACTGTTCAAGGCGTAGGATAACCCGAAGGTGTCTACACCATTCCTGGAAGATACTTTCGGTGAGTATGTTGTCTTTATCTAGAATTTATCATACAAATAGAGTGGTTTAAGAGTTTGTCATTTTTATTCTACATTTAATAGAGAAGATCCTTATTACTTTCATGATTATATTTTATGAGAAATAATAAATTTTATTATGTCTCCAACTATTTTATCATGTCCCAATAGTCCTCACCATTGTACTCAAAATTTCCAGTTTTCATGTCATTCTAGTGGCAAGGATTTACATTCCCCTTTGCATAACCCCAACACGGGTTGGACAAGCTATTATAATGTATTTAGGTATGCAGGTCGTTGACAATTTTGGGCTTGTAGTTCCTTGATCTGTTGAGTGTACTCCCCAATCCTGAAATCATGACTTTGTATTTCCTCAACTCTTTCATCCAATATTACACCAAGTCTAGCAGGGGATACTCCTCTTGATGTTATAAGGTTATGTCAACCCAAAAAAATTCATAAAGTCCTCTTGTATAAAATTGTGTGTCCCAACAAGGGTTGGTCAAACACATAGTTTTATTAAGATTTGTGATTAATCATGTAACAGAAGGCTTGGTATGACTTAATATTTTATTCGAGGGATTTTTATCTCTTATTCATGAATTTCTTATTATCAGATGCTTGTTTATATTAATTGGAACTTACTTAAGTGATTAAACATGTTTTGATAATATTTACATATAAGTCTAGTTTATTTTAGTTCCATTTTTCATGATTGTTTAATTCATTAATTATGTGATTGTAACAACACATCTATAATGATAAAACATGCAAATTGAAAAAATAAAATAAATTAAATGTCATGATCATGAGAATTTCTATTGGTTAATGTATTCAGCGATTGATAAACTAACTCTATCCTAGGTGAAAAAACAACTTGAGCCATTGGGTTTGTGTTTACATATTCCAGCTTTCCACCTCTATATCTCATGATATTGGTATCATCTCAGCTCTAGCTTGAACCACCTCCACTAGCTTGGGAGTTCCATCCATTACATATGCCCTTTTTAACTCACATGTAGGTGATCAATAAAAAAGGTTTTCACAAAAAATAATCCTTGGGCATGCAGGCCCTATATATTAATGAGGAGTAGGCTTGTAGGACAACAAATTTAATTCAAATGAATAAATTAAAAGAATCTATCCACATACAAAGGTCTTGATCTAGTTAATAATCATCCATACATGCAATTATATTTACACATCAATAAAACTAGCATTCTTTTATTCAATCGTTCTTGTTTAAGATAAATCATGCTCAAATCCATTTATTATCATACTTAATTAATGAATACTTTTATCTGAAATCCTTTTATGAATTTCTTTGAGAGACCCATGAATTATAATTTAAAGAAAATCATTTAAATTTATCTTTCTACATAACTTGTACCTTGGAGGCATTCCAGTGAATTCCTATTCATAACTACCTAATTAGTAGAAATAAAAATTACACAAATATTTAATTAAGAACATATATATATAAAACACCTATCACATATTGTGCCTCAGTATTACACCAGCATAATGGTATACATCTCAAGGTTTTTTATATTTTAAAAATAAATTTTAATAAATCTACGTAATTTGGATGAGTACCCAACGTGTAGTTCCAACTACACAGAGTGTATTGTTTTTCACTATCTATCCAAAGTACATGCCTAGGGAAATGGAATGTGAGTATAATTCAGAAAGAATCAGAGTACACGACGTGTATAATGAGCCTCAGGCCGTGTAGTTCCTTGTTATACGGTCTCCAGCCATTCAAGCCATGTATGTGGAACACGATCTAACCCTAACCTGAAGGGACTATATACTGTGTCCATTGGGCAACATGTGTGTTGTTTGGAAACCTCATGACACTTGTTCTTGGTTAGCACAGATAGTCATTTATTACGTGGAAAGAATCCAACACACAGCTTGATTTGGCGGACCGATCCAAGGCATTGAATCTTGACTACACAGTGTGTACTACTGAATACACACCATGTGTTCCGGTGTTATAAGACCAAGATGCTTTGGCACCTCCGGATGATATCCTCTATTTTATTTTCCTAAAAATAAATAGAAAAGATCATTTCTGTGGGGTAAACAAGAAACAAAAGAGGAAGAATAGATCTCATGATTCATATTTTCAGAATGATTAACATGAATCGAAATAAATAACATATTAAATGTGTAAATCATCAAAAGAATATTTATATAATTAAAATCTATGATGTAACCCCTTTGATTCTACTTGAAGGTTCCAGGCGCATCAGAAGCATGGTTAGGATGAGACCCAACATTGATTTTTTATCATGATCAATGATTATTATGGGTTCAATACGACGATAAATGCTAGTCTCCATGGGATATAATAAAAGAATTAGATAATGAAGAAAGGGGCCCAATACCATTAGAGAGGATCTTTCACATCATGTTAAAAATTTAATTAATTAATTTCATAATGAAAAATAATACATGAATCATTGGAATTTTTTTCATTGATGGCATTGATCATCGAGAATTATAATTTCGGATTATATTATCACGTTTGTAAGGAGGAAAACTATAATCCAACTAGAGGTGATCCGCATGTGCTCTGATTGCCTCTGATCAACACCACTCATTCTCTGGGTGCTTTCACAGCGAAGAAAGTGTCTTCTGTTGGTCGTTCTTGATCACTTGTTCTTTGGCCTTGAAAAACGTCTCAGGCTATTGAGAGGGGAGAGAAATGGATTCAAGAGAGAAATTGTTTGTCTCAACAATTATCATGTTTCCTGGCGTGTGGTGTGGTTTATGGCACATTAAGAGTACTTTTCTATTTAAATACATGGAATATCAATTACAATATTTATTTTCATAGAAACAATTAAATACAATTGTGAACATAGAGAAAACCAATGAATTTAATAATAATACTGTTGCATTATTCATGGTTTTCCAACTTACACAAAACAGAATTATAAATTCCACGTCACAAAATAATGGCAGCATTAATTGAATTCGTGCCAACTAGTTAAATATTTATCTACCATCTTAAAAATAATTATTTTACTAACGAACTGAACAAGGTCCATTCGAACTCCACTTCCATTTATTGAACACTATAATAAATAAATAAATAAATTATTCTCATAAATAAATATTTTACTTACAAACTAGTAAATAAATATATATTAAATTACCAAAAAAATATTAATTATATTTTATTTTATTTATACAATCATTTTAACTTGAATAAAATTATTCAATGTTCAAGAGAATAATATTTATTTCATTAATTAAATACATATAGAATTTAACCGAGTCACCAAAAACAATTACTGTGTGACCCTCAAGGATTCTTTCTCATTGTCATTTCGCGGGCTTGCCTAAAGTCCAAGAGTACTATCTAGAAATGAGTCAAGGCACCGATGAGAATGAATGTAACGTTTGCACAAATACATCCACATATGAATGCTCACTGTGTAATATAATCCCTTGGTCAAAATATCTCATCATGTAGGTTTCATGATAGTGTCATTAACTATAATATTTGATATGTTGTTCTTTGAAAACCTAAAATAAATTCGTTGTTACACAATGGACATGGAATTTCGAATGAAAATTCTATTTCAATCAAAGGGAAAAGATATCAACATCCATAAATTAAAGGGGAAAATTTCTCCCCGACTTATACATTGACATCATGCCACTCATGATGCACCCAACGTACCATACATCCCGTCACCTATTTCCATGATGGTTTTCGTCACTAAATAAAAGTGTGTGAGTCCTAACATATATTAATGTTAATATTAAAGTATAAGGATCATTACATAGGATCGTAGATTGAAATATCATATTAAACCAAAACAAGAGGAATTCCTAATAGTGGGGCTATATTCATAATCTCTTATCTTAAAGATTACCAAGTGCGAACTTCATGAGAGGAAGTCTCATCTGCTTACGAGTACTCGCACCTGACAGTCTGCATGCTATATGTCCCATCATAACAAATTATCCATCCGAAAAACTATATTTAAGAATATTATTATAGAATTTCAATGTTCTCATCATAGCAGGGAACTGTTGTGACGTTAACAATGAAACAAATACTCTTGGACATTATTACGTCATAGTCTTGCAAACAATGAACAATATGTAATAAAACATTAAATATCCATGTAATCAAAGTAAAAACAGTTGGTTCTAGGACACCAACTTTTACACTAATTCAAAATATGAAATCCATTTTAAAAATTTCAATTTTAATAAGAGTAAAAAATTAATTTTAATAATAAACTCACAATATGAGAGGGAAATCGTGTTTAAAAAAAACATTTTTAGTATAAAGCCTTATTTAATCTGCTCCCATTTAAAAAATAATTAAATGATTGTTAAAATATTTTATTTTATATAAACTATATAATTTTAATTAAAATAATTTTCTAATAGTTAATAATTTAATTTATCTTTATAAAAAGATAATATGAACATAAACACAATTTTTCAAAAAATCTGGTTTTTTATTTTACAATGACTATTATTATTTTTATTAAATTGATAACAAATGAATAAATTATATATATATACCATAAGTTTTTTTATAATATAGTTATTTATATTTATAACCTTTAATCCAATGAGTATGCAATATGTATCACATAAAATTATTTTAATAGTATTAACTTTTTGGTTTAATTTTCATATTGTATGTTATAAATGTTGATGAAATACAATTATCTAATGAGAAATATATTATAAAATCTTGTGGTGTCACATTGATCCCCCTATAAAATAAAATTCACATTCAAAATTAATCACTATTATAAAAAATTTTGGATATGTTTGTCTCGTTAGATCACTAGGTTCCAAAGTAGCTTCTTCGAATTTATGATATTTCCAGAGTACCTTTTATAATTATGTAGTCTTTTTCCATAGATTATTTCCTTCGATATAATATTTATACAATTTTTTTATCATATAAAATATCTTGTTCTTTTAGTATGACCCATGAGTTTTTTGTAGGTGAAATATCACATATGAACATCCTCAGTAGAGATACATGGAACACGTTGTGAAATTGTGTATTGTTTGGTGGAATCCCCAAGTGATAAGCTACTATCCCTACTTGATCAACAATATAGACTGGATAAAATATCTATGGATTAATTTTCATTTATTTAAAAATATATTAATATTATCCTATGTAATATTCAAATAAAAACCATCTCACCAACTTCGAACTCATGATTCCACCAGAGACCGTAATCATAACATTTATATCTGCTCTAAGCTATCATGATATGATACTAAATGGATATGAATCTCAATTACATTTCCTCAAATAGCTCTAATATAAATATATTTATTTCTCTAACTAAATCCCAAAATTTAGAAGTTATACACTTCATTCCATAGTTTTGATTCATAAGTATCCATATAAATTCTTGAATAAATGATACTGTTGTATGAATACATGAATTGATGAAGGTGTTAAACCCAACAACTTTTAAATATAGAGAACTATATCCCAATATATTCATTATGTATTTATTTTTTCTCTCATACAAACCAAATTTATGAGGAGGATATGAAGTTCTAAATATTTTCTTTGTACCAAAATCCTATTGAATATATTTCTGGAACATTGAGGCAAGCCTCATATCCTGATTAAACACAGTAGAATATTGTACTCAATTCATCCATAAAAATTATTTAATGTATATACAAGGATGTATTTCAAGATAGTAACCCTATATAATGGAAGTAATGTGTTTCGAATTACAATGAAGATCCACTATAAACGATATATCATTATTTAATTTATATGTATTCATAAGTATAATGAAAAAATAGATGGTAATATTTTCAATTTCAATTCTGTAATGGGATATGGTTTTAAAATCCCCAAGAAATATTATATCTCATTCATAACTTGTTTATATACCATGAAACAAGGTAAATATTTTTTGATATGCCTCTCCATGTTGTCCCTGTATAAATATTCATTGAAAATGTTATACATTATTAGTTAAATTTTCAGTAGGTAATGATGAAATATAAGGCCCATTCAGTATATCATTCTTTAAATCCAGTATGGATTTAAAACATTCATGTTTCCTTCATTCAATATTTCATGAATATTAATTTGGAAATAAATAAATATTTCATAATTTTTATCTTCATTTTAGATAAGATAGCATAATAAATTGGATTTAGAGTATCTTTCATATTTTTCTCATACCTAGGGTAGTAATTTATTGACTAGTCATAATATTTAATCATTTATAAGCATATTATATATAGAATATTAAACTCTCTTGATGTGAAACAATACATTAAGTTTAATTATATATATATATATATCCCTCTTTTCTCATCCAAGATAACACCTCCATATATTTAATAAAAAAATAACTCCTTGTAACTCCATATCATGAGTGGTATATTTTTTTATGGACCATCAATTATAATGAAGAATAAGATATACCCATATAATTATTTATTATAATTATTTTAATTAAATAAGTTATTGCATCCCGATAGAATAAACAACCTTCTATTCTTCAAGGTTATGTAAGCATAGTTTCACAAACTAACCTTCACTTATATTCCATAGTATTTTCTTTTAATTTACCTTTAAATTGGAATATTTCTCCCTTATAAGGTTATATAGTTATTGTATTAGATAGTGATGAGAAATGATCCAGAAATCAAAAATAATATCCTACCTAACTACGATAATTAATGATTTAAGTCACAATAGTTGTTTTGGTCAAACGATCAATAAAATATATCTTTTAATGATCTTTTGATATACCCTCACATGAGATCATATGACATATGAATGAATCTTAAAGAATCAAAAATAATAAATTTGAAAATTTCTTATAATATTCTCATTCCTCATGGACATCAGCATAATTATCAAATATATTACATTAATTTACTTAGTCATTCAATAAACATGAATATAATCTATAAATACTTCCATAATATGATCATGGTAATCTCTATTGAATTATTTAATTATTCAATTATTAATAATAACTAATTCTTATTACTGAATGAAATCACTATAATTTCAGAACTCCTATATAGTTTATGGAATTCCATATTAGGAATATCATTTTTCTAGACGCATAATTCATATTATCAAGAATGAATTTCAATCATAGAAATTTATTTAACTGAATAGATTTTATTATAAAACTCATCAATATAGGTTAGAGTAATCACATTCAATTATTTTTTATATTAGTTTGTTCCTGATAATAAATATATTGTTAGAGTAATCAATCATTCTTTTTAAAAAGAAAAACCGGTGAACCCCAAGGAGACACACTTGTATAAATTAATCCCTTTTTAGAATTCTCCTAGAGTTTGTTTTATAATGATTAAAACTCAATCATGAAAATTCAACATGGATTCATTGAAATAGTTATATCCCTAGTTATGAGTTATATTCAAAACTAGAAATCATAGTATTATGTAATAGCATGTAACTCTTTTGTAGAATAATCAATAAACACTCAAAAAATAGATATTTCTTAGATTTTGATTTTATCCCCAACTCTCTGAGATAAACACCAGTTTAGAATAGAAATCAGGACACATACAATATATTTAATTTTTTTATAATTTTTAAATCATTCATAACATTGATAAAAAGTCATATTTCATTTTGGTCTATCAAAAGTAACCTCTTATCTTATAAATTATATACATTATTTTTTAAAATAAACTGAATCATTCCCCATAATAACATCAAACTCAACATGAGGAACAATAATGAGATTTACCTAGGGAACATTTATAGAATCATCAACTTGAGAATAATCATATACATGATATGTGATCATCATATCATTAGGGGGTTTACTAATAATTCAACATCTAATATTTGAGGTGGTATTGTTCTAGACATATAAAATTATATTGATACAAAGTGTGGTAGATCAAGAATCACGTAATAAATTATAAATTCTTGATAGAAGGGTAATTGTACCTTTAACCATGTTGTTATAAAACTCAAAATTGATAATATTGATTATATGAGATTTTCCTTTTTCTATAGAATTCCTATTTTGATGATGTTGATCATCATAATTTTACTTTGGGCATAAAAATTGGTTAGAATAATTACAAAAATCTCTACATTTGAAACACTGATGTGTGGGTGTTTCACTCTATCTTTATTTTCCATTCATCCATTTATTAAAGGGTCTCATCACAAGAAATTTGGCATTCTATTTCATTATGAACATATTTTCCATATAATTTTCTTTCCAATCACCTTGAGAGGATTTCCACATCTTTCCTTCCATACACCCATCATAAAATAATTCACATATTCTTCTATATAGGTTTTTTAAAATTTCTTATGAATTCCCACTAGTATTTTATTATCAAAACACTATGTTTGATTAGTAACTCTAACCTCTATTTCAATGTTGATCTCACAATAAAAAATTTCATAACAGCTTCTAATTTTAATTATGGTTTACACCCTTTGAATTAATAATTTTATGAAACTAAATAATCAATCAACCATTATTTCAGGTATGAGGATAATAACTAATTCATAACTCATAAATGTTCTAATATTATCCTTATAAGTAAAAAATATATGCATCATCCTTATAATTTTTCATATGGAATTGATCCTCCATTATCATGTAATGAATAATAGGAATGTGATTATTCATTAACAATATCATAAACTCACACTCTACAAGGATTAAAATATTTTCCATTGCCTCATGTTCTTGATAATATTTTACTATTGATCTATTTCTCCATCCGGATGAAATATATCTCAACTAAAATTTTCACATTTCAAATAGTAGAGAACATGAAATATATCTCCATAGTATTGATAAATTTCATAGAAAACTATAATATATGAATTCCCACTAAAATGAAGTTAGTGTTTCCTCATGAAGGTCACACTAAGAATTTTCCGCTCCTTTTATCATTTGGAATCTCTAAAAGACTCATAGGTTTAGATTGTTCTATGAGAATAAGAACAAGAGTTTTCATTGATGATTTTGTGATATTTGGTTTATTAGGAGGAAATTCATTTAATTTTCCATTTAATTTGGTATTAACATAATTAATTCAGGTTCAATCTATTGACTAAAACCAAAAAATAGTTTGTGAAAAAAAAACAATTGTGGGAAACCAGAAAATCAGGAAAGATCATTTATTTTATATTTAAATGAAGAAAATTTAATCCCATTTATAACACCTTAAATTTAACATAGTTCATCCATGATCATTAGAAAAATTGTATTATATGGTCCTTCAGTTATAAATATCCCTAGGATTCACCATAAGTTTCTCATTTCAACTTCCATTGGTTAACTAATAATTTATTTGAATCCAATTATACAGTACCGTAGTTTTTTTACATAGACATTAAATAGTATTTCATGAATATTAACTAAAAAAAATTATTATAAAGTCTATAATCAATTAGTTTTAGAAGATTTAGATACCAATAAACAAGACAAATTTTCTTAAGAGTATCCCATTATGTTCATCATAATTAACACTATTCATAGACTTATCATATGAAAAATATTTTCTCATAACCTAGTGAAAGAAATCATAAGAAATGTTGATATCCTATGCTCAATAAGGAAAAATGTAACACCCCATGAACTTAAATAATTTTATAAAAAATCAAATTAATATATCTGAAACCTTTTTGCATAAGAAGTATAAAATCATTAATAAAATAAAACTATCTTCGATAGCATAAATGATAAACAACATCAAGCATAAATAACTCGTGAAATATATTATATAAATAAATATTTTATAACCTAGAATTTGAATTATAAGTTATGAAAAAGAAAAAAAATGAAATAAACATATATATACATTTTAATCAACACAAATTTATTGATATCAATCACAGATATTTATAAAATTCAATACATTCCACAAAAAATATTTTTTCCTTGAATTTTCTTTACAATTAATTATGGGGAAAAAATAAGTAAATATTTATTATATTAGATATTTTAGTAGGAAAAAATAACTCCTTATTAAAAATAATCTTATAATAATTATCACCATGTTTAATTTTATGATTTAATTATAATGAGTTTTTTGATAGTGAATAAGGAAAAACACAGCTTTTTTTCAACTGTAATTTCATTTTATTAAATTATTTAATTTAAAAGCACCATACTATATTTAATTTTATTTGAAGATATAGAAATTATTATTTAATTAGTTTTAAATTAATTAATTACATTGTAATAATTAATATATGTGATTTTGATATGAGTTTTTTTAGGACTTAAAAAATCCATTCTAAAAGCTATTTTTAAATGCACAATGATCGTCCATTTTAATTAATTAAAATAAATTATAATTGATAATTATTTAAAAAATTCATATATATTTTTAACTAAATATTTTAATTTATTTTTATTTCATGATGATTATTATTCATACAGTTAATATAGGATAACTTTTTTCATTTAAAACTAATCTCTTGAAAACCCTTTATCAGCAGGTCTGTGTGTTGTATTCAAAAGTAGATTATGCCACTTGTAATAAATTAATTTGGATAAATTTATTAAATATTTAGAATCATTTTTTTATTTTAATATTTTTTCAACTTTGTTTTTTTCCATAATGTATAGTTAATACAAATAAATAATTTACTACAGTTAATGTGAAAATGGTTTTACCTGGTGTTAATTCATGAAGATATGGGATACATGAACTAATATAATGTGTGATTGTTTTTTAAGGAAATATTTCAATATTATCACATGTATGGATATGAAACTATCCATTTTGGTTCCTTTTTTCAGGTAAAGAAATTCGGTATTATTTATTCTTTTTTTAATATTCTTTTTGTGTCCACCTCAATTATAAAAGAACAATCCCTTCCATAGGTTATTTAAATAAAAAAAGTCATGCGTATTCGTAGAATCTTATAAACACATCCATCCAATATACCTATTCACATTATAGAAGTGATTTTCTTTCCAAAATTCGAAAACTATGATTTTTTAAAGTCGAACTAATGTAGGTTCTTCTTAGTGATGGTAATTATCTTCACTAAAATATTTTTTTAAATCTTCTTTTTCAAAATAAATTATTTCTTAAAAGTATAAATATAATAAAAAAGTATATCCCATAGAAATATATTTTATTGTGTTTATAAAATAATATTGATCCATTTACTCCTCCATCAAATGGGATACGAATCCATCACTCTTGTGTATGGTGGTCTACCATCTCTCGAACCGATGAATATTTATTTCCATCATTAACACACATGGATTTTCAAAATGATGGAGATAATTAATATATATCATAAATATAAAATTGTATTCATTTATGATTATTTATATTACACACACCTTCTTACCCTTTAAACCCTTAAGTTAATGATATTTTCACAATTGTATATGTACGACATACTCTCTCCACATAGTGATGCAACTAAATTTTCATGTCCAGCATTTAAGAATGGTTTTAAAAATATTTTAAATGATTAAATTTTATATTCATTAAATTAATATAATTTTTTTATGATATAACTATATCATATTCAAAATAATTAGAACCATAATGAAAAAACACTCATGATAAAACAAGGAAATTAACACCCAAAACAAGAATAATAATAAATGATTGTTAACATGAGAATGGTAAGATTTTATAGGAGTATCATATATGTTATTATAGACTTGAATATGTTACTTTTATAAATTAATAACATTTTTAATACCATTACAAAGGATGCTAAATGATTATAGTTAGCATTACATGTTACATAATCTAGTGTCATTGAGATAGAATCCACTTCCATAAAATCCTGAGTATCATTTTCATTTTGAGTTTGCGAGAATTAATACATGATATTACCTACAAAAATCACACATTAAATAGAAATAAATAAACATATAGTCCAATTTTTACATAAAATAAATGTATTTATAATAAATCTTCATTTCCTATCATTATAAATCGTCCCAACTTCCATGATGACTTCTAATTTGTATTTACAATCCATAAGCCCTATGAAAATTATTTTAAAACATGTGGTGAAAAAAATAATCTTAGTAAAGGACCTAAAATTAATAAATACCATTATAGTGGTGAAAAAAATGGAGACCAATTCAATATTTACCTTTATCTTCATTATTCTTTGGCTGTAAAAATGATTTCTATATGAAAATCACGCACACTTTTTTCTCAATGAAAAAGTTTAAAAACCCATAAAAAGGGAAAATAAATCATATAGGTTAATTTGGGAATCAATTTTATATATCATAATTCAATATAGAATAACTATAATTAGTAAAACTATATTTACCCGGATGGTTAAATAATAAATAACCCTGATTGATATATTTTAAATACCCTCACAATTATACAAGAAGTTAACATATGAGTTACAGAATGAATAACCATCATGGTCAGAAACCAATATAATCAATTAATGGGGGAGCTCTAATTGGACCCACTATTCATAAAATCTATATCAAGATCTCCATTGAGCTATAATTTGGATCAAATGTTCATATAAGTTATTTTGGGATAATATATTTCTCATATATATTGATCAAGTTTCCTGAATAAAACTTTTTATAAATCCTTATAAAAAATATTTTAATTATGAATAAAAACCCATTTGGGTATCCAATATAACCTTCACATTAATTTTCATAAAATCTAAAATACTTTGAAAAATTTAAAGGAAATTTGTTTATTGAATAACAGACCAGTAAAAAGATACGTGAGTAAAATAGCCTTTCTACTATGAAATCAGTACGCACGTACAAAGCAAAACAGTTTTATTGAATGTAAAAATATAATGTTTTAAAGTAAGATTTAATATATTATGGTTCCATAATTATACGAAATTAATTTATTTATATTTATATAAAAAAACATTTCATTTGACCATTGTAAAAAGTTTATAAATGGGAACACTAAAATAGGATTTTTAAAAGAAAGTCTCATTCTATGAGTTTGATTCATGACATACAATATTTATATTACTTAAAAATAAAAATAGATAAATTATTTAATTTATTAAGAACCATTTTCAGGATTAATATTTCATTTATATCACCTTTTTATTAGTCATATACAATTATATAATAATTTAAGTTCAAATCTCAGATTTTAATGACATTAGGTTCAAAAGTACAAAATGACCCATGAATGTAGAATATATTCAAAGAATAAAATATTAATCCATATCCCACATAACAAAATTGTTATAATTATTATTTATAAATATAAATTTTAATATTATATAATTCAATTAAATATGGCTAGGAAAAATGGACTACATTACAATCATGGAGATGGTAGGGCATACACTCACATATGAAACATTTCAATTTTTCAATGATCATTGTGGAATGATCATAAATAACATATTATAATTAAAAATTATAATGATATATAAATTATCAGAATATTTCATAATATATTCTTATATATATCAACCATGAGTTCTCACGATGAAAAGAAAACCAGATCGCTTTGTAGAATTGGTAGTCCTCACAAACAAAAAATTGAAATAATCATTTTAAAGTGATTTATAATATAAAAAGTAAAATGATTTATGATCAATTGATAATTATAAATATTTAATTATTATCATATATAACAATTAATTCCATCATTATAATCATTTATTGAGAGACTTTGATGAAAAAAGTACATAGGCTTGTGCGACGGTACTCCAACATACACAAAAATGATGAATTATTTTCACATTTGATATTAATGAATATTTTTATAGGTATTTAATCTAAAAAAATAATATATAAGTATATTTTTGATACTAGATTTTTCATTTTGTCCTTTTAAAATATTGTTTAAGTGATTTTAATGAATAAAAAAAATTAGCAACACTCGATTAAAACGACATTCTACAAGGTTTGTAATATACCTAAATGAAGACCTATAGAATTAGGGGAGATAATATGAAATGCTATTTTGGTATATTTTTTCCAAAAAAAATGTATTCTTAAGTGTTAATGATGGAGGAAAATATGATCCGTTTTATAAGACATGGGAGGCGATCTATTTGAATTTCAAAAAATATTAAAATATAATAAGAATATTTTAGATACATTTGATTTGAACTGAAAAATATATGTATATGGGAATAGTTTTTTGAAAGTATATTATCCCTTTTGTTCTTATTAAATATTTTAATTATTTATAAACAATTTAATAAACAAATAATCTCCCTAAATATCATTACTATCAATTTTGATACTATTCGTTATGTTAATTATAAGAAATAAAATATTACAGTCCAATGAATATATTAAATTATATCATTAAAATTTCATGGTAATCTATATTATTATTTTCAGACTCTAAACATCTAAAATTATATTTAATTTTCTATTTATTAATCACTTTTGGGATCTTTTCATTAATTGAATAAATAAGTCATCAGTATTGTAAAAAAAATTTACAATAATTATATTTTCACCAAAAACAAAAAACTGCCATGTTAACTATAATTATATTATCTTTAAAAATTTTATTTATTTATTTACATATCTACTTTGATTACACCATATTAAAAATATTACACTTATTAAATACCATTGCGTGACATGTCTTACATTTCTTTAAATAAAATACTCAAAAGGCCATCATCTCACTAGTTTCCCCCCAAAATGAAATTTATTAAACCGTTTTATAAATTATGGTAGATATTGGATCATAAAATAATATTTACATATGTTTTTTGGTCATTAAATAGTTCTTTTTATTTTATTTTTATCAAAATTTACTGATTTACCCTTACCTGTGGTAATAAATATTACTAATATTACCATTCCAAATTTCAAAAAATAAATATAAAACATTTAATAAATTTCGGACAAATAAATATAGATACAAAATAAATTTTTCAAAATTAAATACACATAATTTTCGTGATTAAATTTAAAATTAAAATGAAAAAAGGTCAAGAAGAACAACTTTTATGAAAAATAACAATTTTAAATATAATTTTTTCAATACTAAAGTAAGGGGTAAAATATATTTCAAATAAAAAATGGATCATTTCATATCAAATTTATTTAAATAATACTTCAAAATAATCCAAAACACAATTTATCCATTTTAATACATTAACATAAAATACAAATTTCAATAAAAATCAGCATTTTTCACTTTTCCATGAAAAATCAATATTACCATAATATTATAAAAAATTAAACCTATGATAATTAATAAATTATTAATTTAAAAAATTATTATTTTTCAAAAAAAAAATAATAAAATTGGAATAATGAAACTACAATAATCACTCATAAAAATATATAAAAATTGTTTTAAAAAAGATATATTTTATGAAGTATAAAATTACTTTACTAAAAATATAGTTCTTATGTATAAAACATTAATTATTATGTTATTAAAGAGATAAAACATTATATTTTTTATAATTTGATTAATACAACTCATTAATTTCTATTTAACAACTATGTTATAATGGTCACATTTGAATAATAATATTTCATTATCTGTTTATGCTCATCATTGTGTAACCAATACGCATTCAAAAATAATATTCTCTTTTTAAAAACTCTAGATTTAAATAGCCCCAAAATTTATGAATTTGGGTATTCAGAATTTTATCTCAGTATTGGTAAAAAAATTCCTTTTTGAATATATATTTGTGGAAATACTAAATTTTAAAAAAGATTAATAAATATTCCTCTAGAAAAGAGAGAAAATTGAATTATGAAAGTTTTATAGAGTGAAACATTCTAATTTTACAAGAATGTGAACATATTTTTTAAGTGGAAACATGGATGTAGAAGTGAAAAATTGCTTCGAATAACTAATACAGTGTTATATAGAACTTATTACTCAGAGATTTAACCATATCAATAATCGTAAATCTGTTATGGGTTAAAGGATATTTATTCTTTAAGACAGAAAAGTAAATAAATAAAATTTTAATTTCAAGTTCCTCTCCATTGAGTTGAGGAATTATATTCCCATTTAAAATAATATAATTTTTATATACAATTTCATAAGAAATATAGTATCATCCTTTAATTATTTTCAACCAGAATCTCATATTTTTATGAAATTTAAGAGTATTCTTGATTAATCATTCATGTTTAAAGAATTAGAATCTAATTATATGTATAACAAATCCTCAAATTAATATATATTTGTTTCTAAAGGATTTTTTATTTTACCAATACTATAATTGTTAGTACAAGACAATTAAATACTGAAAAAATTATAAATCTTTTTATGAAAAAAATTAACTTTAATATCCTAAACTCAACTGTAATACCCAAAATACAACATAAATCATTCAATAAATAATTATCCTATAAATTCTATAAAAATATCAAAGACTATGATTGAAACCCAAAAATCATAAGGATTTTATCATACATTCTTGCAAGATAAATTTAACATGTATCTCCATATCATATCAATTAACCTTATAGTCTCATTTAAAAAACATATTTACCTAAATATCATAATCATTATGATATACAAATCATTACCATAAATAAAATGAATCTCCATAAATCCAAATTATTATCATATATTATTTTGTAAGATGATTTATATTTTATTTATCAAATAAAATCACATAGTATATATATGGTTGCCATTATTATAGTGATATTTTTCCAAAATATTATTAATCATATAATCAAAAAATCAATATTTAAGAAAATCTATGTTGCCAAATTATTTCTACCCATATTACCTAAAACTCAAATATTAAATAAATAATATATGATACCAATATCTTTACAAATATATACCTCAAAATTAAACTAATTCTTTCTTAAAGAAAATTATCGATAAAATATTTAATAAACCTAAGGGTTGTATTACTGAAAATGTATCTAAATAAAGTCTTAATCATATTAGTGATAGACCACATAAAGCATAAAAAGTTGAGTATATGATAGTGATCTTATGATAAACATTAAAATTATAAACCCATGATAATATCAAATACTATTAACAATTAATCACAATAAAAAATTCTAATCTCCAACATTGTATAAATCCCCCTCCCATACCAAAAATAATGTTCTAGAGTTAATTAAAAATTATTATACTATCATTGATCAAGAATACACATTCTTAATAATCAGAAGGATATTTTTGTGTAAGAGTATTTCATAATTTTTAAAAACACTATCATACTTAACACATACATTACAAGTGTTCAATTATACTATGTTTCCAATTTTCATAAATAAAAAATTCATTATAATGAAATATGATTTCTTTCAGGAAAAATAATCACAAATTTATTCTTGACATAATATTGTATTATTACAATCCATAAAACATATGAAAAATATTTTTAATATTTAGAGCGAGAAAAAAGACCACATTATGGTATCTAAAATGCATGAATAACATTTTTATAGTAATAGACATGAAAACCCATAAAAATTTACCTTTATCTTTAATAGTCTATATGCATATTTAAACACTTCCATATGAAAATCACAAAAATGTATTTGAAAAATAAAAAAATTAAAACCCCATATAATGAACAAATAAACCATATAGGTTACTTGGTTCATCAATTTCATATAATACTTACACATGGAGTAACCATCACAGCTACAACCGGTGTAACCCTCATGGTTACACATGGAATAACCCACAAAGTTACACATTAAATTATTCTTGTGTTTATAGATGGAGTAGCAACAACATTTAAACATAGAACAAAAAACATGGTAAAATTATAAAAAATCCAATTTAGTTGAGTGATATTTTGGGTTCACCCTTCAAATAAGATAAATTAGGCTCACCCATGAACTATAATAGGGGTGAAACCTTCATATAATCTGTATTGGAAACATCTGTTTCACATATATATTGATCAAGTGTCATGAATATAAAATATAATAAAAAATTTTAAATTATTTTTTACACCCATCTACAAAGATATATTTTCAAAATTATAATATCCAAATTTTTTATTGCCTTTTTATTTTAATTAAAGAACATTTAAAACAATCTTTGGGAAAATAACCATTATATTTTGAATTCAACACACACATATGATGGAAAATTATTTCATTGAAAGTATCCATGTTAACTTATAATGAAATATCCAAAAATATTAATGTGTAATCATTGAAGAAGTTTTATATTATTAATTATTTGAAAAAAATAAATCCCTTTTGACCTTTGTAAAATGTGTATAAAGTGGAACTTTAAAAGAGGTTTCTAAAATTAATATCCTTTACCTTTAATCTGATTCATCACATACATTCATTATACTCCTTGATAATAAAAATATGTTATTTAGTTTCTTAGTTAATAACCATTTTCATGTTTATTTTTCCCTCATATCACTAATTTCCATATTATATGCAATTACTCAATTACTTAAGTTTACTTTGAATGTTTTGAAGACATTCATTTAATAACTCAAAAACAACTTAGGTATGTGGACTATAGTAAAATAAGTCAATATGAATCCATTTAAATAATAATAATAGTTAAATAAATATATCATTATATATAAATTTTACTTTTAAATCCATCAAATAAATATGGTTCAAAAAAATTAACGACATTACAGTCATAGAGATAGAATATTCTGCATATGCGTGAGTAACATTTCCATTTTTAACGATAATTATAAAAATAAGGTAAGCAAAATTTTATATTGACATAATGATCATAATATTTTAATTATGATATTATTTCATTAAATTAACATATATATATTTTATGTGATGTGTTGATGAAAAACGAATCACATCACTTCATGGAGGTGGTAATCCTCACGTACGCACAAAAAAATTAATCATTTTATCTATGAATATATATATTACTGTAAATGATATATTATATCTGTATAATGAAAAATATTTCATGAATATAATATATAAATATTAATTCCATCATTGTAATCCCTTATTGAGAGACGACGATGAAAAATGTGTTGTATTGGTTTGTAAGGTGGTAGTCTGCTTGAAGTTATTATTTTATCATCAATGATTATTTTTTAGAGGTTGGAGAATAAACATAATAGAAATTATCGATTGAAAACGTTACATATTCATCAAAAAATATCCATTGACAAGCACATTAAATCAAATAAATATGGTGTTATAACAAAAACAATACATATATAATAAGGGTATGCATTCTAATAATTTATTATGGAATGTATTTTCTAAACCAAATTTTATTTCATGTGTAAAGAATTGAAAACAAGTGGTTCTCTTTTATAAGAGAGGGGAGGGGTACTTATGGAATTTCTCAAAACAAGAAAATATAATATGACTATTCTCGATCCAAATGCTTCAAAATAGCCTATTAATGCACATTTAATTAATTTTTAGAACATATATTATCTACTTTGTTATTATTTATGATTTTAAAATAATTAAATAATATATTAATACCATAAAATATCTCTATTAGGAATTTTGATATTACTCATTACACTCGTGATAAAAAACACCAAAACATCAATAAAAATTGAAAAAATATATTATATTATATTATTAAAATAACATTTTCATATTTATAATATAGGGATCAATATAAATATAAAATACTATATATTTTTTCTTTTAAATACCAATTATTTTATTTTATTTTTATTAATTGATTAATTACTTCATCAACATTGTGCAACAATTAAATGTGATTATTCCATAAATAAATATTTAAAATAATTTTTCGTGATGAATATAATTAAATATTATTTGAAAATAATATTTATAGTTGATCATATCCACTGGGAAACACTATATTAAAAATAACTCTCTTATTAAAAAAGTGTGCGGCATGTTTGAATTTTCTGTATATAAAATAATAGTGTCATATATGTGGCCAAAAAATTATATAAATTCAATAAGGGGAGGATTATTTTTTCGATATAAAGATAAAATATTATTTAGGTAAGTATTTTGGTTATTTCATAGTCATTACCATTTTATTTATAACCTAAATTACTTTATTTACCCATTACCATGGTATTAATATTTTTTAACGTTTCTATTGATATTTTCCAAAATAAAAGGAAAATATTTACTAAATTCAGACCCAATGATTAAAAATATGTAATCAATTTTAAAAAATCATGATATATTATTTTTAGAAATCAATTTAAAATTAAACATGAAAAACATATTAAAAAATATTGTTTTGAAAAAACATTAATTTAAAATATAAAATGTTTTATAATAAATTAAATAATACAATCACATTAAAAAACAATAATATAAATATTTTTAATATAAATGAAAAAATGAGAATCTAAATCCAATTCAAAACATAATTTTACCTCGAAAAAACATTAAAATTAAATACAATTTATAATTAAAAACATTTTTTCACTATTATTTAAAATAAATAAATATATATTTAGAATGTTATCAAAAATACATCATAAGATAGTTTTTCCATGATAAATTTTAAAATGAAATTCATTTTTTCAATAAATTTGTAAAAATTATTTAAATTAATTATTATAGTCAACCATAAAAGTCAATAAAAATAAATTTTGAAGAAAAAATATTATTTTAAAATTAAAATTAATTTACAAAAAATCAATTACTTTTTTTAAATAACATTATATTTTACATTATAAATGAGTATGTCCAATAAATACTTGATAATGTAATTTAGTACAGGTTATTCCCTTATATTTAACACCTATGTTAAATTGGTAACATTTAAATAATAATACTTCCTTGTTCATTTAAGCTCAATATTGTGTATCTTATACACTATCAAACACAAGTATCCTTATAAAAAAGTTAGGATGGGACATTAATTAATTTTTATCCAAAATGAATCATTAGAAAATGGAATTTTTCTTAAATTTATTTCTTTGTGTCATATTGTAATGTTATGAACCTAATTTTACTATATGTTGTATATACTACTTCATTCAATTATAAATTCATTAATATATAATATTTCATTATATTTTAAGTTTTTTTATCAATTTCATTTAAGTTGAATACATTAAAAATTATAACGTGTTAAAGAATTTCATTACCCAGTTTATTTTCATTAGGTTATTTTACTTATTTATTTTCATCGATACCCATAGATTATGTATGTGATTAATTTTTAATATATTATATTATATTTCCAATTTTTATGTGTAATTTAAAATAATTCACATAATAAATTCATTAATTAATTATTAATTCAACATTATAATCATTATAAGGTTTTCTCATCTCAAATTGACCATTTTGGGACATATTTCATGTTATACACCTATATATTTTATGTAGTGTATCTACTTAACATTTTATATGTTATATAACGAGTATATTATTTTCATTTAATTTAATGATTTATTTAATGTTATTATTTTAATGGGTCTTACATTTCAAATATTACTAATTTGGCAATACATTTATTTTTTAATCAAATTGTAATCATAATTTCTTATAATTCAATATCCATTGAATGAAATTTATTTATCTTTTTATAACACACCCCTCTAATTTTATTGTCCAATTTTTATTCATTATTTATTCATATAATAGTACATTTTCCCTCTATTTGGGGATTAAAATTATTGAGAAATTTTTTTCAATAAAATCCATCTTCATTTCTCCCTTAAGTTAAGGACCCACATTCTTCTAAATACATGTTTCTTAAAACTGATTTAAAAATATTTAACAGAGATTGATTCAAGTATATTTCAATAAAAATATTTTAAAATCAATCTTCCGTTCATATTCCAAAAAATGTGATTCTAAAGATTCATATAAAAATGTGAATGGAATAATTATTTTCAGTGTACTCAGAATGTATAATAACTTTCCATCATCATGAAAACTAATTTATATAAAGATTCATTTTCATGTTTTTAAGTTTCATTTCAATTAAATTTTTTTCCAAAATAACATTGAAATGTTTAGTTTTTAAGGTTATTTTCAATGTTAAAAGGGTATTTTTAACAAATATTTTTCTAAAAATAATTTCAAGGTATTTATATTAATTAATGACAATATCCTTTTATTATACTTACACTCCATTACAGATATATTGTAATGATACCATTATTATCCATTTGTTGTACGGTTTATGATTTGTTTGACTAGGTAAAATACTAATAATTACATAAAAGATTATGTTTTTTATTACATAACCTTTTTTTGGAATATTACCTTTAATGTGATCGTCGAGCATTACATTTTCCTTCAATGTCCATACTATTTATCAAGGAAAAGATTGTTTCTAAAATTTAATATAATCTATACATATAGTGGTTTAGTTTCAATGTAATCTGATTGAGTGAGGAAATATTTATATTCCTTATTCAATATTATATATATACATTTCATTGATAAAGAATATTGAACATTAATTAAATTTATCATTCAATCTAAAAGGAAGGAGTTTGATATATAGTGATGGGTGTAACCCGAAATTATATATCCCCTTGATGTATTACGGTCTAATGAGGTTAATCAGTAATCTACTATTAAATGGATTTTTACCCCAATATCATAAATGTTAGGGATTCCCTTCACTGCATACACATGAAGCTTGCCTGGGATGTTGTGGAAGGCTGCACTCTTTGGTGTAAAACCATGGCTTCATAAGGAGTGGATTTCCTGGGTGACAGCAGGAAGGTTTCTCCATTCAGGGATTTAATCTGGAGTTTTCTACCTATTATCCTCCTTTATTCGTGCTGGATTATTGGGAAGGGAGATATTTCTTTCTGGAGTGACAACTGGTCTGGGTCAATTATTGGCTTTCATGGTGGTTCAGTTCTTATGATCTCGTTCCAAGAAGTGAGTAGTGACCCATATTTTATAAATGTTATTCTTGATGAATATCAAAGGATGATTTTTTACCGTATTGAGCTGAATAATGACATAGAAAAATGTGTTTTCACTGCTTCATGGACTTGAATTTTTTCGTCTAATGATTTTTGGGAGATCTCTTCCATCTGGCCGCGTAATGATTGCTGGAATGAGATGCTTTGGTGTGATAACATCCCAACTAAGTTTAATTTTCTTGTGTGGAGAATCCGAAATCAGGTTGTTCCTACTTATGATAATTTGAAAAATATGGGCATCAATCTGGCCTCCAAATGACACTGCTATAGTTATAGTAGGGAGGAAAATTCCAACCATCTATTTTTTTGAGAGTGATTGGGGCTTGGATGTGTGGAGTTTCATTGGTGAATTCACACATATTTCTCGTTATTTTTCTAATGGTTCTTCTTTTTTGGATATATTGGTATATTTTATGAATGGTTCAAGCTCTGAAAGAATGACCAGTTCTGTAATTCTTAGTGCAGGGTGTTGGTGCATTTGGAATGATAGGAATAATTCCCGGTTTGTGAGTTTTCAAACCCATTAAAGTTTGGTGATTTCCAGAACTAGAATCCTGCTAATGGATCTGGTTCGTTTTTCCAAAGTTTTAGGAGCTGCACCCTCTTTGAGGAAAGTGCAGGTGTGATGTCCTGTTGTGGATCGTCCAGCTCACATGAGGAAAGGGAATTGAGTTAGATTGTGCCCTCCTATTATGGGTGTGATTTTGAACATTGATGGATCATTTATTGATGGTCTCATCTGGGGTGTGGTGTAGTTCGTGATGGGAGAAAATGTATTTTTCTTGCCTATTCTGATTTCTATGGGAGTGGCAGTTCCATCCAACCTGAGGTCGAGGCTATGCTTACAAGGATATGTTTGTGTGCCCTAAGGAATATATCTCATTCTCATATTCAGACCGATTCAAAGATCATTCATGATGTAGTTAATGGAATGATATCTTCTCACTGATCGATTGCTTATATTATAAGGAAATGCAGGAGCTGGACGACAACAATGGTTTGTGGGTGTCTCATATTTGTAGAGAGGACAATAGAGTCGCAAATTATTTTTCATCCCTAAAGGTGGAAGATCAAGGTAAAACTTTTGTGTGTTTTCATAGTATTTATTATATTGATTCGGAAGGGTTGGTGCTGATTAAGGGGGCCACTTGGGTCTCCACTATTTTAGAACACCTTAGTATGTTCTTTTTCCCCTGCACCGACCTTGTTTTTTGTGGGTTGTTTCTTTAATAAAAAATATAGTTTAGTTTAAAATCAAAAAAACCAAAAACAAAAAAAATAATGTTATAGATATCATGATTTCTACGATTGTGATGAAAAATATTAGCCATTTTTTCATTAATAATTCATTTGTTGTTATCCATGAGTATATTTAATAGAACCTATTACTGTTTACATTTTTTGCCTCATGATATTGATTAAATATAATTTTTTCCATATATTTACCTTTCCATATGGATTATTCCCGATTTTTTATTTTTTTAATTATTAATAATAAATTCTTATTTACCAAACTCTTACTGACATTTTTTTATCAACCTTATTTTTTCATATCCCTAGTATATGAATTGTGAATCTTAGAAATTGTTAAAGGATGAATTTTTTTCTTTATTAGTATTTTAATTCCTGATTTAAAATTTTATTTGATATTCTAGTATATATATTCTAGAGACTCTAACCTTTTATTAATAACATTACATGATTTTATGTATAATTATACATCATAGTACAATCTAAGGATCTTAAAGTCTAGTGCCTTGGAAGACTAGGTTCATAAATAAATATTATAAGAAAAAAATTTTATTTAATCTCTATAATGAGATTTTATCTTCTATTTTGATCATACATCTATATAAGATAACCTAAGGATAACATGAACAAAAGGATGATCTAAAATCCCAGTAATGGAATAACCATAACAACAAAGCATTAACCCATGGGATAAAAGGCATGAAATGATTATAAAAATAATAATTTAAAATTTAGAATATTAACATATAAACATAGAGTCATAAAAACATGGATTCATAATAATATGATAGAAACATAAAAGATGGATTTAGAATGAGTCATGGATAACATCCAAGACTGTTGCACATGGTTGCACAAGCCAATGCTAACTGCCATGACTGTCGTAAATGGTAGAACAAGCCAAGGCTAACTGCTAAGACCATTGCACATAATGTCTCATAAGACTCATATTTACACAATGCATTAGAGTTATATTTGAGAGCACCCACATTAAAATTTCATGAATATATTTCCATATTAATATTCATATATAATAAATCTTACGTAAACATATGGGTTACCCATGGAAAGAAATTTGTACCACAGTCAAGTCATAAAAAATAAAAAATGGGTGGATCAAAAAAGTGTCCATGAAAGAAAGAAACTAAAATAAAATAGAAAATTACTAATGGAAACTAGGAATTTATCATGGTAAGTGGCATCAATTATAATCGAAAACATGTAAGAAATGTATTTATGAAATGTTAGAATTTAATTTTATGTGTGGTTCTAAGGATAATACTACAGAGCCTTTAAAATAGAAAATTGAACTATCCTTTATATAAAACTAGAGGTGAACCAATAATTCACTCATTATTGAAATAATTATTTTATAATGATAATGTTTTCTTAAAAAAATATATATAGTGCACTTGAAATGGGGTTAGAATTTCGGAAGTTACCTCAAAACAAGTTTCCTTATCGGGAAGTATTGTGGGGGGAATTACTAAAAAACATTTATATTCCTAAATTATATTAATGATAGGTTCATGATAAATGAATTTTTAACATGTAAATATAATTAATAATATTCACATAAAAAGATATTATAATCTCATTTTGGTAAAAGTAAGATAAGGAAATACGAAGGAACAATGAATGCCCGGGTAGAATCCCTTATGAATAATCGACATGGTATCATGTGTACATAAGAGGGATTAATGAGAGGTAAAGGGATTTATAATCACATATAAATCATGAGGGAAGTATGTGGGAGGTGATAAATCATATCCCATCATTATTTATTACAAATTTAATGGAATAACATATAGTACACTCTTGAATAAATGTGAAATAGAGAGGATCACATACCTCAAGTCTGATGGTGTTCTCTACATGATATTATTGACTTGAATAATCAAATTAGGTTCATTAATTAATAATTACATAACCAATTATATATTTAAAAGATTTATTATAAACTATTTAAGTTAATACATGACCTTTTTTATGGGTTAAAAGGTTCAATTTCATTGTTTAGGCCCATTTGTTTCCTTGGTTTTAATGATCTGTTCACTTATATTCTTGTTCGGATACACATGTATGATAGAAGTGGTTGTCCATAATTGAGGTTAGATTAAATTATAGAACATACAAAATATTAAATTGTTAAACAATTCATTATTATATTTGGAGTGAAGGGGAATCTTTATATAAAACATTAATGATAAAATTCTTGGATTTACTTGGGGATTTTTCTCATAATTAACTAGTTTGGTGCTATTATTTTACATAATTTGTTAAAAATGATATTAAAACATCAGATAAGATAAAATAAATATATTAGGATCGGGTTCAACCATTATAATGGTTTTATGACTAGTCTAGAAGATGGTAATGCAATTTGAAACTCATTAACCTTGAATGTGAAAAATGAACACATCTCGGATGGTATTTCATTTGTAGTATACACTGAGGGGGAGGGAGATATTATGATAAAATATCCTATTAGCATAATATAATTATATTACATGTATTTTAATGGAGTTTTAAAACTATTAGGTTGAATATAGGTTAGTAATGAAAAAAGAAAAGAGAAGAACATGAATGAAAATAAAATTATTTGAAAGAGGAATTTAACTCTTGAGTTTGTCTCCTTTGAGTGCCTTTTAAGGGGAGAGGATTTGGTCTATTGAGGAAATAAAAAGATGAAAGAAGTTGGGTAGGACCTTGGGGAGATATTTTGGTAGAATTTAGGCATGTCATAAGGCTTGAGGGGAGTGAAAAGAATAGTGGAGTGTGGGTGGTTTTTATAGTGGAAGAGTAGAGGGTTTTCTTAATATTTTAATCCATAGTTTATAATTTTTTCAAAAGAAAAGAAATAGTAGTGATTCATGTGACAAAAAATTGAAATATATGCATGTGACTTCTAACCAATGTCTACTTACATCATCAATGGCTCAATCATGATGCAGAAATTCAGTTTTTAGCATTTGTGGTTAATTATCTTATTTTACTAATCATCAAGCATTCAAGAATTTTAGAAAAGTAAAAAAATTCACCCAAACCATTATTCAATGATTAGAATCTAAAAATGAAATCCATATTTAAATAATAATTTTCTAAAAATGATTAATTAATTTTTTAATTAATTTGATGTTTTACATGGAAAAACTGATTTTAAAACTATAACTAATTTTATCTTGATTTCAAAAATTCCATATGGACATATAAAATTAACTTAAAAAATGAAGAAATAAAATTATTTTTTTAACTTTTAGGAAAATAAATTCTATTTTAAATTAATTAATTAATTATAATTAATTGTTTATGACTTACAAAAATACTAATACTTTCATTATGGTCATATTATTACTTGTAAGATACCTACAATTTATTTATACATTCATAGATGTGGTTACTATTATTTTGGATGAATTAAAATTAAAATGAGTCATTTTAACATTAATAATAGTAGGTTACTATTCCTAAGGATATGATACTATTTACAAAAATTACATCTGTTCAATTAGACCTCTACCATCTTACTAATTGGAACTGTGTTAGTAATATTTGTTAAATTTAAAACACAGAAGTGAAAATAATATGTTTAAAGTTTACATAGTACATAATAGTTTTTTGTTTTTTGATTTCATGTGATTATATGGAATAATTATACGAATGAAATTTCTGTTGATAAAACATTGGGTCGTTACATTATTCCCACTAATGAAATTTATCCCTTGAAATTTAAATTTACATTCCATGACATAAATAGGTGTGGTTACATTTCCATTATTGTCTCCTCTAGTTCCCATATTTCCTCTTCATAGTTATTGTTCCAACATCGTACTTTGACCAGGTGAGTAGTCTTCTTGCATAGAAATTTAACTCTATAATCCAATATCTTCACTGGCTTCTCATGGTAAGAAAGACCATTCTTCAACTATTCCACCTGTAAAGAGAGTACATGTGAAGGATGTCAAATGTTCTTCCTTATATGGGATACATGAATGAGATCTAGTAATTAGAACATGGTATGTGTATGTGTTGGTCGATAGGACAGAGTATCAAATCGATCACGGATCCTAAAGTGGGCAATGTACCTAGGAAATAACTTTCCTTTCTTCTGAAATATCTTGTCCTTATTACATAGAGATATGAAGAGAAATACGATGTATCCAACATTAAACTCAAGGACTCATCCATGATTGCATGTATAACTCTTCTATCTAATTTGGGCTAACTTGATGTGATGCTAAATGTTTTCCCCTTCTACACCATTTCTTCAACCATTTCATATCATAGCATCTTACGCTCACCAACTTCATCCCAACACACCGGTGTTATGCACCATTTTCTATAAAAGTATTTTTATTGCTCCATTAAAATGTTAGAGTGGAAACTATTATTGTAAGAGAATTCAACCAGTGGAAGATGTTGGTCCCATCCTACTTTAAATTACATAGAACATGCTTTCAACTTTTATTCTAGCATTTGAATAGTTCACTCAGATTGGTCATTAGTTTGAGGATGATATGTCGTAGTGAAGTACATATTAGTCCTTAGTGCTTGTTAGAGACTCTTCTAGAATATCGAGGTGAATCTCGGATCTCCATTGGATACAATAGATAGAGGTAAAACATGCATATATAACACTTAATTGATATATATCCATGAAATTTTATCTAAGGTGAAGTTCTCTAAAATAGTGATAACGTGAGTAGTCTTTGTATAATGATCCAAAATGACCCATATCGCTTTGTTACATCTAGATGTCCTTGGATGTCTAGTGAAGAAGTTTATAGTGATGTTCTCCAACTTCCATGTTAGTATGTGTAGTGGTTACATCATCCCCTTAGACTTCTATCTTTCAGCATTCACTTGTTTACATACCAGGAACTTTGATGAATACATAGCAATATCCATATTTATATTGTCCCCAGAAAATTTCTCTCAGAGATATTGATACATCTTTGTGCTCCCAAGGTGGATAGAAAAGGTTGAGCTATGTGCATCATTCAGAAGCCCATTATTTATCTTTGGATATGGTACACATAATCATGACCCAAATATTACAACTTCTTCCTTGCCAATCATGATCATAGTAGATTTACCATATTTAAAGACTTAAAACCATTCCTAAATTTCCAAATACTTTCTCTAACCATCCTTTCTTTTTTCCTTGAGGGATGGTTGAGCGATCATTTGAGAAATTATTTATGATGTTCCTCCCTTAATTATCCCCATGCATGTACTCTGAAAATCTTAGATGATTGGATTCTTTTCAATTCTCATCATTGATAAAGATGCATGATCCTTTTTACTTAATGCATCTTACACCTTGTTTGCATTACCTAGATGGTAGAAGATTGAGCAATCATAATCCCTGATGAGCTATATCCATCTTAGTTGAAAGTTATTAATCCCTTTTTGTGTGAATATATCTTTGATACTCTTGTGATCAGTATATATCTGACACTTCTCCCCATGGAGATAATGTCGCAAGATTTTTAATGAAAAGATCACACCCTCAAACTACAGATCCTTCATAGGATAGTTTTCCTCATTGATTTTCAACTACCTTGAGGCATAGAATATCACCTTTTCATTTTCCATAAGCACACAACCTAATACCTTATTTGGATCATCACTGTACACCACAAGGAGTTCTCCACTAGTTTAGAGTTTGTGTATTAATGTATTGATTAGAATCTTTTTCAACTCCTTAAATCAGTATTCACATTCTTGAGTCTAGAAAAACAATACTCCTTCTGTGTTATCTCGATAATTGGGTTAGAAAATCCTGAAACGTTCTTTAGAAATCGTTAGTCATACCAATTTAGTCCAAGAAACCATCGGATATCCATTATAAATGTTGGCCTAGGTCACTCTATATTTTCCTTTTTCTTGGAAGGGCCCATAAATATCTCTTTAGGGGTGATAACATGCCCCAATAATGATACTTCCTCTATCCAGAACTCACATTTATTGTACATTGAATACATCTTCAAAATTCACAAAGTCTTTAACAAAGTATTAAATTTCTTTTCATGTTCCACATTTCTCATGGTGAATATATAATAATATCATCGATAAAGACAACCAAAAAATTGTATGGGTAATCTCTAAATATGATATTCATTAAATCCACATTATTATTATAGCATTAGTGAGCCCTAAGGAAATCACTATTAACTCATAGTGTCTATAACTCATTTGAAAGGCAGTCTTGGGAATATATTTCATACTCACCTTTAATTGGTGATATATTGATCATAGGCACACCTTAGAGAAATAACGTTCCCCACAAAGATGATCGAATAAGTCATCTATTTGTGGCATGGGATACTTGTTCTTTATCATGATTTTATTGACCTCACGATAAGCGATGTAGATGCTCATTAAACCATCATTCTTCTTCATGGAGGGGAATGGAACACCCCACAGTGAAGAACTCGGGCGTATAAAACACTTCTCAAGATTCTCCTGTAACTACTTCTTCAACTCTTCTGGATCTATGATATAAAATTCTATAAGGTATATTTGATATAGGTAGAGATCTATAAAGAAGATAAATTGTGAAATAAACATCATGATTTAGAGGAAGACTAGGAAACCGTTCAAGGAATACATCAATGTAATCCCTCACGATGCACATGTCTTCGAGCATTATTCTCTCCATTTTCTGAATAATTTGAGCTAGCCATGCTTTCTCAAATATAATTAATATCCACACAAAAGACACTAATTCTAAAGGAAATTCATCTTCCTCCATACACTTTTATAGAATTGGAGATGCTTCCGGATGTGAAGAGTGATATCCCTTTCACGATATTTGATGTTGGATTTGTATAATTATATTTTTTCACTACTAAAGATAACAAAAAACTCCAATAAAGGAAGTATGACAAGATTTTATTGGAGGGTTAGTCTACAAACATTTAATATGGAAGATTTATAAACCTTAGATGAAATAATTTCCCCATTTATTTTTCTAACATATAAAATATCGTCCAAATTTTGAGGTGGTGTTTGAATAGTTCAACAACATTTGCCAGAAATGAATGAATGCATAGAACAAGAATCAAATAGTACATTCACTAAGCATGAATGAATAACCAAAATACCTGTAACCACATAGTTTTCTAGCTCCACCTCAGAAGTATTGATTACATTATACATTACTTGTTTCCATGGAGGTTTTTGTTGATTTCCACCCATAGCCCTATAGGTAAGGAATGTGTTCCCATAATGACCATGTTTCATGAAGTTCTAACACTGAACTATAGGCTAATTGTTGATCTGACCCTTATTTGTTCTTCCACATTTGTTGGATTATTCAATTTCCTATCATCTGTTTTTAGCCATATGTCACAAATTTCCACATTTTAAGCAATTTTTGGTTCCCGTTATACAGTTACTAGCATAAAGCTTCCCAAAACATTTACCCATGGGATGATAGAGCTTCATTCTGTCTTGGAATTTATTTGTGGGAAACCTCACATTAAATTCCATTTCCACTTATTTTCACCAAGCCCATGGTACAACTGAGATTATTCGATATCTATTTCAACCTAGAGGGAACAACATACAATCTATTCATAACTGTCAAAGATTATAATAAAAAACTCTTTTTTTAGACTCAGATTTAGTCTTCGAAAGAAGTGACCGACCTTTATTTTGGTGTTCATGAAAATTCCAAAGGTGTACCATGAATGCCTCGTAAATTTTTCATCATATCCCCTATTGACATAAGTTCATTCTTCTTGAGTCTGAGGAACTCTATTTCAATTTTATGATAGAGGTTTCATGGAATGTTTTTATTGAAAAACATTCTATTAATTTACTCTTAATCCATGTAATAAATTTCTACTTGGGGCATCGTATTCTTGATAAATTTCCACCACTGGTCATCTTCCCCATCCAAATGATAGACCACCAGCACAACTATCCCTTCCTCTTAGCATTGAATGACAGAGAATAACTTGTCAATGGAGTGAATCCACTGTTCCACGAGGAGGGGATTAGAAGATCCAGTAAACATGGGAGGCATTTTCTGCATGAAGGATTCAACAAAAAATTTCTCATTCCATAGAGGAGTAGGGTTTTCCACATGATTGAAGTTATTATTTATAACATGAGATAGCTGAACAGGTACTATCATGATGTTTTGAGGACCATTTCTTATCATCTTAGGCATATCATTAGGGAAATATTCCCATTACCTATCACATTTATTGTTGGCATGTGTTATTCTATTTTCCTCCACTAATTTAGAAAAATAACATACAATTATAGGACTATAATACATATCTATTGAGTATAAAATAAACATCAAACATAAAAGGATAAATTTTTAATTGATAAGTACATCCTAACATGTGATTCTATATGTTTCAATCTAGGTTATCGATGATCTATTTCTTAACATATATTCTTATGAGATTTTTTATTCCCTTAATAATGTTTTCTACTAAGATCGTGAATTTAACAAATAATATCCCCTAGGGGTGTTATAGAATGAGTTTAGGATTTCCCATTGTTGGGCAGCAATTCATATTCGATTCTAGCTCAAATCGGGGTTTTGGGTTTTACAACTACATACATCTTTTCTAGAGCCACCACAACCTGTTTGTATCTAGACAGGGATGCATTTTCATGAAAAACCATATTCTATATACTTACCAAAATATTGGGGTCTTTTATTATAATTAGTCATATCATTAATGTTCTTACTAAAGTTCTCTATTTAAAATCTCTAAAAATAACTAGACCATTATTTGATACCAATTACAATGACCCTTTTATTTTATAAATAACCTTTCTTGATTTTATGCATAAGTTCACATCAGAGTACTAGCAAAGGTTTTTAATGTCTTGTGTCTTGGAAGACTGGGTACATAATCAAATATTATTAAAGAAATTATTTAATATCCATAATGAGATTCTATATTCCATTGGGTTCAAACATCTGCATAGGATAACCTAGGGATAATATGAACAATGGGATGAGCTAAAATTTCTGTAAGGGAATAACCATAAGAAAAAAGAATTAACAGATGGGATATAAGACATGATATGATGATATAAAAAGGAATGTAACATATGGAATCATAACATATAAACATGGAATCATATACAGATTGAGTCATAATAATGTGTTAGGAACAGAAAACATGACATTATCATGAGTCAAGGCAAACCCCCAAGACCGTTACACATGGTAGCACAAGACAAGACTAACTGCCAAGACTTTCTCACATGGTAGCACAAGCTAAGGCTATCCACTAACCCCATTTCACATAATGTCCCATGAGACTCAACTTTACCAAATGAATTGGACCAATCTCTGGGTGAACCCTTATTAACATTCAATGAATATTCTTCCACATAAATAATCATTATAATACTTCTTACATAAACATAAGAGTTACCCATGGAAATAATTGGGAACCCCAGTCTTGTCAGAAAGAATAAAAAATGGGTGTCTCATAACAGTGTCCATAAAAGAAAGGATGTAAAATATACATGAACACTCATAAGGTAAAATAGTCATGTATCATGGTATGTGGTGTCTAGTAGATGTGACAACATGTAAGAAAATTATTTACGAAGTTTAACATTAAAAGTTTTTCTGTGGTTTTGATGTAAAAAATATAGAGTCATTAAAATACAAAGGAGGACAATCCTTCATATAAACTGAGAGATGCACTGAGAAGGTTTTCATAAAAAAAATACTGATTTTCTAAAAAAAATTGTGGCTTAAAATATAATGTATATTTAACTTTAAATTGGGTAAGAATTCATGAACTTCCCTTAAAACAGGTTTTCTTATTGAGATGTTTTGAGAAAACAATCACTTAAAAACATGTATATCCCTGAATGAGAATGATGAAAAGGTATTGATAAATGAATTTAGAAAATATAAATAGAATTTAGATGATTCTAATTAACTGATAATATAACCTCAATTTGGTAAAAGTAAGATAAGGAAACCCAAAAGATCAAAGAAGGTTTGTGTAGGATCCCTTACGGATTATCAGCATGGTATCAGGTGTACTTTTGAGGGATTAATGAGAAAAAATGGGTTTCTCATTTGTTATATATCATTAGGGAAGTATGGGGTAGGTCTTAAATCATTCCCTATCATTAGGGATTATACATAATCTGGCATAACACAGAGGACATTCTTGAATAAATGTGAAATAGAAATGATCTATTACATTAAGTTCAATGGTGTTATCCACATGATATTGATGATACAAATAATCAAAATAGGTTCATTAACTAATAATTCTAGAACCTCTTTTATTCTTAAATGATTTACAATAACCTTTTTATGTTCATTTGTGACCTTTTTGATGGGTTAAGATGATCAATTTCATTGTTCAGGTCGATTTTTTGTTTTAATGATTGATTCACTTATATTCATGTTTTGATAAACACATAAGATGATAGTGGTAATACTGAAATGAAGTTATGTGAAATTAGAGAACATAAAAATGATTAAATGGTCATTAAATTCATTTTTTTATTTTTATTGAAGTTGAATCTTTATATAAAACATTAATGATAAATGGATGGGATTAAGTTGGCGATTTGTCTCAAAATTAACTTGGTTTGTGTCATTATTTTACATCATGTGTGAAAAATTATTACATAAAATCACATAAGATAAAATATATATATAATGATCTAGTTCAACAATTAAAATGGTTTCATGACCAGTCTAGAAGATGGAAATGCATATTAAAAACCCTTTTTCCTTGAATTTTATAAATCAACCCATGTCGGATGGTGTTTCATTTATATTATAAAAGGAAGGGGAGTAAGAGATTGAGATAAAAAATCACATTAACAAAATATTATTCATGTACATGTATGTTAATAGATTTATAACACCATTATTGTTAAGGGAGTTTAGGAAAGATAAAAAGAACAGAAAAGAACATGAAAAGTGAGAAAATAAATAAAAAAATGGAATTTACATCTTTAGTTTATCTTCTTTGAGAGCCTCTTAAGGGAAAGGATTGTTCTTTTGGGAAGTCCAAGAGATTATGGACATTAGGGAGGATCTTGGGTAGAGATTTGGGATGATAAAAATAATCAATAAGGCTTGATAGGGGTGACAAGAATAGGGGAGTGTGGGTGGTTTTAAAAGTGTAGGGGAGGAGGGTTTTCATAATATTTTAATCATTAGTTTATTATTTCTTCTTAAGACCATAAATAGTAATTATTCTTGTTAATAAATAGTAATATGTTATTGTGAGTTCAAATAAAAGGCTATTTACATCATCCATGATTCAAGCGTGATTTAGAAATTGATGTTCTATCATTTATTGTGAATTATCGTATTTTACTATTTATAAAACAATTTAAGTATTTTAGAAAAATATATAAATATACCCTAACTTTTTTCAATGTAATGAATCAAAAAATGAACTAGATGTTTCAAAAATAAGTTTCTAAATATGTTTAATTTAATTTTTAATTAAATTCAAATTTTACATTAAAAACTGATTTTAAAATTATAACTGATTATATAATGCTTCCAAAAATTAAATGAGGTCTTATAAAATATTATTTGAACCATAAGATATAAAATATTTAATTTATAAACACCATATAGGAAAATAATTTATATTTTAAATTAATTAATTAATAATAATGAATTGTTTATGACTTACAAAATTACCAATACTTTTACTGTGGTCATATTATCACATATAAGTTGCCTAAATTTTATTTATACATTCATAGGTGGGATTACTATTCGTTTAGATGATTTACAATTCAAAAGGTCAGTATTAATTTTCATAAGGGTAGGTTAATGTTCATAAGTTTTGGATACTATTAACCAACAAATCCAAGAATCAAACTAATTGCAACCTTGTGTGTGAGATTTATGAAATTCAAAACAAAGAAGTGAAAATATTATGTGTAAAAGTCACATAGTATGTAGTAGTTCATTGTGATGTGATTTCATTTGAATATATGAAATAAATATAATAAGGGAATTTCCATTGATAAAACATTGAGTCATTACATATATATTTTACTAAGACATATTAATAATTTGGTCTGTTGGGATGTTATCCCTTATATCTGACACAAGTGTTATAGAGTAACCACTGACTCTATTCTACTAGGGTCAATGTCATTAAAAAATTTTATTAAAAATTTATTATAATACATGGGAACTAGATTTAGGAAAACATAGATTATGTTACATAACCACATCATATAACTTGATGATAATTATAGAAAACCCTTTTAAAGAATTGATGAGAAAGTGATTATGTTGTTTTCCTGGAAATACATCCATATCTAGACTGTACATGATGAATTGGTTGTAGAATAATTACATATAGTGGTATTAACATTGAAAATGGGTCATTGGGATTTTATGCAATCATCACATGTTGTAAGATAATTGTCCTTATTTTCCATGTGGTTTGACATTAGGATATGTTATGTTTTATTCACATTTTCATTACAACCCATTACAAATGATTTGAATAGATGGTGAAAATGAACAACCAAGGATAAACATAAAGTGTCTTTGGTTAAATATAATTTATAATGATTTTGAAATCGGATAAATTATTAAATGGTTTTCCCCTAATTATTATTATTTTCACATTATGATTTTTAGTTATGGTTAATTAATGGAACCTGAATAAATGATGATATAATTTAATATGTCACAAAATATGGAAATTAAGGGAAATCAAATATTATCATGACTGGATTGAGATATATCTTGATTATGAATAATAATTTATCCTAAATATGATTTATATTCTATACATTACATAACTATTATACTAACTCTGTAAGAGAAATGATGGATCCTATTAGATCTTAGGTTGTGGATACAATAGAGGAAAATGGGCTTGATTACATTCAGGTTAATAATATAGAATGAAAATCCAATGAAGATTCTTAAATGATATAGTAAAATTATTTATGTACAGAAAATAATGATACATGATGATGTATTTATAAAGAAATAAAAGTGTTTCTTGGTGATACAAAAATTTCATCCAAAATATCAATTTACCTTACATTTTCTTGAATGTTGTAACCCTATGCATTATCCATTTCTATTTCATTATTTAATGGTTTTCTCATAAAACATTAAATGATCTATTTTTATGTAAAATTATTGAAGTATTTATATAGTAGGATTCATGAATTAAATTTTTGATGTATTTTTATCAATGGGATTTTTTTATTTAAATTGTGAATTATCTAAGGATTGTGTTAATGATTCACCAAATATACGTATTTTTCTAATATTGACAATAAAATTTTTGTTAACATCATGTTTTAGGAGTTTAATGTAAAAAATATGTTAAATTTCTTCAAAACCCCATTTTTAAGAAATTGTAGAAAGAATTGTAGTGGCGGTGGTACCATAGCAGCCCGGGTACTGTAGTAGTACTATTCACTAAAGGGCCAATTAGACTAAAAAATGGGATTTTGGGCCATGTATTCAGTCCACTTGGTCTTGGGAATTCATTATATGTAATGGGTTTCCATATACCCATTTAGAAATGGGTCTTTTCTTTAATAATAAAAATGATACTTTACCCCAACCTTTAAAAAAATCAATATAACCCATTAGTTTAGTATTTTAAAATTTTATTTATGGAATAATGCCTTCAAAAAAATTTGACATAAAACTAATGGTATTGGTAACCATTATATTGAATATTATCATTGATATTTTAGTAATTATGGGTCATTATGATTTGGTAATTTTATAGGAATTATATTAATATAGATTTTGTAAAAGACTACCCATAGCCTGGATGACACATTTTCACATCCAACGAGGCTGTAGAGCATTAACCCACAACTGAAGGGTGATAAGGGTGAAATGGCAACTTATGACCTACGTGATTTGATTTTTAATATTATATTTTACTTACATAATTAATTTTAATAATATTTATTAACTTGAACTATGGGTTTTTCTATTTGGGTTTAGAAATTAATGCATTATATTAACTTCTTATAACATGTTTGGTTTTGGTAAATAGTTTTAAAAGGGTGGAAAGACATGTCAATATTTTATTTTTATTATGGAAAATTTAAATTAAATTTTATTTATTCATGCAAAAAAATCAATTTAGATAATCATTCCTTGGGTTAATAAAATACGTAGAAATTGATCAATGTGAAACAAATGGTATAAATTATAACTATGAAATATAAAGGTATCAAGTATTTTTCTTAACACTCTTAGATAGAAATTGAACTTTTCAAATTTTTTGAAAGGATCTTCAAAAAATAATTTATCCCTATTTCCATTAATATACGATGAGTCAAATAGTCTCTTAAATCATCAATTGTTTTTGTTTTTCTTGTCTTTAACATTATGATTACAATTTACTATCTAGTGATAAATTATCTCTATAAATCTCCACAATTATTTACATATTTCACCAATTTCCTTATTTTTACCTCTAGACAAAAATCTATTAATTGTTAAAATACTAATTTATTATATTAGTTAACCATGATGTTTCCATTTTCTTATTTTGAGAGGATGTTTTGTTAACCCATTTTTACGTTGTGGGTTTTTGTGAAAACAAATTTTAAATATCAAACAGTTTATTTTCATGAAATATTCTAAATTATAATGATTCCACTCATTAATGGTGGGGATATTAAAACACCCCATTATTTGAAAGTTTATTTATTTTAAAGTAGTTCACTCGTTATGATATCTAATGATAGATGAAACTATTATACTTTTAAATAAGAACATTATGTTTGATAGTGTATATGATATAAAACACCAAGCTTATGCGGCCCCTGAAATATGTTATTTAAATATGAACATAATAACCAAGCTCTCCAATTTAAGGGAATTAATCGAAAAAAATATTGAAATATATATTGGTCCTAAGGAATAAAAAAATATTGATAAATATTAATCAATTACTGGTAAAGTCAATTTATTCTTCAAAAAATATGTCATCATAAAAAATGACCTTTTTAATACTCTTTGGGAGAAAATAATTTTTTTCTTTTAAATTTAGAAAATTGATTATTAGAAATTAAATCTGTATTTGAATTAATCATATAAAAATTATCTTCGACTGAAATTATTTAATTTTTCTAAAGAGTAAAATTTCAATGAATAGTGGAAAATAATTCTTTTTGTAAAATAATAATGTATTTTGAATAGATTCTGTTTTTTAAAAGAACCATTATAATTATATATTTATTTAAAATTGAATCATTTATTATTTAATTATATTTAAATTAAATAATTTTATATGAATCATCATTATACCTGATTTTTATATAAGGTTATTTTTAGGCTTAACACTCAATTTTCTGAAAACTATTTATTAATATACAATGTTATACATTTTTAATTAATTAATATAATATTTAATGATTAATTATTTAAATGAAATTGATATAATATATATCTAAATATATTAATATAATTCAATCATATATTTATTCATAGACATATAATTTATATATGATCATCTAATGCTTGAAAAATCTATTTTTTTAATAACATTAGTTTTGACCCATCTAATAATGATATTTTAAATTTTATTTTTCAATTATATTAACTGAATTAAAAACAACGATTCCATATTTATATTCATCACAATTTATAATATATAATGTGGTTAAATTAATGTTATGTTAATATGAGTTTTGAAAACATTAATAATATTTTACAATAGTTAAGGTGAAAATGGATTTATTAAGGGTCAAACTAAGTATATATAGTTTAAAATTAAATAAAAACATTTTTTAAAAATATTTTATATCCATTAATTGAAATTATAATTTATTATTTTAAATTATAATCTATTATGGAGCCTTTTTTCACTCGAATAATGTGGGTATGATTTTTTTCTTTTTTGGAAATTCCATGTCTATCCAACTTCTCAATTATAAAAGCTCAATCCCTCTCCTCTATCCTTTACACCTATTAAGGAATTTTTCTTTACCAAAACCTAAATGCTTTCTCCATAACATCTCTATCCATATTATAGTAGATTTGGGATTCCAAATAGACAACCTATAGGGTCGATAATATGATTTACAATGGAGGTTATTCTGAGAGAAGTTAATTTTATTCAGTAATCTCTTTGTTATTAATTCATATATTTAATATTCAATTACACAGTAAAATTTAAAATATATGAAAACCAATATTTCCCATATAATTATATTTTATTGTATTTATATAATAATATATACCAATTTCCTCCTCTAATAAATGGTAAAAATATCTGTCACTTTCATGTGTGGTGGACTTCCACCTCACGGACTAATGTCATTTTTCTTCTATAACCAACTCACATGGATTTTCATAATGATGGAAATAATTAATATATATTACAAATAAAACATTATTTTTACCAGTCAAAATTAACATACAATCCACTTCCTTACCCTTTCACCCATTAATGGTATGATATCATCGCTTGTGGGTACGTATAGGCTTTCATCTCCCAAAAGTGATACAATTAATTTTACATGACCAGACATCATGAATGATATAAAAAAATAATACAATAATTAAATATGATACTTATAAAAAACATAATTATTGATATTATGGAACTATATCCTATACATATTAACTATAACATTCATATCAAAATACAAAAGACAGAATAAGGAAATTAACAAAGAATATATTAATTATAATAAATATTTTTTTCTAATGGGTGGTATGAATTTATAATATGATATTATATGATATTATATAAATGAATATGGTTTGATAATAAATTAAAAACATGAATAAAATTATTATATAATATATTAATATATTCATAAGTAAATGAAACAATGCGGTAAGAGGTTTTTTCTCTATCTCATTTCCCCGAGGTACATTGTAATATCATGTGCCTAATAATTATATGGTGTATATTATTCCCATATTAAATTTAATATCATGAATAATTCAAAAATTGTAGTATTTAAATTTTATTTTTTGAATTATCGAATCCAATGGTTTTGACATTAAAATTACTATGTGGTAAATAATTTCAAAGCACAATTTCTTTACAATGGGTTTTATTAGTTCATCATTTTCATTGTTATTAAAATATTATGATGGAAATGAATTTTTGTTATATTATACAGTATATTAATTTTATTATATGGATTTAAATTTCATACACATAATCTATTAATTGATTAATTCTCACATCAATGTTATGATCATGGTAAGGGGTCCTCATATCAAATTATCTTCTTTGGGACATATTTCATTTAATAAGTTTATATTATTCTATGAATTTTATATAGTTATAATATGATATGTTATGTCATGAATATATTAATATTCATATAATTTAAATTTCACTTATTATTATTCATTTCATGGGTACTATAATTCAAATATCCCCATTGTGGGAAGACATTTACATTTTTAAATAATTTTAATAGGAATTATTTATACTCAAATGTGAATTGAAGGAAATTAATTGATCATTGTATAATAAACCACAATTATTTTGTTTTCATCAAGTTATTTTTGAATTTCTAAGGTAATAATTCAATTCTCCTCAAATTTGAACTTAAAATTATAGATAAAAAGTTTTATACTAAAATAAGATAATATTTCATACTTTAGTCAAAAATCCCTTTCCCTGAATAATTTTATTTTAGAAATTTTGAAAATTTTTAATATAATTTTTTATTTTTTTAAAGGGAATCTTCCTGTCATATGTTCAAACATGATACTTTTTTACATTAATTTAAAAAAATGTTAAAGGGATATTTGTTTTTAATGTAATCAAATTGAATGTAACCTTTATGTTATCACAACCAATCATTTCCATTGAACTACCTGTACATGTTTATTAATTTTTAAAAAGAAAAATTCCCAAAAATTATTGAAAATTTAATGTTATTAGAATTTATTTTCATTGTGAAAGTTTTATTTTCCTCAATATAGTTTTTTATGAACTTTTCATTGTAATTGTATTATTAAATGATAAAAATTTATTGTACATATACTTCACTTGGGATATGTTGTAATGATACCATCCTAATCCTTTCTTTGTATGGTTTACAATTACCATTACTAGAGAAAGTATTGATATAAAATTTTATGATTAAATTTGTTTTTCTAAAAATTTCATTAAAATACTCACATTCCAAGAATCATTGTATATTAAATTTTCCCTAAATATCAATATTTTTTATATTATATATTATTATTTCATAAACCATATATAATTTATACAAATAGTGTTATACTTTAAAATTTATGTGATTTATTTGGTAAATTTTAATATTTAGTACTCTAAATTAAATAAAACCATTTATCATTATTGAATATTGGTTATGAATTAAATCAACCATTATATATATGTGTAATCTGTTGGGCAAAAAATGATGAGTGGGGCTTAGAATTATATATCCCCTTGATGCACCAATTTCCCATGATTTGAACTAGAAATCTAGCATTAAATGTGGATTTATACAGATTTTTAATCCATCATGTGGAAGGTATTGAATGTATATATGTCACGATATCTGATATCATGAAATACAGTATTATGTATTTACATTATTAATAATTTAGTAATTATTTTCCATTAGATTACTACATTGGTATTATTAATGTGTAAAGTTTTTTATCTTGTTAGTGAATAAATTAAATACGTGTTTAGTTATTTATCTTCCTTATTTATTATTCCATTATTTCCGACGATTTCACTAGGGAGTGCATCCGTCTATGAAGACGCACTATGTTGTTGCCCCACGTTTTGGCTTTCCAAAGGCAGGCAACATTGGTTGCTTATTTCGTGACGTCTTCTCCCTGATCGAAACATGATGACGGTATATCGGTTGCTCCTTCTATGGACTCAACCATAGAATTTGTCTCATAGTCTGGATCTCCATTAATTATTAAGATGTTGTTCATGAAAATATTCCTCGTGCGATGTCTTTATGGATTTTGGATAATTACACTTCTTTTTTCATGACATTCTGAGGGGTCACACCAGGATAACAACCATTGATCGGGGGAGTAGTAACGTTGAAAATTTCTAGAATGTATGGATGCTAAAAAAATAATTCATCTGGCTTTCTTCCTCTAATTATAGGGCTTATTGAGGGTGTGGAAGCCTGATAAAACCCATGTCTTGTGTGGGGAATTATATTATATAGACATGTTTTCGAGGGTTTCCTTAGCATCCCATGTTAACACAATGTGTTCTGCGAGTTTACCATCTAGAGGATATGAATCAAACTAATCAGAACAAATATGAGAGTTGATCTGATTGGTACATCCATGAGAGGGAGTACCTAATGTTTTTACTAGATGAGTGGATCAGAATTTCCCACTATGATAGATTCAAGGATTCCTGGGTCCCTATTAATGGGAATTCAGGGTTTACTATTGGCTTGGATTGAACCATAGTGAGATTTTCTATGTACCCTATACCGAGTGACAATGATTTAAACCCCTATAGTTCCAATGGAGATACATGGAATCATGGTGGAAATAATGGTCAACAACCTAGAGGCACGTTGGGTCTTACGCATGGGTAGTGGACAATCGCATGTGGCACACTCATGGTCAAATGGTTTTGGATTGTCTAGGACTTATGAATGGTTAGCTACCCAGGTGTATGGGATGATGTTACCAGGATGTTTTGGCCCAGTTAAGAATCTTGATAGATGGTGGACAATTGAATGAAGTGAATGAGAGGAAAGTGATGGAACCAATGTGAATATGACGGTGATATTTGGCTTGAAACACATAGAGGCTTCCTAAATTTCTCTCTGGGAGGGAATCAATATCCACATAGTTTGGTGGGGTGATACATGGAATCCAGATGTGTGCATAGGACAACGACCCAACAACATGCTGGGGATCACGCGTGGTTAGCGGCCTAAGAGTTAGTCTGACGCCCGGGGGGATAGGGATGTCGGTCCGAGTAAATGGGACACCAAAGTTTACCATTTTTTGGGGTTTAACCATACGAAGGGTTCTTATGTACCCTTCCTAGGATGCAGGGATCAGAACCAATGTATATTGAATGAGTGAGGTGTAAGATCGAGGTTTTCATGAAGCACACCGACCTAAAGGCGATGCTGAGGTATATGTGTGGTTATTATCCCGAGGTGGGTCTAACGCCCGGGGGGTGGACCAGGGATATGGGTCCCAATAAAGGCTACACTTAATTTTACCAATGATTGGGGTTCAACCTTAGGGAGACTTCCTATGTTCACTTCCTAGGAGATAGGGATCAAAACCCACGTATGACGTATAGGTTTACAAGTATTTTGGGTTGATCCTTAGGGAGGATTCATATGTACCCTTCACATGAGACATGGATCAAAACCCACACAGTTCAAATGGGCATTGTTTAAGATCATGAATGACGAATGTGGCCTAAATTTTAACTTCATGTAATATGAGGGTGAACCGACGTGAAGTGGTCGAGACTGATGATTATTGGGATTGAACCTTAGGGATGAATCCAGTGTAAATAAATTTTAAAGGGACATGATAAATGTCCACGTAGTTAGAATTGGGGACTTGGGACTTAGACGCTAAGGTGGAAAAGGGAGGATGCCATGGCCGGTGCCTACTCAATTCTCACGTGAGTCATGATCGATGTGAAAAACAAGAGGCAAGAAAGTCCCGATGATCATGTCGCCAAAGTTTTTTTTGAGGAGTAGAGCAGGGTATACCCATGGTTATCAGCCCATGGAGATGGATATTGGGACTTACTCTAGGATGATTTCCATTCCTTGTGTATAGCTTACATTCTATGAAATGAGGATATCATTCCATGTGAAAATGATATCACTCTTGTAGAGACCAGTGGGCATGGAAAAGTTATGAGGCATGTCACACCATGTATATTGTTTGGGGAGTGGTTATAGTTTAACATCATGGGAAGAGGATGATGACTCATGGAGGTTTAACGTCCAACAACTTGGATGATGACAAGTCACTCCTCATCGCTAGAACTTACATAACTAACATGATTTAACTATTGGTGAAGGGAGGGCACTGATAATTTCATGTGGAGATAGGGTGGAGGAGTGTTCCATTGTGGGGCACATGTTAGCATGCCTATGTAAAGAATAAATATCCATAAGCATGCCTATGGGAAGAAGAATGAGGCTAAGAAAGGAAATATGAATCACCGCCCAAGGAACCTTGAAATCACTTCATACAAACCAATAGGTTATTATGAGAGAAGGGATTGTGAAGCAAAGAAGGGTTCACAGGAAGGGACCTTGTGAAGCCCTAGTGATCCATAGTGTGAAGAGACTATACGAAGGGGTATTCTTTATGAATTTGAGTGGCCTATCATTGGCATGGGATATACAGGCATATAAAGGGTTCTTCTCAAATTGCACGTGCTTTCATGGAGTAGAACTTCATAGAACATGGGATCCTTGAAAACCGCAGCACAACGAAGCGACGTAGTTAGCTAAGCACATTGATCGTACATTATCATGTGGTGAACATGTGAATGGAATGTACTTCACAAAGCATCAGTGCTTTGTGAAGGCCAAGGATCTCATAGGGATCTTCTTATTTTGCGATGGGTCGTGGGATTCATGATGGAAATCCTTGTTTGAAGAGGGGTCATATATATGATTAAGAAAAGTTATTTCACAATGCTCAAAAATCACGAAGAGCTCATTTTTCACAATGATTTGTAGTGTAGAGGCTGATTCACAAATTTTGATCTGAGAAGGAGAATGGTCAGGGTATCCATCCTTTGGTAATGAGGGAAGCCTAGTATATATAAGCGATAGGTGGCGCAAAGCTCATACAGTGCATTACGAAACTCGTTTTTCTATGAAATTGGAAGAGGATTGAGTTAAGATTGTCATAACCATGATGTCTACCATTATCCCCGACATATTTTATAGGACTCCCTAATTCCCTCTATCGATCTCATTGAGGCATCCATCAATTTCATTGGGATTGCAGAGGTGATCATGTTCCCTCTGCAACAAGATGATTTTCGTCAATTACATCCTAACCACAGATTCTTCTGCCTCTTTCCATTACTGTGATCGTAGAGGGTCCATGTATTTTCAACAGTAGTAGAACTGAGGGGATTCCTGATGTCCATAGTGAAGAAGGTATTTGAAAAGGTGATTCTCAAAGCATCCCATTTGGCATTGGCGTTCTCTTTGCATATTTTTCCTATACACACTTTTTGGAACCAACTAATCCCCCCCCCCCCTCAGACATGGATCTGAGGTGAAAACTAGGGATAAATTATGAGGGTAGATCACCAATATTTTTAGGATATTTGAAAATCATGATTGCGAAGGAGGGTTATGATGTGGATAGACGATGCAAGAGTTGAGAATGTCGCAATGATCACTATGGCCAGGAACACTACGAATCTCAGCGATCTTTACCAATAAATAGGGGACAATAACCATTGTTTTTTCTTAACTTACTGCCACATTTTTAGGCTTCGGCAGTCAATTAAAAAATCACAACATGCTCTAGGCCACTCTTTCTAAATTGATCCCTCTTTTTCTCTACTTCACACAGTAAGTCTTCTGACTCTGCGATTATCTACTCCACAAATTGTGCCAGCGAGGTCTGTGGTAGGGCTCTACCACCAATCTCTATGATCTAGATCTATGGTTGAGTTCTGTGGTAGAGCACTGATATTGAGATCTATGATCAAAGGAAGAATTTAATATGTTTTATGATGGAATGGATCACTAATAAGCTATCAGTGGGTCCTTGAAGATGCTGCCCGGACTGCAGAGATAGATGATAACCTGGGTATCGTGGAATGTGTGTAGAGTCAGTTTGACCATGGAACCCTAGTGGATATGTTTTTAGATATCCTTATGAACTACCCCCCTATTTCAAAGACTTCCTCTATATTAAATTGGTCTGAGAGATGATGTTATCATTCCTAAAGAATAATGGGAAAAGTTGACATGTTGGTTCAGGAGTAAGTTGTGCCAGTGCAAGTGGTTCAGGGCAGGAGATAGTTGTACATGGGAGGATCAAACACCCATCAATGTCGACTTATTTTGTAACCATGTTAAAAATGTTAATGGTAAGGTGCTTCAGCTTAAGTTATCTCCCCTAAAGTACCACACCATTATGAAGGCAGCTTTGACGAACCTGGAGAAGGGGTGGACTACCGAGATGGTACTACAGTAGTGTGGAAAATTCATAGATGATTGGCCATGGGCTTATTGGGTATGTGCCTCTTGAAAGGTGATTGGGGTAGAGTAGACGTGGTTGGGCCTGTTGGAGGTGGCATGCCCCCCCCCCCCATTCCACATCTACCAGCAGAAGAAATTAATGATAGAGTTGTTGAGCAGGTGGTTGTTGAGGAAAAAAACATTTCATCTTCACCAGAGGGAGTTTAGTACTAGCCTGTTGGACCATCAAAAAATCTCAGTGATTATGATATTGGGGAAAATGTTTGAATAGTTCCACCCCTCCACGCATAAATGGGAGGACCCAGAGAAGGTGCCACCGCAGGCAATGGTATTGATGGGTCTAGTGCCAGGAGAGGACAAGTTGTCTGTGAGGGATTTCTGATTTATGTTGTGGTTCAGGCAGTTCCTAAATTCCCCTTTAGATGGGAAGTTTAACGTGAGGTCTTCCAAATGTTGAAAGGTTGTCCAACGTAGAAAATATCCCTCACACTAGTTACTGTTTGAGGATATCCAATGGATGATATGGGGGTTTAGTATCAACACCGTGTACAAACCGGTGGTTAGGTTGGTTGCGTTTATCTTTGTGCTCATTTGCATCTGGGTATTGCCGGTAAGGGATACAAACATGGGTGTACATCCGAGCATGTTTATCATGGTTTCCATGTTGTATATGAGGGAATGGATCAATCTTGGGATCCCGATGCTGTCGAAGATCACTACTACAAAAACATGTGAGGGAAGCGCTACCCCTTTGTCAGCACTAAAAAAAGTGTTGATAAAGGTGACCTTTATCAGCTCTAGAAAAAAGAACTGATAAAGGGGGGATTTATCAGCACTGCAAAAAATTAAACTTCAAAATGAATTCAAGAAAAATAAATTATTGTTATATAAGCATACTTATTCGTATATAAATATAATATATATTTTAAATATGTTTTATATACGTATAGATAGACTATTACATTTAATATATAATAAATTTAGTATAAATGGCTTTAAAATTTTTTTAAAAAATATTATTAATTAATAATTTGCGAATTATTATTGATTACAATTAATTAAATACAAATTTGAAGATAATAAAATCAAAACAATTAATATAATATCTAATATAAGTTGAAAATGTAACTCAAACATCAAACATCAATAACATTTGATCCGAGTGTCCGTTTGAGCTCTACAACATATGAAATCAAACCATGCGATGAGCTCTACGCACTAATAATTGAGGAAATGCATTTGTCACATTTTTCAAGGCCAATAATGGCCTATAAGGCCTCCAAAACTGATTTTTTAGTCGGGATACCCCGATTTATTAACATTAAAACAAGTAAAACTTCTGACCCGGATGTCCATTAAGCCTGTACCACATATCATATCGAAGAATATTTCATTTTCTTTGATTTGACAAATTTTGGAGTTGAAACAATCATTTAGATTATAATTTATGATCATTATAACATTCTATGGCTTTTCAAATACACATATATATGTGTTTATTCGTAAATATATATGTGTCTATGTGTGTTTGTGTGTGTGTGTGTGTGTGTGTTGTATATATATATGTATGTTTGAATGTATTTATTTATTTAATTATAAACACACATACAAATCATTTTTCATAAATGTATTTAAAACTAATCATATAAGTATATATTAATATACAAATAAATATTCTGGTAAAACATTATAATAAATAAATATATATAAATAAATAAATATAAATATATATTAATATACGAATGAATATATATATACTAATATATGAATAAATATATTTATATTAATATGAATCTATAGCAATATATGAATAAATAATACTATATATAAATATATACAAAGAGATATATCATTAAATAGAGAAAATAATGAAATAGGTTAGTAGTAAGGGTGCAGCCGTGAAATGGGGAGTTTGCGAGTTCAAGTTTGGGTGGAGGCAAAGGTGGTGCATGTGTGTGAGGATGCATAGTAAGGGAAGCGCGCGGGAGACCTCCTAGACCTGATAAAGGGCTGGTTAAGCATTAGTAAAATCTCTCCCCATGCATTATTTATTTATTTATTTTTTAATTTCTTGACATTTATCAGCACATTTTAAAAAGCGCTGATAGAGCCCACTTTTATTAGCGCTAAAAAAGAACTGATATAGAGGTCTTTTATCAATGCTTTTTTTAGCACTGATAAAAGTATCCTTTATCAGTGCATCTAAGAGCGCTGATAAAAGGGACCCCCCTATATTAGCACTGAGCTTTACAACACTTTTTTAGCACTTCTAAAGCCCATTTTGAGCACTGATATAGGCCGTTTTTTGTAGTAGTGGATACATAATGTATTGTGGCATATCAGTGAAGGGAAGAATCCACATAGAGTGTGAAGGCCACTCCATCTTTTGTATGGGTGGATAGAGGCCCATATGGGTGCCTATGAATACTAAAACCCCATTTCCCCTCTAGTGTCAGACATTCAACCAGCTATGTTGAATGCGATGGGGAGTTTCCAGACCAAGCTAACCTCGCCGTTGGTGCCGAACCGAGTTTGGAAAGCGGATGCGTTCAACTTCAATACATTCCCATTCCCATCATGTTGTTTTACTGATGACGAAAATGGAATAGTGGACCATCGGTCCTACCTCAGAGCCTTTTTGGATGGAGTAATGGTGGCATGGGTTGATCGCGAGCCTCTCTGTTAGTCGTAAACTTCACACCGCTTCGAGATGCAGTTCCAATGCATGAAGCGGTTAACCCCATGGGTCTATCTGGGATTACACCGTGAGTACAATCCATGTCTGATGAGGCAAATGTGTCTCATGTTCACACGGAAGGATGGGAAGATGTTGAATGAGATACCTCCGCCCACATATGTCTAATGGCTAATGAAGGAGTATGCGAGGATTTGAGAGGTATCCTAAACGGGGGGATGTTGAAGCAGCAGACTGTACAGTGATAGTGAGAAGTTTGATCCTCAACTATGAGGTTGGTGCAGGAAGGATGTAAGAAAATTCTATAGTGGCAGGGATGCAGTACCTGTGAGGCCCACGCAGATCGAGAGGTAGGTGGAGGATATCGACCCGGTGTTCCTGGAGGAGCAAAGTCAACGAGAAGGGAGGCCACCCAGGGGGTTCTGTCAGATACCCACTCAGGCTCTGGGGAAGCGGATACACCATATAGATATTTTATTTGACGTTCTTTTCCCATAATCATGGGAAATCTATGATATAAATAGAAAATTTCTCAATCCTTCCGAGATGTGGCACCAATTAAACTGTCTTGGGATAGATTTGTTAGGGATTGGTTGTTTCAGGGCTGACATTTTGGTATCTCAGGTGGAAGGGGACCAGAACATCACCGATATTATGGATGTCATGCACTCTCAGGGTACCCTGCGTCCAATAAACGATAAATTGTAAGAATTGATCCCCCAAATGGTGTTTCCATAGTTGTCTGCCACCGAATTGAGGGAGCACATCCCCCTATCAGAAGAAGCAGAAGACTCATCATGTGGGAAGAGGCTAGTAGAGTGATCCCTCTGGGGGAATTTGAGGTCGTAAACTCGGAGCTGGAATAGTTTTTAGAGTCTCTTGTGGTAAATCCTAAACCATTTTTATATGGTCCTAATTCAGATCACATAGGCATTCTCCACTAACATTTGACCTATGCATGAGGGGAACATATGAAAAAACTACTCCCACACAACAATAGATGGAGCTTTGGGGTTTGCACCTATGACAACTAAAATTATTGTATCTAGTAGGGCTGCGACACCTAGGGTGGTTCTCCTAGATTCATCAGATTTCCCAACCATATGTGGGGGGCAATGCCTTAGGATTCCAGCAACAATAGATCACTGGAGACACCAACTATTTGATCTCTGTATGTATTTATCATAGGATTTGTAACATTCATTCACTGAATTAGGCCAACTAATTTCTATGTATGCTCACCTATACTATTCTTCAAATTCAATGTGATTCATTGGCAAGGATGGTTGTGTCTCCTAGCATTGCTATTCCAATGGGAACTCTGATGGTCATGGGAGCAGAGGCCCATTCTGATTATACCAGAGTTCTCCATATTATAGGAAAGACTATTAGCAGTAAATGAACTAAAATGATCAAGGTGGAATCCAATGATGGGGATCAATCAGATGACATGACACCTAACCTAACCAACCAGTCACTGTATTAGGATCCCGCTAATGTGTTCCTAGAAACTTTCCCAGCATATGAACTTACCAACCCCAAGGACTGGGATGAGACAACTTCTGATGAATTTGATAGAAAAGTCATCAATCCCCAGTCATGGAATCTAATAATGTGCATCATTGTGGAGACCCTAGAAGAAAAATTTATAGATTATATGGGGAGGCTTCGTTCCCAGTAGTGAGAAATACAGAGTAGAGGAGTGGATGCCCAACGTCCTCATATTCACATCTGAGTCTTCATGGAAGATAAAATATGAGAACATGTTCTAGGACTCGGTGTGGGATGGTAGTGGAGGAAGTCCATGAACATCAAGAGACTCCAGGAGGCCAAGAATGGGATCCAACTATTGAGGGTTTGGGAAAATGAGTATTTGTGTTTCCTCGACGCACAATCAGGGACCATATCGTGAATGAAGGCCCAACTAGCAGAGGCTGAAGAATAGATGAGTTGAGTCTCTAAATTGATGGATATTATCTGAGCTGATGAGGGTTATGCCCAGATCATGGTTGATGAAATATTTCCCATTTACATCGAGGAGGAGCAGGAGCTTAACACGTGACATCAGATCATGGATGCTACAAGCCAGAGAGTGGCGTAGATGGGATTCTCTATTGAACATGTCAACCAATCTATGGGAGGGGCGATCCTTGGGTAGAATAATTTTTTTGAATTCAACTATGTAAAATCATTATTTTCATTTTTATGTTGGTTGTGTTCATGAGTTCCGTACTTTTTTTTCAACATTTCTATCACATTCGTGAAATATCCAACGAATTATCCCTATTGTCACGTGGGTCGTTCCCAGTATAAGAAAAAAGGGATTACCACATCATTATTATATTTCAATATTAGAGTGCCAACTAGGATTTGGTAATCTATAGTGGGATCAAATGATCCAGATTTCCGAGAAGAATGAGGGTGTCATGATTGGAAAAAAAAAATTCATAGAGTAGTTGTAACATCCCAAGTAAGTAATGAATAATAGATATTTTTATCTATGTCTATTAATTATTAAGATAGTGTTTAGAGGATTAAAATGAAAATAAATACAATCTTATGCATGGAATACACTAATATTCTTAAAAGATTGTTTTACTTCCTTATAATGGAAAACCCTTTATAAATCAATATTTTGACAATTTTATAAGCTATGTTTGTCAAAATAAACTTATTCTTTATGATTGGGACATCAAAATTTACTTTTTGTGAATTTTTGGTATTTTTCTGACAATGTTCATTTTTTAATGAATAGTGATAAAATACTGCATTTTACATCAAAACTGCTTTTTAATCTAATTTATTTATATGATTATATTATGTTTTGAATTGGTTTTGAAGTTAAATTAGAATATATTTTTACCATTTTATCTAATGGTGGTCATTGGAATCAATTTCACTTTGAAATTAGACTTAAACTGGTGTCAATCTTTTGATACTTATTGTTTTGTAAAAACACGCTATTTGCTCTGGCATCGGAAATTAATTATTAAATTAATTAATGTGACTTATATGATTTTAATTTTGTAAAATAGACTTCATTTTTGAATACGGAATATCAAATATAGCTTAGGGTGAATTTTTGGTAATTTTCTGAAAAACATCAATTTTTGATGAATAGTGAAACCACTAAGTGGTAATCAAGCAAACTGATTTTTCAATTAAATGAAAGTTTACCACTAATGTGTATTGAATTTTAAAAATCCGACATACATGGTTGTCATTAAGAAGTAAAATGTTGTTCAATGAGATTATAATATTTTTTTGGTGAATAGTAACTTATTAAGTTCTTAATCGCGATTAGTGGTAATTAGTGTAGTTTAAGGTATAAATAATGCTTTAATAATCTGAAATGACCTAGAAACATGTCCCAACCTTATTGGTTGTGTCATGGCCGACCAAGACAAGCCATGGGTAAACTTGGGGGCCCCATGGAGACATTTTGGTTGGGAAATGACATAAATAACTTTTTATTTAATGTAAAAGTAAAAATGACACAAACATAATATGTTTTACGAAAACAATTTTTACATGGGGTTATAAAGATCATATTTTTTATTATAAATATTCATTGGAAAGATAAAAATATTTCCTATATCATAGTATTTTTTTATGATTTTTAGACATTAAATAAATTAAATTATTTATGACATAATAATGATGCAGCGATGACATCATTATTTGACGATTTAAATAAAATTGAAAGACAATGTAAAATATATGAACTACACATGGCCAAAACCAATTGGATGAGTGGATTTCGAACCCTTATCACCGTATCCACGAATTATATCAATTTGGGACCTTTTAAAACCGAAACACATTTTCAAATAAAGTAATATTTCTTTACTTTCCAAAAGTGCCCCTCCTCTCCTCTTATAAAAGGCCCCCACCTCTACCTCATTTCACACACTCCCAAGCCTTTGGCTCGGCCAACCCCTGCCCATTTACTCTCTCCACATCCCTCTCCTCATCCTAGAGGATTCCCTTTGGGCATAATCCTTTCAAAGGAAGCCTTTAGGCTCAAATCAAAAGGAGTTACACTTTTAAAGGTAATTCATTCTCTCATGTTCATTTGTTTTATTTTGCTTCTCCAACCCCCGAAACTCTTTTTATTTACTTATTTTGTAACAACACCAGTATCTTAAATATACAAGGATGTTGTTATAATATTTATTTGAGCAACACTCTCACACAACTATATCAAATGGTTAAAGAACATAGGGTTTCCGTGGATGGCGAAATTCTGCCTCCCGAAACGATGATTGTTCAACACTCATTTAACACCTTCAAAGGTGGCCATTATGATGTCACTATTTTTATATATGATATATAATATGTTTATGTTTTCCTTAAGCTTCTTTGTTTTCATTTTGGTCATACCTTTATGGTTTCCATTATGGGTAAACACGATATCTTCATTTTAGGAAGTGCAGACTACCGCCCCCTCAAAGTGATTTGATTCGTTAAATACCATATGTGGGACATATAAAGGATGGAACTATGATATTATACTGGAATTATAATATACCTTTATATCATTATGATTCCATTCTATAAAATACGAAATAGAAATGAAAGTAGCGTTCATGCGTACATACGGCTTACCGTCTCCATGAACGGTGCATTTCATTTCTTACCTCTAAATGATTATTTAATATTATAAATGCAATTATTTACTGGATATATATGACATATATGGTATCTACATCATGAATACCATTCTGGATATAATGAACCTTTGACCAAATTAACAACATGTAAGTGTAAGAAGTCTATTTTTGACTTAAGAACCAAATACTGACAAAATGAACATTATTAACTTAACTGATTACATGATGTTCATAACATGGTATAAAAGGATTAATGAACTTGAAAAAGATTCATAAGAAAGTAGAGATTAACTCAAGTTTATTATTTAGGAGATTAAAGAACGGTCAGGTCAAGTCAGATACGAGGTATGGGACTTCGTCTCAATCTCCTTTCGTTGAGCCATATTTTATTTTTATACACAACTTTCTTTTATACGGTGTATAAACCCCTTTGACTTTTACGTTTATTCAACAGGAATCTTTTTTATGTGAAGCATTTACTAAATGGCAAAAGGGAATGTTTTTGTCATACGTATGCGGCGACAACGAATTATCCGTCGTCGTGACCATTATTTGAGTTTCGGCTTCCTCTACAAGCCATACCTTCTTTTTAAAAGAAAAATAAATACCATGTTTTACTTTTCTTTTATTTTGATATTGAAAATCGTTTTCATAATGTTTTTATATCAATGTGTTGTATTGATATCTCGTGATTGAAATGTGGAAATTTTATGTTTCCTTTATGCATGTTTTATGTGATATGATTATGTTATGGTTCTTGGGCATTATTATGATGACGGGTGGTTCCGTGATAAACTTAGGGCGGGTGAGCCCGTTATATCTCTCCAATGCATTGGGTAACATGAAGGAGTGAAACGTTAAGGTTTCTACGAAGAGATTTTAGGGAATATACTGTGATGGGTATTCCAAACGTAACCAAGATGGTTACTCCCTACGTAAGAATGTTATGAATGCCTCAAGTTATCTTTATGTTTTATGATTTCTATGATTTATTCATGATTTTATGAGGTATGTTAAAGTGCCTATGTTTTATGGGTTAAGTATGATTTCATTCTTATGTATATATGAACTCATGTTTCCTTTCCATGTTTTTTTATAACCCATACTGAGTTTTTATGCTCATCCCAAGTTTTTGAAATGTTTTTCACAGGTCAAGGGAAAGGTACATGATAAGATTATAGAGTCAAAGATGTGTCAAGAAATAATCCATGTTTTATTTTAAATGTGTTTCCATTGATGGGAATGAAGAATACTATCTTTATGTAACCACTTTGTTTATATGTTGAATGTAATGCAAGTTTTATGATCTAATTCTCTAAAACTCTAAACCCGAAAAGATCCTCAATGTTTAATCTTGTAATAAGTCAAGATTAATCAAGGTTTAAGGCTGGGGCCTTATAGTTGGTATCAAAGGTCGGGTTAGATAACATTAGGAGTTAGAAGTCTATTAAATGATTATCCAAAAATATTTTTTTTTTCGAAATGATATAGCATTTAAAGATTACCATGTTGCTTCATCTAAGACATGTTTGTTCATAATGGTTTTCCGCAGAGGAAACAGGGAAGCAGTGCTAGGAAGACATACAGAAGGAAATAACCTTCCGAATCAGCATCCAGAAATGGTCGGAATTGGAACTGAACAGTTTGTTGCAGTAATGGCGCAGTTGACTCAAGCGATAAATGGCGGTGGTATCCATGCACGAGATCAGCCAGATCAACCGCAGAGGAACATGTCAGTGGTGGAACATTTCATGAGGAAACATCCACCATCATTCAGAGGATCATCTGACCCTGTGCTAGCTGAAGGGTGGATTAAAGCACTGGAGAATATTTTTGATGTCATGGGGTGTTCAGACAATCAAAAGGTTAGTCTTGCTATTTACCGTTTGGAGGGTGAAGCAGATCAGTGGTGGTCTATGGTTAAAAATATCAGGGACGCCGATGAGATTGATGCTCTTGACTGGGATGAATTCAAAGGTATGTTTCTTGAGAAATATTTTCCTAAGGCTGTTCGACTTAGGATGGAAAAGCAATTCTTGGAATTTAGGCAAGAGGAAGACTCAGTGGCTGCCTATGAAGAAAGGTTCACTCGATTGGCAAGGTATGCTCCAAATTTTATCCGGGACCTTGATAGTAAAATCAATCGTTTTTACTCAGGATTAAAGCCAAAGTATCGAAGGGAATTAGCTTCTCGTGAGTTTAAAAGTTATGAAAAGCTTGTTCAATGTGCTGAGAAGGTGGAAATGGAGTTTGCCGATGACCAAGTTTTCTATAACAACCAGCAGAAGAAGAGACCGAGGTGGCAGGAGAAAGGTAAGAATTATTCAAAAAAGTCTGATGGTAAGAGAACTAAGTTTCCAGTTTGTGATAAATGTGGCAAAAGGCATGCTAGGGAATGTCTTCTGAATTCTGGAAAGTGCTACCGATGTGGTAAGATGGGACATAAGGCTCGTGATTGCACTGAAAAGGATCAAGGTGAAGGTAAGAACAAATTTGATTTACAGTTAGTGAAATGTTTTAAGTGCAATGAGATGGGTCACTATGCAAATGAGTGTCCGACAAAGAGCTTGAGTGATGGGAAGCAGTTAGACTACAAGCAGAAAGGGGTGGTGAAATCCTTTGCAACTACTTCAGCAGATGTCGGGCCATCAAATGAAGTTGTATCAGGTACTTTGTTTGTTTTTTCAGATTATGCTAGTGTGTTGTTTGATTCGGGGTCTACACATTCTTTCATCTCTGAAACCTTTTCTAGTCAAATGGGAATACCATCTCAAGAAATGACTCCTGAACTTCTGGTAAAAACACCTGGGGGAAATGTTGAGGCAAAAAGCATTTATAAGAATCTTCTTATCCTTATCTGTGGAAAGAACCTACTTGCAAACCTTATTGTTCTACCTTTAGTTGAGTTTGATGTTATCCTGGGTATGGATTGGCACTCTATTTACCATGATAAAATTGACTGTAGAGCTAAAAAGATTCTTTTCAGAAATACTTTCAGTTTGTTTACAAGAATGAACCCTTACTTTTGATAACATATCAAGAGGCCGAGAAACTTGTAAAAGATGGAAATGAATGTTACCTTGCACATGTCGTTGAAAATAAATGAACTTTTCAGATTAATGATGTTCCAGTGGTAAATGAGTATCCTGATGCTTTTCCTGATGAGTTTCCTGGAATAATACTGGATCGGGAAGTTGAGTTTACTGTTGACTTAGTTCCTGATGCTAAGCCAATTTCAAAACCCCCTTATCGAATGGCACATATTGAACTTTTAGAGTTGAAGGAGCAATTGCAAGATTTATTAGAGAAAGGTTTCATTAGACCTTGCACATCACTATGGGGTGCTTCTATTTTATTTGTTAAAAAGAAAGATGGTTCTATGAGACTTTGCATTGATTATAGAGCCTTGAATAATATCACTATTAAGAACAAATATCCTTTGCCTCATATCGATGATTTTTTTGATCAGATCCAGGGAGCTCAGTTTTTTTCAAAGACTGACTTGAGATCGGGGTACCATCAGCTGAAGGTAAAGGAGGCCGATATTCCGAAGACCGCGTTCCGTACGAGATATGGCCATTATGAATTTGTAGTAATGCCTTTTGGGCTAACCAATTCACCTGCTGTATTCATGGACTTAATGAATAGAATTTACCATGAGTTCTTGGATAAGTTTGTGGTGGTTTTCATTGATGATATTTTGGTGTTTTCTAAAAGTAAAGAAGAGCATGAAAAACATTTAAGGGTTATCTTGCAAACCTTAAAAGAAAAGAAACTGTATGGGAAATTCAGTAAGTGTGAGTTTTGGTTGCTATAAATTTCTTTCCTTGGTCACATTGTTTCTAAAGATGGAATAACTGTTGATCCTGCAAAAACAAAAGTTGTGGAAGAATGGCCAAGACCCACAAATGTAACCGAGATTCGTAGCTTCCTTGGTTTGGCGGGCTATTACCGAAGGTTTGATAGAAATTTTCACGGTTATCTAGTCCAATGACTAAGCTAACTCGGAAGGGTGTTAAGTTTATCTGGACAAAAGAATGTGATGATTGTTTTCAGGAATTGAAAAGAAGATTGGTGAATGCTCCAGTTTTGGAACAACCTTCCAGGAATGGTGAGTTTGTTATATACAGTGATGCTTCATTGAAAGGACTTGGTTGCGTTCTAATGCAGAATGATCAGGTAATTGCTTATGCTTCACGACAGTTGAAAACTAATGAGGTAAATTACCCTACACATGATTTGGAATTAGCTGCTGTTGTTTTTTCTTTAAAAATTTGGAGGCATCATTTGTATGGAGTAAAGTGTGAAATATATACCGATCACAAAAGTTTAAAGTATATATTCACTCAGAAAGAGTTAAACATGAGACAAAGAAGATGGCTAGAATTAATCAAGGATTATGATTGTACAATTCATTACCATCCGTCAAAAGCAAATAAAGTGGCTGATGCTTTGAGTCGAAAAAGTAATGCTTCATTAACAATGTTGCGTTTGGAACATGATCCTTTGGTTAAGGATTTGATGAACTTTGGCATAGAAGTTGTTGGTGCAGGAAGTCCTTCTGTTTTGTTTCAGGTATCAGTGAGATCTTCTCTATCAGATAGAATCAAGCAAGCACAGAAGCAAGATGGTGAGTTGCAGAAAAAGGTAGAGCTGGTTTAGAAAGGTATGTTGCCTGAATTCAACATTGATAATGATTGTGTTTTGAGATTTGGGAGGAGATTGTGTGTGCCTTGTGATTCACAGTTGAAGAGAGAGTTGTTATGTGAAGCTCATAGTTCTCCGTTTTCAGTTCATCCGGGCAGTACTAAGATGTATAGAGATCTGCGGGAGTATTACTGGTGGGATGGAATGAAAATAGATATTTCTGATTTTACTGTGAAGTGTTTGACTTGTCAGCAGGTTAAAGCAGAGCGGCAGTTACCGAAAGGGATGCTTCAGCCTTTACCAGTGCCAGAGTGGAAATGTGAGAATATATCCATTGACGTTGTTGTTGGATTACCGAAGACATCTCGAGGTAATAATGCAATCTGGGTTATTGTTGATCGCTTGACCAAATCTGCTCATTTCCTTGCTATACGAGATACTTTCTCTCTTGATCAACTTTCCCGTTTGTATATTAAAGAGATAGTCAGGTTACATGGATTTCCTCTCTCCATTGTATCGGATCGTGATCCCAGGATTACTTCTAACTTTTGGAAAGGCCTTTAGAAGTTGTTGGGTACTAAATTAAAATTTAGTACAGCTTTTCATCCTCAATCAGATGGGTAGTCAGAACGAACAATTCAGACATTGGAGGATATGCTACGAGCTTGTTCTATGGATTATCAGGGAAGTTGGGACCAACATCTTTCTTTGGTTGAGTTTTCATATAATAACAGTTTTCATTCCAGTATACAGATGGCACCATTTCAGGCATTATATGGGAAGCGGTGTCGAACTCCAGCTTTCTGGGATGAAGTGGGTGAAAGGAAGTTGATGGGACCAGAATTGGTAGAAGAGATGGAAGAAAAAGTTCAGCTGATTCAGAAACACATGAGAACAGCTCAGAGCAGGAAGAAGAGTTATGCGGATAACCGGAGGAAGGATCTATCTTTCGAGGTAGGTGATCATGTTTTTCTCAAGGATTCTCTTTGGAAAAGCGTGATGAGATTTGGTAAGAAAGGAAAGTTGAGTCCAAGGTTTGTTGGACCATACAAAATTCTGGAGAGAGTTGGATCAGTTTCATACCGAGTGGCTTTACCTCCGAGTTTATCTCAGGTACACAATGTTTTTCATGTTTCGATGTTGAGAAAGTATATGCCAGATCCATCTCATGTTTTGAGTCCAGAGGTAGTTCAGCTGGAAGAGAACCTATCTTATGAGGAACAACCGGTCCAGATTCTTGACCACTGGGAGCAAGTGTTACGGAATAAGGTGATTAAGAAGGTAAAGGTTTTGTGTAAAAACCACATGATGGAAGAGGCAACATGGGAATCCGAAAATGCAATGAGGGATAAGTACCCCCATTTATTCGATAAGTAAATAAATTGCGGGGACACAATTTTCTAAAGGGGGGAAGGATGTAACATCCCAAGTAAGTAATGAATAATATATATTTTTATCTATGTCTATTAATGATTAAGATAGTGTTTTAGAGGCTTAAAATGAAAATAAATACAATCTTATGCATGGAATACACTAATATTCTTAAAAGATTGTTTTACTTCCTTATGATGGAAAACCCTTTTTAAATCCATCTTTTGAAAATTTTATAAGCTATGTTTGTCAAAATAAACTTATTATTTATGATTGGGACATCAAAATTTACTTTGTGTGAATTTTTGGTATTTTTCTGACAATGATCATTTTTTAATGAATAGTGAAAAAATACTGCATTTTACATCAAAACTGCTTTTTAATCTAATTTATTTATATGATTATATTATGGTTTGAATTGGTTTTGAAGTGAAATTAGAATATATTTTTACCATTTTATCCAATGGTGGTCATTGGAATCAATTTCACTTTGAAATTAGACTTAAACTGGTGTCAATCTTTTGATACCTATTGTTTTGTAAAAACACGCTATTTGCTCTGGCAGCGGAAATTAATTATTATATTAATTAATGTGACTTATATGATTTGAATTTTGTAAAAATAGACTTCATTTTTGAATACGGAATATCAAATATAGCTTAGGGTGAATTTTTGGTAATTTTCTGAAAAACTTCAATTTTTGATGAATAGTGAAACCACTAAGTGGTAATCAAGCAAACTGATTTTTCAGTTAAATGAAAGTTTACCACTAATGTGTATTTAATTTTTAAAATCAGACATACATGGTTGTCATTAAGAAGTAAAATGTGGTTCAATGAGATTATAATATTTTTTGCTGAATAGTAACTTATTAAGTTCTTAATCGCGATTAGTGGTAATTAGTGTAGTTTAAGGTATAAATAATGCTTTAATAATATGAAATGACATAGACACATGTCCCAAACTTATTGGTTGTGTCATGGCCGACCAATACAAGCCATGGGTCAACTTGGGGGGCCCATGGAGACATTTTGGTTGGGAAATGACATAAATAACTTTTTATTTAATGTAAAAGTAAAAATGACACAAACATAATATGTTTTACAAAAACAATTTTTACATGGGGTTATAAAGATCATATTTTTTATTATAAATAGTCATTGTAAAGATAAAAATATTTCCTATATCATAGTATTTTTTTATGATTTTTAGACATTAAATAAATTAAATTATTTATGACATAATAATGATGCAACAATGACATCATTATTTGACAATTTAAATAAAATGGAAAGACAATGTAAAATCTATGAACTAAACATGGCCAAAACCAATTGGATGAGTGTATTTAGAACCCTTATCACCTTATCCACGAATTATATCAATTTGGGACCTTTTAAAACCGAAAAAATTTTTCAAATAAAGTAATATTTCTTTACTTTCCAAAAGTGCCCCTCCTCTCCTCTTATAAAAGGCCCCCACCTCTACCTCATTTCACACACTCCTCATGCCTTTGGCTCGGCCATCCCCTGCCCATTTACTCTCTCCACATCCCTCTCCTCATCCTAGAGGATTCCCTTTGGGCAGAATCCTTTTAAAGGAAGCTTTTAGGATCAAATCAAAAGGAGTTACACTTTTAAAAGTAATTCATTCTCTCATGTTCATTTGTTTTATTTTGCTTCTCCAACCCCTAAACTCTTTTTATTTACTTATTTTGTAACAACACCAGTATCGTAAATATACAAGGATTTTGTTATAATATTTATTTGTGCTACACTCTCACACAACTACATCAAATGGTTAAAGAACATACGGTTTCCGTGGATGGAGAAATTCTGCCTCCCGAAACGATGATTGTTCAACACTCATTTAACACCTTCAAAGGTGGCCATTATGATGTCACTATTTTTATATATGATATATAATATGTTTATGTTTTCCTTAAGCTTCTGTTTTTTTTCATTTTGGTCATACCTTTATGATTTCCATTATGGGTAAACACGATATCTTCATTTTAGGAAGTGCGGACTACCGCCCCCTCAAAGTGATTTGATTCGTTAAATACCATATGTGGGACATATAAAGGATGGAAATATGATATTATATATGATATTATACTGGAATTATAATATACCTTTATATAATTATGATTCCATTCTATAAAATACGAAATAGAAATGAAAGTAGCGTTCATGCGTACGTACGGCTTACCGTCTCCATGAATGGTGCATTTCATTTCTTACCTCTAAATGATTATGTAATATTATAAATGCAAGTATGTACTGGATATATATGACATATATGGTATCTACATCATGAATACCATTCTGGATATAATGAACCTTTGACCAAATTATCAACATGTAAGTGTAAGAAGTCTATTTTTGACTTAAGAACCAAATACCGACAAAATGAACATTATTAACTTAACTGATTACATGATGTTCATAACATGGTATAAAAGGAATAATGAACTTGAAAAAGATTCATAAGAAAGTATAGATTAACTCAAGTTTATTATTCAGGAGATTAAAGAACGGTCGGGTCAAGTCAGATACGAGGTATGGGACTTCGTCTCAATCTCCTTTCGTTGAGGCATATTTTATTTTTATACACAACTTTCTTTTATACGGTGTATAAACCCCTTTGAATTTTACGTTTATTCAAAAGGAATCTTTTTTATGCGAAGCATTTACTAAACGACAAAAGTGAATGTTTTTGTCGTACGTATGCGGCGACAACGAATTCTCCGTCGTCGTGACCATTATTTGAGTTTCGGCTTCCTCTACAAGCCATACCTTTTTTTAAAAGAAAAATAAATACCATGTTTTATTTTTCTTTTATTTTGGTATTGAAATTGGTTTTCATAATGTTTTTATATCAATGTGTTGTATTGATATCTCGTGATTGAAATGTGGAAATTTTATGTTCCCTTTATGCATGTTTTATGTGATATGATTATGTTATGGTTCTTGGGAATTATTATGAAGACGGGTGGTTCCGTGATAAACTAAGGGCGGGTGGGCCCATTATAGCTCTCCAATGCATTGGGTAACGTGAAGGAGTGAAACGTTAAAGTTTATCCGAAGTGATTTTAGAGAATATACTGTGATGGGTATTCCAAACGTAACCAAGAGGGTTACTCCCTACGTAAGAATGTTATGAATGCCTCAAGTTACCTTTATGTCTTATGATTTCTATGATTTATTCATGATTTTATGAGGTATGTTAAAGTGCCTATGTTTTATGGGTAAAGTATGATTTCATTCTTATGTATATATGAACTCATGTTTCCTTTCCATGTTTTTTTATAACCCATACTGAGTTTTTATGCTCATCCCAAGTTTTTGAAATGTTTTTCACAGGTCAAGGGAAAGGTACATGATAAGATGATAGAGTCAAGGATGTGTCCAGAAATAATCCATGTTTTATTTTAAATGTGTTTCCATTGATGGGAATGAAGAATACTATCTTTATGTAACCACATTGTTTATATGTGGAATGTAATGCAAGTTTTATGATCTAATTCTCTAAAACTCTAAACCCGAAAAGATCCCCAATGTGTAATCTTGTAATAACTCAATATTAAGCAAGGTTTAAGGCTGGGGCCTTATAGTAGTCGAATTTCTACCTTCCCAACATGCTCTAGTGCACGAGTAGGATAACACCATGGGTGCTAGAATGAATCTGAATAGAGGTGGGTGGAATGAGTTAATCATGATACCCAAAATTCAAAACATTGTAGGCGTGGAATGAGAATGAATGATACTTTGTGATAGTGTTTGAAACATAGTATTTATATTGTGTTATCCTGAAATAGTGATAACAAACGAGGGGCGACCACTGACCATGTTCCAAACACGGGGCCTGACATAATATTCCATACATTAGCCTTCCATAACATTATCACATGATAGTAGTTGATCCATAGGATGATACTTAATACTATTAGGTGGACCTATCAGGCATGCAATATGATGAGGACCCAAATAAAGGGCATAAAAAGCATGGAGTGTTGATTGATGGGTTGTTTGAATGGAGTCTGAAACTCTGGAAATTATGAAATCATGATAAAAACACATTAGGTGAGAACATATGTATGACCTAGGATCATATTCATTTACTAAAAGGATATATCTAGAGAGATCCTAGAGTGTCCCACTGTTTTACGACATGCCAATGAGGATGAAAGATACAGAGTTTAACATTGTACGGTGTGGATAGAGAGTGAAAGGGGAGATCCCAAAGGGGGTATACATGTTGTGCCCATTATATACCCAACATAAATTATGACATTAAAAGTCCCCACCACACCAAATAATCCCTAGGTAAATCCTAAGTCAGGGGGTCCGAAGATGGTGATATTTGGGATGGGCTCAAGACAAAGTGTTCAGATGTTCCTACGTACCCTAGTAGGATGGGAATCAAGCCATACATTGTTTTAGAAAATTGCAGTTTAACGCCATGTAGGATGAATGGAATGTTTAGTTCAGCTACACCAGTACACATCCCACCAAAACCAATAAGCCCACATGTGTCTTTCTAGACGCGGGAAACAATGACCAGTGATGAGATTTTCCTAGTATATGGATGCACACATTAAGAGAAATGGAATGATAGGTGAATGACATCCCAATACTACTAAACTACCTATGTTCCCACATATATGCATGGAGGGATATAACTAAGTGTTCTTGAATTCAAATTGAATACAAGGTGAGAAAAAGATGTGAATCATGGTACCATATATCTGAATTCTAATCAGAGTGGTGCGACGTTAGAGGATAACAGTTGATCATGTTCGAAAGACAACACCGATTTCATGTTTTCCTGGAATGGGGATAGACAAATGAGGGTTGACCACTGACCATTTTTGAAACATGGGACCTGTTGAAAAATGTCATTTGAGGAATTCTATGGTTTTGGACCAAGACAGTAGGCAAGAAAACGTGGCATGAAACTAGGCTGCAATGGGGGTCCCTTCAAACATGGAAGAGGATGGAGATCCAAATAAAGGGATCATGAAGCATGGGAATGAAATGAGGGCATGTCCATGTAAAACCCACCATGTTGGGCCCTTTTCCGTGACCCAATTACATATGCCAATGAGACATTTTAGATAGAGGGAATTGAATCATGTTCCAAGAACAGGGGTCCTAGAGATGCAAACTCATTGTTTTACTTGGGACTAGATTTAATGGATTGTTCTTTGGGTGGAGAATTAGAAACACCCATCATGGCTGAGGACCAAGGAGGCCTCCCATCTCGTGACACATTCCACGGGCTGGACTCAAAGAAAAAACTTCTGTGCTTTCCTATATATACCTTGAGGATGTAATCAATCCATACGTAGTTCTCTCAAAATCATAGTTTATGTTCATAGAACTAAAATCAAAGTAGGATGAATCAAGGGTGACATATGGTATGGTTTTTGTAAAACCCGACATGAATTCAGACTATATAATTCTAAACCACACCACATTCCTCTGATAGAGTTTGGGCCAAGGGGCCGTACATTGGGATAGATTTTATATACTTGTGAATAGAACTAAAGATGAAACTTCTAGGAATTTTTGCATATCCCACAAGTATGGGAATCCAGACACATGTAGTTCTAGAGTATGGCATGGTAGGGTACCGATGTTGGGTGTAATACTATCATGCAGGTTTGTCCCATGCATCAAAATAGGTGGTATTTGATTGATCGTGTTTGTTCTATATAATGGATGTGTGTTTTTTTTTATTCCATGATCCCAAAATGAAGAATCCAGGAATTTTCTGTACGAATCCATACATATGTATGCCTTGAAAAATGGCTTTGTGGAGAACTGATACCATACATGATGTCCCCTTGAGAGAGGACACCATAATGTGGTGCTATTTTTCATTGTCCAGCTGGGACGCTATCGATAGAGTTTAGGGTCATATGATAGGACCAACCCACACATTTTAACATTTTTTGGTGATGAAGAGAGATTTTAATGTCATGTGGGACCATGGAGTCTAGTTTAAAGTCCCATTACATAGTCTCCCACATAAGAATGGGGTTATAATAATAATTTACTTGTGGCTATTAAGAATACCTGAGGGAAATGAGGACATCAATCCACATCATATCGTGCACAACCCCAAAGGGGTGGGGGGACCTTAGGCCAAGGGCATGAAAAGATCATTGGATTTGGGGCTAGGTCTGAAGACAAAATTTTTGGGAGTTTTTAGGTATCCCATGAGGATGGAAATCAACCCTTACGTAGTTCTAGAAGATGTTGTGCATTTTAAAATCATGTGACAATGACAAGGGGTAGGTGAGGCTAGATCCTAATGAGGAATTACGTGGTGTGTCTATTGAAAACCCACCATTAATGAGTGTATAAGCCCACAAATTCAACACCACTAAATCCTATAAGAGTCAGTTCCAAAAGGATGAAGAGAAGAGATAATTTGTGCGCCCTAAGTTAGACTCAATTATGATATGTTCGGGAATTCCTATATCCCATAATGATAGGAATCAGGCCATATGTACTTCTATAAGTGTTGTAATGTTTAACCTAATACTAAAAGGACATTGGGATATCATTGTTGTTTTCATAGAGCTTAGAAAAAATGAAATTAGGATCTTCCATGTAGGTGTAAACCATGACCAAATCCCTAAGACCGTATGAGTTTTGCCCGATGTGGGAAACAAGGGTGGATCAGATCTTCGTAGCATGTGGAATATATAGAAAGGGAAATGGTGTTGTGACTCGAATGATAGCAGACCTTGGAGTTTTCCTCTTAATGTGATATCATGAAATGAGGGGTAACACCAAGAGTGTCAAAATTCCACTTAGACATGATGGGGTGGAAATGGATTTGAATCACGCGACCAATATATAAGTCTTAATGGTGGTGGTGTAATTGTATAAGATAACTATTTACCATGACTAAAGCACAACATCCATATCAACTGACCTTAAATGGGAAAAACCCAATAAGAATTGACTACTGACCAGATTCAAAATTTGAGACTCATGTCAAATTATCATTTGAAATACTTAGTGATGTTGACCCATTGTGGAAGGTGAGCAAATGTGGGATGATACCAGGACAAAATGGGGGCACTTTGAATGGTAATGATGGTGAAATCACAAATAAAGGAAAACATGAATAATGAGAATGGATGGAAACATATCCATATAGAACCCAATAATCTAGGTTCTAAACCAGAGTGCTCCTGGGAACATTAATGAATTTCCAAAGAGGGTTGACGGGTCTCCTTTGAGAGTAGATGATGCGAGAACATGAGTGGAGTAATGGGGATGGAGATCTCTCAAGAAAGAGGTATGTGTCATAGCAGCTTCAAATCAAACATGAATGAGTACATTAGACCACAAAACACCAAATATATCCCTCAGAGGACATAGGAAATGTGATTTGAAGGGAGATATAGTTTATAAGAAACATATTTGGTGCTGAAAACTTAATGTTCGGGAATTTCTATGTTTCCCATGAGGACGGGAAACAATCCATACATATTTCTTGAGATGTCGTGATGTTAAACATCATGTGACAAGGATGCGGTAGATATTAGTTTATGGTTATTGAGTTGGGACTGTAGATGCCCAGTTTAATTTTATGTGAGTGGTATAGATCGGTGTCAAGGGTGAATTATCATGCCTGTCATTTGGGAGACCACAAAATGCCAATAAAGATTGAGGATTAATGCTGACCAAGTTCACAACATAGTATCCATTTTGTGTGTCTTGGAAATGGAACAAATAATTGATTGTCGACGGTGGACCTTATTCGCTATGTCAAACTTGTGTCAAATTTTTGTTAAAAATATTTTGGGACGTTGGCCCAAGATGGTGGGAGCGAATTGAGGACTAGCATCCATGCCATATGGGGGTCCGTTTAGATGTGATAATGATGGAAACCAAAATAATGGGATGTGTAAAGCATGGTGATAACCATCTAGTTTAACATCTAGCAGAAATGATGAAGGATTATGGAGGGGTGTCTCAAGGGGATGTGTGTGGAATGGAAAAAAATAGCCCATTGTTAATTAGGACATTGAGTCCATACCACACGACAAAATCCCAGGTTAGTGCTGAGTAGTTTTACATCTTTTTTCCCAGATGGATCACGCATTTTTACATCATGCGGTGAAGATGGAGGTGATCTTAGTTTAATGTCAAAATGCTTAGAACATTATTATGTTACCCTATATGCGATTATTACCTTACCAAATCACCTAAGACCATTCGAGCAGTGCTCGTTGTAGGAAACAAGGAATGAGATTAGGTTATCTCCAATATATAAGGGTACAAAAATGATGGAAAGAGATCAGTTGGGGTCAATACCAACTAGACCAACATTGTTTCTCAATAAAAATGATTTTAAGGGATAAAAGGATAAAAATAATCACTACACCCAATATTTGTGACATATAGGGGTAGTGATAATGATGGATGATGGCTATTGATCGTGTTTGAAACACATCATCTATATCATGCAACTTGAAATGGGAACAAAAAATGGGCATTGATTGCTGCCCATAGTGAAAACGTTGGACTTGTATCAATGTGTCATTCAAGACCCTCTAGGATATTGTCCTAAAACAGTAGGATATCCATAAGGTTGAGCATCCATACCCTTCAAGGGTCCTTTTTGATGTTAATGTTGATAGAGACCCAGATAAAGGGGATCCGTGAATCATGAATATGCTCATGTATTATAATGTCATGTGGTAAGGGTGAAAGAGGTGGAGATCTATAAGGCGGGGGATACATGTTGCGGTCATGATAAACTCAACATGAATGAAGTAAAATAAGGCTCACACCACACCATTTTATTTGAGTGAATATGGGATAAGGAGCTGGACCCAAGGGGGGATCTTGAATTTTGGGGGTGTTTCAATATAAAAAATTTAGTGGCATTCCTATTTATCCAGAAAGGGAAGGAATCAAGCCATACATAGTTATAGAGATTCCATGTAGTTTAAAGTCAAGCCATTAAGACACTTGTAGATCGTAGTTTATTTTAATTTAGCTCAGACTGCAATGGTATATCTGCTACTCGTAGTTAAAAGTCTTGTAGGACGATAAATCTATTTAAAGTCTTGCAGGATTGGTGATGTGTTGTTTTACGTCCTTTGTCCCGGACAGATAACAATGTTTAACATCATGGGTTGAAGACGATGTAGTTTAAAGTCATGCAGGTCCGACTTACTTCGGTAAATTACTGCTTGAGTAATTTGACATTGGTTGTGGAAGTGATACACTCACCATCCATGGAAACTAGAGAGTACACTCCATTGGAGTAAACCTTGTGAATGATGTATGGTCCTTCCCATTTGGACACTTGTTTGGGTGGCTTCCTACTAAGTATCGTTAGCATTGTCAAGGCTAACACCATGTCACCTCGTAAGAAAGATATGAGGAAAAAATTACTCTTTAAAGATATGGCTATCTTGTTCCAGTGCATCTCCAGATTGTTCAGGGCCCAAAACCCATTCTCATCATGCGCATCCAGTTTAGCCAGACTGATTTTTGCTACATTGTCTGATGTTTTCAAATCGTAGACAGTTGTGCGTAATGAAGGAAAGAAAATATCGATGGGTAAGACTCCCTCAGTTCCGTATACCAGGGAATATTTGGCCACCTATGTGGAATTATGAGTCACCTTCCGATAATCCCAAAGAGCAATGGGGAGTTTTTACTACCAATGCTTCTTTTTTAGACTAATCATCTTCAGAGGAATTTTTGAGAGGGTTTTTCTGAATGCTTCGATCTTCCTATTTTCTTTTGCATGATAGAGGTAGGTATGATTAGAAAGAATGTTTTACTTGGAATATAACTTCATCAGTTCAGATTCCCGTATTTGGGTTCCATTATCAGTGAGAATGACATGAGGGAATCTGATGTTGTAGATGATATTAGAGCTAAAAAATTCAACGATAGAATAGTACTTGAATTCCTTGAGCGGAACTGCCTCTACCCACTTGGGAAAAAAATCTGGGATGAACCTATATTGGTGAGCTACTGCTGGGGGATATGGACCCATGACATCGAGTCCCCAAACCACAAAGGGCTATGGGTACATTGTATTGTAACGATATTTTGGAAGAAATTCCACAAAAGTATCATGGATTTGTAACACATGGAACCACATGGAAAAATCGATACAATCATGGATCATGGAAGGCTAAAATACCCTAATATATAGTTCTAGTGATATATTTTCATCCATGTCTAATGAGACCCACAGGAACTGACATGAACATCTAACATGACTTGAGTAATCTCACCACCTTGAGTGCAACAGTGGAGAATCCCATCAAACATACGTCTGTAGAGGATTTTCTCAAGACTGGGATCACTCAGGATGGTGAACTACAATGTCTGATATTTGATTATCTCATGCTCGACATGATCTACTAGGAGATTACCATGATAGAGATACTTGATAAGGGGGGGTCCTCCAGTCAAGAGTTACATTCAACACTACGACAAGAGGACATGGCAGTCCTAACATAGAGTAACCAGTGGTTAGGTGGCATACCTATGGGCTATCATCGTCATCTGGAGTTGTAACGCCCCGACCCCAGCTACCCAGAGTCGGTGCATTACTTCGTAACATTGGCATGATCACAAGAAAGATCAAATCTCGAAAGACCGATTGGTTTAGTAGCCTTGGAAACACTAGATATATTCATAAAGTTTTACATTACATTATAAAATGAAAAGTACTACAACAACATAATGTTTCCACAGTCCACACTATAATCCCCTCATAATATCCCTGCAGGTCATTCATAACTTACATCTTCACATCCTGGGAAAAATAAAACATAGAAAAGGGGTGAGCTCAAATGCCCAGTAAGGATAACAATATAGCGGAACATTCAAAAATAAGCATAAACATTTAAGGCAATGAATTACTAAAACAAAAGCCTTTTAAACTTGAACTTCAACATAGTATGGCAAAAGTAAAATGAAATAATGCCATTTACTTGTTCACATGGATATTCTACTAATCGAATAATCACATGAAAAATCAATAACCACTTTCATAATGTTGGAATGCATAATGCCAGACTATCATAACCACATAGCCAAGGCCTCGTGCCAAGACTACAAATAAGATTTTGTCAAGGCCTTGTGCCAAGACACTATTTTGTCTCATGAGACCTACCGATGCATCGAAGAGCTATAGCGGGCTCCACCCGTCACTTAATAAGTCCAATGCATTCCCATATGAAAAGGTTTAAACATAACATAAAGATTCGTATTAAAACTAGCATACGAAATGTCAATAATTTCACCATAAACTATGAATGGTATAAAAATAGCACATCCACAGTCAAACATATCACAAAACCTTCAATACAATATAGAAGTTTTGTATCATAATAAATCAACTTCAAATAATCTTAAAATCCATCAAAGGATGTTGACAAAGATGAAATCAAAATTCTTTTTAAAGAAGTATCTCCTTTTATTTTGAAATCATTTAAGATCCATATAAAATAAAAAGTTTTCTTCGAAAATATCCTTATAAGCTTGTATGGAAAGCTTCGACGATTTTATAACGGCGGAAAATAACCGCACCCGCCGTATAAGTTAAAAAAAACATTCTTACCTCAATTCTGTCGAAAAGGTTAAAAAGGACCTTGTTTTGAAAACGACGGAAAGATTCCTTTATAAACCTCTTATAAAAAGTCAAACAAGGGTATAAATGACTTTAACCCATATTCTTGTAAATAGTAAAAATGTTTTGAAATACATTTTTAAGAAACATGGATGTGGATGATAAAGAGATCCCAGTAGATTATTACGTATAAACAACCTCGGATAATGAAGAGATTGTGAAATAACCCTTACCTTGTACTTTTCCTTGGTTGGGGTAGGTTAACCTCCTGTATAATAGTGAAATAATTGTTACTAAATTATACAAGAATCACATACATTAATATGATATCATATATGATCTTTTAATATTGATTTGATAATAATATCTTAGTATTATCGCTGTTTCGGGTGTGAACTTACTTGTTTGCTTTTGTATGTTTTGTTACGTAAGACATGTTTGTAAAGGATAAGTTGTATATTATTCAAATCCAGAATGGTATCATGTCCTTAAACATCATTTTTAAATCATCAAATGATAATTATACTTGAATGGATACGATGGAAAATGAATCTCATCGCGTTCGTGGAGACGGTAGTCCGTACGTACGCACGAACGCTACTTCCATTTAATTTTTATTTTAAAAGAATCGAATACAAATGATACATAGGTATATTACTATTCCAGTATAATATAATATTTTATATATGTTACTTAAGTTCATTAACACCATCCTTTATACGTTCCATGTGTGGTATGAACGAGTCATATCATTTTAAGGGGGCGGTAGTCCGCACTTCCTCAAATGAAATTATCGTATGTATATACAACATGAAACGAATAATGGTATGAAATAAAATGGAATTACAGAAGCTTATATATAAAATATATATCATTAACATCATATTTAATTACAGTGCCATCATAATGGCCACCATGAGAGGCGGTAAGATGTATTTGAACAATCATCGTTTCGTGAGGCGTTAGTTTTCCATCCACAGAAACATTATGTTCATCATCCATTAGATGGAGTTGTGTGTATGTGTAGTTTTAATCCTTCTTATAACAACATCCTAGTATATTGAGGATACTGGTTTTGTTACAAAATAAAGGAAATAAAAATAGTTTGGGGGTTGAAGAAGCAAAATAAATGAAAATAATTTAAGAGAAATCGTTACCTTTAATTTAGGTAACTCACTTTGGTTGGAACCAAAGGACTTGTTGAAATGCTTTCTGCCTAAGGGGAAGCTTCAAGGAGGAGGATAGTGATGTGGGGAGCTTAGTTGGGCAGAGTTTGGACGAGCCAAGTGGCTTGAGAGGTGTGAGGAATGAGTAGAAGTGGTCTCCTTTTATAAGGGAGAGGAGGGGCTCTTTAGGAAAGAGTGAAAGTATCACATTATAATATAATTATATTCGGTTTATAATGGTCCAAAAATCATTTAGGTCGAAGATAAGATGACTCATATTCTAAATAACATCAACCAATAAGAATTGGACAGGTTTTAGATAATATTTTAATCATTATAATCTTATTTATTTAAATGATTTATTAATGAGGTAAACATTGCATCATTATTGTGTCATTAATAATTTAAATTATTTGATGTCTAAAAATTATAAATAAAATATAATTATGTAGGAAATATTTTTAGCTTTCTAATGAATATTTATAATCGAAAATTAAACATGTATAACCCTATGTAAAAATTGTTCTTCTAAAAGATGTAAGCTTATGCCATTTTTATTTTTATTTTAACTTTATTAATATAATGTGTCCCTACCACATACAAGTGGATCCAAGGGGTCCCCAAATTGACCCAAGGATGCCCATGGTCGGGTATGTGTCCACCAATAAGGTTAGGACACGTTTTAGGGTAATTTTGTATTATTATAATATTATTTTTTAACCCTTATTTACCGGATTTACCCTTTAACCATGGTAAATAAAATATTTACCACAGTAACTATTCAAAATGTCTAAAAATAAAAGTTACCTATTTACACAATTTGAACATCCTGATTCCAAATATGGAATCCATTTTCCTAAATTCAAAACACAGAAGTGGCAGAAATTAATTTAAAATTAATTCCCGCTGTCAAAACAAAAAGCGTGTTTTTAAGAGGTAATAACTATCAAAAGATTGACACTTGTTTATGTTCGGTTTAATTGTAAAATTATGTCCAATGACCAACATTATATTAAATGGTAAAAATATATTCTAAATATACTTTAAGACCACTCAAATTCACAATTTATCACTATTAATTATTTTGATTAAAAAAGTTGTTTTTAATTAAATTTTAGTAATTTTCACTATTCATCAAAATATAAAAGTTATCCGAAAAGTACCAAAATTTCACCCTAGGCTAATTTTGATATTCCGAATCTAAAAATGAAGTCCATTTTGAAATATAAAATATATATGATTTCAAAAAGTAGGTATTACTATTCACAACGGCTTGTTTAATTAGTTGTGGTGTGTGTTAGAACTCGAGGTTGCGTACAACACACGCTATCGCATTATTCTAAGGGAAACGTACCGTAGAAGCTTGGGGTGTTACATTCTCCCCTCCTTCAAATAATTGCGTCCTCACAATTTCTAGGGTATTACTGCATAAAAAGACTCGGGTGGTTTTTCATCATAAGTTCCTCGGGTTCCCACGTTGCCTCTTCCATCTTATGATTTCTCCACAAAACTTTTACCAGACGCGTCGTCCGGTTTCTCAGTACTTGTTCTCTCGTATCAAGAATCTTGACGGGCTCTTCGCAATAAGACAGATCGGGTTCCAGTTCTAATTCCTCATAGGTGAGTACATGCGTTGGGTCAGGCATGTATTTTCTCAACAGAGATACGTGGAACACATCGTGAACTTTGGAGAGACTTGGCGGCATTGCCAATCGGTAAGCTACAGCCCCAATTCGTTCTAGAATTTCGAAAGGTCCGATGTACCTGGGACTCAATTTACCTTTCTTACCAAAACGTATGACTCCCTTCCATGGAGATACCTTTAGGAAAACATGATCACCGTCTTGAAATTCCAAATCCTTCCTTCGATTATCGGCATAGCTCTTCTGCCTACTTTGAGCTGCTTTGATGTGATTTTGGATTACTTTCACCTTTTCCACCGTTTCCTCCACCAGTTCTGGGCCTACAAGTTTTCTTTCACCAACGTCATCCCAACAGGTTGGTGTACGACATCTCTTTCCGTATAACGCTTCATATGGTGCCATCTGAATACTCGAATGGAAGCTATTGTTATAGGAAAATTCTACCAGAGGTAAATATTGATCCCACATACCCTGAAAGTCAAGTGAGCAAGATCTCAACATGTCTTCTAAGGTTTGAATAGTCCGTTCTGATTGTCCGTCTGTCTGAGGGTGGTAAGCAGTGCTCAAATGAAGTTCAGTATCCAGGGATTTCTGAAGACTTTTACAAAATCTTGAAGTAAAACGGGGGTCACGATCAGAAACAATCGATAGGGGTACTCCATGAAGTCTCACAACTTCATTAATATATAGTCTTGCTAGACGTTCCAGGGGTAGATCTTCTCTTATAGCAAGAAAATGTGCTGACTTGGTAAGACGATCAACAATCACCCATATTGCATCATTCCTTCTAGGAGTCTTTGGTAGCCCCATGACAAAGTCCATCGTAACATTGTCCCATTTCCACTCTGGTATGGGAAGAGGTTGCATGACTCCTCCAGGCCGTTGCCTTCCAGCTTTCACTTGTTGACAAACCATACATCTTGACACAAAATCAGCAATCTCCCTCTTCATGTTGTCCCACCAAAAATGTTCCTTCAAATCTCTATACATTTTGGTGCTCCCAGGGTGTATAGAGAAATTGGAACTATGAGCATCATCCAGCAATTCCCTTTTTAGATCAGGTATATTGGGAACACAAAGTCTCTTCCCGAATTTCAAAATTCCATCTTCATACACAAAGTCTCTCAATCTCCCATCATTCACAGCTTTAATCTTCTTCTGAAATTCTTCATCATCGTTCTGAGAACTCTTAATCCTTTCTAGTAAATATGGTTTGGAAACCATTTGAAAAAGCATTGATGTTTCACCTTCCCTGGTTATTCCCATGTCCATCTTCACTAGATCCATGAAAATTGGATCCCTTTCAATTCTCATCATGTTCAGAACTTCATGGTCTTTTCTGCTCAAATCATCTGCTACTTTGTTTGCTTTCCCCGGGTGGTAGTGTATCGTGCAATCATAATCCTTGAGTAATTCAAGCCATCTCCTTTGCCTCATGTTGAGTTCTTTTTGTGAGAAAATATACTTCAAACTCTTGTGATCAGTATAAATCTCACATTTTTCACCATAGAGGTAGTGCCTCCATATCTTCAAAGCAAAGATCACTGCTGCTAACTCGAGATCATGAGTAGGATAGTTTTGTTCATGAATTTTCAACTGTTGTGATGCATAGGCAATAACTCTATCATTTTGCATAAGGACACATCCAAGTCCTTTCTTCGATGCATCACTATAAATAACGAACCCATCATTCCCCGATGGTAAAGTCAATATAGGAGCATTGACTAATCTTCTCTTCAGTTCTTCGAAACATTCTTCACACTCTTTTGTCCAAACAAATTTAACCCCTTTACGTGTGAGCTTCGTTAATGGGTTAGCCAATCGGGCAAAATTCTGGACGAAACGTCGATAATAACCTGCCAAACCAATAAAACTGCGTACCTCAGTTATACTCGTAGGTGCTGGCCATTCTTGGATTGCTTTGGTCTTACAAGGATCAACAGAGATTCCATCTTTAGAGACAATATGGCCAAGAAAAGAAATCTCCTGAAGCCAGAATTCGCACTTGCTAAACTTCCCATATAATTCATGCCTCCTCAGAGTCTTCAAGATAATGCGCAAGTGATTTTCATGATCTTCGTAGGTTTTGGAGTATACCAAGATATCATCAATAAATATCACCACAAATTCATCGAGATACTCCTTGAAAACTCTATTCATCAGATCCATGAACACAGAGGGTGCATTAGTCAATCCAAACGGCATTACAGTAAACTCGTAATGCCCGTACCTGGTTCGAAATGCTGTCTTCGGAATGTCTTCCTTCTTCACACACAACTGATGGTATCCAGATCGAAGGTCAATCTTTGAAAAGTATTGAGCTCAATGCAGTTGGTCAAATAAATCATCAATACGAGGTAGGGGATACTTGTTCTTTATTGTTATAGCATTGATCTCCCTGTAGTCGATACATAACCTCATAGATCCATCTTTCTTTTTAACAAAAAGAACAGGGGCTCCCCATGGAGAAACACTAGGGCGAATAAATCCCTTATTACTCAATTCCTCTAGTTGTTTCTTTAGTTCGACTAACTCTACAGTGGCCATTCTATAAGGGGTCTTCGATATAGGCCTTGATCCAGGAATCAAATCAATAGAAAACTCAACTTCTCGTTCTGGAGGATGTCCAGGTAAATCTTCCGAAAATACATCTACAAATTCTTTCACAACAGGTACATCCTCTATTTGAACATTCCTTTCCTCACCGACAGTTATTTAATTCTCTTCCTCCCCAATAATTGAATTAAGTTGAGCTGTTGGGGGTGGATCTAAATAAGAATTAGGTGGTGACGATTCTGCTCTAAAAATAAGGTGCTCCTTATCATTATCATCAAGAATCGTAACCTCTTTCTTCTTACAATAAATCTTCGCATCATAGTCCGAAAGCCAGTCCATACCGAGGATTATATCAAACTCAATCATTGGTATGACGATGAAATCAGCAGATAAAGAAAATTTATGTGCTCTAATGGGGACTGATTCACAAAACTTTGTTGCAACGATACTTCCCTTAGGAGTTTTAACAGACAACTCCCTTATTAAATCAAATTGGAAATATCTAATTTTCTTAGCAAACTGGGAAGATATGAAACAATGCGATGATCCAGAATCAAATAATGCATTTGCTAAACTTGAGGAAACCATTAAATTACCTGCCACCACGTCTTTCGGAGCTTCTACCTCAGCAGTAGTGATAGCATAAGCCTGGCCTTGATCCCTTGGCCTTTTCTGAGGTAAGTTCTCCTGACGCTTAGGGCATACATTTGCATAATGCCCCATCTCCCTGCAATTGTAGCACTGAACGTTGGTAGCTTCCTTCTTCCCCTTGCAATCATGAGCTTGGTGGCCTTTTTCACCACACTTGTAACAGACTCCGATTCCCTTCAAGCAAGTACCAGGATGTTTCTTCCCGCATTTACCACAAGATGGATATTCAACCTTTCCCTTCTTCCCCTTATTTCCATTCCCAGATTGATCAGCAGGTCTCTTCTTCTCTTGCTTTGCTTTAAAGTCATAAGACTTAGAGAATTCCTTTTCGGTCTTGATAGCACATGAGACAATGTCTTCGTACGATGAAAAGGATTGTGAGACTAATGCTCGACGGAGAAATGGTTTTAACCCATCAAAGAAACGATCAATCTTACTTCTTGGGTTGCGAATATAATCTCCAGCATACCTCTCTAATCTTGTAAAGTTAGCCTCATACTTTGTGACATTATCATCCTCCTTTTGTCTCAGACTCAGAAATTGCCTTTCCATATCTGCTCGACGGTCGCGAGGAAAGTATTTTTCTAAAAACAGATCTTTGAACTCCCACCATTCCATGTTTGATACTTCATCATCTTCCTTCATGTTTTGAATCAATGACCACCATTGATCAGCATCTCCAGTGAGGCGGTAAACTGCCATGGTAACTTTTTCCCTTTCACTACTCCCCAAAGCCTGAAATATTTTCTCTAGGGAAAATATCCATTGCTCAGCTACTAAGGGATTTGTACTCCCATTGAACGTTTGTGGTTGTTGTCTCATGAATCGATCTAACATTGATCCTCCACGCTGCGGATCAGGGTGCTCCATACGGGTAAGGTTATTATTCATAACCTGAGTAAGTTGTCCCAGTATGGTGATTAGCTGATCAGCACCAGTTGCATCACTAGCCCCACTATAATTATCTTGAGCAGGAGGGAAATCCCTACATGGGGTGCGTGCATTGATACGGTTTCCATTTCTTCCACTAGGTGCCATTTCTAAACAATGGCATAAACTAGATCAGTTTATAAATCAAAATACATAATCCCATACTTATAAAACACTTAGCATAAATTGAACTATTTATGGATATAATCCATAATCATAAAAATGTTTTCTTTGAGGAAGTATATACTCATAAACCCTTCATAATGATTTGTAAAGATAGTGAGAGTTATCCTAAGCATATCCCCCGGGAGTGTTGTAACCAAGAGTGCAGCAAGGCCCGTTGTCGTGCACCAGTTCCCGTTCGAGTCTAGCTCAAAGCGGTGTTTTCGGGTTTTACCCCTAGGTACATCTGTGCCAGAGCCGCCTCTACCTGCTCGTATCCAGACAGGGATGTATTGCTCGGAAAACTCACAAAATCTCTACAATACCAAAATTCTAGGACGTTCTTCTACACTAATCCTCAAAGTTCATCTTAGGTCTACATGCTCTAATCAGAGTTTATCTAAATCTAGTTTCCAAGGTTTGTACTAAACTTCCTCTGATACCAACTGTAACGCCCCGACCCCAGCTACCCAGAGTCGGTGCATTACTTCGTAACATTGGCATGATCACAAGAAAGATCAAATCTCGAAAGACCGATTGGTTTAGTAGCCTTGGAAACACTAGATATATTCATAAAGTTTTACATTACATTATAAAATGAAAAGTACTACAACAACATAATGTTTCCACAGTCCACACTATAATCCCCTCATAATATCCCTGCAGGTCATTCATAACTTACATCTTCACATCCTGGGAAAAATAAAACATAGAAAAGGGGTGAGCTCAAATTCCCAGTAAGGATAACAATATAGCGGAACATTCAAAAATAAGCATAAACATTTAAGGTAATGAATTACTAAAACAAAAGCCTTTTAAACTTGAACTTCAACATAGTATGGAAAAAGTAAAATGAAATAATGCCATTTACTTGTTCACATGGATATTCTACTAATCGAATAATCACATGAAAAATCAATAACCACTTTCATAATGTTGGAATGCATAATGCCAGACTATCATAACCACATAGCCAAGGCCTCGTGCCAAGACTACAAATAAGATTTTGTCAAGGCCTTGTGCCAAGACACTAGTTTGTCTCATGAGACCTACCGATGCATCGAGGAGCTATAGCGGGCTCCACCCGTCACTTAATAAGTCCAATGCATTCCCATATGAAAAGGTTTAAACATAACATAAACATTCGTATTAAAACTAGCATACGAAATGTCAATAATTTCACCATAAACTATGAATGGTATAAAAATAGCACATCCACAGTCAAACATATCACAAAACCTTCAATACAATATAGAAGTTTTTTATCATAATAAATCAACTTCAAATAATCTTAAAATCCATCAAAGGATGTTGACATAGATGAAATCAAAATTCTTTTTAAAGAAGTATCTCCTTTTATTTTGAAATCATTTAAGATCCATATAAAATAAAACATTTTCTTTGAAAATATCCTTATAAGCTTGTATGGAAAGCTTCGACGATTTTATAACGGCGGAAAATAACCGCACCCGCCGTATAAGTTAAAAAAAACATTCTTACCTCAATTCTGTCGAAAAGGTTAAAAAGGACCTTGTTTTGAAAACGACGGAAAGATTCCTTTATAAACCTCTTATAAAAAGTCAAACAAGGGTATAAATGACTTTAACCCATATTCTTGTAAATAGTAAAAATGTTTTGAAATACATTTTTAAGAAACATGGATGTGGATGATAAAGAGATCCCAGTAGATTATTACGTATAAACAACCTCGGATAATGAAGAGATTGTGAAATAACCCTTACCTTGTACTTTTCCTTGGTTGGGGTAGGTTAACCTCCTGTATAATAGTGAAATAATTGTTACTAAATTATACAAGAATCATATACATTAATATGATATCATATATGATCTTTTAATATTGATTTGATAATAATATCTTAGTATTATCGCTGTTTCGGGTGTGAACTTACTTGTTTGCTTTTGTATGTTTTGTTATGTAAGACATGTTTGTAAAGGATAAGTTGTATATTATTCAAATCCAGAATGGTATCAAGTCCTTAAACATCATTTTTAAATCATCAAATGATAATTATACTTGAATGGATACGATGGAAAATGAATCTCATCGCGTTCGTGGAGACGGTAGTCCGTACGTACGCACGAACGCTACTTCCATTTAATTTTTATTTTAAAAGAATCGAATACAAATGATACATAGGTATATTACTATTCCAGTATAATATAATATTTTATATATGTTACTTAAGTTCATTAACACCATCCTTTATACGTTCCATGTGTGGTATGAACGAGTCATATCATTTTAAGGGGGCGGTAGTCCGCACTTCCTCAAATGAAATTATCGTATGTATATACAACATGAAACGAATAATGGTATGAAATAAAATGGAATTACAGAAGCTTATATATAAAATATATATCATTAAAATCATATTTAATTAAAGTTCCATCATAATGGCCACCATGAGAGGCGGTAAGATGTATTTGAACAATCATCGTTTCGTGAGGCGTTAGTTTGCCATCCACAGAAACATTATGTTCATCATCCATTAGATGGAGTTGTGTGTATGTGTAGTTTTAATCCTTCTTATAACAACATCCTAGTATATTTAGGATACTGGTGTTGTTACAAAAGAAAGGAAATAAAAAGAGTTTGGGGGTTGAAGAAGCAAAATAAATGAAAATAATTTAAGAGAAATCGTTACCTTTAATTTAGGTAACTCACTTTGGTTGGAACCAAAGGACTTGTTGAAATGCTTTCTTCCTGAGGGGAAGCTTCAAGGAGGAGGAGAGGGATGTGGGGAGCTTAGTTGGGCAGAGTTTGGACGAGCCAAGTGGCTTGAGAGGTCTGAGGAATGAGTAGAAGTGGTCTCCTTTTATAAGGGAGAGGAGGGGCTCTTTAGGAAAGAGTGAAAGTATCACTTTATAATATAATTATATTCGGTTTATAATGGTCCAAAAATCATTGAGGTCGAATATAAGATGACTCATCTTCTAAATAACATCAACCAATAAGAATTGGACAGGTTTTAGATAATATTTTAATCATTATAATCTTATTTATTTAAATGATTTATTAATGAGGTAAACATTGCATCATTATTGTGTCATTAATAATTTAAATTATTTGATGTCTAAAAATTATAAATAAAATATCATTATGTAGGAAATCTTTTTATCTTTCTAATGAATATTTATAATCGAAAATTCAACATGTATAACCCTATGTAAAAATTGTTCTTCTAAAAGATGTAAGCTTATGCCATTTTTATTTTTATTTTAACTTTATTAATATAATGTGTCCCTACCACATACAAGTGGATCCAAGGGGTCCCCAAATTGACCCAAGGATGCCCATGGTCGGGTATGTGTCCACCAATAAGGTTAGGACACGTTTTAGGGTAATTTTGTATTATTATAATATTATTTTTTAACCCTTATTTACCGGATTTACCCTTTAACCATGGTAAATAAAATATTTACCACAGTAACTATTCAAAATGTCTAAAAATAAAAGTTACCTATTTACACAATTTGAACATCCTGATTCCAAATATGGAATCCATTTTCCTAAATTCAAAACACAGAAGTGGCAGAAATTAATTTAAAATTAATTCCCGCTGTCAAAACAAAAAACGTGTTTTTAAGAGGTAATAACTATCAAAAGATTGACACTTGTTTATGTTCGGTTTAATTGTAAAATTATGTCCAATGACCAACATTATATTAAATGGTAAAAATATATTCTAAATATACTTTAAAACCACTCAAATTCACAATTTATCACTATTAATTATTTTGATTAAAAAAGTTGTTTTTAATTAAAATTTAGTAATTTTCACTATTCATCAAAATATAAAAGTTATCCGAAAAGTACCAAAATTTCACCCTAGGCTAATTTTGATATTCCGAATCTAAAAATGAAGTCCATTTTGAAATATAAAATATATATGATTTCAAAAAGTAGGTATTACTATTCACAACGGCTAGTTTAATTAGTTGTGGTGTGTGTTAGAACTCGAGGTTGCGTACAACACACGCTATCGCATTATTCGAAGGGAAACGTACCGTAGATGCTTGGGGTGTTACAGGAGTAGTGGGGGAGAAGAATCTACGATGCGCCACATGGATGATCAAGTTATCCTGGTCATTCTGTACAAGAGTTATATCCTTGCTGACCAAGGCTCCAACTTGACCGTTCTGTGAACGAGGGACATTAGTATCTTCTGGTAGAGATGGGAACTAGGCCATCAGCAGAAAGATACTTTTTAATAGAGGTACAAGCTCTTTCTTCCTGATGATTTTGTCAACATTGATCTTCTTGATTACTAGCTCGGATTCCCCTTTCACTTATATGTGGGGAACATCAATATTGATGGCCAGCTCGAGAATAGTAATATGATCTCATTACTCTGCCTCATTGTTGGTACAACCATCTAAAATCTGTAAGGAATATGGAAGAACTACTTGCATCGACATGATAAATATGATACCCATGACCACTTTGTAGTGTTAGGGATCATTAATTCTACTACCAGTAGGGCTTCAAGAATCACCATAATTGTTCATTTTACAATACAAACTGGATAGATCTACTGAGAGGATTACTTCATCTAGAAAATCAATATCCAAATATTGGTCCACAAGAGCTGGGTTGGTAGTTTGAAAGTCTTCCAATGCTTGTCCCTTGATGGAATTCTCATGGAAAAACATGACGTAGAACTGTTGGAGTATCACTGCCCACAAATCTTGATGGATTATCATCATGGGGTAGTTCAAAATGAACTTCATCATATCCACTTGGGACCCTAGATGTATCTCATGGTTCTATAAGTAATGTCAGAAATTATGCACTGTGAATACTAGCGCAAGGTAAATCTTCTCAATATAGGAACATATGGTCTCTGTATCGAGAAGCTTGTAGATGATATGGTATATCTATTCTCAGTTCAATCATTGTTCATCTAGGTGAGAAGGGCACCGAGAGATTGTTCCAGAGAGGTCACATAAAGGACCATTCACGTTTCAGAAATGGGTGGTATCAAGACTGGAGGGTGTAATTGGTACTATATGATTTCATCAACAGTAGTCTGACACTCAACATCCCACTGATAAAAATAACCTTTATTTATAAGCCGAAAAAGGGCTTACACATACTCGCAATATTTATGATGAATCGGCGTATATTGGAAAAGTGTACTTTAAATCCATGAGGATCCCAAATGTTACTCAGAGGAGACTTATAACTGATTTCCTTAATCTTATCCGGATCGATCTTGATGCCTCTATATCTGAAAATTATTCCATTAATATTTCTAGAGGTGACCCCAAAGGGAAACTTCAATGGGATCATCTCCAGACAGTTGGGTCAGAAGAATCCAAACACTTTCTTGATATCTTTGATATGGTTCTAGAGCTGGCAGGATTTGACTTGCAGACCATCCGCATAACATAACACCAATATTCCCAGGATCATCCTAAATATGTGATGCCTGGAATTCTGATCGGTGGAACTTGCATTATATATATTGAAGGGAATTACCTGGTAGTATAAATTACCTTATTGTGTATTTAAGGCAGTATAATATTAATACCCTAGGACCAATTGAATTTGGTTATGCCTAGAATACCTGTCCATGAAGGATAGAGCCTAGAATCCAGCGGCGACATCAATCAATTGACCTTGTCGTAGTAAGGGGAATATCATCCATCAGACAGTGATGGTTGAGATCCCAGTTGTTGATGCAGACAATGATCTGTTTTTTCTTCTTCCCGACGGACACAATGTTAGCTACCAATCTAGGGTACTGGACATCCTGGATGAAGATGTCTCTAATAATCTTATCATCCTCGGCTTTGACCATTGCACTATGATAAAGGTGCATCATTCTGGGAGGCTGTTTGAACATATGATGATTTTCTAGAAGACTATGGTGGTGGATGGAAACCTGAGGATCTATCCCTAGTATCACATCATAAATCCAATAAAATACATCATGATGCTACTTTAGGAAATCCCCCTATCATTGTTTCTCTTCGATAGGTATATCGGCACTGATCAATGTGGGTTTTCGATCCGTCTCATTACTATGGTTCACCTGTATCAATTCATGGACCATGGTGGAGATAGCCTCTTCAAAAGTGGGATTAATGTCCTATAAATCCTATTATTAAATCATAATATAGGGATACTCGGTGGGATGTTATTATTCAATGTTTATATATCCTGATAGGCCATTGGATCCATCATGAGAGATAGTGGACACCGCATCTGGGAAACCATGTGCTGCTGAAACCGTGGCAATGAAAGCTATCAACACAACCCATCTGGCCTTCAACCCAACGGTCCATAGTTGATTATATCAAATAAATAGTGGTTTTTAATCATGATATGGTTATACCAACCTAGAAAAACAACAATGTATGAAGTACCGTTTTCTCCATTGGTGGACATCCTGATACCTTATGGGAGTAGGGGGCTCGAGGATCACCTAATCTTGATTCGTATAAGAATAGAAGGTAATATTAAAACATCCATTATACTTGGGAACATTCTTACCCCTCATTATAGAACCAAAAAATCATTTCCCCACGTTTGGGGTCATGTCCCCCAATTTGTGCGTCCGGAAAATGTAGGCCCCATCCATGTCTGTCCATAGGTCAGTCACAGTTGTAGCGTGTTCAAACTTATTATCTTGAATCTTCATGTCATTGATCTTGTAATAATTAACATCCAGGTAGTAGGAATCACATGATTCAAAGGGAGAATCATCATCTTTTAGTATTCATAATTAACCCTTAATGGAGTTCTTACGGAATTGGTAATATGAAGAAGGGACCACATTGGGTAGGTGGAGCCATGACCTACCCATCAACACGTTTTAGGTGATGTATTATGGGAAAACCATGAATTTGGTACTAGAAACTAGAAAACCATACTGGGTATTCAAGAGAATCATTCCAACTTGTGTCGAATCCATGTTTTCATACCATTTATTTTTTAGGTGAGAGGGACTCAGATAATCCTCAGATATCCCCATTATTTGGAGTGTGTGTGTCAAGATCTGTTTGATCCCTGACCCTATATCGACAGGACAGTGGAGAACTTCTACACTGTTGTAATGGCCTATGATATACAATGGGTGGATATTCCTCAATATAGGAGAACCTTCATCATCTATAGAGAATGATATAATGGCCTGACACTCAGCAAGCTCGACTGCCTCAACATGGATGGCTTATGTGGCTATAACATCCAACTAGAGGGGACTTCTTAAAGCCTCATGAATGGATTCTTGCATATCCGATGATATGAGAAGATCCTAGAGGATACATAGCTTCACAGGTAAGCTGGATATATTCTTAATAATATAATACTTTCGTGTGAAATGTGAACTTCTACTAACCGACGTTCGTTTTGTGGTAGGAGGCATGATAGACCCTTCTGGAAGAACCACCAGCTGACAAGTACTAGGAATGCCCCACAGCTTGTTAGTATAAATGCATAAAGTGATTACCAGATGAGGGACAGATGATTGTGGCCGATACAAATCATACCATTTCTGATCGTACCATGATCATGGTGGCAATTATAGATAAAATAAAAAAAATAGTGAAGGAGGATTTGGAAAAACCAGATGAGAAGGTTGTGCGTGCTGATCTTTTTGTTGGGCCTATTATCTAGTTTTGGTGGCATTCCCAACATTCCTAGAAGCTCTGACCAATGAATCCCAATGACTCATATATCCAATTTTCTGTCGATGATGGCATTAGGTTGGGTGTTGGGAGGATCCTTCTAGCGCTCTTCGTCATCAGGAACCATGTAAGGGTTTACCAGCTCTAAGGTGTTAACCAAATAATACCCTTTGACATCAATCGAAGAATCCAACATCACTGGACGGATTTTCGGGGTATTTTCAATCTTTAGGGAAAATAAATTTCCATGTACATGAGATGGAAATGGCATCAGTGGGGGACTTTTCAATCCCTTTCATCATCGATGCTTGCCCTTCTAGAAAGTGGAAGGTTGAGACCCCAACGTATAAGCAGCAGATGTGGGTAACATGTCAACTTTTGAGGGCTTGGGTCAATTCAAACATTCACGGATAATACCATGGGAATAGGAAACTACCATACATTCCATCCAATCATCATATTTTTGAGACCCGTGGTTGGAAACCACCTTCCACTAACCTTCGATGTCATTTTTTCTCTAATGGTTTATGAATACACATTCCACCTATGTCGGGGGTAGACCTAACCAGACTATGTTGTTATCAAACGGGTATTGGATCCCATATTTAATTACTTAGAACTGCTTGTGGGTGTGCCCCGGGATATAGTGATAGTAGAAGTAATTGGGGCGATCAGTGAGATCTGCCTCTTCAGGCCTCCTGTATTCCAGAAACCATAGAATTCACTGTTCTAAGCCTCATTAGATATAACCGAGGACTTGAGCATCATTAAATGAGTAGGTGTGGTTCCTTATATCCGAGAAGGGGGCTCTAGGAGCCTGGACATGATGAGGATCTAGAGGATCTTGTCAAGGAGATGGAACCTGGTTATCTCACCTAGGTGGTGGAGGCACATTATGTGCGGTTGCCAACCAATTTTTTGTTCGGAACTATTGAGCAGGAGGCTGCAACTAAGGTGGTGGGATCAACAAGGCTATGGAGGTGCCTCCACTAGTGCTAACTCAAGCTACATGGGGCCTCTATTTGTTATACTGTAGTAGGGTATTCCTTATAGGCTCTTCTCAGGGGAACTAAAGGAGGCAAAAAACACGCCTGCTTTCCATGCTGCAACGATTCCTCTAGACACTGGGATATGTCATAGAAATACCAAAATCACCCTGGGTATTTTTGTACTATGATAGAGGGGACCAGTGTGGTCTTGAAATTCTTAAAACACATTTATAGTAGTTGTTCATGAGTCTGCCACATATCAAGGGAGTAGGTGAGGGCTTTCCACCAGGTGACAAAGACTGCAACGTGCTCATTATGCCTCTGCTTGGAAATGTAGAGATCTATAATAACAATCATCTAGGTGGTGGTACTGAACTGGTAATAAAACTGCCTATGAATATACTACCAGCTGGCTACTAACCCAATGGGTATCTGGGTGTACTAGAAAAATGTAGGGCCTTCCAATATTGTATGAATCACTTGATTTTGGCATCCTCCTGCTACACTAGAGTTCTTAGTATGCTTCCACACCTAGAGATGAAGTGGGCTAGATGCTGCAGCTGATCATCAATCCAATTAAAATGGGAAAAGGTAGGATTCCCTACACCAGGGGTGTTATCATATCATCCACCCATATCGTATATGGTTTTCCATTTGGATAAATTTTCACCTATCATGTTTCTAAAGCCTCTATGTGGGAAATGAGTTCCTCCATTAGATCATCTGGGTAGGGATTCATGTCTTGACAACAATCCCTGACTACCTATTCATTGGAAGGTTCTTCAACATGATAATATGCCCTAGAGGATCATAGAGCGACTTGTGGGATGACCTACCTGATTTCTAGAGGAAGTACCTATGTAGCATCTAGGGGAACCTCGCCAGGGTCCTGGGAAGGGTTATTATGCAATTCGGATGGATTTGGTGAGGCATATCATGCCCTATTTCCATATAATCCAGCATCTTCCCAATCTATGTGGGAAGGATGGTTAGTTTCACCCAGGGGTAACTCACCGGGGAGAGGGTGTACCATCCCTTGATCTACTTATCAAGGAATACCACAATCTAGTAATCATTATACACTATGTTCATTGATAAGTTCATCATCCATTTTATATGTTTCGTGAGCTATTGACGCAAGACATCCTTTTTGCAGTCATCTTCATTCTAATTCACTAAGCAAAATGGGTCAACAGGTATTACATCCCCATGATGCTCATTTCCCTTGTTGGGATTCTGACCATGGGATAATGACTCATAAGGTGGAGGAAGTCCCATTAAATTTATCAACTAGAAAGTAACACTTCACAATGGATCAAATAGGTGTGTCACCCCTATGGGGTATGTTCTCTTCCTGGAGATCTAGATTGTTCTATTATTTTGAGAAGTCGGCCATGTTAACTATGACTGTACCTGAAGGCATATCCTCTAATTTTCCTGGAATGTCATTTTGGTGCTGAATAGAACAGAAATGAAGGGATGCATACATACCACAACCATGGATTTGAATGTGGGGTAATAATTTTTAATAATTCTGTGGAGAACCTTAATGCTCTAAATATATCGTTGCTCAAGGGTCCGATGATGACCAGGAAACTCTTAGAGGTGGGACATAGGGATCATAGCCAAGTCATCTATAATACATTGCTGGAAAATAACATAAAAATGTTCCTAGATATGGGGGAATACACACAGTGATAATAGACATGGATGTGAATTGCATAGATAGTTTGGAAAAATCACATGGCCTCCTCTTGGTTAAGTGATTTCGCTCCACTGAAGTTCATGGTTGCAATGAGCCAAAAAATCTCTGGGAAATGGTCTGCTGCAAGGATGTCCCACAAGATCCATGTCTCAAACATAGGGTTCAGCCCTTAGTTTCCCCATTAATTGACTGAAGGCCGGTAAGGGATCGATAACAACACTAAAGTAGACTGCTAATATTGTAGACTATCTGGTTGAGAATATAGAGGGGAAGATGAGAAGCTGCCACATCCTGGGATGTCCTCTGACGAGTGCAATGACTGCACCACCACATCTCAGTAAGATAGACTCGCGACCATAGAATCCTGCTCATAGGATGTGGTTACTGACAGTGGGTCATGTTTTTAATCAACCTCTATTAGTCACCAAAAAAATTCTACATGACCAATTGTTGAGGAAGAGGATGATCATGTTGACGATATGGATGATTTCACACCGATTCCCTAAAAGGAGGCCAAATAATCCTCCGCAAGATTTATCTTCAGGGGGAGTAGGGAATCTGGTGGACCTCGCTTTCTAGAAGTATGAGGCTTATATTCCTAGTTCCTTACCTAACCTCTGACATAGAGGATTGAGGTGAGTGTTCCATTATCAAATCACATTCTTCCTCAAAGTCTAAAAAGTATACGGGTTTAATCGCGGTCTTTAACGTCTCAGTATTCTTCCTTTGGTGGTGGTGACCCAGCCTCCTTCCTGGGATGGTTCTTTGGGACAGGGTAGGTTTCCAACATGAGGAGGACCTACATCTTCACTATAGCTATTGTTGAGAGGACTTCCACCAAGGTGATCTAGGGTGCATGGAGCACATAGAAAAATGTCAAATGGAAAATGGAGAGGGCCTCCATTTCCTCTAGCTGGCATGGGGGTGGGGCTCTGTAGGATGTGTTTGAGTGGGTAAGACCTCTAATAGTGTTGGTGGGATCACAATTTGTACTTACATATTTGTTTCCCTAAGAGGTGATGGTATGAGGGTAGCCTTCGTACCAATCGAACTGAACATGGGGAAGAACTCCAAGTTAGACATTGATGAAAAATGTTGTACATACATTTTTATGATATATGGGATGAGGAGGACTTTTTTAGGTTGCTGTATGAGCATGGGGAAAATCTCCACACTGATGGTTGAGCAGAAAAGGATGGTCTTCACATTGACAACCTCTGATAGGAGGAACAACTCTATACATGGGATCACAGGTGTCAACGAATCCTCTATTCTCTATGCCAGTGTAGTGGTGAGGGCCTTCTCTTAGAGTGATTGTGTCAGGAGGAGGACCTCTAAACCACACTTGGGAGTGCGAAGGACCTACGCCCTGATTGGTAGTGTCACAAAGAGAACCTTCATGCTGGATTTCATCATCGTGGGTTACCCCGCGATAGACACTATCTATGTTGGACACTAGGAGATTCATACCAACCTGCATGGGGGGTGGTTGGGGCCTCAACCTAGGTTGGGTATATTTGTTCCCCTATTTAGTATAAACGGAGGAATTTATTGTATGAATCAGCAGTGGCACGAACCACTAAAGTTGTTGATGATGACACCCCTTGGAGGGCATCCTCCTTAGATTGCACCCGACATTGGTGTCGTGATAACCGGACTCAGGCCAGTGGTGCATGAGTGTAACTCACCTACTCCTCAGCCTACGAGTCAAGGTGGTGGTGCATACAAAGCCTAGTGGGAGCCCTCCTTGGTGTTCCTGGGTAAGGGATCACTACAAGGATGTCCCGGACTTCCCCCTCATCATTGGCGTAAGGGAACGAGTCATCAAAGTGTTCCGAGAAGAGGCTCCCAAAAAGGTTTTAAGTTGGAGTTGGGAGTACTGGATTCCTACATGGACCTCAGGGCAGTGTCGACAGTGAGGTGCAGAAACCTCAAGGTCTTGTTGGGCCATATTTTAGGTTGGGATAATCCCATTTTCCTCATACTGTTGAATGGGGTTATTAATCACCCTCCTTTTAATGAGTTCAAATTGTGAGATGGGGCATGGGTTCCCAATATCTGTGGGTGTGGATGCCGTTGTAGAAGAGATGGAATCGAATGGGATTGATGCATTGGTTTTTCCTTGGCCCATACATAGGTAAGTGGGTGGTGATCGGTTTCTTGATAGAGTAGCATGGGTCCAGCATATCAGGGAGATTTTACTATTAGCGCTAAAAGGATGAAAGCAACATCCAATTCCCCATCTCCATTCCATCTCTCATGATTGGTAAGAAGGATCCACTCTTACAATGTCATAGACCAATATTTCAAATATTCAACGTCCCCAATATGTAGTGATATTCACTCAAGGACCACTATTTCTTTTAGCAGGACTTGGTGCAGGATAGCTGGATCCGGTGATAGGCTAATCCACTGATTTTTCGAATTCTACTAATATCCACATTGAGGAGAAGAAGATCACATTGGGTTCACCATTTTTGTTTCTGACACATTCTCCAGGGCGCACATCTATTTGTGAGGATGTGCAATACAGTTCCCCCACATTACGACATTTCAAAGGTAGGCGACATCCATCGCTTAATCCGGGGTGTCTATTCCTTGATTGAAATAGTATGATGGGATTTCGGTTCCTCCTTCTTTAGATTCCGCTTTAGAATTATTTTCCTAGTCTAGGTCTCCCATAAAGATTAAGAGGTTGTTCATGAATCTCTTCATAGTTCCATTTCTTTGTGGATGCCAGTAAATTACACTAAATATGTTAGTAAATTCTTAGGGTTAAAGATAGAGAATCAATCATCGATTGGGGGAGTAGACATGTTTGACATTGGTGGTGTGTCTAGACACCAAAACACTGAGGTACCAAGGTTTCATCCCATTATGATAGGGATTCTCGAGGGCATGTAAGCCTGAGTCATTCCACATCGAGTGTGGGGAGTTATATGACATAAGAATGTCCCTAAATTTTTTCTTTAGCTTCCCAAGTTTATATAGGGTATTCTATTTGTTTAACATATAGCAGAGACACATCAGAACACTGATAGGAGTTGATCATATGGGTTCATCTCCAAGATGGATCACCTAAAGGGATTGATGGATGAGTTCATCAAAATGTCCAATGAAGATGGATCCAAGGATTATTGTGTCCCTATTAAGGGGACTCCATGGATTACCATTGGCTAGAATTGAACCTTAGTGAGGTTTCCTCATTATCCTTGCCTGAGAGACAAGGATCAAAACCCACCTATTTTGAAGGGAGAGATGTGGAATCTGGGTTCATGCAATGGAAAACAACCTAGAGGCCTGTTGGTGCTTATACATGGATAAAAAAGCATTGCAAGAGGGACAATCATGGTTGGATGATTATGGATTGCAGGAGACATACACATTGTTAGATTTCCAAGATGATAGCATGATCTTACCAGGATGTGGAGGCCCATGTAAGAATCGGGATGAATGATGGATGGTTGAATGAAGTGAATGAGAAGAATGGGATGGAACCAATGTGAAGATTATGGTGATTTTTTTCTTGAACCTTAGAGAGATATCCTACATATCCATGTGGTAAGGAATCAAAGACCACATAGTTTTTTGGGGAGAGACATGGAATTGGGGTGTGCACATAGGACAATGATCCAACAACATGCTAGGGGTTACACATAGTTTGTGGCATGAGATTTGATCGGAATCCTAGGGGCAGGAAAAGGGATATTCATCCTAGTAAAGGGTAAACTGATGTTTACTAGTGTTTGGGGTTGAACCATAGGGAGGCTACCTACCTACCCCACATAGGTGGAAGGGATCAAAACACATGTAGTTTGAATGGATGAGGCATAAGATTAGGGTGTGTGTGGAGGAAAATGACCTAAAGACGATGGTGGGGCTTATGCCTGATGAGCATCCTTGGATTGATCTTACTCCAAGGGGAGAACCCGGGATGTGGGTCCCAACAAAGGGGACGCTGGTGTTTACTAGTGTTTGGGGTTGAACCTTAGGGAGGCTTCCTATGTTCCCTATCTAGGAGGTAGGGATCAAAAAACCACAATGTTTGAATAGGTTTACCAGTGTTTGGGGTTGAATCTCAAGGAGGATTTCAATGTAACCTTCCTGGGAGACATTGATCAAAATCCACATAGTTTTAATGGGTATAGTTTAATGTTTTTAGGATAGAAGGGGAATATAGTTTAACTCCATGTTGTATGACAGTGAACCGACGTAAAGTGGTCGGGACTGATAGGTGTTGGTATCGATCCTCACAGAGGCTTCCTATGTACCTTACTTAGGGTAGGCAAGGATCAATGTCCTTGTAGTTTAGAATGGGGGGCTTTAGACTTACATGCTAAGATAGCCTAGAGAGGATGCCGCATCCGGTGCCTACTCTAAGCCCACATGATTCATGCCCTCTAATACAAAAATGAAGAGGAAAGGACCTAACGATCACGTCGTTAAAGGTGCGTCTTCTTGGAATAGAGCGGGGCCTATGTGTGGTTAGCAGCCCTAAGATATGAACATTAGGACTTACCCTATGATGGAGGCCTGGTGGAAATAAACCCTAAAGGTAGAGGGATGGGTTATCAGAGGTTCTAGTGCCCATATCTCCTCTAACCATTGCACATGGAAGGAGTTAAGAGGAGTAAGGATTTTACCTCCCGAAAGAAGACTATGGGATTACACCAAGATGGGTACCCTTCCCCATAGATAGATATAGTTCCATGAAAAGAGGATATAGTTCAATGTGAAGAATAGCTCAATCTTGTGGATACCATTTGGAATGGAAAATGTCCAGGGTGGGGAACCCCATGTATATTGTAAGGGGAGCGGGAACAATTTAAAGTTGTCTACTAAGGATGATGATGCTTATCATTTTAACATCATATATCTCAGACAACGATGAGTCACTAATCACCCATAGGACCTACATAACCTATGCAATTTAAGCCTTGGTGAAGGGAAGGCACTGAAAATGACATGTATAGTGGGGTTGTGGAGTGATCCATCGTGGGGATCACATTAGTGTGGCTATGTATAAAAGCAATAGCAGTTATCATGCATAAGAGAAGAATCATGAGGCTAAGAAATGAAATATGAAGCACTACCCAAGGGACCATGAAATCACTTACAAAAAAACTGGGTGGATCATATGGAAGAAGGGCTTGGGAAATAAAAATGGATCACATGAAGGGACCATGTGATGCTTTGGATCTCCACAGAGTGAAGAGACTCTATGAAGGGATTAGCTTTACGAGGTGGAGTGGCCTAGTCTAAGAATGGGGTATACATGCATATAAATAGTGCTTCACGAAGTGTACATGATTTCGTAGAGTCCGATTTCATGGAGCATGGGTGCCTTGAAAGTCACGGCACTGCGAAGAGATGTACTTCATGAAGCATAGTGATCCTCCTTTAGCATGGGGTCTACATGTTCATTGAATGCACATTGCCAAGAATGAGTACTTTGCAAAGACCCAAGTTCCCTTAGGGATCTCCTTCCATTACGATGTCATGTGGGCTTTGTTAAGGGTGTCCCTGTTTGAAGATGGGTCATATTTTAGCTAAGGAAAAGGTATATTGCAATGTTGAAATACTATGAAGAGCTCATTTTTATCAATGATTCACAAAGAAGAGGGTGCTTTATGATTTGAGTGCTAAGAAGGTGAACAGTCAGGGTATCCACCCATTGGGTTAGAGGGAATCATGTTATATATAGTCGAGAGGTGGATCAATTCTTAGGTAGTGCATTGTGATGCCGCATGCACATTGTCACTGGAATCGGATTGTAACAAGTTTCTAGAAACTACGATGTCGACTGTCATACCCTATAATACTTAGAGGCCTCATTCATTCCATCCACATCGCTCACAGAGGCTTCTGTCAATTTCCAAGGGATCGAAAAGGAAATCCTATTCACTGCATGGAATGTATATTTTTGTCAATTTAATTATAACCTAGGATTCTTCTACCTCTTTCCTCCATGGTGATTATAGAGGGGGCCCCCACTTTTCATCGGACTTAATTTTGAGGGGCTTTGTGCTGGCCACGATGCTGAAGGGATTCACAAAGATGCTTTGTGAATCATCCCTTTTGGAATTGGTGTACTATTAGTGTATTTTTAATTTGAACAAATTTTGACACAAACCGACCTATCAAATCATTGTAACCATGTTTCTGATTATAAATAATTTTGGTTCTGATATTTTTCTCACCATATTATTTATTCCAAATTAATATTTTTTTATTTATTCATACATGTTTCCAATTTAGGTACCAATTTTTGATAATTTGGTCTCATCATTATTTGGTGTCTACTCTATAGGATATTAATAAGGAATAATTGAATAAGGTGAAGTTTGAAGAAATATTTCCTTTCATTATTTAATATTTCATGTATCTAATTATAATGTTAGGTTATATTATGTATCTATTTTACCAAGACTATAAAACTATTTAGTATCTTGAATTTTATTACAGATATGTAGCACTAATTTTAAAAATTAATGAAAAAAATTAGGCTATTAGTGATGATATATTTGGATTAAACAAATGATATATCAATGATTTTATAAGATTCAAATGATAATAAGTGTATTAGAATATGATAATCACATTGGAAAACCACACTATGCTTACATATATCATAATAATGAGTTATTGATGAAATATTGGTATATATAAGACATGAATCAAAAAATAATAAATTAAATTAATCCATGAGAGGATGAAAAATAAATAATAAATCGAATTGTGTCATTGAATTAAGTATATAAAAGCATTTCCTCAATATTAATGGTTCAGTGTATAGACTGTCAAAGTGGATCATGTTCACTCCACATAGAATCATATTTATAAAGCTCCACTATAATGAATATCATAATTGATAGAGTCCCTTAATAAAATGTATTTACTACCCATTATACTCTAATTTATATCATCAGATATTAATCTCAACCCAACGATTAATAGGTCTATATAATTATGGACTATCCTCTAATATAATCTAAACCAAACATATGAGCACCACAAGATCATAAATCATTCATCTTGTCATATCACTTGAATAATAAATGGGTTTCATAAAACATTATTAATAATATCACCGATGGAATATAAATGATATTCTTCAACACTTGATAAAGTATAACACATAGAATTGGAATCGGTATCATAATCATTTCATAACAACATAACCTAGAAAAAATTTAATGAGTTACATAAATATATTATCATAATAGTCATAAAATAGATTTATAAAAACTAAGGATGGTATCATTGGATCATATACATAGTAGATCACGAGTAACATCAATGTATTTTATTTTAATTATAAAGTCATTTAAAATATGACATGGAATACTTATTGAGTAAAAAACTATTTTTTCTTAGAAATAATTACATAAAATATAAAAATTACCTAAAAGTTATAGGAAAATTTTATTAAAAAATTAAAAAATAAAAATATTAATGAATCATAAAAAAAATTAGTGGGTGTGGCTTAAATAAACTATGTTCATTCCATATATATGTTAAATAAAAATTTCATCTTAAACTTTGGAAGAAACCCAAAAACAACCTTATTCATAAATGACAAAAAATATATTTATAATAATATTTAATTATAATTTATTCATAAGAAAAAATAAATTTAAAATATCATAGTAGAAAAGTATAAATATTATTTTATAGAACATGGATATAGAAGAAAAAGGATTTTTTACTGATGAGCGAGATAACATCAATTATCCTAAAAAACACCATTTCGGTCTATTGAGTACTGAATGTGAGTAAATTAGAGGATAAAAATTTTACACTAACTAAATAACCATATTATAAGAAGATTCATGAGTTTTTTCTATGTATCTAATGAAATTTCTCCATTATAAACAAATCAAAAACAACCCTAATAAACCATGAGATCATAACATGAAAAAATTTATGCATTGACTATATTTGAATAAGAAGCCCCATCAAAAAATGAATTCAAATGAAAAATTATAAATCATAGTCAATTTGATAAACCAGATATAAGATGTTAAATTTCAGTATATAAATGTAATTAAATACAATTGTTTCATGACATAATATATTTCCCAAAAAAGATAATTTGAGATGATAAACCCTTACCTTGGGTTTGACATTCACTTAATGCACTAAAACAAAATTTATAATAAATATAATTATTTTATAATACTAAAAAATATTAATTTAAAAACATATAATATCATATATAATCATCTTATATCATTTCAAAAACATTTTATTAATAATTAAATATTAAAATGATCATTTATAGGTGTTAACTATTTCATTTTTCAAAAGAAATTTTGTTCAATAGTAATTGTCCATTTAATTTTGTACTGGTTCCATCATATCAAAATTTATAATAAGGATTTATTTGTATATATTATATATTTATTATATATATCTATATTAATCTCTAAAATTCCGAGATATAAAAACTAATTACACAATCTATAGATACATTATTCCCTACATACACAAAAACAATACTTTCACTTTTTGAAGGATTGTATGAAAGATAAGTTTATAATAATTACCATTTAACAAATTAATATTATACCAGATATTTCATATATGATAATTAAATCCATCCTTATTACCATAGGTGTAAAAATGGTATTAAAAACAAATCACATCGCTTTATTAATGTGGTAGTCTACATATACACGTGAGTGAGATAACCGTTTTCCAAAAGTTTGTAATGAAATATGTTTTATGAGATAATATAATAAGAAAAATTATACTTATGTCATAAATATTAATTATGAACACTTACAACAACATAATGACCATCCATGAAATACTTTGAGGGAAAATTAATTATATCTCTATGATGAGAAGGTGTGTCCTATGTACACACAAGTGATACGTTCACATACAATTTTATGGTAAGAGTGTGAATAAATGGTGTTAAATAATAATTATATAATTTTATTATATATACCATAGATATGTTATTATTTTATTAATTATATAACATAATTATATGATTTTAAAAACAAAAGAAGAAGAGTGTCATCAGTTATGAAACCTCTTATTTGAAACAACTACTTTATAAAATCTCTTAAGGGATCTAAGGATAGTCTTTATAGATGAAAAAACAACAATAATGTTCCTATGAAATTTTATAATAATAATTATTATATATTTTTTGATATACAATTCTTAATGTGATGAAATGAAGAGAATGCATAAGTGCGATTATTTATGCGAGGGGTGGGGTACTAATTAAATTTATTAAAGGATTAAAATATAATAACATCATTTTCTATCCCAAAATCCTCCAAAATTTATATGATTTTAATCTATTATAGTGTGGTGTTGAAATATAATTATTAAATAATACTAGGATATGTTTTGGTGTTTTTTTAAGTGTTGACTATTTATTTATCCCATTAGTTAACCTATTTTATCATTAATAGTGGTAATAACTTTCTTACTCATAACGAGTTATAATATTACATATGAGGAGTATATTGGCGATTAAATTTAAATTTAATCAAAAAATATACCATACTATATCCACCATTTCCTATTTCATTATTTTTATTATTTTTAAATATTTTAATAAAATATTATTTCTGTAAAATATCATTAATTTCAATTTTAACACTATTCATTTAATTTGACTAAAAATACATATATAAAAATTTGGAATTAGAATTTAATCCTTTCAATCGTGAGTAATATATTATATTTCACTTAAAAAATAATGGATCTCTATGAATACTTCATAATAAATAAATTTTAATATTTTGTAATCATTATTATATTTTTCTTATTATGTAATGAAATACTACATTGATGTTGAAATTTCATAAGATAATTATATAAAAACTAAAAATTAAGAATACATTTTAATTATAAGAACAAACTAACTATTGAAAATAAATAAATTTTTATTAGTTAATACATTTTTTCCCCTTATACGGATATATAATAGATATTTTAATTTAAGAGTGTGACATTTTTTATTTTTCTTGACTTTAAATATTATAAAGCTCATTTTTATTAAAATCTATTGCTTGAATAATTAACATTTATGACTGTGGTGATATATTTAACATTACCTTAAAAAAATATGACTTTTTACTTAAAATATTACCCTTTTAATTTGTTTTTGAAATATTTTAACCTGATTTCCCTTTACGAGGGCGATAAAATTTAAAATGGTTAGAACTAATATTTTCCCAAATTACAACAGACCTATTTATCATTATTTTACATCCTTACTCAAAAAATGTAAAAGGTTTTATCAAATTCAATATATTTAACAGTATGAAATTATTTTTAAAAAAACACCAAAACATAATGAAGACTTCTCTTTTTCTTGTGAATGAAAATTAAACATAAAACATTATTTAACCTTCACCCTTGACTACAAAAGGTCTTAAATTAGTGTTAAAACTTATGACTGAATATATAATTTATAAATTTCCATAAAATAATTAGCAATTATGGACTATCAAAATTTTCTAGGATAAAATACATTTCCCACATAAAAATATTTTTTAAAAAAAGAATCACTTTTATTTTCACGTATTTTTTATATTTTTCTAATTAATTAATTACTATTTGATTCAATTTATACATATATAAAGAATAATATTTTTGTTATTTATTTATAAATTTTAATATCCTCCAATCAAAATTTTATATAATACATTTCCCATAATATTATCTTAATAGTCTATTGTAGATCCTTTAAACTCATTGATTCATATAACACAAGGTAAAGAAAACACTTTTCAAAGAAAAATATATTATAAAATTACATGGTGTTATAATTTTAATAATGGTTTGAAACATAAAATTTATAAAATTTATAGTTTAAAGGTCATTATTTCAAATGTTTTGATTTTAAAATGGGACAATTGTAAATTAATGATCAATGTGTAAATAATGATTCAACGTAATACCTTATTAGAATATGTGTATTATTTGATGGGTTGGTACATTAAATCCCTCAAATTAATTGGGTAATTCAACTGAGTTCTCTAATATATGTAACTCCAAATAGAATTTGGATAGGTTAATAATATAATAAGAAACTCCTATAAAGTGATGGAATTAACTGATGAATGTTACATGCATGAGAATTTTGGAATTATCAGGTCAGGTGATTCCATTAGGAATGTATGATTCATCAAGATTCACACATTAATCATGTATGATAAAAAAAGAGATTTTATGGAATTATTTTGATTCAAAAAGGTATATAAAGAGTTTCTAAAATTAAAAATAGTTATTAGATTCTAATGGTTAAAATATCACTATAATGGAAATTATTTCATTTTTTGTGATTTTATCTATTATATATTCATTAAAAAAATTAATATAAAATAATTTATAAAATATGTTTTTTTCAATATTAAATAATTTATCTTTTTCATCCTTAAAATTATTTTTAAATAATGAAAAAATTTATATATATTTTCATGTTTATAAAATAAATAATGATTTTCCATTAATTTTTATATCAATTAATGATATTTGTTTCATATATCCAATGTTTTAAAATAATTTTCAAAGGATACATGGTTTACAAGGAACTATCAAAAGGTCTATCATTATGTAATGAGAATACATTTTCAAAATATAGAATGTTTTTTGAATAAAAATCGAGTTTAAATTTAACAATCATAATTTTTTAGAAAAATTTAATTTTAGTGTATGTGTCGACCTTTAATTATAAGGGCTTGATATATATATGTTTTTAAAAAAATAATCTAATACTATAAAACAAAGTGATCCTCACAATTTATTAAAGTGAATGCCTTGCTATAAATCATGTCATTATCATTATTTTATTTAACATGGTGTAATGATCTGTATTAAAGGAATAATATATTTTCCATTAGTGGTTAGGATGATTTATATTAGATTACTATATGTGTTATTAATACCACCATGTTTTGATAATTAAATTTGTATCATATGTTAAAATGTAATGATACCCATTTTTAGGACTTATTCATAGAGAGTTCAAGATGATTATTCAATTATTTTTAGATATAAATTTATGTATATATATATATATATCTATAAATATTTTAATGAAACACATTTTATTCTTATATATTTTAGTGAAATGGTTTTTGGAGGAAGAATTTTTTTTTGTACACATAATTTGAATGGTTTTGACAACCATTACGGTTAATATGCTCATTAATGATGAGTTAATTATGGATTATTTTGATGGAAGGATAATATAATAATAGAATATATTATTTATCATATAGATATCAAGGGATTACCATGTGTGGAAGGTTCAAAAAGTCCACACATAGAAATTCCCTTCCAAAAAAATATAGATATCAATAGATTGAAAAGATGTTTGGTTAGGAAGTGATTAAAGTTATTCTTTATAATGTTGACTATTTGGGGAAATAATTTGAAAAAGGTAAAAAAAATTAATATTATTGATGAATATTGGATTTAATTTTTGTAATTTTTATTAAATTATCTTTTGGAAGAATTTATGATTTAATTTTATCATTATGGTGATTTGGTTTATTTATGGAAGACAGTGGCATATTTTAGGGGTCATATGATCAATGTTCATACATTATGGTTTGTGACATTAGGAATGGTTATTGTTATTTAGAGATTAATGTTATTTCATTCTTGGAAGAATATGTGATAAAAAATTTCAAACCATTATTTTTCAATTTTTGTATAATGATTTTGATGAGCCTAAAGATATATTAATTTTGAGCATTATGTGTGTGTTGTTTATTCTTTAGTGACTAATTTTGTATTTCTTAATATTTTATATGATCATAACATGTGTTTTCCATTTTGGGGTTTTGTTAATGGATATAAATATTAATAATTACCTAGAACCCTTTTATGGACATTTTGATTCATTTTATTTAATTTTTAGTGATTTAAGAATGAGAAAATCATCTGATATATTTAATTGTTGGAGTAAGATATGAGATAGAGGATGAAAATGATCAAAGTATAAATGATAGATAAAATTAAACTCATTTAGTGAATTGAAAGCAAGATCATGTATTTTGTTAATGTTTATATCTTAATGGTAAATTAATATCTCAAAATTTTAAGCTATATATGGTATTTAAAACTAAAATATGAAAATAAGATTTTTTAAACACGCTTATATTTATAGCGGTTATAAAGGTACATTAATTCATGAAATAAAATCATTTACTATCTTGAACTAGAAATTAATATTCTAAAAAATAATAATTATATGATTTTATTAAAAAGTTAGGTTGAATTCTTCTCAATTGAATAAAATTAAAATCATATGGAAAACAATTATCTAATAGGGGACGAATATAATATTTAGAGATTTTTGTTTTACAAGATTACTATTTCTTATTGTGCGTTTCACCTTTAATACCTATTATAAAATGAACTATTATATTTTATAAACACATTATTATTTAAATATGAATGTTTCAATATAGTCATTGATTGGGTAGCTATTAACAACAATAACAATATTGTGAATTCGATATTGTGATATCATCATTAAAAAAATATACTCAATAAATTCTAATAAATTTGAACAAAATTTAGGAAAAAATTTAATATAAGATTAAAGGGGAAAACATTAAAATAATTAAATTATATCCTTTATGAATTTATATAAATGTAAATTATGATAATAAAAAATATGAATGATTTTAATGAATTTTATTGATCATGTTTTCATAAAAAATTCTTCAAATTATATACTGGTAGTTATTAGTTAAGAAATGAGTATAATGTTTTCTTATACCACAAAAATAAATTTTTTCAAAATAAAATATTTTTTCTTTTAGTGATAAAATATTATGATGAGTTTCATACATTTTTTAAAAATTATATTTAATAAAATATAAACTATTTTAAACTATTTTTAAATATATTTTTTGTATTTTCATGTTTAATTTTTAAAGAATTATTTTTATTATATTTAGTAAACTTTTTGTTAAATTAAATTTCCCACATCTTGAAATTCAATACATTAACATGGATTTAATATTTTTTTATCAACATTCTCTAATTTGATTATATTTTTAGAATCATTTTTAGTCATAATAAATAGTAACAATGGTTGGAATTGATCATAATAATACAATGTATAATTGTTTAAAAGTGTTAAACCAAGGTTTAAGGGCTCAATATATAGAAAATGTCAAATTAAAAGGGGTCAATGTGGGGATTATTGACCAAGATTAATATTATTTCTATTAATTAACAAAATTAGAGATATTTTCAATGAATATGAATTCACTTTTTATGTTAATAAATTCATATTTCTTAAAATTGTAAAATATGTCACATATTATATTTTGTGGATGTGGATATATATATTAATAATATATTAATGAATTTAGATGAGGAGAATAAATTTAAATAAAAAATATTCATGATCTTAATTTATTGAATATTTTTTGTGATTGTATTATTACATTAAACTCTCTTGCATGTTGTTGAAAAAACAAATTAAATAGTTTTAACATTATTAAAAGTATGTTTTTTTGAAATATTATAGATAATTGAATGTTTTATGGACCAAAGATATATTTAATTATCTTTTTAAATATTAAAATTTAATCTCCACCATAATAATTAAATTTTACTATCAAATTATATGAATTTTCTTGAAAATTACATTAAATGGTATATAATTTTTATTTAAAATTTTACCTCATTATAATGTCATAAATATACTATAACATCTCAATTGGATTTGAAATTTTCTAGGATATCGTGAATTTTATAGTTCTGTGCCAAATGAATTATTTAAAATTATCTTCTTTACCCATTTAAATTGAATTATTTTTTTACCATAGTTATGGGTAAAAGGGTTTATATGGTGGTTAAACTAATGGATATATTTTGGAATTTCTCATTAACATTGATAACTATACTTGAATAAATTTATTAATAATGTACCCCCTTATCATCAATTTATTGTCACATTAGTGATATTTGAAATATAGTAGACTCATATTATATATAAATATTTAATTTATTTAACAGATTGAAACCCACCACATATATTAAAGGGAACCTCCTCCTGTCAATTACACATGCCACATGATCCATTCATATTAACAATGATCAATCCAAATCCATTCCCAAATATGATCCCTATTGACATAGTGGTTTTGGCCTCACCCAATGAAAAACATTGAAGGATAAATGTGTAAGCCAAAGGATGATTTCTAAAGAAAATATATAACTATTAACCCATTATTTTTAGTTTTTTTTGTTATTCCACTTTATTAAAATTTTTATCACTTTATTTAGTTTATAAGACTATTATATTACAGTGAATGAAATTTTGTAATGTTTTTAGAGAAAACATTTTCCATCTCATTTTCCATCACATCCTAAATTTTAACATATCTCATGCATATATGGAGACTTTCACCTCCAACAAGTGAAAATTTTCATTTTTCATCACCATATAACAAGGATGGTTCATATAATGTATTTAAGTAATATATGTGATATTCATAAAAAAATTATAATTTTATAATGATAATATATTACACAACATATAACCCTTTTATCTATTTATTGGAGAGAATTTTTCTTCTTCATATCTTTGGAGTACCAAACGCACAATGAAAAGTTATATTCTATTCATTTCCACCATTCATAAATATTTATAAATTTAAATTTAGTTAATCAAGATGATAATTTTTTTCATTATTTAATTACATTATATGGTGGAAAAATGACCCCTTTTCCATGTTCAACCACAAATATTTCTTTCAAGAATATCATTTAAACATAATAAAAATATCTATTATGAAAATAACCAACTAATAACTAAATTATACATTATAATAATTTAATAAAAATGATTATAAGAAGGGAATAAAAAATAAAAATTTTCTTAGTAAATTAAATAATTAATATTTGATTATTTTATAAGAGTTAAATAATATAAATATTGATTAATACATAATGCTATTCATTTCTCATCTTGATTGTTTTTATTGAGACCCGGGTGATATCCAAACCATGTTATCTTTTTATAGTTTACATAATCCAATATATATTTATTTAATTAATAATTTATTGAAATAAATATATTTATTAAAACAATTTTAATGTTTTTTCATCAATATAAATTAATTATAATGTGAACAAAGATGTAATAGATTCTCATTAAATTCTTGCTTTTAAATTACTTTATGAAAATGATTCATTTATATTACCATGTACCAAAATGATTAAAAATATTTATCATTTAATATTATCTACGAAATGTTTTTACTATCCAAGATATATTATAATGAGTTTAATAATAAATATATTAAATTTTTTCAAAATAAATCATTTAACCCTATTTTTAAAACTACAATGGATTGTTATTTGAAACTCCTAGAATAAATTAATTTTCCTAAAATAATTTCCCTTTATCATTATCATGATTCCACTTTATTTTCCAATGGTTATTAATGAATATATATTTTCATTATTATGGGACTTTATAATATAAAAGATATTTTTTTATTAAGAATAATGGCTTCTAAAGAAATGTGAGAAACCTGTCAAGTACAATAAAGCTAATCAGACAACATGATACATAATAGAAAAATATATGAATTTTCATATGAGCTTATTAGATTTCTTACCCCTAAGGAGACTCTATTGTAGAACTGTAGCCTTCTCATCCAGATCATCATTCTGAAAATTATTACAATTGAATACTATCATGTCCGAAGTTTTAATGAGCTATTCTATAGAAATATTATTCCCATTGAATCCACATTTTAGTAACAAAATATTTTTTGGATCTAGTCACCCTACACCTTGGAATAAAAATCCTAAATATGCCTTACAACTAGCATTTAAAATTCCACATACATAGTAATAAAGTGAATTCCCATTTTTAATATATCATAATTTTGTTTGATGGTTCTCTCTCACTCATCACATTGCATAAATTCATCACCCCCTGGTCGATATTAGATTGAAAAAAGTAAATTTCATCATGCGCTTGTTCGAAGACATATGATTCCCCTACTAGGTATTGTAGCTTCTTATTTGTGTTTGCATACACCTTCTTAGAAAACATTATAGGTAGCTTTCCTTTAATTTAAGATTGAGTAATAGGTGGACTACGTAAGAAAGAATAAATATTCCTTCTTCACTGCTTTTGAGAGTGATTGATAAACCCATTCTAATCTATTATAGTGTTCTTTCCCTTCCTGGAAATAGATCTAATATAGTCCTCCACAATGTACACATAATTGGACTCAATGGGGAAGTCTGAATTAGAATCCTTATATTCATGGGAAACCACCAAACTCATAGGGGTTTCTCACCATTGGTATCATCCACTACATTCCTTTTTGTTAATGTTTTACATTTTTCATCTCCCGATACTGAAAATTGATTTTGGGAATGAATAACCATACCTAGAGGAATAGATGTATCCGCATAGGATGATCTAGAGAGTAATACATTCTCTAGAATATCTAGACCTATGAAATTAACAAATCCACATCCCATAATTTGGGGTTTCTTATTAGTGTCTCCGAAGCCTTGACATTGAGGAGGTCCACTAGTACATTGGGCACCTTAAACATATCTATTATCCTCAACTTCCTTGATAGCATTGAATGAAACCAACTGCATCACCAGATTAACATCTAAAGAGGACTCCCTATCCTCTATAAAATCCTTCACAGCCTCCCCAAAACCATCCTTGACTTGGTAAGGGGGTGATAACAAGATCAATCATCAAACGGAAGAATAAATCTATGATCTGTGACCAAGCATCTATAGATTTTTCATCATTCTCTAAGACTAGAGGCACCATAGTTGGATGTGAATCCTACATAAGATGACCCTCTTCCAAATTTTTTAGGAACCTCCCAAAAATATCCTTCCTCAAAATCGATGGACTCTTAATTGGGTAAAAAATGTGGCATAAGTGGTCCTAAGTCCTCTAATATGGCCCTACACTCCTATTCAATCCTTCCTAAATCAAATACATCACAAACTTTCTAGTTCACAATGGGGTCTTCCTATGCCTATGACCGAACTAGTTGTCTTGATATAAATACAAATACGTTCTAGTCTATATATCGGAAATCTCATCTAGATATCTGATGTTAAAACTGTTATCAATTCAAGAAAAACTTGGTCCATGACTCAATGACCAAAAATTGGTTACATTTTATTACTTCCCATACCTATATCCAAATCAACTCTATCTGACGATTTGGAAAATCAAAATCAATACCAAAACAAGTGGACATCCAGTGAAAAATAGGAGTAGTGAGACTATTAGAACATAAATACCTACATACCACATTCCCCAAAATATAGGTAATCGATGGATTTTTGAAAAGTGAATGAAAATATAGAAAAAATACTCACACTACTATTGAAGTCACATCAAATTTAATGTTTAACTCGAAAGACAAATGAAGGAGATTAATGACACATCAATTGAGGGATTGAGGAGTGATGAACCAGGAAGTGATCCAAGTAGCCTCTAAAGAAAATTGAATCATCATGTCCTTCCTTTCGAGAAGACCCAACACCGTAAGATCATGAAGGCCCCAAGATTAAAATTTGAATCTAAAAAAGGAATTGACCAAGGTATGATAGTTCCTGAAGCGAGCTACGTGAATCATCTTATGATGACCCAAAGAATCGTTGAATTATTTCATAAAAAACACAGGCAAGGGTGAGCCATTTGTGAAGGTTATGAACTTTCTAGAAAAGGGTAATCATAGGTAAAGAAGGTAGGAAGTCAGGGTTTGTGAATGTGAAATTTTTTTGGGGCTTATTAGTGGAAGGATGAAGAGGGTTAGCTCCCTCCCTCTGACAGGGAGGGAGGGACCAAATCCTTGTACATCACTACCTTAAGGGATCACCACCAAATACACATGAGCACGTATGCAATTATTATTATGTAACATAATTATTTTAAAAAAAATCAAAAAAATGATATTTCTTCTCATTATTATATGATAACAATTTGTTTCATTTAGAATAAAATAAATATTTTATATGTTTTGGTTCAAAATTTAATGTTTTCAAATTTTTTTATATTATATAATGAAAATTGTGAATTGTTGATGAATTTGAAAATGGGGAGTGAACCAAAAATCTTTCCAGACATTTTTTATTATCTGAAAGGGAGTCTGTTAAAGCCTTCTAATTAATTGGGTACAATGATCATGTTAAAATTTTTATGTTACTCTTTAGGTAATGTTATTAGGGGTTAAACTATAATCACTTAATCTTATGAATTGACATCGATAACTGATGTATGTTATTGTACTATAATTTCCAAATATTGTATTAGTTTATTCTATGAAGATTTCATGATACCCAAACATTCCATTGTGGCGTTATTATTATTCCAAAAGGGTTTTCATGTTAATATTTCCATCTATTATTGTAAATACTGATTTCATGTTTTAATAAAATTTTTATGTTATCGTAATGGTGAAATATTTTCTCCATTATAATGCCCTCATTTATTATAATTTTCCACTTATTTGTAAAAAAAATATTTTTTGTAAAAATATTGGGTAATAAATTATCTTATAAGAATATGTAAATTAGTATTTTGATCTCAAATCCTATTATGAGAGATGGAAAAATTTAATATTATTTTTATTTTTCTTCAAAAAAATAAATTTTCATATTATTTTTATAAACAATGCTCTGATTTTTTCTTCATTACATGTTTTCAAATGTTTTTCCAACTAAATATGGATGAATATAAACTATATACATTCTTGTCTTTCCACTATGGGGATATTTCAAAAAATGAGTTCAAACTTTCAATCCATTTTTTTAGAAAACAATTGATAATAAGTGTATATTTCCACTATATATTCTAACTATTTTATATATAGGATTTTATTTATAATTATCTAAAAATAAAGAATAAAAATATCATTTAAATGTAATAATGTGAAAAAGTGGATATAAATCATGTAATTATGGGTTTTTATGTAATATGGTGTGATAGTTGGTATCAATGTAATTTTGTAGATACCAAGAGAAGTTAAAATGATTTTTATGATGATATTTTCTGATATTTATATACCATAATGGGAAAATATATAAATGAATTATCATTAGTTTAATGGAATATATAACCATATTAATTTTTCCTTTTATATGAGTGTAAATTGATTATAGATATTTTATGAGACATTAATCAGAATAAAACCCCATATTTTTTTTAATTTAAAAGGTTATTTGAAAATTTAATATTCTTTTTTTTGATTTCATGGATTTATGTTTAATGTCATTGATAGCCATTAGGGTTAATTCATTATTTATTGATCACATAATTATGGTCAATTTGGATAACATGTTAATTTATTTGGAAAAACAATTATCATATAGAACATTTTGGAGTGAAAACTAATTTGATGAATAATATATGATTATTTCATATAGTTTTCTTATGTTCCATTATATGGGGTAACTTTTATTCAATGAAAAATTTAATATTGAACTTGGAGGAATATGTGATCAATTATTTATAATATTTGGGTTATAATATTGGCCCTAGAAATTGATATGTGTTTGAATAATGATTTATGTTGGATTTTAGCATATTATTATTCCATTAAATATTAACGTTTTATATATTAATAATAGATATTATGTTAACTTTTCATGACTTTTTTTGTTTTTTTAGTTAAATGATAGAACCAAATAGAATAAATTTTCACCCTTCTATCGATCATGTGATCTTTTAGATGTTAATTATAATGATTTAGGAATGAAAATTTAATCTCAAATATTCTACACCAATAGTAAGAAATTATATATAAGTGGAAATAGAATGATTAATGAATGAAAAATGAAATTCCACATTTTTGTTAAAGAGAATCAATTAAATTTATTTTCATAAAATAATGTTTTCAATGTCCGATTAATTTCTCAAATTGATTGAGTCTTGTGTTGAAGATTGCATAATATTGTTAAGGTATACTTTTCGAAAATCATCTGAATATATGGTTATTATAGAGGTATATTCATTTTAAAAATAATATGTTTCTTAGTCCTAACCACGAAATTAATGATCATGATAAAATATATAACCAATATTATTACAATGTTACACTAAAAATTTATTCCATGATAATTAAATTAAAATTAGGTTGAAATAACTTTTATAATATGGGGAGAAGTAAAAAAATAAGAATTTATTTTAAAAATAATAAAATGTTTAATTTCATGTACCATATATAAATACCTACAATTAAAAGAAATATGATATACTATTAAAATATAATAATATAAATAAGACTATTATAATTTTTCTGTTTCTTTTGAGGGTATGAATATGAGTAATAACATTATGAATTATAGGTACAAAATATCCCTTTATTAAAAATGTGATAATTAATTCCTTGTAAATAATAATCCAATTTTGAAATATCTTATAATATTAAAGGGTAAAATTTTAGAATTTTTTTTATTTCTATAATGGATTTTTATAATAATAAAATATGTTCACCATAATATATTTACTATTTTAAGGATATTTTTAGCACATATATTTTTTCTAAATGTTAAAAATAAACCTAATGAAGGTTAATATATATGTAATGATTACAGATTATTTTCATTCTTGAAAAATTATTTTGTTTTTAAATGAAGGAATTTATTGCATATTAGTGCCAATTATTTAGATAATTTTTTTAAAAAATTTAAGAGTTTTATTTGATAACATTGAAATTATTTTTTAAATAAAAATATCATGATTATATTAAGATATAGTTGCTGTATTTGTTTAAAATAGTTTATTTTTGTGTGAATTTTGAAAAAATACAGATTTTTCAAAATACTATCATTCCATAAATTTTGATCAGAAATTAGTGTTTCCTTCAGTATTTTTTTGAAATAAAAATAAGATTATTTTTTATAAAATGATACAATTAATTTCTAAGGAATCAAAATTATACAATACTTTGGTATAAAATGATTTTTATGCTTAAAATATAAATATTTCTACAAATAATTTTCCGCTGAATTATGTATAATTATATGGAAAGTATTTTTTAAAATTTAATGAAATTGAATCCTATAAAATTGATTCCATATTTTGTATATATGATTTCAAAATGATTAATATGTTTAATTTCATTTTCAATTATAATTAATAGTAACCATGGTATAAATATATCACCATAGTAAATGATACAGTTTTGTAAAAGTGACAGTCGAGGATTAAAGAAATAAAATTTTAAATTATATGCTTTAAATGGTTATATGAGGTTATTATAATCCTCCATTGACATTAACTTATATAATTTCTATATATGGAGCCATATTCCTTGAATATATATTCATATTGTTTTCTTTTCAGAAATTGTTACCACTATCACAAATTATATTTTCTAGAAATTGTTTTTTAGATAAACCCAATAAGAATAAATATAGAATATCAAATTAATATAAGTAGATAATATATCTAATAATAATTTATTATTAATTTTTTTGGGATGGTATTATTACTTCAAATGCTTACTTATGCTTTATAAAATTATTCTCTAAGTGATTGTAAACCCAAATTAAATAGTTATATATAATTATATTTTTATTTTTTTGATATTTTAGGGGTTTTCACTGTTTTATATTTTAAAATGAATGTTATGTAATTATTTAAATATTTAAATATGAATATATTGTAATCATGAATTATTTTATGTCAAATTATGTTAATAGTCTTAAAAATGAATGTTAATGGTATGTAATGGATAAAAATTAATTCAAAATAATTATATAGTAATAAAAATTCAATAATAACTCATTTAATGGGTGTTTTTTGGTAAAATATTTATTTAACATGTATGTTCCCTATAAATTTTTTTAATTCACTTTCATGACTATAATGATTGATTTGTTTACCACTGTTAATGTTAAAATGGTTGGGGGAGTAAGTAAATGTTTTAAAACCCCCAATTGATGCTGTATAATTTTCTAGATGAATTATTTTCACCAAATTAATTTTTAAATTTATATCTTGGTACATTGGGGCCATTCTACAGGAGGTTGAATCAAATTATATATTAGTTTTTCATGTATTTAAAAGACTTAGACTAACATCATTTAAATAAATAAAACATCTATCATCTATTACTCACACATTTTAATCTCATTTACAAATTAAAATTCTACCAAAAACCTTTCCAAAACATCCTCCCTATGTCCGAGAAGGTCTTGTCGCACTGAAAGTCAACCCCGAAATGCAATTAGAGTAAACCAAAGAAGTTTTTCCAAAGAAGTCTTATAACCCTTAACCACATGTTTTCATGTTTATTTCTTCATAAAGCTCCAAAAAATCATCCTTAAACATACTAAAAAAATAATAAACAATTAGGTAAAAATAATGAAATGTTATTATATTTTTTATAAACCCTTTTCCATCCCATTTTCTATCTTATTGTAAAGGAAAACATTACTCATGCGTACATGTGGACAACCACCTCCATGTTGTGATGGGTTTAATTTTTAATCACCACATCAAAATAAATTTTTCATAATGATTTGATGAAATAAATATTATATTAATTGTGTAATTTTTATTTCAAAATGATATGATATTGCATATCTTATTACCCTTACATCCACTAGAAGATAATAAGGACTTTTTATTCGTAGATGTAAAATACAACCTTCATGAAGTTATGTTAATAATTATTCGTATACACTATTAATGAATTACTATAAAATTTTGTTTAATTTACATAAATAATAATTAATCCATGATTAAAACTTTCATAGTCATTGAACAATTATCCCTTTTACCATGGTTAACCTCAAGAAGTAGTTTTTAGATTTTTCATCGAACATCATCAAAATGTCTGAAATGAACAAAATCAATTTTTTAAATGTAAAATGAAACATCAATAAATGAAATATATTTGAATATTTCAAGTTAGTAAATCTATAAAAAGATCAAATTCATCTAAACAATTATTTATTATTTATTATATCTGTTTTTAATGTACATAAATGACATGTAAGACTGATGGTAAGTGATTTTTCTGTAAATTTCATTTCATTGAAAATCATTGAATTTTAATCACATGTTTTATTACGTTTGGTGTATATAATGATATATTGATACTATTTATAATTAATTTACTGAAATTCAATAATTTTTCATATTCCTTTAATGTAAATATCATTACTATACTTTTGATACAAATGTAACCACACTTGTTAGAATTTATCATTAATACGATGACACAATTCACCAATAAAAATAATTCCCATCCACATACATGTTCATAAAAAATGTTTCAGAATTTTTTAAAAGGAATTTAAATGAATTTTTTAAACTAATTGTAAAAACTAATTTTTTTAAAAAAATATAATACGTAAAATATTTTTTAGAATAAGCTACTTTATAGTAAATATAATGAATTTCGAAAGATTTTTTTTAAATATGTGGGAGGGACTAATGTTTTTACCATCATATCCAATAATTATAACCATGAATACCTTATATGTCTTCTATTTATTTATAGGAAATATATTTTCACATTATTATTATACTATTTAATTTAAATTCTTTCCAAATAAAATGATATTTATTTCCATTTTTGCGATAATATATAGTGTTTTTTAATTATTAATAAATATGATATTATGGTTTTATGATGTAAAATTAATATTATCGGATTTTTTATTGATAATAAATGATAGTTGGGCATTATTTTGGAATTTTGGATGGGTAAGTGAACTGAAAACCATGTGGGACTATTTCTATTTTGTGGATGGTGGGTCATTTTATGGCCTCCAATAAATCTAGAAAATTAATAATATTTTCTATTATTATTGATATCTACGAAAATGTGGATTTGTTTAGCATGTAATATCTAAATACTATGAAGTAAAATAGTTAACTACCATGAGTTAATCTATAGATAATTGTGCAATTATAATTATAGATGATTCAATAACGAAATTAGGATGCAAGAACTTCCCTCAATGATCTATACAGTATTTAAAATGGGTTTTCATGGAATTTTATTGATTTAAAAATATTAACATTGAGTTTTAGATTTAAAACAAATGTTGGTGGACTTATATTGGTGAATGTTTTTATTTGAAGTACCATATTTCAAACATTGAAATTTTTCAGTTATTCATTGTTAAAAAATGTTTTATTAGAAAACATTTTGTATTCATTTTTATTTCAATAGTATGAAATTGAGTAATTTTAGATCAAATCATATTATGATAAATTGAAAAAATTCATACTTAATTTCAATATTTTCAAAGACTAATATATTTATATTCATTAAATATCATATATTGATAATTTTTCCTCATCCTATGTTTTTTTTAATTGGACATAATATTTACAGGACGTATAGAGAATTTTTTCATTCCTTAAAAATGATCTGTCTTAAAAAGGGATTTTATTTTTAGTGAATCAGGAAGTTATATTTTACAATTTTTTTTGAAGGAAAGAAAATTTTGTTAACTTTTATAAATTTTATTATAAATTTTTGATATGTAAGAGGTATTATATAATAATATTAAACTCTAATTTAAAATGATCATATAAATGTTTTAATGTTCAAAACTTTTGAAAAATCATGTAATAATGGGTTTCCAATGTAAGAGGGTCTTCTAATTTGAATTTCCATATTTTAGTGTGTATATATTAGTATTTTGTCTCAATTTGTAACACCCTATGTTTTAATAACTGAATTATTTTAATTAATAAATGAACTATAAGTTAAGAAAATATTATTATATAAATTTTTAATAAGCCCATGGGGTTTTTTTTAATGAAATGACATTTTGTTACTTTGATTTATATTATTTTTTAAATAATATTTAAAAAAACATGATGACATAATAAAATAATTATAATTTTTTGAAACGTAGTATGATGAAATGATATTTTCTAATATATTGTTTTAATAAATAAAAATAATTAAAGGTAATATTACTGTTATAATTTTTTTTGAATAAATTTATAATTTTATTAAAGTTATATATTTAATTTAAAATTAATATTTTAAAATATTATATGATGTAATGTTAAAAAAGTAAAAATATTTATGTAACATTATTGAGTAAAAAAATGAATATTTACATTCTATTATTTAGGTGGTATAATTAAAAAAACATTAGATATTTTATTATTAAAATATGATGTTTTCTATATGTGTATTAATAAAATGATTATTATTTTTGTAAAATAAAATTAGTTTATACATTTATTTTCTTTAATAATTAATTATTATAGTTTTTATTATTTTTAATTTAATCATATACATATATTATGTTTACCTTTATATTAGAAGTATTAAATACAATAGTTATATAATAACAATGATATGATAATAATAATATTAGTAACAAATAAAAAAAAAGTTCAACCGTGTTTAGGGTTTTCATCATGACTTGGAAGGAGGCCGAGCGTAGAGGGAAACCAGGTGAAGGAGGGAAAATATTCAATGTAAAGGGTGATCCATGAGTTATCAGTGAGGGATGTAGCGCCAAATAGGGTTTGAACAGGGTAAGGCCATTGGAGTGGAGTCCAGAGTGAGGTCTCGGCCACGGCGAGGAAGGAGATTAGATTTTGATGATTATGGAATCACGGTTCATGAAAGGGTTTTTTCACATTTAGGTTTTGGAGTGGTTTGTTCCTCAGTTATATTTTGATGTAGGTTGTTGTCTTCCTCTCTAGGATTCTAATCTTGGACCCATTCCTTATGTGGTAGTTTTTTGTTCTCGTTATTTATTTTTTTCTTCAACCTTAATCATTTTTAAGGGGTATGTATAAATCAGGTGGACTGTGTTTTGACATCTGGTTTTGTTTTAGAATATGAACTGAAGGATATTTGTTATGTATGTATTATTTATTCCAATGTCCATATTTTACAATTATAATATAATTTATATCAATTATGATTTTTTGTCTCGATTCTTAATCTATTTAATTATTATCTTTCTCAAAATTCATGGAGTTTTTTCACTTTTCAAATATATTGAATTTTATATGGTAGGTTATTTTATCTTTTTCACATATTTTTTTATTACTGGACATCAAAAGCTTAACTATAAAAACCAAGGGTTTGAATTTTTAGTTGGGGGAAACCAAATTACAGTCCAGGGTACGCCTATGTCTAAGGAAGCAGAATGGTCTATGAAATTCTTCACGATGTACTATAGATTTTGTTAAGGGATAAAATTATATTTTATATTGTCGTTTTTTATTTTAAAATTAGTAATGATTTGAATTTTTCAATGTTGTGTTCTGCTATATGGGAGTATATTATTTGTTTAATTTATTTCTTTAAAATATTCTAAGTAATGTTTTGAAAATATAGTATAAGGGAGAATAATTTTATTGTTACATTGAAAACCACATTATAGAATTCAGATTATTTAAATGTTTATTTTTAAAAGATTGTTCGTTAATTTTAATCAAAATATTTCAAAATTATTATTTTATATGTTTTAAGGAACTATGCTTATCAAAAAAATGATTTAAAATTTATTTTTTACATATGGAAATGATTATAATTATATTAAAAATATGTTTTAATCATTATTAAATACAGATATCTTTATGTATCAAAGATTCAATGGAAAAATAATACCTTTATATTTAATGTTACATAATTCATTTTGTACATTTATGTGTATATATAAATAATTTATATGGACATATATATATATATATATATATTTTATTATGTACATAAGTAATAATATATAAATTATTGGTGATTATTTATACTAATGTGGCTATGTATTTAATGAATTAAAATCATGTCATGATTTAAATTTTATTGACATGTTTATATTTTTTTACAAATTTTATCTTCATGTTTCAAAATAAATAATATTAGGGATGTCAAATATACATATACACATGACTGTTCATTTATGTATTTCATTAACGTCTATTTCATAAAAAATAAATTCATGGTTCAAATTTAATTTTTATGGTTTAAAATTTGAAATTAATAGGTACATGGATTTCATTAAAATTGTTTTTTTAATGTTTCCTCTATAATTATATGTGAGGGGCATAATTTATTACCATGATTATTTTAATATAATCAATTATATATAATAATAAAAAAGGTTTTTCAGGGAAAAATAATTGAATACATGGAATGTTTAACCAAATGATTATGCTAGAGGTTTTGGTTGTAACCAAACTCGCAAATATTAAGAAATGAAGGATAATACACACACACACACACACTCACACACACACACACTCACATATATATTCATATGTATATATATAAACATTAGTGGGAATACAAAATTTAATGATGTGATGTTTTTTTCAAAATATTGAAAAATCTAGTGAAAATATATATATGTAAAAAAGTTTAAATGTTTTCATAAAAACTCGATGCTTGATCATTATAATTATAGAAGGTAATTGGGGAGTAAACCTAACCTTCACTAAGTGTGTATTCCAAAGAAAACTGTCCATATTTCAAGAGGCCACATAATACTATTTTTCTCTAAGGCTTGCATATTGTTTTCAGAAAAACACGAGAATATGTTGAATGAAATTTCTAACTGTATGTATTTTTGAAAATGATATTGTATTTTAAGCTATATGTTGTTTCATATAATGATTTTAAAATGATACAATTGAATTTATTTTTCAAAATTATTTTCATATAATATCTTTAAAATTATTTATCAAATCACTAAAAAACCCTTACGAGGCATATCCAATTTTCACCCCTTGTTTTATACTATTTTATACCTATAGAGTTTCTAGTGGTGTTTGCTTCATTTAAGACACCAAAACGCGTGAGGTAATTTATTTTATTTTAATTTTTATTATTTTAATTCAAGTTTCTAGTTATCACAAACCTAGACTGTAAAAATTTACTAATATGTAATTTTAATGTTTTGTTTTTACTATGTTTATTTTTAAAAAATATTATGTATTTTATAAGGGTGGATTCTGGTAGCTCTGGCTTGGGAAATTATTGTTGGTATTAGAGTAAAATTCAAGATTACATTGAATATTAGATGTTGTTGAGTCCAGTAGCCTTTGTTTTCTTAATTTTTAAGACCTAAATTCAAAATTATTCTAGAGTTTGATGGGTGAAATGTGAGGAAACAATTATTTTTTTGTAGTGATAATATAACACCTCTAGTATTAATGAAGGAATTATATTAATTAATAAATGAATTATATGTTAATTAAATATTATTGTGAAAAATTTTAATAAAACCATGTGATTTATTTTTAGGAAAATCAAATTTTGTTACAATGATTTATATTATTATAAAAAATGATGTGTTAAGAAACATGACGATATATTAAAATAATTATATTGTTTAGAAATGTAGTTTCATGACATGATATATTATAATATATTTTAAAAATAAATATTATTAATTAAATGTAATATTATTACTATAAAAATCATTGAATAAAATTATACTTTAATTGAAATTATAAATGTCATTTAAAATTATTATTTTTACATATCATAGGTTGTAATATTAAAAATGTAAAATATTTTATGAAACATGAATTTCTAAAAAATGAATATTTACATTATATTATTAAATTTGTATAATAAATAATAATTTAAAATTTTATTACGTAAATGTGATGTTTTTAATAAGTTTATTAATAAAATGGATATTATTTTTGTAAAATATATTTAATTTATAAAATAATTTTATGTAATATAAAATTATTATAATTTTTAAAGTGTTAATGTTATACTTATGAATGTATTATTTTTACCACTATATAAATTGTTTTAACTAAATTAGTTAAATAATAATAATGATATAATGATAATAATAATAATAATGAATAAACAAAAAATAGGGGGAATCACACTTAGGGTTTGCGTTTCTCCTTGAGAGGAGGCTAAGCGTAAAACTAACCAAGGTGTATGAGGGAAACACATTCAAAGTAGAGGGTAAGTCGTGAGTCACCGGTGAGTGATGTCGCATCAGTGAGGGTTTGAATGTTATGTGGCCACTAGAGAGGATTCATGTGTAAGGTCTCAATCGCAACAAGGAAGGAGATCAGTACTGGAGTTTGTGAAATCAAGTGTTTCCAAAGGGGTTGTTCGTGATTAGGGTTCAGGGCAGTCTATTCTTTTCTTATCTTTTAAGGTATGTCATTGTCATTTTCTCTAGGTTTCAAATCATGGAATCATTTTTGATGATGCAGTATTTTTCATTGTTTGTTCATTTTTTCTTCAACAACAACCGTTTTTAGAGACGATGTATCAATTGTGTGGTTTATGTTTTTTCTTATTGTTTTCTTTTAGAATATAAATAGAATGATATTTTTTGGTTTTCTTTTATTGTTCCACTATACCTTTTCTTCTATTATCAAAATTTTTATGTCAATTTTGGTATTTTTGTCTCGATTCTTAATCGACCTGATGCTCACCATTCTCAATAAGCATGATCTTTTTGATGTTTTTAAATCCATTGAATCTTATTTGGTCTACTGTTTATCCATTTTCACGTATTTTATTATTGCTACACATTATAACTTTTTCTATAAAAGCCTTCAGTGTGCATTTTTAATAGGGGGAAACCAAATTGTAGTTCCTAAGTTTCCTGTTTCCAAGGTAACATAATGTTCCCCTCACTTATTCACCTTTTGTAATGCATTTTGGTAAGGGTAAAAATTATATTTTCAATTATGGTTGTTTTCTTTTAAAATAACTAATGATTTGATTTTTCATAGTTTTGTTCTACAATAAGGGATCATTTTATTTACTTGATTTATTTTTTAAAACTATCTATGTTATGTATTGAAAATCTATTGAAGGGAGAATAATTTTATTATTACATTGATGACAAAATTATAATAGTCAGAATGTTTTCCTATTTATTTTTAATAGAGAGTTCACAATTTTTTATCAAAATGATCCTGAATTATTATTATATATATTTTAATGAACTATGTTTATCAAAAGAAGCCTTAAAATTAATTTTTTACTTATCTAAATCATTATTATTATATTAAAACTATGTTTTAATGCATGTTAAATAAGAATATATTTATGTATCAAGGATTCATTGAAAAATGAATTTCATCATCTTTAATGTTACATAATTCAGGTTTTACATATACGTGTATATACAAATAATTTACTCGGACTTATATAGGAATTTTATTAATTACATAAGTAATCATAGATAAATTATTGGTGTTTTTTTATAATAATGTGGATATGTATTTAATGAATTAAAATCATGGAATTTTTTTAATTTCATTAAATGTTTATATTGTTTTCAAATTTTCTACGTCATGTTTCGCAATCATTAAGATTAGGGATTCACATCATCATATAAACATGGCCATGTATTTATTCATTATAGCGACATCTGTTTTATATATAATAAATGCATGGTTCGAATTTATATTATAAGGTTAAACATATAAAATTAATATGTACATGGATTACATTGAAATTGTTTATTTAGAATAATTCCATTATAATTCTATGTGAGGAACATAGTTAATTATTACTATTATTTTACGAATATTAATTATTTTAAAAAATTGAAAATGTATCTCAGGGAAAAAAGAATGAATACACATTCAATTTATGCAAATGATTATGGTAGGGTTGTTGGTTATAACTAAACTCACATGTGGTATGAAATGAAGGTTAATATACACAAAAACATATAAATATATATATACACATGTATATATAAATATTAGTTGAAATGTGTATTTTAATATAGTGAATATTTTTTTTCAAAAATTCAAATATTTAGTAAAAATATATATATGTAATGAAAGATAAATTATTTTAAAAAAAACCCAATGTTTTATTATTCTAAATATGGAAGAGAATTAGTGATTAAACCCAACCTTCACTATGTGGGTAGGCTAAAGGCAACCATTAACATTTCATGAGGCCTCAAAATAGTGTTTTCTTTGAAGCTTTCGTATTATATTTAGAAAAAAATAAAAATATGTTTTCATAAATTTCTTCAAGTATGAATTTTCTAAAAACATATGGTATTTTTAAATTGTAAGTAGTTTTAGATAATGTATTTAAATGAATAATTTTATATTTTTTTTAAATTGTATTCTCATATAATATCTTTAGAATGATTTATCAATGCTTTTAAAACCCCCTTGCTGGGGATATCTAATACACACCGCTTATTTTGAAATATTTTCTACAGGTAGAGTTTCTAGTGGCATATACTTCATTTAATGAGTTAGTGAAATGGAAGTACATTATTTTATTTTATTTTGTATGGTTTATGTTATGTATCCAATTATCCAGAACCTAGAGAGTTTAAGAATATTGATATGCAATTTAAATGTTGTGTGTTTACTAATATTTTTTTTAAAAAATACCCAACATTTTATAAGGTTTGATTCTAGTTTCCTGGGTTGGGGTATTTATACAATTAACATCAGTTGTTTCATCTCCCCACACACCACATGGAAATCCTCTCCCTTAGTATGAGTCGTTTGACTAAAAAATACATCAATTTTTCTTTTTTCATAATTTACAGACCTTAATATATATGTTACCCCTCATCATGAGGTGGCCACTTCTATAACCAATCATGTGGGGATTTTTAAATATCCTCTCACACTAGGTTTTATCCTTTCTAAATTAATTAACTATATTAACCACACCTTCACATAAAATAATAAATTGTTTTTAACCACTTTGTGATAAGCATCATGGCATTAATGTGTTTCCATGAACCTTTGATCATGTTTGTATTACACTGAACCCTCAATCCCACCAATAACATCAGGTTCACATTACCTTTTTTTCATTACACACCACAAATCTCTTATTTCTCACTATATGATGTTAATAAAGGTGAATAATTTATTTAACATATAATTTATAATCAATGAAAATTTCCATATCACATGACTATATACTACATTATATTAGAAATATTCTCGTGAGAGGACTTCCCTTTTTTATTGCTTTCCTACCAAAAAAATTAATAATACTATGTCTAAAAACATTCACATTCCATGGGATAAATAGTTATTTATCAATATATAATTCTTAAATATGGAATTTGATATTCCCTAAGTCTCCTATTTCTCAATGTGATATGGATTTGACAATTTTTTATCAAGCATTAGCCTTTCATTTTTACCATATATCCAATTAATTTTTTCTCCCTCTTCAATATATGGGTTAGATTAATATATAAAACATATAAATATGTGGGAAATGATTTCCTTTCAATATAGGAATCATTAATTCCAAGATAATATATATATGGCTCATTCATATTTCTATATCCAACCCACCTCTTATGAAATCTAATGCTTTATTTTCTTGTCATGATACCCTCTTTTTCATCGGGGTAGTGTTGCACCAATATGAATGTGAGAAAAATATATATAACTTCAATTTTCAATACTAATATATAATATGAATCATTACCTTAAAATATGTTTTTTACACAATGAGGCCATATGTATCAATTTTTATATTCTTATTAAAGTTCTTCATGATGTTATAAAAACTACACATATAATGACCCGACCATAAAAATCAAATAATCTAGTACCTTTATACAATAATACATATTATTATGTTTATTAGTAAATCTTACGATTATATTTTTAGATAGTTAGTTAAATAAAAATACATAAAAAACAAAATTTAAACAATATAAAAACCTCTAAATCAATATCTAATTTTCAACAATATAAAAAAAATTAATATGAAACACGATTTATTTTCTTGAAAAATATTTATTAATATCATCATCAATTCTTCTTTTTCATTACAAATCATTAAAATTAATGATGAAATTTTAAAATATTCTCTAAAAAAATATCACTAATCATTATGAAATAATATAAAATTGTTAGTATAGTGAAAAACATGAAATCCCATTATTTATTTTTTATTAAAAAAATTTATTTTCGTCTGAATAGTGAATTGTTTTTTCTTTTGAAATATCATTATCATACAATTTTTGAATCAATGAATTTCAATGAAAGCTCATTATAAATAATAGAACACTTTTCATGTGACTTGGTATATCATTTCTATAATAATATAACATTCACTCTTATAATCACTTCGACAAATAATATAACTATATGATCAACATTCACCTCTAGAGAACCCAATGCGTTGAAGAGATTTCATAGTCAAACCATCATACAAGCTATAACGGGCTCACCCATTAGCTATAATTGGGATAAAACCTTCATGAAAATTGTACATAATCCATATCATGAATAAAATCCATGAGAATTTCTTTTAAACCCTTGTAAAATCACATCTGAATATCAAAGTTCCTTTTATATTAAGAAGATCTTTCAAAATCCATAAACAAATAACATAATAAAAAAAACATTTTCAATGAATATAACCATGGAAATATATAAATGAATTATAAAATAATTGAAGAATCATGAAGGAGGGAAGATTTTCAGAATCACTAAACAATTAAAAAAATTCTTTTTAACAATTTTTGAAATATTTGAATGAATATCTTTAATAGAAGATTTTCTTAAAAGAGAATGTCCCTTACCTTGATTTTAAATCATCAAGTACAATATTCATCATATTAAATTGTAATCGTCAGTAAATTAATTATTTTTTAAGAATATTTTCATGTTTATTATACATTTATTTTATTTAATACCATGTTATATACAATTACTCAATCAAAAACGTCCTCTTCTGATATTTTGATCATTTCTAGTTCATAAGTCCAAAATATCATAAGTAATTTGATTATGGTCATAAATTTAATCATTAACCAATATAATTAATAATAATAATACCATATTAAAAAATTTTATATATGAATTTTAATTCTATATCCATGCATTAAATATGGTTTTGAAAAATTATTTACGTTACAATAATGAACACGATATAACATAGGTACAGATGAGTAACATTTCCTTTTTTCAGTGATCATAAGGAAAAAACGTAATTATTATTTATATTTTCATAATAATGATAATATAATATATTTAATATTACTTAATGATATATAATTCTATATTTTACCCATGTAATATGGTGGTTAATGGCTAATCACATCGCTTCAAGGAGTTGGTAATCTATACGTAAACATGAATGATGTTATCATTTTTATGTTCATCTAATGTTAATAAAATAAATTATAATTTATAATTTTATAATGATAAATATTTATTTAATATCATATGTTAACCTTAATTTCATCATTATTACCAGCATTGAGAGATTATGATGGAAAATTATTTGTATCGTTTCCCAATGTGGTTGTCCATCGTACAATGAATGATGAATTTTTTCCAATTTGACCTATATTGAGATGGATATAGTTAGTTGTACTAAAATAATATAATATAAAAATATATAGAACATTGAAGTTATTATTTTTACTTTGATGAAGATTTTTTTTGGAATGTGGAAAAAACACTCAATTAAAAATGATAACTCTTATTCGAACACTATACATATATTAACACCTTAAGAATACTAATCAATTTATTATACCTTACCTAACACGTATAGAATTTTTTTAGGCATTATAGGATGGTATTTTGGTATTTATTGGAAGATCAAATCGATTTTTAAGAATTATATAACGAGTATAGGATATTTTATTTTATAATAGTGGGGAGGTGCACTCTTGATGATTCTCAAAATATTAAAAAAATATAAAATTATTAGAAATTAAAAAAAAGGATAGAATATATTTCTTTAAATTATAATATGTGAGTGAGTCAAATATATTCTCATTAAATAAATATTCAACATGTGTTTATAGTATTTATGACATTAGATTTATGTTTTTTCCCCAATTTAACCCCATTAACTCTTATAGTGGCAACATGAATTTTATCCATTCGAGGGCCAACATAGTTACTATAATATTAAAAAATACACATAAAAAAATTTTGGGTGATATTTCAAACCCTATTCAAATCACAAGGGAGAATTTTATTACATTAATTAATTTTATAAAATTCAATAAAATATTCATTACTATAAAATATCCATAATATAAATTTTTATAACTATTTATTACTTTGATTTTATTAATATCACGACAACACTTATACTTCCCTGTAAAATATTTTTCTGTCCCAAATATGTTTATTAAATTAATAAAATTCATAGATTATAATAACTATCTTAAAATTTATTTATTTTTTTATTTGTAAAATAATTTAGAAATTTTTCTTTTAATTATAAAATTATAGAATCAGTATTATGCAAGTATTTAAGGAAATTATTTCTCAAAATAAAATAAAAAAAATAAAATACCATGAGGGATATAAATATATTATACTTCAAAATATTATTTATAGTTGAAAATATCAAATGGATAAAAACATATAAAAAATATTATAAACTATTTATATTCAGGGTGTGACATGTTTGACATTTTTTAAATAAAATAAAATACAATAAAGGTCATAATCTATTTTATGGGTCTCCAAATTTTTATAAATTCACCCATTAAATTATTATTTTCATGCCTTACTCATAAAATATTGAATTTTTAATATTTCGTGTAATTTTATGGTTAATATACTTTTACTTTCAACCTAAATTACCATATTTACCCTATATTATAGTAATAATATCAAAATGTTTACTATTCATATAGACCTAAAAATAAAAGGAACCTATTTACTAAAATAGGATCCAATTGTAATAAAATATAGAATAATGCTTCTCAAAACTATAATATCAAAATTTTAAAAATTAATTTAAAATTCAAATTGTAGAAAATACAATGAAAAACATTTTTTTCTAAAAAACAACCTTATGAAATATAAAGTGTTTTTATACTGAATTATAGTATAAAATCCAATTAAAAAAATAATAAATTGATTATTTTTTTTACAAAAAAACTAAAATAAACTTCACACTAATATGAAACACAATTATACCTTTTAATTACATTAAAATAAAATAATGTTTTAAAATATAATCAATATTTTATACCATTTATTGAAAAATGTATGTATTCATAAAATTATAGAACAAATTATTCCAAATATATTTTTTAAATTATGATTTACAAAATAAAAACTATTATTTTAAATAATTTTTCTGGAACATAATAAATTTCTTATAATAATCAGTCATAAAAATCATTTATAAGGAAAAATTATTTTCAAATAATTGAACAACATTACTAGAAATTAATTACTTATTTATAAATCATTAATTAATTCCTTATAAATGAGAATGGAAATTATATACTTTTTAATTTGGTTAGATCAATTAATTCATGCCAATTTAATGGTTATATTATAATGGTCAAATTTAAAAAATAATATGTTTTTGATCATTTTAGGTTGGTTTTGTGTCACTTGTCTCATATCAAACATGGTCATTATTTATTAAAAATATGGGATGGTATATTATCAGTAAATTTAATAATTTTCCAACTTATAATTTAATGTTAGGATAAAAAATTTGGGATTTTTATTTTCTAAATACCTTTATTGAAATATAACAATTTAATATTGATTAGTAATACTTCTATATGATAAGAGTGAAAAGGAATGTGTAATAACATGTTATTAGTTTCAACTATTTTAATGATTCCGCTAATAATGTTTTGAGTATGAATTCCCCTTTCATTTTAATAACAATTTTTTAGTTGCCCATATGTTAATATATAATGATTAAAATATCAATTATTTTTGTTTATAGGTGAATATAGCAGAACTGTGGGATGCAAATCCCATAAAGTCCTTCTTGGTCTCCTAAGATGAACAAGTAGGTCAATTACTTGTGAAGGAGAATCCTAGTAAAGTACGTTGGATGGGTTTTGGACCATTAGAATTTGATGTATTTTGAAATCAATCAAGTATTGTAGAAGCATCATCTCCTAGTTATTGTTAATCTATACCTCAACATTCCCAAGTAGATCTTGTTGAAATGGAAATAACTATTCAGTAATATGGTACTCTTATTAATATGCATGATCCAAATGTAATTTTTCTATGGACAGATTTGATTAAATTATATTCAACGACAAATGGATCTATCCCTAATGATATTATGTTGATGTATGGTAGTGAGAAGGTAAACATAAAAAACATAAAAATCATTTATTATTTTATAATTTTTTGGTTTTATGTTCCAATTTAAATACAGAACATTTTTTATTTTCAAATTAATTTTCATGTTGTTGCTGATAGAAGGGGGGTGATATAAAATTATGGATTGGTTATTGATCAAAATTCATCAGGTAGTGATTAGTGTTCACTATGGGTTCATAGATGATGTGTAACAAAAAAATATTATAGAAAAAACTAATATGGTGATTTAGAGACCATGTAGTAGTTTCTGGATGGGATATCTATATTTCCATCAAATTTCAAGAGAATCTATATTATTGGTAAATTTTTAGTGTTATATTTTTAATTTATCCTTATACTTATCATTCATAGGCTTTTCAATTTTTGTTTTATCTTTCCTATTTATCTTTCCTCTTGATATTTAGTTCCCGTATAAACACTAATATTAGTGATAGTAAAATGTAGGGCATGAGAGGATCTTATTTTAGAGAAATGTTTGAATAATAATTATATATTTTTTACCTTAAGAGGTTTTTCTTCCACCATTGATGGTGATTGGTTTCTAGTTGATTTATATTGGTATTTTTGTGATAATCATTTTTTTATTCATTAAATTTTTAATCTTTTTTAAATTATTTTCTTATTTATATATACCTTTATATGTTACCCATTATGGGGTGATTAAATATTCTTAATGAATTTCATACTTACCCTTTGGGATTTTAAATGAATTTCATGTGTTTATATTGATATTCGATGTTGTATATGCTAATGTTTTTTATGAATAAAAATAGTATGTTTAAATGAATTTGAAGATATAATAAAGGGGTTTTCACTTTTAATATTTCCAAATTATTTAACCCATTAAATTGTTTTTTTAAATTAGATATATATATTTTTTGGTTTTAAATCAACTCATAATGGTCAAATACATTATTTTAAAAGTGATGATTCATAATTGAATTCCATGTATTATTAATTAAAAGGAAATTATATGTTTATTTTGATGGTATAAATAGAATTATAAAAAATGATTTATCATAATGATTTGATCACCCTTATTAATATCAAATTGTGGGATGTTTTATATAAAACTTTTCAACATTCTGCGGTTTGATTTTATTTATTACTTGATGATTTTACGAAGTTTGGTAGTCTAATTTTTAAGATGTTTTCCCATGTGACATGAGGTTATTTGATATATTTTTCATTGAATTATTTGATTATCACATGCTTATTAAATCTACTAGAACTGTATTGTCTATATCATGAAAATTTACTATAAATAAGTGATAGATAACGTTTATAATATTCAAGATTATATTAAGAATATGTTATTCCACCTATTGCACATTGTTCTATTTCTAGGGTAGTTCCCCAAATGATATTTACTTAGGCATTGATATAATTGTGTAATTTAATATAATATGACATTTAATTCAATAGTTATATGTTTGAGACTATCCAATATTAGGATTTATTGAGATTATAATTATTATTATTCGTTTTTATGATATTATCTTTAGGATTACAATAGTTCACTTAGTTTCTTTTTTGGTTAGTCTGGTGCTGTATATTCTGCCACAGTAATTTCTTTAAAGAGAATAAAGCACTTGTTTAAACCACCATTATATATGTCAAATAATATTTAATATATTATTAATCAGAATCTATTTAAGGTATACTTTTTTTTCTATGGGTTCCCCTCCCAATAAATGATGAGGGGATTGCGGCAGTTTAACCCACCTCTTTGTCGTCATCATTTTTAAGAGGGGAAACCACTGTGAAAAAAAAAGCACCGAAAAACAAATGTTATATGACAGTTCATAAAAATAATCACAAACTGGAAGGGTGAGAAGTGATTTGGGTGTCGATACAAACATTAGTGGGTTTTTTTGGAAACCATCACATAACCATATAGTGTTTTCAGACCACACCCAAGTGAAATAAAACCACCATTATCAGTCAATTTTTAAATTATCTTGACTAACACGTAATAGGTATCCTAATAAGAGAATATATGTGGGAAGATACAATATATTTATTTAACAAAAAACATACTCCCATGGACTAATTGAGAGTAATTGATAATATAGTAATGAGAAAATTGACCATTACTAAACCCTACAATTGTAATGTGTAAAAAGTCTATTAATTAGTTGGATACCAATTGAAAAATAACATATTTCTTTAAATATCTATTTCCTATATTTCATGAATTACATTTCCATATATACTATGAACATAGGGAAATACAATTACTTGATTTTTATAATCCCGTACTTTAATAAAAATCAATGACAAAATCAGTTTTTCCCTAATTGATAAGTATAAATTTTTCCTCACTACAGAAATAGAATCAAATTATAATGAATCATAAATCCCAAAATCTAATTACTATCAATTTTTTGTAACTATATTATTTATCCAAAACAAAAATGGATAGGATAGGAGATGAAAATTCATCAGAATGATTAAACCTTAATTTTATAAAAAAGTACATTAATATCTATTACTCAATAATAATACCCAATGTTCATCATAGATCACTCAAAAAATAACAAACCCTAAAATTACTAATAATTATTACATACTAAGAATGAACCCCAAAATCTAGATGGATTTGACCATATAGAAATTCATGTTAATTTAAACATTTATCCTCAAATCATATCAATGAATCTTAAAGACTCATACTCAAATGTAATCTCTCAAATTAGATAATCTTTATGATATTTTAACCATATAAATAAATGAGTAACTCAACATAAGCCAAAATAAGAACATATATACATTCAAAAGTAAATTCAGCCTTTGTATCTCAAATATAATCCTATTATAACATATAAGGTTACCAAAAATAGGGAGTATCTCCTAAAACAGCAATGAGAAAAAACTAAATTTCCACAAAACATACATCCCCATATTAGAGAAATCCATAATTTTGTTTAAATTAGAGATCATAAAAACTATAATTGATATCCAAAATACTAAACTGATTTCCACATTATTAAATGAATATTATTTTTCCAATAAAATTTTCACATAATAATCATAATTTTTAATCATGAATAACATAATTCACATAATTTTCACCCTTTATCAAGAGAGTAGTAAAATTTTTATAAAATCTATAATCTTAAAATAAATCAGAACTCTTGAATCCCTTATAGGTAGAAATATTATCAATTTAAAATTCATCTTAATCCCTTAAAAATGATTTACAGTCTTATTCTAAAATACATCTGTCATATAAACATATATATGAATCGTGTATTATGATTTTACAATGTAGTAATATGATACAGGAAATAATCCATGCCATTCATATGTAATTTTAAGTTTCCACTTAATCAACGTTAATGACATTAGGTATTTATGAAAATATATTTACATAATCCTCTTGGTCTTATTTGTATGATTTATACATAAGAAATAATTTTTTCTTATGAACAGACTACCGAAATTTAAAAAATTAATTTGATAAAATAAGAATAACTTCTCTCCTCCATAATGGATTTTACGAATGATTATTTTTCACATTACATTTTATTTCTTTATTAAATAATTCTCCACATAAAAAATATATTCATGTTCTTTATAGATATTTTCATGGGTTCTTCATTCCACTATCATGAAATATGTTTTGTTGAATATATTTCCTTTCATAAACTTTTTCACCTTAACTCCCACAGGGATATGTTTCTATCTATTTAATGAATTATAATACTCAACAAGTCTCATATTATTAATCATTACTATAGATAAATTTTTAATAATAACCAAAAGTGTTCTTTTTTATTTCTCTCATTTTATTTGGTTTCTCATTTTTACTACCACCATATGTTTCTTCTGTTCCATTGTTACTTTGGTTCATACTATAAATAAAAATTATATAAAAACAAATGGTTGGTGTAACCTTATCAAAAAAATAATTATATTCTATCTTATATGGAGGATGGAAAAAAAGGTATCCTAGTCCAATTTATCTAAAACACTATAAATTTACCCAAAATAAATATGAATGTCACTACCATACTAATGATTTTTTCTATATATGACTTGTAAAATATGATTAAATAACATCCTAATGTCAAAATATATCTAAATCATACCTTTTACACAAAATTTTATGGAGATGGACTAAACATTACATAATATATTATCATTACACTAGAATTTGTATTCATTCAATCCCTATGATAATTTCGGTTTATAGTTTTATATATTTATGTCAAAAATAATAATAAAAACCTACATGAATACAAATTAGACACTTGACACAAACCCTTCCTCCAATGATACCCCTACTAGGATGTAAATGAAAAAGGAGAGGCAATGACACCCAAAGTTCTACCTCTAATTGGCTCCAAGTTGGTGAATAGCACCAAGGGCTTACAAATATCACAATATAGGAGGCATTAACATTTCTAAGGATACAAGACCTGGAGATATGATTTATCACCCAAAATAATCACCATGACATATTATAATAGATGGAAAATCCATCATAAAATTCACATATAAATCATAACAAATTCATATAAAAGTCTACAAATGAAATCTCAAAAGAATAAAATCTAAGGCAGCGACAGAACAAAAACTACAAAGGTCTGAACGAGAAATGTCCAGCATGGTCCAAAAAGATTACCTAGATCCTTAAAATAAAATTATATAGATATGGTGAGATTATAGTTATACTCAGTAGGAAAATCAATGTCTATCATGCACATGTTAAAAAAGGCATTCTAATACAAATTTGTGACAATAGTAGAACAAAAAAACACATGTAAAGGTATATTAATCATCCCAACCTCACCAAGGCATACTCAAAAAATAAGGAATGACAAGTAATATAATATATGTTAAATCGCATCAATTATAGAAAAACCAGACCACTTTCCCACTAATTAGCTACTCTCACACTTTGACAGAAAATGTCATGGCACTCACACTTCTTCTGAATATACCACATCACAACCTGATCACTTACACATGGGCCTCAAAATACATCACAACCCTACACACCTAGGCCTCAAAACACATCCTTCTTGGACACACCATGGCCTGGCAATACATCCCTCCCCCATACGCCTAGGCCTCACAATAGGTCATATGCCGCCTACAGACACCTGTTCCACAAACCACACCTCATCCTGAGGACTCCTGGGAAATAAAAAACAAATCATTCCACATAAACCTAGAAAATCACAACACATATCATCCTAATGGAACACAAGAAATAATAACTCACAGACAAACAACTGGTCCTCAAAAAACAAAATTTAGTCAAAGAATCATGGCCTATCACCATATGGAAGAGGGAGTAGGGAAGAGAAAGTGGCAATCCATCCATCCTCCGATAGAGATGATTTGTAAAGACACCCTCCCCCATGATGATAGAGGTGTTCAGAACAATGTGATAAAGTAGGGTAGTGTTCATATACTAATAATTAGAATATATAGTGTATATTCATTCAATTCTACAAGATAGAAGCACATCTAATGGTTTTACAACATGAATTAACCATCTCATAGAATCCAAAAAACCAATGCCACACCAAAATGTAAAAACACACATAATAAAAAAAACAACCAATAATTAGTTTTCAACAATTAAACCATATTCTAGTGTCTCTATTTTATCAATAATTCCCACTTTATCATCCACTTTGATCCATTTATTTATCATTTGTTATAAATCCCATTTCATTAATAAAGACATATTATTTCATATTTCCAACCCATTTATTTAAACACAAACATGAACATGTTAATCGACACATCCCAACTACAATTTCCTTATTAAACCTTCCAAAATTAAATTATTAACATATAGTTTTAATTCCATTAATACGTTGGTAGATATAATTGAACCAACCACATAGCATAATTACAACACCGTATAAGCATAACAAAAGCAAAAAGTCCCAGAATATATTTAATACACATTTGGATGCCTAAAAAATTTCATAAAAATCTGATAATCCCATGTTGACAAGACGTTGATTTCTTAAATTCCAGCCTGTTATCATGAATTCATTATATTTTCACATTCCACATTCAATTTCACATAAACCATTTTTTATATTCTTCAAAAGAACATATATTCATATTTAATTCCATACTTCGAAAGAAACTAGAATTAATTTACACAATACAATAACCAACACATTGAAAGTAGCACCACACGCCATCTCATTACTCTCTTTCCAATATTCCATCCTGAACACCAAATCACAGCCACATCCCTTTTTTATCCATGATGCATCTACATACCTTAAAAATCATTATAGCCCCATTGTACCACGGTACCATTACAACAACCACAACCCCACTTCACAACCACATATCATCCACACCCCCCCCACACACACTACAACACAGTCATATTCTATCCATCATATAACCAGAGCCAACCCAAATCACACAATCGTGTCCACAAACATGTTACCACACATAACATATAAAAACCAACTTTCACATTTATCTGGGAATCCCTTATTAAATTTTACTTAATTTAGGGTCTTAACACAAAAAACATGTAATCCTTTGGAATTAATTTTTTCAACCAAATGTATGTTGTTAACCACTAATTTCATAAGTGACCTCAATATCTACATAATAAGGATATGGAGGAATAAACAATATATAAATGATCAATTAAAAATGATACATCATCTTTAGACTATCTCATTTTCTTAAAAACTTATGACCACTAAGGATGTTGGTAGGAAGAAAAAATAAATATATATTGATATTCAGGTTATAGAGATGAATTTTGGTAGGTATTGTTTTATCAAAATGTGTTTTGAAGTGTGATATGCTGATAATAAGATGTTCCCTTTCATAAGAGAGGGGAGGGCCACCTATAGAATTTATTAAGATATTAAATTAACATATATATTATAATTAAAAAGAGATTTAAACTGTTTTATTTTGATTATGATATAGTTAGGGGTATAAATTATAACATAAAATAATTATTAGGTATATTTGAAATACATTTATACCCATAACATTTGGTATTATCCCCAATTTATTCCCTTTAACTCTTGTTGTAAAAACATGATTTTTTTACTATTTTTTGGATAATATAGTATCAATAAATTAAAAAAACACCCATAAATGGTCCAATATTAATATTACAAACCATATAAATTTAAATTTTCTTAATTTAATATTTTTTGTAATTTTATATCATTTAATAAAATATTGTTTACTATAAATTAACGATAATGTTAATTTCTAGAGCGATTCATTTCAAAGACCTTAAACTTATAATTCTAAAAAAATATTATTACATTACTAAGATATAATGGTAATCTATAAAATATATGTGTTATAATAATTAGTCAATGTTTTTTTTGATTTTTTTTAATATCAATTATTTTATTTTTTTGATTAATTAAATAATTATTTCATTAACATTATGAAAGGATTTAGGTCAACTATTTCATGAATAAAAATTAGAAAGAAAAAACCACTGTTAATATATAGATATTTTCCTTCAAAATAATATCTAAAATCCAAAAAATAATTTCTAGAATAAAAATATAAAATAATATAGTTGTTAAAGTCTAGAGTGTGAGAAGACTAAATTTTCATTAAATAAAATACTATAAAATATATAATCATAACCATGTGCTAAAAATGCCATAAATTGTACCCATGGATTAGTATGGTTGAGGTCTACTGGTCCAATTAAATTTAGTTAAGTGTTTTAGAGATTTCATAGTTCTTATAATTTTGTTTTTGATGATAATTTTCTAATATATCATTTACTGTGTATATAATGTTACTAATATTTCTATTAATAATAACAAAAATAAAGTTAACGATAAATTTTTACTAAATATGGACCAAAAAATTGAAAATATGGAATAGAAAAAATTATATTTATATAAAATAAGTATTGAAATATTATTTAAAATGAAACCAAAAAATGAAAAAAATAGTTTAATAAATTAAATTTAAATATAAGTTTTGTATAATAAACTAATGCCAGAAATATTTTATTTTTTAAATGTTTATTTTAAATAAAATTGAACAGAGTATTATTTAACAGTAGTGAAAAATACTTTAACATGGTTAATACATTAAAATAAAATATATTTATTAATTAAAATTTGAATTTATCATTATTTATTGAAAAAATATTTTTAAAAACATTGTTCAAAAATCAATATATTTTTTAGATACTGATTTTGAAAATGAAAACAATTTTTTAAAATTCATTCAGAAAAATTACTTGAAATAAATTATAGAAATCAAAAATATAAATCATTTTGAAAGAAATCATATTTTTTAAGGAATTAAATGAATTTAGTGAAAATATATTACTTATTTAAAAGTAATTGGTTAATAAATTATGAAGGAGATTACAATTATATTTTTCATAATGCAATTATTAATATTTATTTCTTATAATTTAACGTCTAGGTTCTAATAACCTCATTTAAAAAATAATATTTATTTTTTTGTTTATGCTCGGTGTCACACATATTTTATTCTATCAAAAATATTTTTTCAATTTAGTAAACTCATCATTTTAAAACATAAATTTGATATGGGATTAATGACCTTTTAATATGTGAATTTTCTAAGATAAATGTTTATGTTAAAATATGGGCCCTCCCACTATGTATGATGGGTTTTAATAACCTTATTGACCTAAAGAACACTCATGGGAATTCATCCATGGATCTAAACTGGTAAAAATTCATTGGTAAATGTTTTACAACCACAAACCCCAACAAATATTCATTATGTTTATTGTAAAATTAAGAAAAATCCATAAACATTCTAGTTTGAATTTATTTAAACTATCATATGTTAGATGATTAATGGATCATAAGGTATATATCCAATAATAGAATGCATTAGAAAAATATAAGCTGTCACATGAGTAATATTCCCTAGTTATGATATCATAAAATAGAAGAAGAAAAATGAATAAGGGGAAATCATATGGCGTACATAATCTAGTTTTTAAAAAATGTCGGTTATGCTCACTGGTAAAATTTATCATTTCTTATGTATGGCTGAATAAATACTCACCGGTTTACCGTAGTCACAGTTCCATGACATTAATCTCCACAAAAACTCATTTTTTTGGACAACGATAAATCAAACATTCTCATTACCAATTACATCCCTAAAAATGAAAAACCATGTTGTCTATTCCTTATGAACATGATCCATTAGCACATAATCACTGTTTTTTCTATAATTTACTCAAGTATTAAATTAATGTTGATTTTATCTCGTCCCATTCTATATAGAAAACCCCAAAATGGAACCATACAACATGAAATTAAAATACATATATTTTCCTCTATATATCATTTTTATTCTCATTTGGTTCTCCAATTCATATCAGGTTATTGGTTGGATTCCATTTCCACATTGACTGTGTAATTTATATCACAAACTATATGAACATGATCATGAATAACCTCATGACCTATTCTTTATAACATTAGGCTTCACTAAATTTTGTACAGACATAATCCTCTCAAAATTATATTTCAAGAGTTTCCTTATATACCTTATGGGTATTAACTTTATCAAGCCTACATTACCCTTTCTATGTTTACAATACATAAAACTATAAGCCCTATTTTTTCATATATGTCTGTGTTATTTTCTATCATCTCCACACTTTTTGACCACTGAGTTTGAATATCCCCATTACATATTATATCTAAACAAACTCAACAATGGTGATAATATAAAACTCCAATATCATTCCTTTAATTAAATGAATGTTATTTAGAGTAATATCGGTAGTGACATGACATGCCCCCAACATCAATGACATGTTCAGTGGAAAACCATCAATTTTTCCTATATTCATAATGATACAATAATTTAATCCATGGTTTTAATGGAGTCAATGGTCATCCTCATAAACTATACCACTTCTCATTCATATGTGTTAATGAAATGAATAATTACCTTCATTATCGCCCCTTTTCTCATGTTGAGTCTCAAAACCATTGATATGACACTATTATATACTTTCTTATGCTCACCATATAGAAAATACCATTGTATCCTACCCAAATGGATTCACTATTTTTTATATTTATCTTAGTGCTTTATTCATCATTCTAATCTAGACCCATTCATATCTTCAGAAATATTTTTTTCTTTTAATAACCACGAATTTACCCTTATTTCATACACTGAAAATGACTAACAGGTTCTTGGGGTTTTATATTTTTCTACAAATTATTCCTAATATAGATACCCTCTATTTAAAAATCAATGTATGATGTAATTTTTTTTGTTGAATTTACATATTGCACAATGTTATACTAATTATATAATCCCTATTTCATTTCATAAAAGATCTTAATACATGGATATATTTCTAAGTGGAAAACATTTTTGTTGTGTTTTCCTTCTACCACAATACTATTAGAAATAAAAGAGTCTTGATTCTAATATAATGGGATATGTTGTGGAATTATGGAAACTTATTATCTACATTGTATCAACAATTAATTCCACACTATCACTGAACTAGGGAATACTTATAGGCTAAACATTTTCCACTATATTTCCCTATTATTGGATGATTCCATTTCCTCAGTTCATTAAGAAGATCTATAAAATTGGTTACATTATTTATAATTAGTTAATGATGAAAAAACTAATATGGATTTGATATATATTTCCATTACATTATTTTATTTTCTCCCTCACATGATCACAATCAGTATAGAGAGACGCTGATCCAAGAATCATGACCATAAACTAAAAATACTCATCATGTGGTTATCTTCCATAGGATATATGCTTCCAATTCAAATCATATTTTTTCATGCGACCTTTACTCGATTATAATTCAACAACTTTTATTCTTATTTGAATAATCCTATAATAATTTTCTAATAGACAACTATACATGACTAGAATATGCTATACCCCATTGGCCATTACTATATGACCTTAAATGTCTAAAATTTCTCTTGGGCTATGAACAATCATATGATCCTATAGGAAATCTTCTATTCATAATATTTAGTCTACTAAATCATGTGAAAATAATGTTATGCTATGTATTTATAGTCAATATTACTTAATGGTAGAGACTACATGGCCTTAGAAAGAATCATCTCATGGTCCTAGTTTTTCCACCATAATGGGTATACCCATGTGTGTTAATATATATTACCATAAATTGTTTCACCATTTCTTTCAATGATATGAAAAAATACAGTAACAAAATTTTGATAACACTTGATTTAACATCAGGACCATGAATGAATCCCATTATCATTATTGTAAACTAGTTGTAAATCCAATTTTCCCTGCATCTATACCTTTAATTTTATTTTGATTCCTTATTGATATGATTGATGTATGATTTCAGAAACATAATAGTTCTTGAAAACTTTATAATAATCCACCTCTTCTACAGAGACACATTATGTCCCTTTGTTTGGATCCTCATCTGTGTTCATGTGAAAACATGCTCCCCATTGGTGACGACATAACCCTCCAGAGGTCTATTTCTTTCCCTGAATACACACCCCATAAAAACCATCTTCATCACTTATAATAGAATTGTAATTTGTATATGTAATAATTATAAAACTTATAGAACATATTCTAGGATACTTCTCTTATGAGAGAAATACATGACATCATGGTCATTAATCATGTGTTTCTAATGTGGTTAATGATAATTTATAGTTAGTCTTCTCCTTTACCTATTAATAAAGACTCTATAAAGATACAATTTACATCTATAAAAAATATATTTGATCAAGATTAAGTAAAACATCCTTTATATCAGTTACTAATACATCATGCAATATATTTTGAAATCCAACCGATTTTAATCATACAAACCTTATTACCTGTAGGCCCTAGTATCAAATATTGATTTATGAAATATTATAATATCTTTTAATAATATATCTATCCAAAAAGTTATTATAATTAAACAATACATTAATTATATAATTTTTAATATATTAATAATAACTCACATGATCATAGAGAGTAATTTGTTGGTGGTTTCATTAAATATATTAATATGACAAAGTAAACATTGAGTTATTCAAATAAATGATTATATTATTTCTTAGTCAAAAAATGATAAAAGGTTATCATCATACATAAGCCTCTAATGGGTTAAAAATAGTTTCCCCTACCTGTCAATAATAGTAATGTATTATTCCTTCCAGTATAACCTTTTATGTGATATTTATAAGAGTTACTACATCCCAAACAACACTTCCAGATCATCTTCTTCTCATGGGAGGAACACATTTATCTACAACTAATGCCTTCAATACCCAGTAAATAGTCCATTGTATTAGAAACTAAATGAGATAACTCATTTTAAAAAATTTAGGTCAAACCTATAGATATAAAACTCCCTCTTACCTAAAAAGAAGGACCGCCAACTATGGTTGTTATTCATCCTACAACTGAGAAAAATAGTATTTTTACTTTTATAATGAGATGAAATAATAATAGATGAACTAATGTCTATTATTAATTAATTATCCCCCATAGATAATCATGATTGAAAATATATTTCCCCAATAATTGCTTGGATAGAATAATAATCAACCTGTCTAGTCCCACAGTTCATCATCCACCGATGAAGTGATATCACCTAGACCACCACATTATTTGATGACGTTCAATTTAGCATGTTCTGAATTCCCCCCCATTCCCCACATTGTGTCACATAGTTATATTTTGAGAAATCCCCAATATTTTCTTTAGAATCAACCATAACATTCTTGTACTCTGGCATTCCATGATAATCAATAGACCCATCATGACATAATGTATTATAGGACCAAGTTCTATTCTCATATTAGTATATGAATAATTACAACATCCAATGCGAAAAGATTCCATTATTCGATGACCACACCATCATTAGACATATGGTATATTCATCTATACATGGCTTATTATCCATTTTTAATTCATCTATATCTCATGTAATTATAATTAATATTACAATCACATCACCTAAAATAACTGTGGTGGTAGAGGGGGACTTAGAGACCCTTGGTATATTAATTTCCACCATCTAAAATAATCACTGGTCCATTATCATGATAGAGTTTTAGATGATTATTTGGAAATATATATGAATGAAATAATTTAATGGATTGAAAACAAATTTAAGTGAACACATTATCCATCTTTCTCTAGTCTAGACATATCAACCCTCTAATAATCACATCTTGTAAATTTACTAAAATGTCATATGACCCAGGATATAAAGACTTGAAGTTTAGGTATGACATAGGAGAATCATTCATGGTTCTTGGAACCTCAACGAATGTTTCATGGAACCCATGTCATTTAGTATAATACGCATCTCTAAAGAAATAAAATAAAATTAATAGATATTTAAAAACAACATTCCAAAATTAAGGTGGACCAGATAAGAAAGTATATGAATTTACCATTACTATTTAATTTCATATGTATGATCAATATATTTGGGATATATAACTTGATTGAAGATGAATTATCATCGTAAATGCATAGTTTTGACTCCCATAGATGTCACGAAGGGATTTTGAATCAGGGGTTCAGTCCTTTCTTACTCTAATAAAATTATCATGTGTTCCTTCAGAGGAGACATGAAGGCATTAAGCACCATTACTATAAATGAAAAATTCTAAGCTATTAGTGATTAATTAATAGATTACGTAATGAAATTTACTACTACTTATACATTAATTATGAACATTTTATGGAATAATATCACAAGGGTAAATTGTAAGAGACATGTAAAATTGATAAATTAAAAAACAATTAAAGGAATATTATCTGAGTGAATCATGAATTTAGTGGGAAAAAATTAGTAATAAAATATATGTTTTATACTATTATTCAAAAAATAATTATAATTAATAGTCATCACTTTTCTTAAACATGAAGGTAAATTTCATGAATTAAAATATAATATCATACTCTTTAATTGAATTTATACTCTTTTATATGTTTTCATACAACACCCAGAGTTTCAAAGAAAGACTGATTTGTTTAGAACCTATAGCCAAAACCCATTATCTCCCTTCCGAGGTGGTGTAGGTGACCTACAATACCTTTATTTACATCATGGAATAAAAAAAACATTACTTTACTTTTAAAAATTATTGAAGAACCCACACATTATTTTTATTGAGGTTGTATACCTAAATAATCATACCCTTTTTTGTGTAGAATAACCAATAAATTAATAAAACATATAAAATTAAAAATATAATATAAAAAATATAATGTAGTTCAACATTTTATGTTTAGAATGTTATGAAACTTGGATTGTGAGAGCAGTAGAGTATTTTATAAATATGTTCAGAAATGTAGTTTGATGTTTTTATAATCATGAATGATGAAAATAAATTTATAATCCATACCGAAATCATTTTTATCGTACTGTGGTTTAATGTAACTCTTTAAATGTAGTTCATTATCAATGAACAACATAAAATATGAAAATTAAACTATTTAAAATCTCTAAGTTCCCCATATTGAGAGAAACATAATAAAAATAAATTTACACATTTGGATAAATGAATATCTAAAGTAATATATATTTTAAATGATTCATGGCATAATATAAATACATAAAATCATATGTACCATTAAAATATTAAAACATTCTAAATAATTATGAATAATTAAAAAATAATATCAATTAAATAAAATAACTTTGAAATAGAAGTGTAAAATATGAATCCCAATATATGTCCATGATATATAGTGTTAAAAATTATTATAATGTTTCTTCACATTTCATGCCGATCCTTAGTAGTACAACATCCTATAAGAATTAAGTATACCATTTTTTCAATTACATTAAAAATTTGCATGAAAATTTATTAATTAGAAATGAATGAGATATTCAAAATAATAGTTTTTGTGGGACTTTTTCCTATATCCATTCATCCTTATGAATAAAATTATTAATCAAGGATTTTATTACACTGATAATGTCCTTATGGTGCTTCTATATTTCACCAATGATACAAGATGACCTATTATATGATTTGGTTTCCATATATTTATTCTTTTTACATTATCATCTACCTTTCTATTAGAGGTTTTAGTATATTTAATAGCATGACTATGTTTGGTATCAAATTGTTAGTGTGCTTATAGAAGAGTAGTTTCATGAAATATTATGTGGAAAATCAACAAGTTAAGTAATAGAATTTATAATATTCTACTTGTTTTTTAAATCGTTGTTAATTTGGTTCTATGTATTAGTGGGAAGAAATATGTTATATAGTGACAGAAATTAAAAATAAAATTCTCAAAATTTCATCCCTTACAAAAAGTTTCCAATGTCTTGGATATTTTGAATATTTCCAATGTTTATATGGATTCCATCACCATTAATATAAAAACGCATAATTCATGGCTTCATGTAGATTAAAATCGGTTAAATATCAATTTTATATATTCAAATAGATTAAAATTTAATTTTTGAAAAAAGTAAATTAAGGAATAAAGAAAATAAAATTAATTAAATAGAATTATTCATATCATTTATTAAAAATGGTATATTTTAAAATATCATGAAACACAATGTGAAAGTCTTTGAATTTCATGATATTTATATGAATTTATTCGACTTTATATGACTGTGATATTTTCATATAACATAGAGAGTTTCGGTATAACATTACTCATTTTATAAATTTTTTAAAAAATTGAATTGAAGACGAATTATCATGATTGAATAACTAAATAGAAACTAATAAACCCAATTATGAAATAATATAGGGTATAAATATTTAAACATTGGAAATAACAATTACCTATTTTTTAAAAAAATAATTTAATTAATAATTTTAGAGAGGGAAAAATGTAAAAAAATTTAATTATAAAAAATTTATTTAGTTCAATAAGTCATGCTAATAAACTATCCCCTTTTTAAAATAACATAATTATAAAATAATTACAAATAATTTTTCTCACTTTTTAGAATTAATCAAAATGAGAAATCTTTAATGAAGTGTGTTTGATAACTCATTTACTTTTAATATTTTATATTGTGTGACAGTTCTCTTATATAAACTAACATTAATATAAAAGAAACTATATCCTCTATATTCATTATCAAAAATAAATTTAAACACCATATGAATTTAACTCTTCAAAACATGTGATAATGAGCCACATAAAGGCATTATATTTTTAAATATGATGGATATAAATATAAATTTAAAAGAACATTATTGAAAATAAAAATATAAAAATCATTAATTGTTATAAATTCCACCTAACTCATGTATATACTAAATATATGCACCTTTATCCAAAAAAAATTTATCTTATTTTCTCATATTTAGCTTATTAATAGGTATCTTAAAAAACAACCGCAACATGAAATTCACTAGAACAATATTCTTGATTAAAAATTTTCATTTTAAAATGATTTATAATATTACATATACCATCAATATTTTTATTCCATGAATGATGTAACGATATCGTATAAATTAAAATAATAAAATTGTTTTCATAAAAAATATGTATATAAAAAAATAATTCCTATAACACCTAATGTTTTCTTATTATATATTGATTTTGAGCCAAACTATACATAAAAAATATATTAACATTTATTAGTAGATAAAGATCATAATTTTCTTTCTTTTAACACCAGGAAACTAAAAATTTATCAATTAAATAAATCTTACATGACTTAATTTATATATTTAAAATACATTAAAAAAAATTAGTATAAATAAGAAAATAAAAAGATTTTTTAGTACTATAAAATCATTTAATATTTATTGATTCTTTAATATATTTTACAATCAATATTGCATCCACGATATTAAATTGTTTTGAATTAATTTGAAATGTAATAAAATTGGAAAGTTAATATATATAATAAATACTTGAAGTAGTTAAATTTAACAAACAAGCATGTCATGCAACTAAATGATTTATTACCACTATATTTTATAGATTAATCTTTTTTTAATTTGAAATTATTACTCATTGGATTATTTATAACGTTACTTGACTCTAACCCCACTATTTTGTCTACCTCATTTAAACACATATCTTTATTGAGAAATGTACATTAATTTTATTATTAAATGTGAAGAAAATAATGAATAGTTTTTCTTCAGATTAACTCATAAGAATATCATGTATTGTTAAATATAACAATTCATTACATAAATAATTATTTATATATCTAAAATATAATATCATCTAAAAAAAGCAGATAATTTAAAATGTTGTTCAAAATTTTCTTTATAAAGAATATAGGGTCATATTTTACATTCTCTAACCCATATTCTATATTAATGTTTGATAAAATGTCAACCAATATCAGAGGCCATTTTAAAACATATATCAAATTAGAATTAATTAAAAAAACATTTAACAAAAATTTAATTCTAATTTTTGAGTGTGTATCGTACAATGAATTGATAATTAATTTAACCTTTTTAAAAAACATTTAACATCATATTGAAATTATTTGAAACCATGAAAATAAGTATAAGTTAAAAAATTTCAAACTGCTTCTAACAAAGGTATAGGTAAATTATAATTTCTAATATCAACAACTCATTCTTCATAATACACCTAAAAAATTAATATATATTATTTACATGGTTTTACCATAATCGTAATGTTTTTTTACTAATGTTTAATTTATTTTTAATAATATTATAATCACATGGTGGAACAATTACATTTTATACATTTTTTTCCATAAAATTGACTTTTTATCATTCAATTCCATGATTGTGGAAATTTATTTTATATCTGCATCAAAATTTTATGGAATAAAACAATTATATAATGCTCGACAAGGAAAATTGTTCATTGTGGATATCATAGTTTTAAAATTTCATTAAACATTTCCAATGATATTGTATATTTGATGATATTTATGAATTGTCAAACTAACTTTAAATGTTTCTTCATCATCATTGGTTGTTTAAAAATAATCCAAATGGTCATGTCCATCATATTTATAAGGATTGTTTTTCAATATTTGTCTTTAATGATTTATGATTGAAATTTAGACGCTATTTAAAAAAAAACAACCAATTTCATCTACAATTAGTAGAAGTTGCATATTTTATAATTATAAACAACAATAAATTAAATATAATATTATTATAAAATAGTATAATTTTAATCTATTTTAAAATATGACACAAATTTGAATAATGTTTCATAGTTTTGTGCAAGAAAATAAACTATTATAATTCATTTTTATTATTATAATCTTTATAAAAAGTATTCCCTTCTAACTAGACTAAAAGTTTTACCTAGGTAAAATAACTCTAAATGGATGAATTTGTTAGGTCTTACAATGTATACATATTTTATTGTTTTGTATGATATATCATGTAGTTTAACATTTAAACGTGACACAAAAACATTAGTGGTGTACTTCATAAGTTTTTTGTAACCATAAAATTCATTTTTTCAGCTAAATATTATATAAAAACCAAAAAAAAATCATTACTTAATCATTAATGGAACACTATTTGATAAGATTATATAGTCTTTTAAAACTTATTATATTGGTCAATTTATATTGAAAATTAGTTTGAATAAATTTTTTGATTTATATTTTCATAAAATATAATAAAATCAACATTTATATAAATATAGTTATCATTTTGAAAGCTAAAAATCATTAAGTACTCAAATAATAAATAAATTCATGTTATAACATGAATATATAAAAACATTTATTTTGGAATTTAGATTTAATTTTAAATTATAATATTCTATTAAAAAATATATTTGTTTCCATTATTGTTATCAAGAAATGTAACATTGCCACAATAACATTTATTGAATGATAATAAAATTTAAAAACAAGTAGTAATGTTTCTTGGGGATCCAATATCCATATAGAATATATCATTTTTTATTATTCAAATACAATTTCCTATTGAAAAATATTTTTTTAATGATATAGTACCTATGATAATTTATCTCCAATTAGAGTAGTATATGGATTGAAATGTTCAATTTTGTTTCATAGATTAAACATTTTTCCAAAATAGAACTACAAATAATTTCACATGAATAGTCACACATACAATGATAATATTTTAGTCCATGTTTTTCTATTTTTATACTCCCAAATTCAACAAAAAACATATCATTCAAACATGAAGGAATTATTGTATTTATTTTATTATTCTTTAATTAGTGTCATAATTTTGTGAATGGTGTTTCTTGTTCTATTTTAGAAGTCATAAATTTTGTATAGATTGCATTATTTTAAACCGATTTCTTTAAAAAATCATTTCTATTGGAATGATTCTTATTTGTATCATTAGTTTCTTCATTCTGAATATAAAACTTCCAATGTCATTATTTTAAATTGTTATGTTATTATAAAATTTCTATTAAATTTGGTTTTAGAATAAAATTTTAAATATGAATCATATTCTATTTCTCATATTTATTTTGATGAATCAATTAATCCGTGTTTCTATAAAAAATATTTATAAATAGATTCTCTACTCAAATTAGTGTGATTCAAAAAAATCCATCCAACTACCATAAATTTACATTCATTAGTATAATTTTCTCAAATATTTTTTTTTTCATTCATGGGTTAATAAATATTATGTTTGATGTGACATATAATTAAATAATTATAAGAAATAATGTTAGAAGAATCATTAGGCATATCATTAATATTAAGTATTAATTTCTGATCATATTGTGGGTTAATCTGTTTTTTGTCTCCATGATTAAACATTTTTATTTTTTTCTTTAGGAAACATCATCAAATTAATATCTTAGACTATATTATATCTCAAAATACATTAATTAAGTAGTAACTTGTATTTATGATTTTAAACTAACTTCATTAATTTTTTATTTTATTTATTAGTAATATTTTTTATTTCCAGTTCATATTGTAGAAATGATTAAGGCATTAAATCTCAAGTATATCTATTGTAATGTTTTCTCCCATCAATATAATCAATGATATCATGTCATTTATTTGGTATAGCTAATAATAATATTTAATGTAGATATATTTTATTTATATTTTCTCCTAAATCAAGAAAACAATTTACTATACTAATAAATATATAGAATTTGTTTTTGAAAATATTTTCATCTCCCATTTTAAATTTTCAATTAGAAGCACCCAAAATCCTGTTCGTAATTCTTATTATCTTATTTTACCCATGATGTTTGAATTTAAATATTTTCAAAATAAAATGTTCTATTTTTCAATTAGATTGAGGGAGATGATCATTTTTAATGATAATAAAATATACAATATTCATTACCATTTAGATTTGGATATATTTAATTTCATTATAAGAAGTTAATATATCATTCTCTTCGTTATGTAAAATAAAGGTAATTATGATTACTTTCTAACTATCAATTCATAGAATATTTTTGTTATTATCCAAGAATAACTACAAAAATCTACAATTTGTTATATTGAAGTGTGTAGGATATTAATTAATCCATAGATAACTGGTCATGTCCAAGCCATCATAATAAAATATTTCCTGATTGGTGGTTACATTAGGTATTTATTATAATATATATATATATATATAATCTTGAGGTCATGCATAAATACTAATTGTTAACTCCCAATAAGAGATAGAAAAATAGTAATGATTGGGTAATTTGAAAAATGTTATAAAAAAAATATATTAGTGTTAAATATTAATAATTTTTTTAAAAACATCACAACATTATGTTTTTAATATTTCATTACGTATTGATTGCATACAAACTATTAACTTATTTCACATTCTATGTTAAAAGAAACCCATTAAATATAATATGTAAAATTTTATGGGGAGTGAAAACACCATTCATGTTCTATTTTAATCCAAATAGTTTGTGCCTAATATATCCTTTTTACCCCTAGTCGAGTAAAACAATAGAATCCTTTAGAAGTGGTAAGGATACCAACTATAAAATTTTCCAGAAAAATGAACAAATGAGATTTCATATTAGATTACCTATTATTCTAAGACTTTAATGAAATTGGGGGGGGGGGGGTACTATAACCATGACATCATACCTTATTATGGCTATAATTATCTTTTATAATAATTCACAATGAATCAAACTGGGTATAGTAACAATACAAATCCGATATGAATAGTTGAAGTTAGATATTTTGATATTGATTTGATTATGAGAGAAGTAAAATATTTCATGATGAAGATAATTTATGTGACATTTAGAAGTATAATTTCCCTGATATGTTAACAATTAAATCTTTCATATCTCAATAATCAATATCATGCAGTAATTCATTCTTATTCAATTTATAGAGTTAATTAGTAATGAACTACATCAATGATTAATAATAAATTATTTATTTCAATTTCCATAACTATTTGTTGAATTAGAATCATGAATTGAAATTTAAAAGGCTATATATTTTATGTTACAAAATAATTATTCATATAAATGAGTCGTAATCCACTGTAAAATACTAACTCACATTCACTACATCTATATTAAAAAATTCATGTAAGTATGAATAAATAACAACATAATACAAATAGATTAAATAATTCTGATAGTAATAATTTAAACATGTATCTATGAAAATGGAAACTTTCTACATTTTAGTGAAATATTGGAAGAATTTTTCTCAATGGAAGATGAATAAGGTTAGTATTTTGACATATCATCTTATATTAATACATTAACCTCAATAAATTTAGAACATAAGATGAATTGTTTTTAAAAAAAATGCATTATCAGGTTCAATACATGTAAGGCACCCCAAATATTTAACCACCTCAATCACATTAATTAATAAAAGTATTTCATTACAATATAGTATAATTACATTTTAGATTTAGTCTTTCGTAGAAATATGTAAAAAATGTCAAAACATTTCATTTTTAGATAATTTACTTTCTCCCACCAGTATAAAAGCATTCCAATAAAAGAAAATTCCTCAAAATTACCCAATAATGCTCTATATAAGATATTTTCCTAGACATTAAACACTTTTTCCATAATATTTTGGGAAAATAAAAACATTAGAAAGAGATGAGATGAAATGTAAAGTAAGGGTACACTAGTGTAATAAAACTTCAATGATAAAAAAGTAATAAAAAGAGAAAAATATTTTTCTAATAAAGAAACATTAAGAAATTGATACCCAATATAGGATATATCATAAGATATGAGTAATAAAATACAACATGTAATCACCTAAGAAATTAGTCATGACAGTGTAAAAACAAGAGATAATAAGCATGATCAATGAGAGTATAAAATAGTCCTAAGAATAAGCATAAAATGGTTGGACATATATTAGAATAAGGAAACATCACCCGCTTGAGTCAGACAGTTGAAACCATTCATGAAGTAAAACAAAATTGTAATCACCTAAAAATCCCAGTTAGAATTCACAAATTTTCATTCACTAATGTGAAGAACTAAAATGTTCCCACATATATAAATACCATGAAATTCAAAATTTTAACCATTGAGTTATAGGGTAATATATGACCCCATACTTAATACATACATACATATGTGTTCCACATGAAATAAATAATTAATCTTTTCAATAATAACCCATGGAATGAGAAAATATATCATTCATCACATCTAGAAGACATATAGAATAAAATTTGATTTATATCCTTTTTAAATGTAATCACATAAGGAAATCATTAATAATTATACAAATCATAATAACATGATAATCCCATTTATGAAATATGGATATAAAAAATATAACTAGTAACAATATAATTAAATACCATTAAATTGAGATATTTAATCATATTACACACACACCATTTAGAAAGACCATATTTTTTAATAAATTATTCTTCTAATCAATCAATTTATCAAATCTTTGTGAACACCCTTTTATAAATGTAATTAAAAACAGAGTATTTAAGGATGAAAATAATTGGAAGATGAATTCTTATTATAAATTAAAAATGATTGTGAATGAAAAATGTAGTTATGATTTATTTCTATTAAACAGATTTAATGTTACTGATTTATTAGAAATATGGTAAAAAATAAACAGATATAAAATTATTAATTTTAACTGAATAATATAATTTTTGTTATGAAATAATGATGAAAATGAACCTTTTCTCGGAAAACAACTTTATATAAAATAGAAAAAATAATCAAAAAATAAATTACTTTTCCTTTCAGTGATTATTTTAAAAAATGACTCAATATTATCATAAAACATTTATTGTGTGTTTTTTAAATTTTTCTCTTATTTCAAAAAATAATGTTTATGTGTCAAAGTCACCAGTAATATTGAAAAGGTATTTTTTCAAATGTTTGGAAGAAAAATATTAATGATATATTTTAACATTACCATTTATGAAATCTCTTGTAATGGAGTATTGAAAATGGTCAAAAGTTTATTGATAAAAATGTGGTGAGGTTGATAATATATATATCCATGACACATAAAAAATTTTAATATTTTGAAATAGTTTACTTAAAACTAACATCCTAAATAGTGTATTAAAATAATCCTTCAAATTATTGTGATGTAATGAAACAATATAATAAAAATTAATTCATATTTTAGTTCCTAAAATAGGAGGAAGACAATATTGGGACAGAATATATAGTCATGGAAGAAATTATACATTGTTTGGAATGAGAGATACTATTATTATGTGTATACATTTAATTTTTTAAAAAGTTCAATGATGTTATTATTATCGATTAGATGTATTGTCCAATGAGAAAAAGGGGAAACAATATGTTAAATAGCAGAGTTATAGGATCAATGAATAATTGAAATATATATTTCATGAAAAAATGCAACGCCATAATTTATCATGAACATAGTTGATGAAAACATTAAAAATTATAAAACATTGAATGAACTCCCCCTAAAGGGTGTGATTTCAAATGAAATATTAAATTCAATGAGTAATTAGAGGGTCATGAAATAAATCAAAAGGTTAGTAGGTAAAAAATGATATAAATCCTGGTGTATAATAATATATATGTATCTAATGAAATAATTTGAGTCAAGAAACCCTTATTTAAATTCAAAAAATTTACAAAGGAACTTAAATATATTGTATATTAAAAATAAATATCATAATAACCTATTTTAGAGCCATATATATTTCTTTATTATTTTATGAACATATTTTATAATCTTTATCTACAATTATATAGGACAGTAATTATATATTTTCAATATCGGGTGTGAATTTTCATGATCCTTTTGATGTGGCTTCATAATAATGATGTATTATATTAGTATTATTCAATATTTAAGTAATTTACAGATAATATAATGTAATAAAATATATATCAGAATTTTTTTAAATTTTTCATAAAAATGATTTATTTTTTAACTTATATAGAATTTACATTGAAATAATGTTAGATTATTTTTTTTATTTTATAGATCGAAGTTAAAATATTAATAATAAGTTTAAAAGATTATATAACATTTAAAAACCCATATTAAAACCATTATTTTATTATTAAATTATATAAATTTTAGTATTTATGTTCCCATATATATCTATGAAAATTATTTATATAATTTTTCATGTTGTGGGTTTGACATCCCCAAATATGATCGTACTAAAATTAAATGGGCGAGATAAGTTATTTTTAATTATTTTCACATTATATGATTATAAAACAATAATGGTTTTATTATTTTGATGTTATAAAGACCATGAAAAATATTAAAATTTTTCTTGTAATTATTGAAATTCAATATCAAAAATGAATATCTTTACATCATGGAGGTAGTAGTATATACAATCCATGATTAACATTTCCCATTCAATAAAAATGAATGGCTTTTTAGGTGAATTATAATTTTTCTCTTCATATGAATAATTATCTTAAAATTGGTAAAATTAATCTTGAATCCCATCCTTATAAAAAGTGAATAATGGTAATAGTGATAAATAAAAGATATCACTTCGTGGAGGCAGCAGTCTACAAAACACACAATCAATGTTATTTTGTAATTAGTTTATAGAAATAAAGGGATAAATAACGGTTTTCTCATTATAATGATAAAATATTAGTATAATATTGATACATAAGACATTATATTAATAAGGGTATATTATTTTTTGAAGAGAATGATTAATAATGAAATATAAGGTGTCTGTAAAACATATAATGAGACCAAGAAAATCCACTTTATAAGCTCATTTGAATTTAAGGAAATTTGATAAATTGTTGTGAATATGGGATTTAGGACATGAAAGGGAATTGTTGGAGTGAAATATTGGGTATGTATTCGTGGATATTTAAATATCAAATTGGATAATTGAAAATGGTGTATGTGATCCTATTTTATACGTGAATAAAAGGAAACTTTTTTAGTACCATTCAATTATAAATGATATATTTACACTAGAAAAGGCCAATGACTCCAAAAGATCATAATAATAGAGTTTTGGGTAGACGTGCATTTATTGATCCTAAACCAATTATTTTCTCACATGATTAAATAATTTTTTATGTAATTTAAAATTATATTTTAATTTTATCATTTTCATTTGTTCTTACTAATGTAACATGTTTTTACCCAAGTAACATATATATTATTTAACATATTAAATAACTCATCTTAAAAAAATTATGTCAGTTGAAGCTATATTTAATATCCATTTAATCTAATTCAATTTATAAATTAGATGAAATTATATTTCAATTTATAAAATTTCATATATATATATATATATACAAATATATATATATATATAATTTTATAAAAATAAGATTCATTTAATACTCTGTGTGAATAATCAAATTAATTTCTTTTATTCTACCCAAATGATCATCAGTAAATAAAAATGGGAATAAATACCTAATACATGGGTATCATTTTCTCATAAAATCATAGGAATAGAAGGTTGAAAAGATCACATGGATCATGGAACCTTACAAAAGACACAGAAATGTATAACCAACAAATATTTATGCCAAAGGTACATGTATAGTATATGACATGTGGGGGATCCCAAATTACCTCTACAAAATTCCATTTTTTATTCGAAGTAATATAGTGCATTTTTGGATCACACAACTGCTTCTAGATCAGTTTCTTTGAGGGATAAAACATTTCCTCAAACATGTTTCGAGAAACCATTCAAAAATCATTTTAAAGTCAAGGATAAAATAGGTAAAACGTGGAAGCCTTTTTTTTCATTTATTTTAACAATACAAACCCTATCTATTGTATGGAAACCATGTAAGCCATAAAAATATATGCACCTTGTTTCATAAGATCATGCGGGCATGAAACCTACATCATACGAAGGATTTTGGAAATTTCCATTTGATTTTAGGATTCCCCATTGTCTCCATACAAAACATATGATTTTTACATAATATTAATTACACATAACTACAAGAACCATTATTTTTAACATGACAAATCATAGGCTAGGAGAGTTTTTTGTGTGAAAAAAATCATCAAAAACAATAGAACCTACATTATTATATTATTAAATAGAAAATAAATGGGGAAAAGTAGAATATTTATGGTTCCATAATAACGTCCAAGATCCATATTAAAATTCAAATGTTTATTCTAAATAAATTAGTTTCGCATCCATTTGTTCTAAGACATGTCTAATTAAATCCCTTGTTTCTCACATTGAGCATGGCTTATATGTGATTATGGAGTTTCAATGATCTTATAATTTACATTATGAATCACCATTGGCTAAAAAAACATTAATGTTTAAGTGTAGATTAGCAGTATCATATAATTACTTCAATATATTTTCATCCACCTTGGGTAATCTTTCAAGGTAATTGTTAAACTATGATGAATCCAATTCTAGTTATCACAGGGATATATAGGAATCCTCCTTGAGGCCTAATCTCAAAACTTAGTTCCTATGTTCCCTCATATGTATCCATTCTTCATGATGTTAAACGACAAAAATTTAACTAACTATGTTGGTTTTGATTCATGTTATAAATAGGTTATGTAAAACACCATGTAATGGATCAATCCCATCCTTGAAATATTAATCACCATCGTAGATGAAAATAAACCGTACAATTCCTAATTACATGATTTAAAACATAAGAAGCATCCCATTAAGGAGAAATTAATAAATAACCATAAATAAATATAGATGGAATCACTAATAGGACATCTGTTACACATGAAAGGGTATAGTACATTATTGTTTTATGTGTAATAAGTCATATATCTAGATTACAAATAGAATCTAGAACTTATATTAAATAAATAAGAGTGTCCAATAGTATGAAATAATTCTTACAAAAATTGTGAGATGTGATTATCCTCACATACTCTCAACCAGTGGGAGTTTCTATGTGTTGCTGGGTATGAAACACTAATTGAAATCCTATATTAGGAAAGTAAGTATATGCTTAGTTATGGATGTTGGAACCAGTGGGAGATTATATGGAAGATAAATAGAAATTGTTTACCTAGTTGGAATGATATTATAGACATCAAACCCACAACAATAAAACCATCAGTCCATTTTACCCAACCATTGATTTGATATTTTTTCTAATGGTAAAATGGTGAGCTCGGTTTGAAATTATTTATCTAAAACATCACCTTAAAATGAGAAAAAGGATAAACTACATAGTTCTTGTCAAACCATTTTGTTCTCTCCATATATGTGATCATATTTTCATGTCTTTTTCTTGACTATAATAAAATATTGATCCAATGTGAATATCTTATATAGTAAAATCATTGGTTTACCATGTGTCAGTCCATTTTTTTGCATACCCTTTTCCAATAAAGTGGGGCACCTAAAATGAATCATTAAGGTGATTAAAATTATATATTGAACATCTATTGTTGGGGGTTCTCATGAATGAAGTTAATCCTTGATATGATATTCCCACAAGAGTATAATTTCCAAACCAAGAAAAATGGAAAATAGTGTTACTATTATTACCAAGTATTAGAAAACATTTAAATTACATCACTTTTGTGGAATACATAAAACATTGCACAAAAAGATTCAAAATACTATATAATTTTAGCGACATTACAAAACATGGAAATATAAACACTAGTACATAAGTGAGCTACATTATTTACCATTTGGTTATTCATGAATAACATCATTCATAGACACATCATAGTTAATAAATATCTTAATAACCCAGGGTAGGAAACATCAAAAGGGGTTTTCAGAGATTCTTAACATGGCTAAAAAATAAAGACATGTAAGCATAAAATATATCAAAGGGGTACGGAAATGTGATAAAAACATTATATCCTTATATATCAAAGATCATAAACATGAATCATGGAATAAATCTTGTAAATTAACAAGAAATTAATCACAAAGAAAGATAGATCATTATCCATGAATGTGTTATATTATAATAAAACAAAGACTAGTAAAAAACATATAATCATATAATATTATTTCCATATTACTCAATGAATCAATTTCAAAGCCATATTAATAGTATATGTTCACTCACTATACCATATTGGTATTCATGGTTTAGTCACATAGATATATTAGTAGCGTTATTTCACCCCTCATACCATCTTGGTAATCATGGTTCCATCCCATGGCTATTGTAGTAGTCAAGATTCACTCCCAAGACCATAATAGTCTATGTCATGAATATAAATTTTTACCCAATGCATTGGGGGGAGATATAGGTCCCCCACATCTCATAATGAAAGCAAACATAAACGTGATGAAAAATCATAAACAATAATATTGTAACCCAAAAATTTAAATGTGTATTATAAAAATTTAATCAAATCTTAACATGTCACAAAAGATACAGGTTTCATAATCCATATTCCATGATAATTTACAAAATAATCTTTAAAAAATTTTAAAGACCATTTTACTTGAAATGACATTGAAAACTTATAAAATAATCATTGAATTTATTTGGAAAACTATTTAAACATAAAACATTTTGAAAACCATTTTCATTGAAAACCATATCAAAATAATGATTTTTCATAATATTAGGAAAAAAATATATTTAAAAAAATTTGTAATCATGTAAATTATGTTTCATGGTATAGATTGTCATTATGATGGTTAAATCCATACATTATGAACATTCCATTATTAAAGTAAAAATATTTGAAATGTACCTCGACTCGAAAATCACAAAAAGATTTATTTTATAAAAAAACATTTTTTATAATAGGTAAAAATGGTTAGCAAATTCTTTTTTATGTCATAAGATAATTTATGGATTTTTTTGAAACTTTTCATTTATGAAAATATGGTTTGAAGGAACACAAATAATTGACTGAAGAGTGGGTAAAATAATGCTTTCTTAAAAATAAATTCATAACTATCTTATCTACTATAGATTGGAAAAATAGTACCAATACATGAATGTATCATGAGTAATAAGAGGATAAGAAAATTCATGATGGTTCATGGAATATCGATCTTAAGATTTCATTAAAGGAAGAATAATCCTAAATAATCTTCAAATGTTATAACATTATTTTAGTAAACTCTTACCACATGGTAACATTGAACCATAAAACCAATTTATGAAAATAAAAATAAATAAAGCCAAAAATATCATGAAAATAATGAGTATCATTATATAAAATTTCAAAGGTATTATATACACCTCATTAATAAATATATGTTCATAACATGGTATGTGTTTCAAATAACAAAAGTTGAGACAAATTTACATTATCGATTAGGAAAAATTTGAAATATTATCCCAGTGAAAGAAAGATGATAAAATGGAAATTTTAATACCCATAAATTTAATTTTAAGAGTAATATAACAAATAAATTGTATTTATTTACACCAAATAAATGTAATGGTTAGTTAATAAGTCATGTTTCTCATAGAAATAAAAAATTGAGGTGAAATTCTCTTTCCTAGTGTCTTGACTCTCATTGTACATGTACAATAAATAAAAGTTAATTATAACTCAATGATAGAACAATATTCATTTATCTAATACCATATATGGTTTTATGATGACTTTATATTACCCCCTTTTTAACAATTTCATGTTAAAGTTATAGTTTGAGTAATATTTTCTTTTTTTTTTCATGTGTCTTGCATTTTTATAACCATGGTCCTAATACATATATCGTTACCATAAAAATTAAACCCATGATACAAATATCATGTATATTCATTATATGTTAATTATAATTATCTATATCAAATAGGAATACAATGTTCTTGGAAATAGTACCTCGTACATACGAATGAACAATGTTTCCATCTTATTATCATATTTAAAGAATGAATGAAATTGAAATATATGTATATATGTATTTAATATCCATAATTTTTCATTATTAAGTATTATATATCACATATGTTCTGTAAACACATCCTTAATATATTATATGTATTGTGTGAAAGAATCAAATCACATTGATTGTACGATAGTCCACACTTCCTCAAACGAAATTATTATATTTAAAAAAATTAATAGTGTAAAGATATGTGTTTTAAATGAATTAATGATGATGAAATACATTATAAATATAATATATATTTTATATAAACATAGTTTCTATCATTATTCGCACTATAACAATTAGTAATGAAAGAACAAACAATCATTATTTCGTCAGGCGGTAGTTCACCGCACACATAAAAAATATATTCATTACACATTAGATGAAAGTATGTGATATTTTATGTAAAACCATTGTCATAAGAAAATATTATTATATTGAGGAAATTTCATTTTTTGTATATGAATTGAATATCAATAGTGGATTGGATGGAGAATGAAAACAATATAAAGGATATTGAAGGAGTATGTTACCTCTTCTTTGGGTAACTCCATTTGGGTTTTACAAAAGGGATTCCTTAGATTCATTTCTTCTAAAATTTATTGTTAAAAAATTTACCGAGGTATTTTGGGAATTTTATTAGGTAGATATTGGATAAACTTATGTGTTATGAAATGTGCGAGGAAGTCATAGAGGTTGTGACCTTTTATAGTGGAGGGAAAGGATTCACATGCTATTTTTTTATAAACATTAGGACTACCTAGAGTTTATACCTAAAAAGGCATAAAAACCCAACAATCTCTATAATGGGAGATTAATGAAAAAATCTTTGCTATAAAATTTGTTTTGGATAGCTGTATGGGTGATATAGAAACTTTGTTTAAGGGTTTTCCCTTGTTATTCTTAATATCATATTGATCATTGGAATTAATTTTAATTACGTTCACTAATATTTTTTGTCAAAAATGAGATTCCCACATTGTGTATGGATTGTATTTTTTGTTAACTGATTGTCATTTGTTTTCAATGGTGATCAAATAGATATGAAGATCTAATTTAATTAAATATGATTAAGTAGTTTTGAAGTTAATTGTGCTTAAACAATTTCCTCAAGTCTTGATATTTTAAGAAACATGTGAATGGATTGAATAATATGAGTTTCATGTTGATGCCTATAAAATTATTGTGTATTAATTTGATGATATTGAATGTCATGGTTGAATAATTATATTTATTAAATATGATGATACATTGCTTATTTTTTTAAATCATAATTTTTTTGGAGAACTTGTGGTGCAATACTTATGACTAATAGGGTGAGAAAAGGTTATTCCAATCTTATTCATGTTTGATTGGTAAGAAAGATGTTGATGGAAGATAGGGATGTATCAATAAATTCATTGACATATCTGACGATAATAATTCAAATCAATAATAGACTATATATCTATACAGATAAGGTTCATAATGAAAGTAGCATATTTTCGAATAAGAAATATGACATAAAAGAGGCATGTGTGTTCTTCTCGAAGCCAATCTTTTATGGCGGCGTTGTTTCCCAGTGTCTGAAAAAAAATTGGGTATAAAAATCGAGAGTTTATTTTTTTGGAAATGGATTGAATTCTAGGAATTTTAGTTCGTGAATAATGAACGGATTGTTCTCATACCATGGAGGATAGTTTTCAGACTGTATAGGATATATATAGAGGGGAGAATAAAAATCGATAAAGGAAAAAAGATCTTTATATCAGTGCAATGCAGACCATAAAGCATACTATGAAAACCATGTAGAGAAAATAGTTTGTGGGAGGTTATTTGTACGAAAAAAGTCTTATATTATTGTAAGCCTTGATGATATTTGGTATGTGATGATATTTATGTAATGAAAGTTGTGATTTTTTCTACTGAAAATCGAGAAAGGTTCTATGCGGACCGCTTAAGTAAAATTGTTGATGGGATGCTCATGGTCAGCTGGAGGATCACGGTCTATGGGTGGCTCACGATACATGGAAGGATAATCATACGTGGAAGCCACATTGTTTTCAGTTTAGAGGATTCTATCCATTAGTGGATAAAATCCACCACCATGAATGAAGAAATGTGGTATGTGCACTGCATATGAAAAATTGTTCGCAACAGAAGCACATTACATGATGAAGTCTATCCTGAATAAAAGTTTTTAGTAATTTGGATTAGAAGAATTTGAGGATTTATTTCCCTGTATAAAGGAAAATAATCGCATAATTATGGAAGAGATAATTTACTATGAAAAGATCATCGGTTTGGGAAGAAATCGATAATGTTTGTAGCAGGTCTCACAGACAAAATTCCATTAAATATTAGGAGACTGGTTGGGAACTATAGCTCGAAAAATAAAAGGATTTGAAAAGGAGAGTCTATATAATGAAAGTAGTTCATAGAGAAAATAGGTTGTCCATGAAGAATTAGTATTCCATGGAAGAATCAGTAGTCTATGAAAGTGGGGATATACCATGAAGGATAACATAGTCCATGGAAGTAGGCATAGTCTGTGAATGAGAAGAAAATCCATAGAAGCATGGACAATCAGTGAAAGTGAAGATATTACACTAATTTTGTTATAGTCTTCCTAAGTGGATGCAATCTACAGAGGAAGTAGATATCCACAAAAAGAAAATGTGACCTATGATTAAAGGTCATCCATAGATTAGGTGTGGTCTTTGGAGCATCAACAGTATGTGGGGAACTTTTTTTCATGAAACAGAGGCAATTCATCAGAAGGAAGATTTTCCTCAAATCACTCGTGCCACGTGGTGTAATGAAATTTCCGGTGATAGTTCGCCACCATAGTTTGTGGGAACAATTTTTAAGAATAGTTTGAGAAGGTAAGAAAGTTCATAGAAAATACATGATAGTTGATGGTTGGTATAATGAAGTTCTAAAAAGGACTAAAATAGTTTTTGGATGTAATTTCCACAAACTAAGAGTATGTGTAAGATACCTAATACTAAATTAACTGATGATATTGTGTGTCCATGAAGAATATTGTGTGCCCACATAAAGATCATTGTTGGTATTCATTGATTTAATAATCACAATAATATTTTTCGATTCTAGAAAGAAGAAGTATAGATCTTAGTGTAGTTTGTTTTTCCCTAAAGAATAAAGTGAGATTAATATAAGAATATTTGGTGACCAAATTGATATCATTTGATTATAATTTGGATTAGAAAAAATTCAGTGTTCATCAACCTACAACACCCTCATATTATTGTGATTGATTAAAAATGAAGGTGCAACTCTCAAGTTTTTGGTTCGGAAGAGATATGAGGAGTTTCTTGGATGTTTTTTTGCACGTAAAAAATTATAGAAGAAGTTTTTATACTAACAAAGACAAAATGTGACATCGGACATGACCGAACAGGTGGAGGACTTTGTTAGTGTTAAAAACCCTTATCAACAAGGAGATGACTATCCTGGAAGGTAGTATAAATATCCAAACAAGAGCTTTAAAAATGAACATTAGGATTGTTTTCAAAGTGGCTCATGAGTATAAAGGAATATCTGTCTCATTGTAACCACATTAAATGGATTGTTTTCTAGTGTTTTTGTGGTCATGAATATTTCCAAACATGTCGAGGAGCTAGCTACTCATTTTGAGTATTAAAACTAGTAAAAGTTTTGTGGTATATTTTTTCTTCATTCATATACTTTCATGAAACAGGAAATGAAAATAATAGAATCACTATTCTAATAGGTTTAATATGTACATGGATTAAATGTTGGAATTTGATTAAAAATTCACCAACATAGATTCACCCCCATCACAGTGTTAATAATATCATAAACTGGTACAAAAAAAATATATGTTGAACATATTATAAATTATAAATTATTCATATTCCAAATATGGAATACATTTTTATTAATTATATTCATATATATAGAAGAAATTAATTTAAAACTGATCCCATAGATAGGACAAAAATGCAATTGTATATGGTATAAACGCTCAAATTGTTTCAATGTTTTTATATTCAATTTTAAGGTTTAATTGATTAAAAATTCATATATTAGATTAATTTATTAATTATTGGAATAATTTTTCATTAAATACTAATTATAATATAATTTAATACTATGATTAAATTAGATTAAATATCATTTTTTAATTATAATGTTCCTTTTTTTATGGTATGGCACCTTTTCATTGATGGTAACCTTGAAAAGACTAGAAAAATCCTAGTGATGTGACACCCTCATGAATATAAAAATGGAAATAAATAGGAATTTAATAATACACTTCCCAATATACTCTAAATGATATTGAATAAGAAAAATATTTCATGTTAGCACAAAATCCTCCATTATTTATGGGCATAACATACCAACACATATATTTCTACACTATAAATCCCATATTCATATATATAGAACAAATTCAATGTTTCCCATAGAAGTATAGTTTCCCTAAATTTGAATATCCATCTTAGGAAAAAACATTCTTGATGATTGTTGTAATGGTGGTTTCCTTATACCCAAATTAAATATTACATTTGATAAAAATATCATGTATGCAGTAATAAATATATGATTTATTGTTACCAATTTTATGTAGGCAATTCTATGTCACCTATAAAATAATAATTTCCATAGATTAACTGTCGTATACAACGATTATAGTAGATCCAGGGATATAATGAGAACCCTTAAGTACTATGGAATTAATCTTAAACTAAGGTCATATGGTATAGATTCATCTTACAGACTAGACATGGTAGATGTTTGACTATCAGGTGTTGGGGGATAATAAGTATTGATACTTTTTCTAATGAAATTTACACTTGGTGATCACTGGTAGTGATATCATAGAGAAAACATTGCTAATATGAATTCTATATGTTTGTATTTTCATTGGTCGTTCCTATCTATATATATTTTTGTTGGTCTCCTATATTTAGTTCATCATCAATATCTGTTATTTTACCATTTACTTTGATGAAAGAAGAAAAAGTGATAATTAAAACATGGAGATGTATATTGTGTTGGGAGTTTCATTAGTGGTATAGCCTTAATTGAATGGTCAAGGAAGTATTTTTCCCTTATAGGTTGAGCAAGTAATAATTATTGGGTCGTTTTGATCGCAATGTTATCACCTTTATAAATTTTTATCCAATGTAGTCGATAGGTAAATCTATCTAGTTACATCAAAAAATTAAAAATCAAGATAATGTTCATTAACTAAGCATGCATCAAGCATTATGAGATATATAAATACAAATAGAATATAATACATAGTGCATATTAATAGGTTGGTTTTCATTATTATGATTATCCTTATCACTATAGGGGCCATGATGGGTTTCTATACTCCATTCATGGTCTGTGTATTTAATTTACTTATTCGAGGAAAGGTACTATAGGTCAAGCATAATAGCATATTCTCAAATCCACCCTATTCAGTTGAATAGGTATATTATATATGTTGGGAACCACCACAATGTTCGAGTGTTTTACTTGATATAGATCACTGATAAATAAAGAAAATCATATTATTCATATAAAGAATAATTTTAATTGAATTTATTTATTAAATATATTTACAAGTAATGTAAATATGAAGAATAATATTAACCTGACCAATATTATTTTAACATTATAGGTTCTATTAATTCTTAAGTTGGAATGATAATTCAAGAAAATGACTCTAGAATTTATTACAAAATATATTTAATATATTTTATAGATTTCTAATAAAATAATTATAATTCAGTTTAATTCAACTTAATTTCTTATTAGTGTGCATTTTATTTCTGAGGGTCGTGAAACCCCTTTAGTGTTTTTGACACACAGACTATATAAGAAGTGATATATTTCATTTACATTGACTATTCACTAATTTTTTGACTATTGTACATATATAAGACAACATTATAGAGAGAGATAAACAGTATATCTATCATAATGACCAACCATGAATTCATTCTAGTATCGAAGGAAGCGGATCTTGGTGATCATTGTAACATCAAGGACATTTTCAGATCACCCTACTAGTACCGAGAATTTGAGGATCCAATATCTAACCAATTTGTGATGTTGGTGTTGATGATCTAGAGGGATTAAACATTAAATCCATCAGGAATAATCATATGTGATAAGAAAATGTTGACCACATCTTTTTATCTAATAAATGAATGCATATAGTTTATGTTTTTTGGTCATTTTAATTTACATGAGATCATCATACCATATCAATACTAAGATCATTAGTGAGGAAAAGTCCCATTATATTGATGATGAAAAAATTTCAAATCCCTAGCCCTTTAGTTTACATTGTATGCCTTAGTATTATAAAACGTTAATATAGATATCGAATACAATTTTTTAGACATAAAAAATAATTTACAATAAATTTATGTTGTGAATTTAATTTTGATCCCAATAGAAGAGACCATGTGTCGGTTTGATATTGAATGGCCAAGTTTGGGCCATATGAAATTGTAACTCTGAATATTCATGGTTTTTCGTGTATTAAATTTTTTTTATTTTTATTCTTATTCTTTGGTGTTCTTCATTTTAGGGGAATTCCAATGTCCCAAAGTCATTCTAGCCTCGTATCAGCCGGAATCCGGTCACTGAAACTCCCCCAACGTTGAATTTGATTTCCACCAATTTCAATAATATAAATAATAATTATAGTTTCATTATAATATTTTATTTTATTTTATATGGAATAGATATTATTATATCATATTGGAACTCATAAAAGGGTGGACGTTATATAATCAGTGTGTAATTATAACACACAAACAAACAAAACATTTTTTTTATATTTTGTGGGGATGATGGTGTGACCTGGTAAAGTAAAATTGTAACATCCCAAGTAGATAATTAATCATATATATTCTTATCTATGTCTATTCATGAATTATATAGTTTTTAGAGGCTTAAAATGAGAATAAATCCAATCTTAATCTTGGAATACACTAATATTTTTAGATGATTTTTTACTGCCTTTTGATGGAGAACCATTTTTAAATCTATATTTTGACAATTTTATAAGATATATATGTCAATATAAATTTATTTTTTATGATTGGGACATTGAAATTTACTTTGGATAAATTTCTGGTATTTTTCTGATAATCTTCATTTTTTAATGAATAGTGAAAACTGTTGTATTTTAATTCAAAACCTCTTTTTAATCTAATTTATTTATATATCTAGATTATCTTTTTAATTGGTTTTAATGTGAAATTAGAATATATTTTTATAATTTAATCCAATGGTGGTCATTGGAATTAATATCACTTTGATATTGGACATAAATGAGTGTCAATCTTTTGATAGATATTGTTTCTTAAAAACACGCTATTTGATTTGACAGCGGGAGATAATTATAAAATTAATTAATGCAACGTATATGTTATGAATTTGGTAAAATATACATAATTTTTAAATTTTGAATGTCAAATATATCTTAGGGTTAATATTTGGTATTTTTCAGAAAAACCTTAATTTTTGATGAATAGTGAAACCACAAAGTGGTAGTTACAAAAACTGATTTTTCGTTTAAATAGAACTTTAGCACTTCTGTGATTTGAATTTAAAAAATCCAATATAAATTTATTTCATAATTAAGTAAAATGTGGTTCAATGGGATGAAAATAATTTTTGATGAAAAGTAACTTTTAAGTTTTATTAATCACGATTAAAGGTAATTAGTGTGATTTAAGGTAAAAATGATATTATAATAAATTGAAAATATCTTGAAACTTGTCATAACCTTATTGGATGAGTCACGGACGACCAAGATAACCCATGGGTATATTTTTGGGACCCCACGGAGCCACTTGGGTAATATAATGACATTAATGCCTTTTATTTAAAGTAAAAGTAAAAATGACACAAACATGTATTGTTTTACTAAAAAAAAAATTACATGGGGTTATAAAAGTCAGAATTTTGACTATAAATATATATTGGAAAGATAAAAATATTTCCTACATCATAGATTTTTTTTTGTTTTTAGACATTAAATAAATTAAATTATTTATGACATCATGATGATGCATCGATTACCTCATTATTCAACGATTTAAATAAAATGAAACGATAATGTAACATCTAAAGCCTACACATGTCAAAAACCTTTTGGATGGGTGGATTTATAACTCTTATAACCTTATACTTTAATTAAATCAATTTGGGACCTTTAAAATCCGAAAATCATTTGAAAATAAAGTAGCATTTTATACCTTTCCAAGAGTGCCCCTCCTCTCCTCTTATAAAAGGCCCCCATATCTACCTCCTTTCCCACACCTCTAAAGCCTTTTTATCGGCCACAATTTGATCATTGTGTCTCTCCACATCCCTCTACACATCTTAGAATCCTTAACATAGTCAGAAAGCTCTTCAAGAAACCCTTTTGGTTCAAACCAAAGCGAGTTACCCGATTTTAAGGCAATGTCTTCACTTGTGTTCTTTTGTTTTATTTTGCTTCTCCAACCCCCTAAACTCTTTTTATTCATTAATTTTATAACAACTACAGTATCTTCAATATACTAGGATGTTTTTATAAGAATTATTAGAGCTACACTTACACACACCTACATCTAATGGTTAAAGAACATACTGTTTCTGTGGATGGTGAATTTCTGCCTCACGAAAGGATGATTGTTCAATATTCTTTTAACACCATCAATGGTGGCCGTTAAGATGTAACTATACTTATATATGATATATAATATGTTTATGTTTTACTTAATCTTCTGTATTTTTCATTTATGTCATACCTTTATGGTTTCAATTATGTGAAAACGCGATATCTTCATTTTAGGAAGTGCAGACTACCTCCCTCTCAAAGTGATTTGATTCGTTAATACCATATGTGGTAAATATAAAGGATATATTTAATGATATTATATATTATATCATACTATAATTATAATACTATTATGTATCCTTATGTTTTAATTCCATTAAATATGAAATAGAAATGGAAGTAGCGTTCATGCATACGTACGACTTACCGTCTCTATGAACGATGCATTTGATTTCGTACCTCTAAATGTTATGTAATATTATAAATGCTTGTATATGATGGATATATATGATATATATGATATCTACATAATTAATATAATTCTGGATATAATGGATATTTTACCCCATGAACAAACATGTAATTATAAAGAGTTTATTTTTAACTCAAGTAGCAATGATCGACAAAATGACCATTATTATCTTAAATAATTACATAGTGTTCATAACATAGTAATAATTCTTATAAAAGGAATAATGAATTTGAAAAAGGTTCTTAAAAAAGTATAAATTAACTCAAGTTTATTATTCCGGTGGTTAAATAACGATCGAGTCAGGTCGGACCCGAGGTATGGGACTTCGTCTCAATCTCCTTTCATTGCGGCATATTTTGTTTTATACACAAATTTCTTTTATACGGTGTATAAACCCCTTTGAAATTTATTTCTAGTCAAAAGGAATCTCTTTTTATACGAAGCATTTCACTAAACGACAAAAGGAATGTTTTTTTTGTCATATATATGCAGCGACAACGACTTCTCCGCCACCGTGACCATTATTTGATTTTCGGCTTCCTCTACAAGCCATAACCTAACATTTTTTTTAAAATGAAAAATAAATACCATGTATTACTTTTATTTTATTTTGGTATTAAATATGGTTTTCATAATTTTTTTATTATATCAATGTGTGGTATTGATATTTTGTGATTGAAAGGTGGAAATGTTATGTTTCTTTTATGCATGTTTTATGTGATATGATTATGTTATGGTTCTTGGGAATTTTTTATGATGAAGGGTGGTTACGTGATAAACTAAGGTTGGGTGATCCCGATATAGCTCTATAATGCCTTGGGTAACGCGAAGGAGTTAAACGTTAAGGTTTCTCCGAATAGATGTAAGGAATATACTGTGATGGGTATTCCAAACGTAACCATGAGCGTTACTCACTTCGTAAGAATGTTATGAATGCCTCATGTTACCTTTATGTTTATGATTTCAATGATTTACTCATGATTTGATGAGGTATGTTAATGTGATTATGTTTTATGAGTAAAGTATGATTTCATACATGGACTAATGTTTTAATTTCGTACATTTATATCCCTTACTGAGCTTTTTATGCTAATCCCAAGTTTTTTAAATGTTTTTCATAGGTCAAGGTAAAGGTACACGATGTGATGATAGTGTCAAGGATCTTTCAAGAAAGAATCCTTGTTTTATTTTAAATATGTTTCTGTTGATGGGAAAAATGAGTACTATCTTTTATGTAACCACTTTGTTTAAATGTGGAATGTAATGCATGTTTTATGATCTATTTATCTATAACTCTAAACTTGAAAAGATCCTCAACATGTATTATTGAACTAACTCATGATTAAGTAATGTTTAAGGGTGGGGCCTTATAGTTGGTATCAGAGGTCGGTTTAGATAACATTAGGAGTTATAATTATATTAAATTATTATCTAAAAATATTTTTTTATTGTCAAATTGAAATGATATAGAATTTGAAGATTACCATGTTTCATTATCTAAGACGTGTTTGTTCAAAATGGTTTTCCGCAGAGGAAACATGGAAGTAGTGCTATGAAGGCATACAGATGGAAATTTCCTTCCGAATAAGCATCCTCAGATCGTTGGAATTGGAACTGAACAGTTTGTTGCAGTAATGGTGCAGTTGACTCAAGCGATAAATGGTGGTGTTATACATGCACAAGATCATCCAGATCAACCACAGATGAACATGTCAGTGGTGGAACATTTCATGAGGCAACATCCCCCATCATTCAGAGGATCATCTGACCATGTGCTAGCTGAAGGGTGGATTAAAGCACTGGAGAAGATTTTTGATGTCATGGGGTGTTCAGGAAATCAAAAGGATAGTCTTGCTATTTATCATTTGGAGGGTGAAGCAAATCAGTGGTGTTCGATGGTTAAAAATATCAGGGACACGTATGAGATTGATGCTCTCGATTGGGATGAATTCAAAGGTATGTTTCTTGAGAAATATTTTCCTAAGGCTGTTCGACTTACACTGGAAAAACAATTCTTGGAATTGAGGCAAGATGAAGACTCAGTGGATGCTTATGTAGAAAGGTTCACTCGATTGGCAATGTATGCTCGAAATATTATCTGAGACCTTGATAGTAAAATCAATCGTTATTACTCAGGATTAAATCCAAAATATTGCAGGGAATTAGCTTCCCGTGAGTTCAAATGTTATGAAAAGCTTGTTCGATGTGATGTGAATGTGGAAATGGAGTTTTCCAATGATCAAGTGTTCTATAAAAGCCAACAGAAGAAGAGACCATGGTGGCGGGAGAAAGGGAAGAATTTTCAAAAAAGTCTGATGGTAAGAATACAAAGTCTCTAGTTTGTGATAAATGTGGTAAAAGGCATGTTGGGGAATGTCTTCTAAATTTTGGAAAGTGCTATCGATGTTGTAAGATGGGACATAAGGATCGTGATTGCACAAGAAAAGATCAAGGTGATGGTAAGACCAAATTTGATTTACAGTTAGTAAAATATTTTAAGTGAAATGAGATGGGTCATTATGAAAACGAGTGTACGACAAAGAGCTCAAGTGATGGGAAGCAGTCAGACTACAAGCAAAAAAGGGTGGTGAAATCCTTTGCAACTACTTCAGCAGATGTTGGGCCATCAAATGAAGTGGTATCAGGTACTTTTTTTGTTTTTTTAGATTTTGCCAATGTGTTGTTTGATTCGGGGTCTACACATTCTTTCATCTCTGAAAAATTTTCTAGTAAAATGGGAATACCATCTCAAGAAATGACTTCTGAAATTGTGGTAAAAACACCTGGGGGAAATGTTGAGGCAAAAAAAATTTATAAGAATCTTCCTATCCTTATCCGTGGAAAGAACATACTTGAAAATCATATTGTTTTACCTCTAGGAGATTTTGATGTTATCCTGGGTATGGATTGGCTCTCTATTTACCATGCTAAGATTGACTGTAGACCTAAAGAAGTTTTTTTTAGAAATACTTTCAGTTTGTGTACAATAATGAACCCTTACTGTTGATAACATATCAAGAGGCTGAGAAACTTGTAAAAGATGGAAATGAATATTACCTTGCACATATTGTTGAAAACAAAGGAACTATTCAGATTAATGATGTGCCAGTGGTAAATGAGTATCCTGATGTTTTTCCTGATGAGTTGCCTGGAATAATACCAGATCGAGAAGTTAAATTTACTGATGACTTAGTTACTAATGCTAAGACAATTTCAAAACCCCCTTATTGAATGGCTCAAGTTGAACTTTTAGAGTTGATGGAGAAATTGCAAGATTTATTAGAGAAAGGATTCATTTGACCTAGCACATCACCATGGGGTGCTCCTGTTTTATTTTTTAAAAAGAAAGATGGTTCTATGAGACTATGCATTGATTATAGAGCCTCGAATAACATCACTGTTAAGAACAAATATCCTTTGCCTCATATTGATGATTTGTTTGATCAGCTCCAGGGAGCTAAGTTTTTTTCAAAGATTGACCTGAGATCGGTGTACCATTAGTTGAAGGTACAGGAAGCAGATGTTCCGAAGACCGCATTTCGTACAAAATATATCCATTATGAATTTGTAGTAATGCGTTTTGGGCTAACCAATGCACTTGCTGTATTCATGTACAAAATGAATATAATTTTCTATGAGTAATTGGATAAGTTTGTGGTTGTTTTCATTGATGATATTTTGGTGTTTTCTAAAAGTAAATAGGGGCATGAAAGTCATTTAAGGGTTATTTTTCAAACCTTAAAAGAAAATAAATTGTATGGGAAATTCAGTAAGTGTGAGTTCTGGTTGCAACAAATTTCATTCCTTGGTCACATTTTTTCTAAAGATGTGATAACTGTAGATCCTGCAAAAACAAAGGTTGTTGAAGAATGGACAAGACCCACAAATGTAACTTAGATTCGTAGCTTCCTTGGTCTGGCAGTCTATTATCAAAGGTTTGTTAGAAATTTTTCCGGATTATCTAGTACAATGACTAAGCTAACTCGGAAGGGTGTTAAGTTTATCTGGACAAAATAATGTGATGATTGTTTTCAGGAACGGAAAAAAAGATTGGTGAATGCTCCAGTTTTTGCACTACCTTCCAGGAATGGGGAGTTTTTTATCTACAATAATGCTTCATTGAAAGGAATTGGTTGCGTCCTAATGTAGAATGATCAGGTAATTGCTTATGATTCACGTTAGTTGAAAACTCAGGAGGTAAATTACCCTACACATGATTTGGAATTCGCTGCTGTTTTTTTTTTGCTTTAAAAATTTGGAGGCATCATTTGTATGGAGTAAATTGTGAAATATATACCGATCACAAAAGTTTAATGTATATATTCACTCCGAAATAATTGAACATGAGACATAGGAGACGTCTAGAATTGATCAAGGATTATGATTGTACAATTCATTACCATCCGGGAAAAGAAAATAAAGTGGTTGATGCTTTGAGTCGAAAAATTAATGCTACATTAACAATGTTGGGTTTGGAACGTGATCCTTTGGTTAAGGATTTGATGAAATTTGGCATAAAAGTTGTTGGTGCTGGATTTCCTTCTATTTTTTCAGGTATCAATGAAATATTATCTATCAGACAGAATCAAGCAAGCACAGAAGCAAGACAATGAGTTGCAGAAAAAGGTAGAGCTGGTTCAGAAGGGTAAGTTGTCTGAATTCAACATTGATAGTGATTATGTTTTGATATTTGGGAAAATATTGTGTGTGCCTTGTGATTCAAAGTTGAAGGGAGATTTGTTATGTGAAGCTCATTGTTCTCTGTTTTCAGTTCATCCTGGCAGTACTAAGATATATATAGATCTACTGGAGTATTACTGGTGTGATGGAATGAAAAATGATATTGCTGATTTTACTATGAAGTGTTTGACTTGTCAGCAGGTTAAAGTAGAAGGGAAGTTACTAAAAAGGGATGCTTCAGCCTTTACCAGTGCTAGAGTGGAAATGGGAAAATATATCCATGGACTTTGTTGTGAGATTACCGAAGACATCTCGAGGTAATAATGCAATCTGGGTTATTGTTGATCGCTTGACTAAATCTGCTCATTTCTTTCCTATTCGAGATACATTCTATCTAGATCAACTTTCTCGATTGTATTTTAATGATATAGTCAGGTTGCATAAAGTTCCCCTATCCATTATATCTGATCGTGATCCCAGTTTTACTTCTAAATTTTGGAAAGGCCTTCAGAAGTCATTAGGTACTGAATTAAATTTTAGTACAACTTTTCATCCTCAATTAGATGGGCAGTCAGAATGAAAAATTCATACTTTGGAGGATATTCTATGTGCTTGTTCGATGGATTATCAGGGAAGTTGGGACCAACATATTTCTTTGGTTGAATTTTCATATAATAACTGTTTTCATTCCAGTATACAGATGGCACCGTTTGAAGCATTATATGGGAAGCGGTGTCGAACTCTAGATTTTTGGGATGAAGTGGGTGAAAGGAAGTTGATGGGACCAGAATTGGTAGAAGAGTTGGCAGAAAAAGTTCAGCTGATACAGAAACACATCAGAACAGCTCTGAGCAGGAAAGAGAGTTATGCGGACAACAGGAGGACGGATCTCTCTTTTGAGGTACGTGATCATATTTTTTTCAAAGTATCACCATGGAAAAGTGTGATGTGATTTGGTAAAAAAGGAAATCTGAGTCCAAGGTTCATTGGACCATATGAAATTCTAGAGAGAGTTGGATCAGTTGCATACCGAGTGACTTTACCTCCGAGTTTATCTCAGGTACACAATGTTTTTCATGTTTCAATGTTAAGGAAGTACATGCCAGATCCATCTTAGGTTTTGAGTCCAGAGGTAGTTCATCAAGAATAGAATCTATCTTATGAGGAACAACCTGTCCAGATTCTTGACCATAGGGATCAAGTGTTGCGGAATAAGGTCATTCATCAAGTAAAGGTTTTGTGCAAAAACCACATGAGTGAGGAGGCATCATGGGAATCTAAAAATGCAACGAGGGATAAATACCCCCACTTATTCGATTAGTAAATAAATTGTGGGGACACAATTTTCTAATGTGGGGAAGTATGTAATATCCCAAGTAAGTAATGAATAATATATATTCTTATCTATGTCTATTCATGAATTATATAGTATTTTAGAGGCTTAAATTTATAATAAATCCAATCTTAAGCATAGAATACACTAATATTTTTAAAAGGTTGTTTTACTGCCTTTTGATGGCAAACCATTTTTAAATATAACTTTTGACAATTTTATAAGATATATTTGTCAAAATAACCTTATTCATTATAATTGGGATATTGAAATTTACATTGGATAAATTTCTGGTATTTTTCTCATAATGTTCATTTTTAATGAATAGTGAAACGTGTTGTATTTTAATTAAAAGCCTCTTTTAATCTAATTGATTTATATAGTTAGATTATATTTTTAATTGGTTTTAATGTGAAATTATAATATATTTTTACAATTTAATCCAATGGTGGTCATTGGAATTAATATCACTTTGAGAATTGACATAAACGAGTGTCAATCTTTTGATAGATATTGTTTCTTAAAAACACGCTATTTGATTTGACAAAGGGATTTAAATATAAAATTAATTAATGAAACTTCTATGTCATGAATTTGGTAAAATAGACATCATTTTTGAATTCGGAATATCAAATATAGCTTAGGGTGAATTTTTGGTATTTTTCTGAAAAACCTTAATTTTGGATGAATAGTGAAACCACAAAGAGGTAGTTACAAAAACTGATTTTTCGTTTAAATGGAACATTACCACTTATGTGATTTGAATTTCAAAAATCCAATATAAATTATTTTCAACATTAAGTAAAATTTGTTTCAATGGGATGAAAATAATTTTTGATGAAAAGTAACTTTTAAGTTTTATTAATTGCTATTAAAGGTAATTAGTGTGATTTAAGGTAAAAATGAAATTATAATAAAATGAAAATATCTTGACATTTTTCTTAACCCTATTGGATGAGTAATGGCCGACCAAGATAACCCATGGGTCAATTATATGGACCCCATGGAGCCACTTGGGTAAGATAATGACATTAATGCCTTTTATTTAAAGTAAAAGTAAAAATGACACAATCATATATTATTTTACTAAAACAATTTTTACAATGGGTTATACAAGTCAGAGTTTTGACTATAAATAGTAATTGGAAAGCTAAAAAGATTTCCTACATCGTATTAGTTTTTTATTATTTTTATGAATTAAATAATTTAAACTAGTTATGACATCATGATGATGCAGCGACTACCTCATTATTTAAAGATATAAATAAAATGAAACGATAATGTCAAATTTAAGTCCTACATATGTCAAAAACCTATTTGATGGGTGGATTTCAAACTATTATCACCTTATCCGAGAAATACATCAATGGAGGACCTTTTAAATCCTAAACTCATTTGAAAATAAAGTATCATTTTATACCTTTCCAAGAGTGCCCCTCCTCTCTTCTTATAAAAGGCCCCACCTCAACCTCCATTCCCACACCTCTAATGCCTTTATCTAGGCCAATATCTGATAATTTTGTCTCTCCACATACCTATCCTCATCCTAGAAGCCTTACCATAGGAAGGAAGCTCTTCAAGAAACCATTTTGGTTCAAACCAAAGGGAGTTACCCGATTTTAAGATAATGTCTTCACTTGTGTTCTTTTATATTATTTTTCTTCTCCAACCCCCTAAAATCTTTTTATTTATTTATTTTGTAACAACTCCAGTATCATAAATATACTAGGATGTTTTTATAATATTTATTCGAGCTACACTTACACACACCTACATCTAATGGTTAAAGAACATACTGTTTCTGTGGATGGTGAATTTCGGCCTCACGAAACGATGATTGTACAATATTCTTTTAACACCATCAATGGTGGCCATTAAGATGTCCCTATATGTATATGATATATAATATGCTTATGTTTTACTTAGGCTTCTGTATTTTTCATTTATGGCATACCTTTAAGGTTTCCATTATTGGAAAACACGATATCTTCAATTTATGAAGTGTGGACTACCGCCCCCTAAAAGAGATTTGATTCGTTAATACCATATGTGGTACGTATAAAGGATAGATTTAATGATATAATATATGATACCATACTGGAATTATAATACTATTATGTATCATTATGTTTTAGTTCCATAAATATGAAATAGAAATGGAAGTAGCGTTCATGCGTACGTACGGCTTACCGTCTCCATGAATGGTGCATTTCATTTATTACCTCTAAATGTTATGTAATATTATAAATAAATTTATATAATGGATATATATGATATATATATTATCTATATAATGAATATAATTCTGGATATAATAGATATTTTACCCCATGAACAAACTTGTAATTATAAAGAGTTTATTTTTTACTCAAGTAGCAATGATTGAAAAAACGACCATTATTAACTAAAATAATTACATAATGTTAATTAAATGGTAATAAGTTATATAAAAGGAATAATGAACTTGAAAAGGGTTCTTAAGAAAGTACAAATCAACTCAAGTTTATTATTGAGGAGGTTAAAGAACGATCGAGTCAAGTCGGACCTGAGGTATGTACTTCGTCTAAATCTCCTTTAATTGAGGAATATTTTGTTTTATACACAACTTTATTTTATACAGTCTATAAACCCCTTTGAATTTTATTTCTAGTAAAAAGAAATATTTTTTATACGAAGCATTTTACTAAATGACAAAAGTCATGTTTTTTTGTCGTATGTATGCGGTGACAAGGACATCTCCGCCGCCGTGACCATTATTTTAGTTTCGGCTTCCTCTACATGCCATAACCTAACTTTTTTCAAAATGAAAAATAAATACCATGTATTACTTTTCATTTATTTTGGTATTGAAAATGGTTTTTAAAATGTTTTTATTATATCATTTTGTGGTATTGATATCTTTTGATTGAAAGGTGGAAATGTTATGTTTCCTTTATGCATGTTTTATGTGATACGATTATGTTATGGTTCTTGGGAATTGTTAATGAAGACGGGAGGTTCCGTGATAAACTAAGGGTGGGTGAGCTCGATATAGCTCTCCAATGAATTCAGTAATGCGAAGGAGTTAAACATTAAGGTTTATCCAAAGAGATTTAGGGAATATACTGTGATGGGTATTTCAAACGTAACCATGAGGGTTACTCCCTACGTAAGAATGTTATGAATGCCTCATGTTACCATAATGTCTTATTATTTCTAGGATTTACTCATCATTTAATGAGGTATGTTAAAGTTATAATGTTTTATGAGTAAAGTGTGATTTAATACATGGACTAATGTTTTCATTTCGTACTTTTATATCCCTAACTGAGCTTTTTATGCTCATCCCATGTTTTTGAAATGTTTTTCATAGTTTAAGTGAAAGGTACATGATGTGATGATAGTTTCAAGGAAGTGTCAAGAAAGAATCCATGTTTTATTCTAAATATGTTTCCGTTGATGGGAAAAATGAGTACTGCCTTTTATGTAACCACTTTGTCTAAATGTGGAATGTAATGCATGTTTTATGATCTAATTCTCTAAAACTCTAAACCTAAAAATATCCTCAACGTGTATTCTTGAAGTAACTCAAGATTAAGTAATCTTTAAGGATGGGGACTTATAAAAATCTTAAAAAAAAGGAATTTGGAGCGGGTCACTAGCATCTACAACATGCTGCAACAACTAGCTCAAGGGGTTTTCCACTTCTCTCCTCCTCGCACACAACCCTCCACCGCTGATGCTACAATCCATCTCTCAATCCGCAATAGGTAGACAGACCCCCATTTCTGGTGGCCATAGCCCATTATTACTCCACCTCAATCCAACCAAATAGGAAGGGGATTCAAATGTTTTCTATAAGAAACAACTTGTGTCGACCATTCCAAACCACCTTATGTCATCAGGTGGACTGATTCAGTGAGGCTGCACCACCCTGGTGGAGCCTCCCAGATGCCTTTACTCCACCATCATTTATTATTCAATCCTACTACCAGAATACCAAGAAGATTCCATACTCCCTCCTTAGTATAGGAGATCCTCATCCACTCGAGTTCACAGGAGCTCTATACTTGTTTGAACACTAGTGTAAGAGCGGTACTCTTCAATTTTCATGATACGAAATGCCCGAAAAATGGATAGTCCAGGACCCCTTATCATATAATGGAGCTGGGAGGACCGACCAAGTGTAGAATGTCCCAACACAGGCTTTCCCTTTCCTATAATGTGTCTATTAATGTTCAGTGTGACCCGAAATGGCCCTAATGGTGTTTCGAGCCACATAATGTTATTTATATTAATAAACATCAATTAATATAATTAAGGAACCTATATATCACTAAGCACCCAAGAAACATCCATTATATTTCAATATTTTATTTTCAAAAAACAGCAATATCCCAAAACCATATACCTACTAAAATGAGAAATATATATCATACGAGTCATAAAATGATGTAAATGCCTTATTTCCTTGGAAACATGTTTAGATGAAAATAGTTTGTAAGGATAAATAAAGACCTGAATCAATAAATAAAACATTGTTCATCAAGTAATTATACTATCATTTACAAAGGATATTACATAAATCCCTATGATGGAAAAATTATACTCACATGATATACTACATTTCCATATCATGGTGAAAATCACTATTTGGGATAGTGAGAGAAAGATTAAACTAGGTCTACGCAATGAATGATATCCATGTATTGATTGAATTGGAATATGCTCCACTATATTTATTAGAAGAGAAATGTTCCAGAGACACATAATATATTTGAAGGTTGAAACCCTACTGACAGTTTTATTATCACCACAAATGATGATATAGTGAGAATAATAATTCTTATAAGTGATTAGTATATGGAAATTATATAAGAATGAAAAGATAAACTAAAATTATACAATAGATTTCATGTATCAATGTGAAAAGGTTCTTATAAATTTAAAACTAGGGTGGGTATTCCAGGGAGATGATTGATGGGTGGTAGAAGTGTGGAAAAAATAAGGCCTGATTGGTAATTCCATGTCATTAGACCTAAATCTGTTAGAAAATTAATTAACATAACTACATTCAATGATCATTTTGTTGAGCATTATATGTCATGATCTCCATTATTGGATGGTTTCTATATGATGCAACTAGAAATAATGGTCAAAATATAGAATGATAATAACTGTTGCAAGTTATTGAAATGTTGTGTGGAATTTATGTTAGCAATGTGATCATAGAATAATAATTTAGAATGAATATTTTCCACTTGTATACCAAAGGTTAGTGTTTGTGATATATTTTTCCAATTAAAAAATGTTCGGAAGCATACCGAAAATATATATTGGTCTTATGGATAGTTAAGACTATGATCAATGTAATTATTTAGTGATTGAATTAAAGATGAATCCTATGTTCTAGAGAACATGATTTGCTGAGTTATATCTAACAGGACATTGAACCTAGTCAATCATATATATACTAATATGGCATTTAAAAATATAAGTTGGAACAATTCAAAAGAATATTTCTGATAGAGCGAAATCAAAAAAAATCTCCATGTAGATATGCAATGGAATATAAGGAGAATAAGTGGTGAGTAAAGTTTCATATCCCTCAGAGAAGGATCAATCCTGTATTCCATGATATTTAAATGTATTGATATTTCCATCATATACTCAATGGTAGGAATATATCAGTTATATCAAAGAGATATGGAAGTAAAGAAGATAGTATTATATAAATGTACGTTGGAAATTAAAAAAAGATATATACTAGTTAAGTGGATAATAAAAATAATAATTTTTGATCAGAAACAAACTAATATTGATTATGATAAATTTTATATAGTATTATAGTTAGGAAAATGTGATGAAAGAGACATGCTCCTAAAAGTTAGTTGTAGTCCTACCTACAAAACCGAGTGCAATGAATATTCTTAGGCACCTAAGAACTGGTTATTAAGAGAAATTATTTTTCTATATAGTGGAATAGAACATACCATGTTATGATTTTTTAGGATAATTCTATTTCTTATACAATCCATGATGTCTAGATTTTACAATTGAAAAAATTTATTTACTTAGGGATTCCTTCTCATGGGATTTTTTTTTAATCCAGGAGGTGAGGTTGCATATAGAAGAATAAAAGCATTGTGAATCCATGGAATACCTGTCAATTAAAGTCGCAACTTAGTAGAAACATTATCTTTATCATATGAGAGGTATCATGGTTCATTAGAAAGTTGGATCTAGTGAATGTTGGAGTGTTGAAATAGTGGGTTCCTTAGACCAAACTATATAATACTTTTAGAGTAATATATTATTTATATAGTTAAAAATACAAGATTTATTATTACCATTATAGTGTAGATATTTCTTCATCCCCTATTAATGGTAATATCTTTAGATTAATTTTCATATCAAAAGGTTATATAAGATCCCATTTCATAATGATAACCTCAAGATACTATGACATTAATCATAAATTGACATCATATGGTCTTGGTACTTAATACTGTCAGGACACAAATGATGTCTAACTATCAAGTGCGGGGTGGGGGGGTCCTAAGAAATGATACTTTTTGTCATGAAGTTCTTACTTAGTGATCTCTAGTATTGAGATCATAAAGAAAAAGCCCATCAATAGGGAAATCACATGTATTGGGTGTATTTGGTATTACTTATCTAAAAAACATATTTATTGGTCTCCTGAATTGATATAATTACCAGTGTTTTTCATTTTATCACATACATTTATTCACGGGAAAATCACGATAATGTAATCATGGAAAGGTAGCATGTGTTGTGTGTATCATTGGTGTTATGACATGGTTTTAATGGACAAGAAATGATTTGCCTCCTCCATGTTAAGGAAGTAATATACCTCAGTCCTGGTTGATTAGCATGGTACTACATTTATATGAATTTAGTCAAAGGAGTTGAAAGGTAAATTAATATAATTATATCAATAAATAATATAGAAATAAAAGGGGGATGGCACAAGTATGCATCTTATTTTTTGATATATTTATATAATAAGATATTATATTACACAATGTCTGTTCGTATATTGGTTGTCATTGAAATGACTTTCCTAATCTCTTTGGTGGCCTTGATGATTCCTCGATGATTATAATGTGGCATTGAGTGACTACAAAATACAAATTACTTTATCTACATCATAGGATTGATGTTAATATGGAGGATCAAGGATAAGTCTTATATGTTATAATTGATCAATATATATTGCACACTGAATTTCCTAAATGCACATATTATACATCAGTGTTATGATGTATGTAATATCAATATTCCTACCTGAAGAAATGTATATTATTTTTTAAGATGTTCTTTTCAAATAATGATGATATACCATAATCACATGTAAAATATCAAGAAAAATTGATATCATATAAGTCATAATATGATGGAAATCAATTATATCATAAGACATGAGTTCAGATGAAAAATAATTGTTTGGATATAAAAAATAATTCATCAGCAGAAACACACTATGCATTTAAGTCATTATCTTAATGGGTTTTTGGGATATTATGTAAATCCCTAAGATAGAAAAGTGGTAGTTAAGTGATAGAATACTTTTCTATAAATGGATCCACTTATCAATTTTAGATGGTGAGAGCATGATTGACTTGGGTTTAGTCAATACTTGAGATGCACATTTTATTGTCCAAGTAACTAGTTTATGATATTCATGTGGAATGAGAATGTTCCATATACACATATTGTGTATGAGGGATAAAACCATAGTGATAGTTTTATAGTCATTATGATTAGTGAATTATTTTTTATAGTGAAGAACAAAAATTCCTATAAGCAATATGTATATAGAAATTAGATAGATAGGCAATTTCAATTAAAATTTATTAATGGATTCCATTTATCAAAGTTCAAAGGGGATTTTTATTTTTGAATACTATGGTGGGTGATCGCATTGCCGAGCGCGTCAAATTAGTTGTTTAATTTTGACTAGTATTTCTGCAGTATAGCAGCAACCCTAGGTCGTCTCTCAACGGAGACTTAAACCATTAATTTAAAAGGACTGTTTTGATTATCGAAGTTGAACGTGAATTAGGTTTTGTAAAACTTGGGGGTTTTATGATTAATGATGAAAATAGGAAAAGAAAGCATTAATACAATGTAAAAATTAACAAGATTGATTAAATGTGATCAACCCAGGGTAGTCTCGTGATACTCATCCTTCATCGCTTCAAGGGATGGGGTTATGATATTTTAATCCCTGGTTTGTAACACCTAGAACTATAATTTTAATGTTTGTATACTAGGATACCTCATAGGGTTCAATAGAAAACACATAACGATTCCCCAGACACCACCGATGATTGGGTGATTTGTGTTCGACGTCATAACCGATACTCAACAAGGCAACACATGAAGAATTCGATGTGCTATCCAGGTTTGTATGTTATTTCATTGTGATACCATGACATAAATTTTCATGATCTTGACAGTGCTTATGTGAGTTCAATTGACAAATATGAACCACACAAATACCGCAATTGAATGAGGGAAGAAAAAGGGATGAACGGTTTGTGAAACATCACATGAAATGGTCCCCCAAACATGATCATTTGAGTTGAGTATAACATACCAGTATATAACTCAATTAAATAAAAATAGAGGAAGAGGAAAAAACATACAACCTGTAATTAAAAAGATCATTCAAAATAATACAACTTGAAACTCGGGATTACATCACATTCCTCCCCAGGTGATCACAAGTGGTTTAGAAACCCATGGGAGGGGAAGAAGAAGAAGATGTTGAAGTAGCACCTCCCATAGCCTCCATAACTTCTAGAGATGTTGAGAAGACTGTTTGGGACTCCAAAATGGAAGCACCTTTCCCTTTGTCCGAACTTTCAAATGGAGACCCCAAGGTGTCATTTTATAGGAAAATTGGAAGGTGGTTTTAGGGACACATATTTTATCAATCCAACTTTATCATGCATTTTGGCCTTCATAAAGTCTTATATCACTTTGGAGAAAATAGAAAAGTTGTAGCTCTACCTTGTGACTGTCTCCACCGAAATTGTGGCATCATTTGGATAAATACAGCTCATGATATTTATAAAATACAGAACACCGCAATTGACTTGGTCCAAATTCGGTGGCATGGATAGATTAGTTCGGATGGGCCCCATTGTAGCCGAATCAGGATTGGGTTCCTTAATATGAAATGTAGCGTATTAAATTTTGGAGAGGACAACAAAATATCATCCCATTTGGATACACGGAGGATGTGTTCTATGCAAAATAGTGGGTATATGTCCATGGATCCATGTAATTTTGGCCCATTTTTCTTCCACTTCATCAAGGGCCCTCCATATCACCTCCATCTACATTGAAAAAACAAACACAAGTAACATTTCCCATTCTAATATTGATTAAAATTAATTGATTGATTCAATCATAATGTGAAATTCATTATTATATTTGGAATATTCATTACAAAACTATTTTAAAACTACAATGTAAGGGTGGAATAAAACAGTGAATCATGGTACGATCATACCCCCACACCTAAACATTTTCACTTTTGAGAAAAGTCACATATCCATATAAAATGATGCATATATATATATATATATATATATATTTATTTCCAACATCCTAATGAATTATCATTTAAGGAAATTTTATTTAATGTAAAGTGTTCAATGCACGAACCACACCAAGGAGTTCTTCCTAGTGAAAATAGAAAAATATGTCTCATAAATCATATCATAGGGAAATTCAAAAAGATTCAAGATACCCAATTGAGGAAATAATTTAGAAGTAAACCATGGAACTAACTCTCCTTGTGTGTGTGTGTGAAAAGCATTCCATGCTACACTTTCCACTTGCTATCCAATAAATATATGTTATTTTAACATTTTTCAGCTTAAATTATTTTTTCACCGAACCTGTCCTACATCCTTTGCAATAATATTTCAAGACCCTGTCATTTAAGCATTCCCAAATGTCAAACCATAAGCTTCCGACCTAGATATCCCCATATGTTGCACATTTCAACACTCCCCTCATTTATTATATATTTTTTTTCATGTTTAAATTGGAACAAATCTCACACTCATCTCTCAACCCTTGTTTGATCTACTCACGACACTAATTGCAATAGATATAACAAGATAAAAGGTTGAGGAGGATTGGTTTTTGACCTGGCCAAAACACAACTAATTTTTTTGAGGGCATGCAAGAGTCATACATTAGGTACACATGCATAGGTCAATCTGGTACAGTAATGAAACAGATCGGATAAGGAACGAATGTATGGAAATATCATTTAAAGCTGAAAAATATTAACCCAACATATATTTACCTTATATTATGAAAGAAATAATCACACTTTCTGGTTTGGAGCAAATATTTGTGGAGATATTAGTGGCACAATTTTCCTAAAAACTACTCAGTCAATGGGCATCAATCATCTCAAAGGGTTCATATTGATACGACCATTTATATGATTGACATGAAACCAATTCACTAAAAAATAACCCACTGATGTAAAATTCATACAAAAATTCTTTTTAGCCTTCATTATAGTATTTTTACTTTCCCCACATTATTGTCGCCAAATCATGGAACTTTGAAATTGTTGATGGGGAAAAAAGAAAATACCATAAAGAAGGCCAAAAGGAGAAAACCAAAGGAGAAAACGATGAAAATTATTATCTAACCCAAGAATGTATCCACCCCCCCCCCCCCACACTTAGATTGTGCAGTGTCCTCACTGAAATAATTGAGAATGTGAGAAGGAAGGATACAACCTAGTGTGTGTTATTGGTATAATGTGTCGAGACGGTGGATTTTGTCCACCAGATTCTTTTGAAAATACTCATAGAAGAGTTTAAGTTATTGCCCATTGACGGTAAGACTTCGTCCACTCTGCTCATGAATAACCTGTATTGCACCAAAAAGGTAAACATTAGTAACGGTATAAGGACCGAGCCATGGGGAACGAAGCTTACCTAGGTGGAGCTTAAGCCTAGAATTGTACATGAGGACCTTCTCACCAATATGGAACTTCTCCTGGTGAATCATGCTATCATGAATAACCTTTGTCTTCTCATTTATTGATTTGGGAGTTTTTATATGCATCACATCGAATTTCTTCTAACTTTTGAATCTGCAACTTTCTTTCCTCACCTACATCTGAAAGGTTTATATTACATTGTTTAACAGCCCAATATGCACAGTGTTTTACCTCCACCGGGTGGTGACAATATTTTCCAAACACAATCCTATATGGTGACATTCTGATCGGTGTTTTAAAAGAAGTACAGTATGCCCTAAGAGCATCATCCAAGCGCAAACTCCTCTATTTCCAATTGGGTTGTACTGTTTTCTCCAAGATTCACTTAAGTTCTCGATTTGAAATTTCTGCTTGTCTGCTAGTTTGGGGATGATATGCAGTGGAAACTTTATGAACAACCCCATACTTACGAAGAAAGTTCTCCATGATACGATTGCAAAAATGTGAACCCTAATCACTAATGATGAATCTTGGTAGACAAAACCTACTGAAAATCTGGGACCTCACAAAATCAACAACCACTCAAGAGTAATCGGTCCTGGTGGCCTTTTCTTCCACCCATTAGATACATAGTCAACATCCAATAACATGTAAACAAAGCCAAATGAATCTGGAAAAGGCCCCATGAAGTCAATGCCCCATGCATCGAAGATTTCACAGAATAACATGGGTTGTTAGGGCATTTCATTCCTCTTAGAGATATTCCCTATGAATTGACATCGAGTACATGATTTACAAAACCTATGGGAATCTCTATAAAATGTTGGCCAATATAACCCTGAGTCAAGGTCCTTTCGAGCTGTACGTTTAGAGCCAAAGTAGCCCCCACATTCCATGGTGTGGCAGAAGGTCAAAACAGAGGTGAACTCATGGTCTTAGACACATCGACGAACTACTTGGTCACTACAAATTCTCCACAAGTATGGGTCATCCCAAATGTACCATTGAGAATCATGTTTATGTCTCTAGGATTGTGAAGTGCTAAAATCAGTGGGGACCCTAGATGTTTCTAGAAAATTCACAATGTCAGTGTACCAGGGGGTAAGGTCCACAACACCACCAAGGTTCTCATGAGGGAAGAATTCTCTAATGGGTATGGGTGAGTCAACATGATGGTCCAATGCTGGGTAAATCCTACTAATGTGGTCAGCTACCACATCCTCCACCCCTCTCTTATCTCTAATCTCAAGGTGAAACTTATGGAGGAGGAGCATCTATCGAATGAGGCGGGGTTTGGCTTCAGGTTTCTTTAGTTGGAAACGAAGGGTAGCATGATCAGAGAACACAATCACTTTTGACACAAGAAGATATGAATGGAATTTTTCCAATTCAAAGACAATAGAAAGGAGTTCTTTTTCATTGGTTGACTAGTTTACCTGGGTAGGGTCAAGGGTACGTGAGGCATACTCAATAACATGAGCATCCTTCTCAACCCTTTGTGATAAAACTGCCCCAACTGCAAAGTTAGAGGCATCACACATAAGATCGAAGGGGAGATCCCACATTGGTGGTTGGATTATGGGAGGTGATGTGAGACTCATTTTTAGTGAATTGAAATCATCCTCACATTTTTTATCAAAAATAAATTCAGAATCCTTTTGGAATAACCGAGATAAGGGACGTGTGATCTTACTAAAGTATTTAATGAATCGGCGGTAAAAACTAGCATGACCCATGAAAGACCGCACCCCACGAACACATTTTGGATATTCAAGGGATGAAATTAATTCAATTTTAGATTTATCAACTTGAGTTAACTTATTTGAAATGATATGCCCATAAACTATCCTCCACTCGACCATAAAATGACATTTTTCATAATTTAAAACAAGATCTTTTTCAATGCAGTGGCGGAGGATAGAACCTAGGTTTTCCAAACAATCTTCAAAAGAAGAACCATAACCCGTGAAATAATCCATAAGTACATCCACACAACTCTAAAGGTACTCATAAAAAATACTCAACATACATCGCTAAAAAGTACCAGGAGCATTACCTAGGCAAAAAGGCATTCTTTTGTATGGAAATGTGCCAAATGGATAGGTAAATGTGGTATTTTTTTGATACTCAGGGGTGATATGGATTTGAAAATAACATGATTATCCATTAAGGAAACAATATTGGGACTTACCAGCCAATCGTTATAACATTTGGTTAATGAAAGGTAATGGAAAGTGGTCCTTCTGCGTGACTTGATTCAGTCGACGATAGTGAATACAGACTCGCCAACTGTTTTGCACACGCATTGGAACCAATTCAATACTTTCATTTGACACAACTGATATTCTGTTTTTTAGGAACAATTTGAACTGGGCTAACCCATTTAATATCAGATATAGGATAATTGATCCGAGAAGTAAGTAATTTACTGACTTCTATTTTTACCACTTCAAGGAGAGTGAGATTCAACCGGCGTTGAGACTGCATTACAGGCTTAGCCTCATCATCCAAAAGTATATGGTGCATAAAAATATATGGGCTAATCCCTAGAATATCATCCAATGTCCATCCTATTGCCTTTTTACACTGCCTCAAAAGTTTGAGCAGTTTTGATTCATGTTGTGTAGAGAGGTTATTGGTAATAATGATGGGTAGTTGGTCAATACCCTCAAGATAGGCATATTTTAAATTTGATGGAAGTGGTTTTAATTCCAACACTGGGGGTTTCTGTATTGATGGAGTGGATTTCGGGGGATTGAGGTCCATGAAACTTTCTATCAGCTCATGTTTATTCTCAAAGTGAATCTATTGAAATGAGATTTGCAGAATCATCGATCGTCATGGGTACCTCAGAATAAACACACCCATCAATTAAAGCACAAAATTTACATTTTTCTTAACCCACATAACATTCAAAAGAAGAAACAAAACTCAAATCATGCATGGGTGAATAAGAGGAAAATAAATCCGAGGATGGGTCAAGGATAGAATTTCGTGTGTGTTTGTCATTAGAGAGCACCTCCATCGAGTAGATAGGAAGAGTGGAGTTCTCTTCAAAGGGGTGTTTCATAGACTCAAGGATGTTAATACATACCTTTTCTCCACCAAAATCCATGGACAACGTACCATTATGAACATTGACGATAATCTTTTCTATTTTGAGGAATGACCTCCCATGTATGAGAGGGGCATGTCCTTGGGTTCGGGTATCTTCCATCTCAAGAATGTAAAAGTCTGCAGGGAAGATGAGATTCTTAAGATTTATGAGGACATCCTCGACCACTACTAATGAGTTTGTTGTTCTTAGGCTGGAAAGTTGCACGAAAATTCATGTTGGTTGAAGCTCTCCAACCTGAAAAGAAGTATACACAGAGTGAGGCATTACATTAATAGAGGGACCTAAATCTAGCATAGCATCAGAAAATAAGCTCTCCCCTATGGTACAAGGAATTGTGAATGTGCCTGGATAGTTGCATTTGGTTGGCATTGCTGGTTGAATCAAGGCCGAGAAATTCCTACCCAAGTTGAATCTCTCATTCCCCTACAGTCTCCTTCTATGGGTGCAAAGCTCTTTAAGAAATTTAGCATATCGATGGATTTTCTTAACTGCATCAAATTGAGGAATGTAAAATAGAACTTTTTTAAATGAATCCATTATTTCTTTATCAATCTCATTATCAAAATTCTTCTTAGATTTAGATATTCTTTGAGGGGAAGGAAGAGGAATGGATTGTTCATTTGAATCATCAATGACTATTCGATTACTATTTTCTTCTTGTTTTTCTTTACATGATGTTTTTTATGGTTGGGAAAGAGTGTTTTAATGAGGGGGACATACCTGATGTGCAGAATCAGTAGAAGGATAAACATATTTACCTCTACGAAGTGTAACTGCACATACATTACCTTTTTCCTTCATATGGGAAATGGGTTGGGATGGTAGTTGCCCAGAACCTTGCATCTTAAGCTTACCGATTGTGTTTTCCAATTGCCACACTTGAGATCACAGGTCATGAATAGCTGATTGTGTTTTTTGTTGGAACTAGAGGTTCTGGGTTTCCATTTCCTTCACCATATCCTCAAGGATTTGTTAAAACATGGGAGGAGGGGGATTGTTTTGATATGTTGATGGATAATAAGGTTTCATTACATGGCCTTGTTGATAGTAATTTTTCTTGGGGTATCTTGAGTTACCTCCTTATCGGTACTGTGGTTATGCTTGCCACCCGAGGTTTGGATTTGGCCTGAATGGTTCTTGCTTGAACGGTGGTGCTTGTTGGAATGGACGCCCAGGGAACACTGCAGCAGAAGACATAGATGAATCCTGAAGTTGTGGGCACTGGTCGGAAAAATGAGTATTATCAGAAAAAATACCACAATGTAATGGAACGGGAGGAGAGTGTGAGTTACCTTGTGCATGAGCTAATTTCATTAGAATGGTATGCATATCATCAATTTTATTATCTACCATTTGTTCTAGGGATGAATGACTTACCTCATGAACTCCTCAGGTTGGTGCAATAGCTCATGTACCAAATTGTTGTGCATTTTGAGCCATGTTGGCTATTAAGTCACGAGCGGCAGAAGGAGTTTTGTCAACTAGGGCACCACCAGCTGAAACATCAATCATTCCTCGATCCATGGGGATAGTTCCCTCATAGAAGTATTGGATTAGTATTTTTTAAAAAATCTGGTGGTGGGTGAAGCTTGAGCAATGTCTTTTTAATATCTCCCAGTATTCATGAGGGGTCTCTCCTTGTAACTGCCTAATGCCACAAATTTCTTTCTGAATTGAAGTAGTTCGGGACGCAAGGAAGAACATCTCTAGAAAGAGTCTTTTTAGGTCATTCCAGACCCCAATTGTCGAATGAAAATAGTATTTACAATCTTTGGATACACCATAAAGGAAGAAAGGGAAGGCCCTAATCTTGATTAAGTCTTCTGACACATTTTGGGGTTTCATGGTGGAGCACACTATGTGAAATTCGTTGAGATGTTTTTGAGGGTACACACCAGGAAGACCATGGAATATTGGAAGGAGGTGGATGAGGCCTGATCTTAGCTCAAAATTGGCCGCTTCCTCAGGATATTGGATGTACACAGGTTGGTACTCCCGATCTGGGGTGGTTAGTTCTTTTAATGTTTAGTTATTTATAGCCATGATATCTGGGGTTTAAATTGGTTCAATTTTTGATTGGTTTTGGAACACTTGAGGTTTGACAAGGGGTTCCTCAATGTTACTTTATTGAAATTCTCTATATGCTTTTATTTTTGTGTGAAGTGACTTTTCAATTTCAGGATCAAATTTAAGTAGTGTTTCTTTACCAGATCTTGTCATGCAACAATGATGTCCAGTTTGATTGAATGATTTTTTGTTTTTGTGTTTTTTTTATTTGAGGTGGATAAAATAAATTAATAATGGTGAAAGAATAATATAATGTTATTCTATATAATTATAGAGGTATATGGAGAATAAGAGAGAGAGAGATAGAGAGAGATAAAGAACACAGTAAAAACAACCAAAAATAAAGACAAAACCTAAAACAAAAACAATCAAATGGGGGTGAAGTATTTAAAGGAGTACTAATTAATAAGTAAAATAACTAAATAAAAGGAAATAAATAAAAAAATGATCTTGGATCCCCAGAATTGGCGCCAAAATTTGATCGCGTTGTCAAGCGCGTCAAATTAGTGGTTTAATTTTGACTAGAATTTCTGTAGTATAGCAGCAACACTAGGTCATCTCTTGATGAAGCCTTAGACCATTAATTTAAAAGGAGGGTTTTGATTATGGAAATAGAAGGTGAATTAGGTTTTTTAAAACTTGGGGGTTTTTTTATTAATGATGAAAATAGGAAATGAAAGCGTTAAAACAAAGTAGAAATGAACAATATTGATTAAACGTGATCAACCAGGGGAAGTCTCGTGATGCTCATCCTTTATCACTTCAAGGGACGGGGTTATGATATTTTAATCCCTGGATTGTAACACCTATAACTAGAATGTTACTTATTTTAGACTAGGATACCTCCTAGGTTTTAGTCAAAAACACATAACGATTCACCGGACACCGCTGATGATTGGGTGATTTGTGTTCGACGTCATAACCGAAACTCACCAAGGAAACACATGAAGAATTCGATGTGATGTCCAGGTTGGTATGTTATTTCATTGTGATACCATGAAATAAATGTTCATTATGTTGACTGTGCTTATTTGAGTTCAATTGACCAATATAAACCACAAAAATACCACAACTGAATGAGGGAAGAAAATGGGATGAACGGTTTGTGAAACATCACATGAAAGGGTACCCCCAAACATGATCATTTGAGTTAAGTATAACATACCAGTATATAACTCAATTAAATAAAAATAGAGGATGAGGAGAAACCATACAACCTATAATTAAAATGATCATTCAAAATAATACAACTTGAAGCTCGGGATTACATCACATTCCTCCCCGGGAGATCACAAGGGGTTTAGAAACCCATGAGAGGAGAAGAAGAAAAATATTTTGAAGTAGAACCTCCCATATCCTCCAGAACTTATAGGGATGTTTAGAAGACTGATTGGGGACTCCAAAATGGTAGCACCGTGCCTCTTGGTCGAACTTGCAAATGGGGAGCCCAATGTGTCATTTTATAGGAAAATTGGAAGGTGGTTTTAGGCGCACATATTTCATCAATCCACCTATATCACACATTTTGGCCTTCATATAGTCTTATATCTCTTTGTAGGAAATAGAAAGGTTGTAACCATACCTTTTTCCTGTCTCCACCGAATGTTTTGCATTATTTGGACAACTACAACGCATGATATTTATAAAATACAAAACACCGCATTTGACTTTCTCCAAATTCGGTGTCATGTACAGATCAGTTCAGATGGGCCCCATAGAAGCCGAATCAGGATTGTGTTCCTTAATATGAAATGTTTCGTATTCAATTTTGGAGAGGCCCACAAAATAGAAGCCCATTTGGATGCACGTATTTTGTTTTCTATGCAAAAACGTGAACAGATGTCCATAGATCCATGCAATTTTTGCCCATTTTTCTTCCTCATCATCAAGGGCCCTCCAAATCACCTCCACCTACATTGAAATAATAAAAACAAGTATCATTGACCATTATAATATTGATTAAAATTAACTGATTAATTCAAACATAAAGTGAAATTCATTATTATATTTGGAATATTCATTACAAAACAAGTTTAAAATTGCAATGTAAGGGTGGAAGAAAATAGTGAATCGTTGTACGATCAGTGGGTATTGAAGTGAGATGATACCTAGATGGTAAAATTTAATTAATAATAATTTTCAAATATTAAAAAAAATTCAGTATTATAAAATCCATTATAATTTTACTTGTTATATATAAATTATAAGATCGTTTAATTAGCCTTTGGAGGTCAAGATCATCATTCAAGGATGGTATCTATATGATGCAACCAGGAAGGTATGATGACACTATTGGATTCCATTAAAGGGTGAATGTTATTGAAATATATTATAGGATTATAGTAAGAAACATGAGATTAGAGAATTAATTTGGAACTATTATTTCCCATGTGTCTTCCATAGGTTAGTGGGGGCACTATAGTTTTACAAATAATATATGTTTGGAAACATATTGAAAATAGAAATGGGTCTTATAGTTAGATATGACCAAGAAAAAAGTAATTCCTTTCTAATTGAATTAATGTAGAAATATATGATCTAGGGAACATGATATACTAAGTTTGATCTAATGGTGTCTTGGACCAATTCAATTGAAATTATATTAAAATGGTATTGAAAACTAAAATATGGAACAATTCAAAAGAATATTTTTTTCAAGTGTCACATGGTCTAAATATCACCAAGTAAACATTAAATGTAATTGGAGGAGATTATGTGATTATTTGAGTTCCATATTATTTAATGATGGATCCATCACATATGAAATGATATGTATAATATATGATATTTCCAATATAATCCTTTTAGCATGAAAACAACATTTATTTTAAGGAGAACTGCAAAGGATGTAGTTAGAACTATCAAATTGTACATCATCATATAAAAATGATATATAATTGATATGTGGATAGTATGGGGTAATAGTAATGGTGGGAAACAAACTATTATTTCTAAGATCAACATGATCTTGAATTGTAGTTAATCTAATGTTGTATGTGAGAAAAACTCATAAAACATAGTTGTATCCAAACTTATGAATCCTGAGTACAATGAAAATTATTATGAATCAAACTAGTCGTTAGTAGACACAATAATTTCTTCTAGTTCATGGAATTAGATGTACCATGTAAATATTTATCATAATGATATTTCTATTGATTGTACTAGCCAAGATGTCATCTTCTGAATGTGGAAAATGGGGATATCATTGGAGTTTACATATATTGAGATGTTTTACTCAAGGATATGAGGTTATATATAGTAGAATGGCCATGTGATGAAATTGGGGTAGACCCTAAAACTAAATCCATTACTCAGTAGAAACATTATTTGAATTATGTGAGAGTTAACAAGCATGGGTTGATAGTTGTCTCTAGTCTAAATGTGAGTGTTGTAAAAGTGGGTTCTTGAGACCCAATTTGAATAGCAATTTTGCTTACAATGTGGTATATACAGTTAGATATTCATGATTTATTTTTATCATTTTATTTTATACATTTTTCTCTCCCCTATTAAATTGTAATTTACATTGATTAATTACCATATAAAAAAGTTATAGAAGGTCACAAGATATAATGCGAACCTTGAGATACTATGACATTTATCTTAAACTGAGGTCCTATAGTTCACATACATATTACCAGTTGGACATAGTAGATGATTTTCTATCATGTGATGGGGGCTCATAAGCATTAAGTCTTTTTTCTTATTAAGTTCCCACTTGGTGATATATTTGAGTGAGATCATGAGAAAAACTCGAAAATATAAACACAACATGTTTTCGGTGTCATTGATTGTTCCAATATACAAACATGCGTATTGGTCTCTTGTCTTGAGATCATTATAAATGTATTACATTTGATCTGGTATGATGATGTGATTCAAAAATCATGGTAATGAAATCATGGCAAGGTAGATTGTATGGGGTGTGTTATTGGTGGTATGGAATTGATTGAATGATGAATAAAGGATTTGTTTCTTCTAGGGCGAGGAAGTAATATATCTTGGTCCTTGTTGATATGTATGGATTAATCCTTATAAATATTTATCCATGTTATTTGAAAAGTAAATCCATCCATTTAGATCAAAAAATTATAATAAATGAAATGTGTGATGAGACATACGTGTGTGATAACTAACTAAAAATTAATTTTTTTATTATTATTCAAACACATTTAATGAAATGGTGATAAACCACGAGTTAGAATTCAAAAATAAATAAATGATCCACTGAGGAATAATTTAAGCGTACCAAATTTGGTCCCTCTAAATAGATTCCCAGAGATATTGGGTACCTGATTTTCTGGATCAGCCAACATCAGATCATCAAACTGAAAATTAAACATGTCATAGGACATAATGTACTCCTAAATGTGGATAATCCCATTATTTAATACCTCAACAAGAATCAGAGAATTATTTTCCAAAAACTGATATTGATCCTCATTGAGATTCACCCTTAATGATATACCCATCATTATGACAGCTTCTTCTTCAGTAGGATTGAGTTACATAACTTATTAAAACACTTCTTCTTCCTGGAGCATAATCAATTCCAAGGATCGTTTAAGCTCGACATCTGACTTATGCTACTAAAAAATTGAAATCATTATCAATATTTTTGTATTTTAAATTTCTTTTTGTATGTATCTTTATTGTGGGAGTAAAATTGAGTATATTATGGGAACCCTTCTAGCTCCTGCTTCTCCCCAGACTATCTCCAAAAATCTCATCCTCTTCAACTGCACTAAAATATCTCTCTAAGACCTAATTCCCATCAATAGATGGCTTTAATAACTCATACATGAACTTCTAAACCAATTAATCAAATGGAAATCATAAAAACAATTCCCCAGTTCATGTGTTTCCACCTCCCTACCTTATGTGGAACCCAAGGCAGTCATGGAGGGTGTCTCATTCCCATGAGGATGCACTTCACTAGTAGGGGATTCTCTTTCCATCACATGATAATCACATGTAGTCCTTACCATAACTGTAATAATTGAAACGATAACTCTTTCCATACAAAAACAAGTAGCATCGTCAAAACCACCCACATCATTACCCTGACGATACACTGCCACTTGATGGTTCAATCTATTTAGATCACCTATCAATCCACTGAAGGCATCCATGGACATCCTTTTATGAGGTTGATTTTTTTATCACTTCATCCTAACCTGATCTCTAGAATTCAAAATAATATGATTCTTTATGGTTTTCATAGAACCTATAACATCTACTTCATAGGAAGAACATTGTGTTCTACATCCAAACCACTACCACAATCAATAGGTAGCTCAATAGTGGACTACACAAATTGGTTCGCTCTCTAACTATAACCCTTCTACGACTTACCACTCTATGACGTCTCAATATCATGCCCCATATGATTTCACTGAGTAAAAAAGTCATACCACGACTCAAATACAACCGATTATATGTACCTGCACTCCTCACCAATTGCCACCTAGAAAGAATAAATAGTAACCATTGAAATTTCTATCTCAACATAGATCCACATAGAAATTGGATGTCAAATTTCCCTAGTACAACTATCATAACATAAATAATTCCCAACTCTATTGACTAACATATGAAAAATAGATGGATTTTTTAAGGGAATTGTGAGTTAAGGGAACCTTACACAAATTACAACTGATGGAGAGTAACCTCTCATGTGAAAATCATATGGAATTTTCAAAAGGAGAATCATAGATCCATTTAAGAAGTATGGTTTCCCCAAAAAGGCTATAATCAAATAATTTTCTGAAGCGACCATGACCATGCTAAGCTTGGAGTCAAGGAGAATGACTGTGTCTCACTTCAATAAACCCTAGGATCCAAAAACACAACGTCTGAACATGGCGATCAATGGATGGAGATTCTTGAATCAGGAAATAAATGTAAGACTGAGAAAAGAGGAAGCCTTTATAAATTCTTAGTCAAAAATCAAGAGCATCGAATAAATTTCAAAAAAATCAAAACCTTCTGGGGGAATGCATTCAAGGATCAATAAAGGGAATAAGGGTGACAACCCAAATCCATTATGATATGAAGAAATACCATCCCTAGCCATGGGGGAGAGGTTAGTGGGAGGCCCATTGGCTCTTAGGTCATTGGGGATGAAAACCAATGAGGGATCCCCTTCCCCTATGACTATTCCTCCTACCAATTATTAGATTTGTGTTATTTATTATGAGATATTTAAAGACAATGATATTATAGTACAAAATGTGTGTTCATAGGTTAGAATTTGTTTGTCTGACTACCCTATTCTATTTAGGGGAATTGATTGGTTGTTAGAATCTACTCTTGGTCTATTTATTTTGTTCAATACTATTGATATAAGGGAATATAGGGTCACACACAGTAGAATATTCAAGAATCCATCCAATTTAGATGATTATTTATATCAATCATGGTGTCCCCGCATAGGATTCGAGGGTTCAACAAGTTATCAATCAATGATAAATAAATAAATTCATATTATTAATGTAACTAATAATGGGTGTTGAATTTATTTATTAATATTATTTACATGTTATGTAAATATGAGAGAAAATATCATTCAATCAAATATTATATAACATTTCGGGTTCGATAAAAATTATTACAGAATGATGAGATGTGTAAAAGGACTCGGATTTTTATCACAAAATATATTTAATATATATTATATATTTGTGACAAAATATTTAGGACATAGTTCAGTTTTACATAAGTTTTTATTTAGTTTGAGTTTAACTACTGGGTTTGGGGAACCCTTTTCTGGTTTTTAAACACTCACTATAAAAGTAGGGAGAGAGTTCCTTACCATGGAATATTCATTCATTTTTGAATGAGAAACTCTCTATATTTTCCTACTTATAGAGAGATAACATATCTGCATGAATGCTGATCCAAGAATTAATTCAAGTATCCAAGGAAGAGGATCTTGGTGATTTTCATTATATAAAATACATTATTAGACCTTGATGCTATAACTTGAAATTCAATGGTCAATGATTCTTCGAATTTTTGAATCATGTGTGGTTGATCTATATGGATTCAGCCTATATAATTTGTTCAATGATAATCGACAATAATATGATGTCAACCACTGATTCATATATTAAAAATTTCTGTATATGGTTTTCATATTTGTGCTCATTTTAATTTATGTGTGAACCTCCAACCATACCAAGGCTTAGATTGTCAATGAAGATAAGTCTAATCATTTAAAAAATGATATATTTTCATATATCTAGCCCATTGGAGTCCTCTAAGCATGTCAATACCTTCAATGAGCTTCCACAAAAGTGGTTGTATGAGTTGGACTAACTTGATGATTATAGGTTTATTACATTGCACAACCTCAATGTCCATCATAATTAGATTGCATGGGATTTCAATAATTTTTTTCTCCATTCATTCCTTAAAGGTTTACTATTATGAAATCCAATGTCCCAAATGATACTAGGAAGGAATACTTCAAATCTAGAACCCAAACAAGAAGGAAATTATATAATACATAAGCTCAATAAAAATATATCGTACATAGTGTCCACAATCAATGTGGAATATGCCACCCCCCCACCAATTAGAGGTTTGATATGAAATAATTTTCATATATTCCATCAAGAATTATAGCTGTACCAACCTCATAATGTTAAACTATATGAAATATTTCATTCCCACATGATATTAACTATATGGAACAAATCCTAACCACATAAAGATAAACTATAGAAAAACGTTTCCATACAACATGGTGTTAGATTACATGAAATATTCGCCTTCAACATAATTTAAAACTACACAAATACCCATTATTACTATTCTTTTACATCGATCATCCTTCATCCTTACTACATGATGTTAAATTTATCACCATGTTTCTTATCCACACGACACTAAATGACATAGTTTACAAAACTACATATGTATCGATTCCTAGAATATTTGGATATATAGGGATTCCAAGATCCTATATCTTGGACCATCCACCACATCATACAAAATACCACTATCATTTCTCTAATTTCCTCCATGTCATGAGGGAAACATTTTATCTTCCTTGTTTTTGACACCAAGCATATATCATGTGAGCATAGAATATTTGGTAGGGGATTCCCTACACCACAGAGACATATCATCTCATGATAGTGTTTTCATGGGCCTTGATTAAGGACCATAAAAAGAACACCAGAACACCTCACCACATGATGTTAAAATAAACAACTGACATCTCTTTCATTATGTAAAACTATTCATTATTATGGAACTCTACATAGAGGACCACTACCCTTGGTGTCGGTATCCAACGTAACCTCCATTCTAGAACTATATGTGACTTGATTCGTTCTATCATGATATACATAGTGACTCCAATAACTATATTCATAAGCTCGGTCATCATATTCTCCTATCATGATGAGGAGGTTGTGACTTTGGAATATGATGTTAAACCTCATGGAATCTCATGAACTGTATTTGGATTTATTCTTCTCTTAATATTATATATAATGACATCCAGATATCTAATTCAAGGTCCAGGTATTACAATAAATGGAAAAAATCCCCCCTCTATGTATGGGTCAAACCAGCATAGAGATTTTCCCATTCAAGAATAGTATGTGGCTTGATTTCAATCATAATAAGATATTTAGTGGTTATCAAATCTATAATATTGGTTCTAGCTGCAAAAATAAATGGTAATAATGTCCCCTCCACGTATGGGGAATCCTATATATAGTGTTTCTTATTCAAGAACAACATATGGATTGATTCCTACCCTAACAGGATACATATTGAAACCCATATCTCCAATCATAGTTTCATCTTCAACAAATAAAGTGATATAAATTCACCCCTAACTATATATGGGACAGAACTATATAGTGAATATAATAGTTTCCAGAAATTAAAATGAATGATAAAAATAATATATAACCCTATTAAAATGTGGGACATGAAATGTAATATCCTATTACTTATGCACATGTCTGGTGTATATATGGATAACTCAAAAACAAGATAGATCTACATACGAAGTGATTTAGAACATGAATACCCACCAATAATCCTGTTCGTGGATAAAATATTCTGCATACATCAACGATCCCTTACCATTGAAAAGTTCTCACAAGGACATAATTTACAATGCTTCGTATCTATTCCCCCATCCATACAACATGATGTTGAACTAGAAGGATACTAATATTTTCTCCCAACTTGATGTCAAACAGAATGGAAAATTTCTTACACACATGTAATTAATACTACATGACAAACACATCCTTACTCCATGCAATAAAAATGTGCATTACATTACCCATTATCATACATTATTAATGGACCAGAAGACCCATACCCTTTCCAGCCATGGTATGGGGTGATATCATAATGTTTTATGCTCCTCAATTCATAAAACACACTTCATGTATTATGTTCATTCGGATTCCAGAAATGTTTCATTGCCCTTATAATTGAAAATAGATCAATTTTTTTATATTGAAGTATATAGGATAAAACCTACCTTTTATATACATATTGGAATTATAAAAATTGATTTATTATTCTTGTTTTCCTGATGTCACCATGGTAGAACCTATCACCAGATCATGTTCTGGGATATTCCCAACATGATTGTCCCATATCACAAAACCCATGACATGGGAACAACATCCCATGATTTACAACATTTCCATCTCCTTGTAAGAAGGATGTTGAAGTACTTTAGACCTTGGGTATCCCAATTATGCTATGTTTAATATTGCCATCTAATTGGTCCATGAGCATAACATCCTTAATCTTCATTCACATTGGAAAACATTTTATGATATTATTATCTAGACTTTGATGTTACAAAAATAAAGTCATTGAAATGCATGTGAATGAGACACAAAAATCCTTAGGTCAGAATCCCCCAAAGGGTGGCCTATGAAAAATGTATGTATCTTCTCAATATACTCTTCATATATAGAGGTTAAGAAAAAACTAGTGCATAAATGAACAAGGATTAAGGCTCATAGTTTTCTCTTTGTATCATTAGTGAATGAAATGTTTTGCTCTCTTGGCCCCATGGTCTGTGAGAAAATTATACAGATGATTTTTTAATTCTCATTATGGTAAAACATGTTAAAAAGGTAGTGATAAAAAATTATGGTGCATGAAAAAATCTTGAATATTACACTTTTCATAAAAAAAGATTTATTTTATTTATGTGTTTTCCAAAAAAATCATATCCCTATGTTGATGTCCTTCTCATAGAGCCGAATGGCCCATGATCCCCTTTTCCCTTAGCTCTTCCCCAAAAAAGACTGGTTACATGAACTGACTCCTCAAAATGAAATATTAAATCCTTATAAGCCCCCCTTAAAACCTCAAGTTATTTAAAATACCATGTGTAACATTAGAGGATCCTTCCACTATGAATGGCTGACTTCTACCCCCCGGTTCCCACCCCCAGTTAACTCAGTTCTTCATAGATCATGATTTACAGTCCCTATAACATGACAATTCAAGTGGAATTTACATGCTCGATGTTACGTCACTATGAATTGTAACCATTATCAACATTGTAATGTGAAAAAACATTCCCGAATATTTTTAATAACTACAACTCATGAGTTAAAACCATATAATGTAGGGCTCAAGCCTCTTAACAAAAAGTAAAATTGTCCTAGAGTACCATAAACCTTCCAGAGTAGTTTTTCCTCAATACTAAAGTTATATGTCTAGATATTTGAGTATTCAAAAATATTTCACGTCCCTTATAAAATAATATGGATAAAATCTACTTTATTATTCATTTATGCACCATAGACTAATGAATATTGTATTTGACATAACAATTAGATGAATCTCCTCCATATATAAAAGTAATTCCAATCCTTATTAACATTGATGACACCATGGAGGGAATACAAAAAATTAGGTGTTTTGGTTCACCCCAATATGTATGAACCATTCAATGATTCAAAAAATCATGCTCCCTAACACCTGATTTACACATCCCAAATTCCAACTCTCTTATTGGAATTGAGCTTCCCTAATATTTTTCAAAATAAAATATTACTCCCAAAAATCTTCCACAATCCATAGAAAAGAGTGGAGACACCATTTTTTGAAAATTATACTATTGCATAATGGCTTTGACCTAAAATCATGAGGAATATATTCCTATAAATAAAGGATATCCAATACTTTTTAGCTCTGAAAACACCCAATGTGAACGCAGAACCCTAGGGTGTTTTGGGTCATCCCTAAAATGACTAACCCATGTTTCATATTCCATAGTTTGGTCTAATCTAAAAGTCCCTAAACTGTAACAAAAGAATGTTCATGGTAATATAATGAAAAAAAAGAAAACAAATGGCCTATGAAAATATATCATAAATTATAGAAATATAAATTCTAAACTAAAAGTACATACACATCAACAATGTAATGTATGATATAATATTCCCTAAATTATATCAGTCGAAGGTATAATACAGAAAACCATAAAATATAGAATCATAAGGTACATGGTAAGAATCTCTCAACTAAAGAAATATAAGGTCCAAGATAATAGATCCTAACCTATATTAATAGAAGGTCTGATCTGAAATAACTTAAAATACACCAATAGAAGGGTCTGGTAAAAAGACCATAAATTAAAACAATTGAATGTATATTCTAAATGACCATAAACTATAAAAATATTATATGTTTTCTAAGTGAACCTAAAATGAAAAAATAAAAGGTTTGAGATAAAATAATCTAAACATAATATATAGAATCTTGTTCTATAAGACCAAAATATAAAATAATACAGTGATTTATTTTGAAATATTAGACAATGGAATAAATATTATCAATAAAAAAACCCTTAAAATTATTTCATGAGTAATAGATGAGTCTTTCCCCTACATGAATTTATTATATGAAGCAATGGAAAAAATTATGCCCATATGAATAAAAATATAAGAGACATGTTAGACCAACCATATGTCGCTAAAAAAATAAATCTACTCTGACTATGTCAACTGACTTAATATAATTATAGAATCACCCTCCAACTGGGATGTATATTTTAACCCAATTTTTCTATTTGTAAATCAAGTAATATCAAGATAATCTGTGAAAATAAATCAATTTGGAATCTCATGTTGGTTGGAATTCAAGAATATATATTTAGATATATCTGTTTTGATCTAAAAATTCAAATATTGGCATTTGGGTTTACCTAATATTATACAAAGGATTTGTATAGATTACAATATATATTGCATCATATAAATTAAATGAAATTAACATCAATAATAAATGAAATTATGAAAATGAAATAGAAATATAGAAATATGTGTTCATTGATATCATGAAAAAGAAGGGTCTCCAGATTTCAGAGCCTCTCTTAGAATTCAAGAATCAAATATACATTAACTATCAAACGAAAATATAATTAGATCAGCTGAGCTGACCTAGACAGAACGATTCTAATGAGAAGCAGTGATTGACCACTTGTGCACCATCCACCCCATTACTTCTATTTATTTCCTATGAAAAAGGGTTCCAATAAGAGTAGATATATCCTAAAATATTTTAAGATTGTTTGATAATGTTGATGATGACATGGAATGGTCAAAAATTGATTAAGCGAAGATCTACACATTTTTTCTATCTATTCATTCAATACATCCATTTAGGAGTGCATTTTAGATATTGAATAATGTATTTATTCCAATGCCTATGAATCTTCCGGAAATTTTTTAAAGGGATTCCTATTATCAAGGTCACAGAAGCCCCTCCCACTCATATCCAACTCTTTACATAAAATGATTATTTGTCTAAAAATTTCATATAATGGTTGGCAGTCAAAATACCCCCCATTAAATAATAAATTAGATGGAGAATATATTCCTATTGATCGTGAATGGTTTAAAAGGTAGTCTCAGTGAATAGAGAACAAATATTCTACCAGATTATCCTAAACCATGTTGAATCTTCTATGACTACATAAAAATGGTATGTTAGAAGAGGGAAAACCCTATTGAGATGATGTAGATTGAATAGAAGAAGAAGACACATATACCCTTATCTTAAAATATGAGTTTTCATTTTCTCATATTAAATGGATATATTCCTCAAAAGTTCCTCCCCACTAATGGGATAGTCATCGCAGGGATGGGGACACTACCTTGAAGACATTCTTGATTACTAAATCAACTCAATTGTTTCCATGGATAAATGGGTTGGGGAGAAACATGGTCTGTCAACTTGAAAACCAATCCTATTAGCAATTCCACATGGGTATGCTTCCACCAATGAATGGTTATAATCATAATCTATGAATATAGGTGTGATTATTGGAGGAATCATTGTATCGGCATTGGTATCTTTGCATGTAGATATCATCCAAAAGTAGATGATAATCCCAACATTTCATTCTTCCAACATGCATGAAGAGTGGATATGAGAAACCATTCAGATGTAACCAAATTGGATATCAATTATGAAAGTTTTATATGACTCAAAGATAACCAACTCATCCAACTAATATGGAATATCTCGACATCGAAGATATATTTTTTATCCCCATTTATTAAGAGAACCGTCCCATTATCAATAATTGTCCTGATCTTTGTAGGAAAAGTGAAGAAATTGAAGTGATCAGACTCGATCAATATAGAAAAGTTATAAATATAGAAAATTGGCATTTTCTAAAAGCTAAATATATAATAACCTGAGGTAGAACAATGAATCCAAGATCCCAATTTCATATAAATATATATAGTTATGTAAATGCACCCATATATAGAAAAATAAAAACTAGAAAGGTACATTGTGTATATATGGGTTTTCCCTACTAAATATTGGATATAAGACTATAAACCCATGAAAGTGTTAGTACACCTTGATTAATAGGTCATCCCTATACTATTTGTGCTACCATTACCAGTGTCCCAACTCGGACTACAAAATGTGTGTCCCCAACTATCAAAATCATCTCATTCAAAAACACATCCATGAAACCAAGTAGCATAATGAATAAGATTATCCTCAACCATACCCAGTATCATGATTTGTTATAATCCGTGTATTCTAGGACCACCCAATATGAGTCAGATCTATCATGTAACTGTCTAGAAGGGTACCATTGAGGGTGTATAGTGGTTTTCCAAGAATTCCTATGAAAGGAAAAAAAGGATGATTTGGGATTTAAAGGATTAGAGTATGAATATATTCATATCCATACATAAACGTTCTTTTACGGTTTTGATCACTTCCCATATCAAAATTGGAGACCTTCTATGGTAATTCCAGATGTCCTAATGTTGATGAAAATCATCATAAATTTTCTCAGTGTCTGTGTGAGGGGGGGGTCCCACTCTATAAATTGATATCCTAAAAGATGATTCATAATTTTCCATCAGACATGATTACTGAATTGGTAACAGGAAACCAATGTCTAATTTGTTCCATAAGATGTTCTAAATGATCATAGACAAGGAAATGAGAAACCCATATATCCCTGTAATAATAGACAGACTATAGCTGATTGGGAAATTCTAAAGAGTATTGTTTATCCTATAATGCCCTTTCCCATTTTTCAGAATCATTTTCACCAGGATGGATGTATGATTTTGAGCTCTAGACACTACTCGAGTTGTTTAATGAGAATATGATTATTAATTAATATGATTGAGATATGGGATGGTGGGTGAAGTCACAGCCTTCTAGACCTAGTCGAGAGGTCACCAACATAGAAGAAAACCCCTAGGAAATTTCAATACCTAGTTTTACACCCTAGGAAACTATTGAATACATACATTTTGGGGATCTTTATACACATAAATATGGAATATCACAGTCCAAAGAAGGGAAGAAAATGTTATCTAACAGGACAAATCGATACAGATAAATCTAGTGTGATAAATGATATCATTAATGTTTATCTGAGAGAAACCCCTTCAAATCCTCATTTTCAGAATACACATGATATCAAGGGTAATTATTATGGTTCCAAAAAAAACCTAGAACATTGTCTATCCATAGAGGAAGAAATACCAGAGTTGTAAGGCATAACCAAAATAATAATAAGTTTAAGTATGGAAGGAAACAAATCCCATCATAATATGTTCCCAACTCAAGTAACATCATGAAAACCTCGAAACGAATTTGGAGATTGTTTTTCAAATGACATAATAAAAGTATCGTAGACTATAGAATCTATGGGGAATTCTCAGGCTATAAAACCAATGGAAATTTTTCAATCTCCCAACTAGTCATGAGGCTCTAAATCACATGACCCTGACATGGTTACACAATCCAAATAATGGCTGAATAATCATGCTACTGAACCATTATATCCTTCGAAACCTATTATACAGAAATGATACATAAGTAATATGTACATATTTGATATAATATCCAAATCTAGATATATGTTTGATTCCAAAATAATTTGGGGAAAATTAGATATCACAAAATAATTCTCACAATGTAGTCATGTACATATGTCCCATGATCAGTTCTCAAGGAAGGCCTTATGAAGGGGTCATGTGACATAAGAAGGTTGTTTTTGCATTGGAGTGTGGTAACTACCAGCAAATGATCCTCCTAAAAACCCAAAATCTATAGAGAACTTCTTAGAATTCCATGATTCTTGTGGTATCCCAAGATTCTCCCAAAATAATGATGGGACACAACCAAAAGAATCAGGAAGGAACATAATTTCCTCATAATAGAGCCATTTTCCACATAAAAATCTCTCCCAGTGGGTGGGGGAATTATTTGACACTTGTCTAATTGAGTATAAAAACCTACAAGTTGAGAAATAACAAAAACATGACTACTATTTAATTTTTAATACAATAAGAAGATAAAGCAGCTAAGATAACATAGATCATATAACATTTCAATAGACACATGATAACATGTCCTTTAAAAGGTCATGATAATGGGACTTGTATAGAGAATGACCTATAAGTGATTTTGTGGATCCCCTTTTAAATTCCCTTATTTTATTTATATGGAAACCAAAAAATTTTATTATCATGTGGAGTCTTCCATATTATTTCCTCCATGTCAATAAAGGTATCATCCAATAGGCACCATAAAACCATATAATCACCCTTGTAAAACCACGGAAAAAAAATTCAAAATGGAAAATCCTTTTGTGGTCGTTGAGATTTATGATATGATCCCCCCTTTAATTTACAAGACATAGTAGAATCCTTGAAAACAAGTTCACCTTATCATGAAATATCCTGTTGGAATGTCACCTTCATTTTATAAAGGGTTTCAAATATATCTGGTTGATTGCATGATACCCATTCAACTCCATAGAAAAATAAAAGGGTTTACTATAACCATGATCAAACATCACCAAACGACCCATTGTTGGTCATCAAACACATAAAAAGTAGATAGTTCTTATGTTTTCAAAGACACATAGACTGACTTGTGAGACACCCATCCCTTGAAAAATAATGATGGAAATAATGTTGGAAATGGTGGAAGATTCTTATGGAGCAATGATATGCTGACCATAAAAAAATCTGTTATGAACCCTGGGTGATCATCGTTGAACCCCTAGAACACCCATGATATTTCTACGTGATCCGGTATAAGCCTTATAGATAGGCATCTTTATCTCATGAAGGAACTCAATTAATCCACTATTATCTCATAGAAGAACCTAGAAAATCTACCTTCAATCATAAAAAATATTTCCCAATGGCATGATAATCATGGGATGGTCCTTATGAATTTAGTCCTAACCTTGTGTAATCACATTGAAATGTTCTAAAGGTCCTGGAATATCCTTTTGATCGACCTCAGTCCCCTAAAAGAGTAAAATTTAATACATTTTATTAATAATTGATCATCATGAAACACACCCCAAATGGCACACGACAGGATAATGCAAATGCCATGACATAAAAATCTTCCACAGACTCCAACATGAATATAAGAGATATGTGCCGCATATGGTAACATATAGTTGGGGGTGGAGAAATCTATAAAGAACCCACCCCACCCCACCCCACACCCCTTTTATACAAGAAGGACATCATTACACATCCATGGTTGATCACACATCAGAGAATAGAAGTAGAATTAATAGAGAATCCAATCACAAGATCAACGGTTTTCCACTAGGTAAAATCCATGGCTTAAACAAAGGGTTAATGAGTCTTGAATTAACACTACACATGATCTCTTGTGATCATGCTAAGGACATATGGCATGTTAATACCATTATCTGAATGACACAACGCATGTCATGTTGGTGATGTCAAACAAAAAATAAGCTAAAAATTGTAACACATAAGGTGTGTATTAAATAAAAGGTAAGAATAATGAAAAATATATTGGATAATTATGATAAGAACATATACTATAATCCTCATTCTCTTTACAAGACTCATACAACACATGTGATAACAATGAGACATGTTTCTCAAATTATGATACACACCCTTGAAAAAATACAAGGATCATGAAATGTGACTTGTACATTTCATGTTGATTCACACGACATCCTATGAACATTAAACACATGTCTTGTGATGTTATTTGGGATTTCCATGAAAAAAGTTGTGATTTTATCAATACATTTCTATGATGTTATGCATAGATACTTGGACGGGTCATATTGGTCTCACGGTGACACCAATACATGCTAGAATAGATCATGAAGCATCCTCTGGAAAATTTAGCTAGGTATCATGGTGACACAATGACCTTTGATCATAGATCCTACGAAGTCTTCCAAACTAGTTTTCTAAGACATGTGTCATCCTTCAGACTTATAAACCATGATCTCGCAATTTCCCTCGAACAATTCATCTCAGCCATGTGGTTCCCTCCTTAAATTCCATCCAAATATTATAATTTCCCAAAAAAATGACTCCAAAGTTATGTAGTTAAAACATGAAATATAATCATTTTTCAAGAAATGTCCTCTAGAAAATCCATATAGATCACGCCTAAACCTTCAGATAGGTAAGCATTGATCATGTGATGGTCTCCAGTCATGTCATTCAGGTTATGAGATGTCCTCCATATATGAAAACATGTTTATTGTCTTTTCCTTGGGCATATCCTCTACGAAATTAAGAAATGTCTATACATCCTCAAACAAGTCGGGAAGAAACTCAAAAAACACAATGCTCCTAATCCGATCATGTTATTAAAACGCCTCTGGACATGATAAACTTTTCTAGTGGACATATAAAGGAAACCATATTGATTAAGCCAAATCAGATTTACAATATGATAAATCCAAAATATTAGGTAAACCACTATGTTTAATACAAGTCTAGGAGCATAATTCGGCATGTCCTCTATATTAGGAATACCTTATTAGTTAATCCTTGATCAAAATAAACTATGAGAAATCCGATTCCAACTATATCTCGGACATGTTGCACACCTTCTTAAGGAAAAATTTTAAATATGTATCCACCTCTATGTTTTTCCATCCTTGTTATCATTATTTCAAAAATCGATGTCCAGTCCCTCCCATGGTTTGATCATCTTATCACATACACCAAGAGATTGAGAAATCAATTGAACTATGATTACTTTGATTCCTATAATAATCTGAATATATAGGAATCCTTATTAAATATAGATATCTATATTAAAAATCCAATGGGATTTACAAATACACATGTCCCGCATCTATATGTATTGAGACCTGATCTCTGGATATCATGTTTTTTCAAACACCAAGCATAGATTGTGTGGGATTAGAGAGATTCAATGATCATATCATTCACACCATGAATCGACAACAGCCATGGAAAACTCATTGTATAATCCTAGGTCAACAATACGATATTAATACTCACATATATGTACATCAATCTCAAGGAATGTACCAAGGGAATGATGGATCTCTTATGAAATTGATTACTTTTATAACCAGGATATGTTGGACGTCTCCTTAAGTCCAAAATATCACCACATGTTACCTAGGTTTCCTCATATATTTCCTTTATTTATGTCATTAAATTACTCAGTGTTTGAAAAAGATGTGTGTTTTTATTCATGTTATAAATTGGTTTGATTATGATGCATCATAATGGCTCAATAAAATCCTCGATATCTTAATCACCTTCTCTCGAGACAATAAACTATAATGTTCTTAGTAATGTGGCTTATAATTATAAGCACACATCCATTAAGAATAAATTGATTAAGAATATCATATACATATATATAGACTCATTAATAGGACATCTTTTACATATTGAATGATTAGATACCTCATAATTCTATTCTATTAACAGCTTCAGTATCTGGATTTGGAAGATATTATAAAACACACCATAAATATACAACAGATTTTCAAAGTAGGAAATGTCTACCCCAAAGGTTTTTGAAAAACTCAAACTCTAATCCACTCAACCAAAGTGAGTTTGTATGTGTTGTTGGGCCTAAAACCCCAATTGACCACCTACCTGTTGATAGAATGTATATACTCATCCATGGATTTGGGAATCGTTGGGAGATTCTGTATAAGATAGATATGAATCTTGAATCTGATGAGAATGATTGTACATATATAAAATCCCCCACAAACAAAAATCTTGTCTAATTTCCCCTAACCTTTCATGTGATAATTTTCATAAAGAAACAAAAAATTATGAACCCTTTGTGAAATAATTTTACAATGGATCCTACTTTAAAAGATAAAAATGAATGATTACCCAGTTCTCACCATGCCATTTTATTCTTTCCACATGGGTGAACAGATCAACATATACTTTTCCTAAGGAAGAATCTTTGATTAATAATTGAATGAGCTATCATATATTTAAAAAGTTCTATAATAATTGTTTTAAATTAATTTCTTGAGATGATAATAACTAATTTTATTTCATAAAAAATATACTATATAAATAAAGTAGTTAATTTTTTAAAAAACTGAATCATGAATTAGTCACCCAATTCATTCCCCTTAGAATTTATCAAAAAATTAAAGGTTGAAAGTATAATCATGTGGTGTAACATGTTTAAAAAATGAAGGTATCAAGGTAAATACAATTTGAGAAATGAAAAACACATATAAAATTGAACATTACAACAAACCTATCCAACAAAACGTGACAATTTCTATATAGGTCACTATCATTGTCGACGTGGAGTACTTGGATACATGGTCGCTCATAACCATACCAGAATATCACGACAGTGCTTACTGGCAGCTTAAGTTTGAATTTTTCATAGATTCTAAGATACAAATAAACATGCTTTCTAGCTCCATATTTTTTGTCCACATGCAATTCACAATATCTATAAAAACTTCTAAAACATCCTTCTAAACATTCAATGTGGCAATAAATATTTTAAACCTCTTTTTACTTTTTCCTTATTTTGTAAATATATCTCTTCCTTAAGCTTCATTATTTCTACATTATCCACAAAGATAACTACTTACAAGAAATATGAAGCATGAAGTACCCAAATTTGGAAGTACAACAACACTATTATTCATTAAAACATTAGAATTAAGGAATAATCAAACTAATCACTCATTACGACATTCTGAAAAAAAGCATGTTGTAATTTTAGAAAAATATTGTTATAATAGGTTCCAAATTCATAGCTCTGACCCATTGGATGAGATACACTCAACATCCCAAGAAAGACATATAAAACTATCAGTAAATGCAATCATATCTTTAAAAGGCAGAGATCTATGACTTGTGTCACCATTAAAGATGATCCATCCCTGCAACTAAACCACCTATAGATCCTTAAAAATCCAGTAAATGAAAATAAATTCCAAGGAATTTCAATATATTTAAATTAGGTATTTCTTTTTAACTCTACCAATATTTTAGAAAGCATTTGTTTTCTAACAAGAAGATAAAATTCAGTAATGACATCACCATATTTGTATTTTTGTAGTATAGTTGCATCTTGTTTCTCTTTTCAGGATATTAATTCCTCCCCTATAACCCCATGATTCTTTATACATATTTCAAAGTAGGATCAACCACTTCAACAAAATCATACCATTCCAAAACAAATTCACTATAGGCAGTATAATATGGTTTATCCTCAATCGTCTTTTTGGTGGGCTCTATGTTGTTATACCAAGCGAAATCAAAGGATCTAGTGATAATTTTACATTCTATTTTAGAGTAGTATTTATGTTTTGAGGACTTAATTGGATTCAGGGTGATAAACCCTCTGAGTTTGTCATTGGGTTTTTACCTTTCCTTGCTCTCAATTTTAAATATTATTTCTCAATCTGATAAGCGTGGTCACCAATATCATTTAAAGACTCATTATACTCATAGTGAATACATTCTTCCACCTCTTGGACTACTTCATGAGGTTCACAATGCTTATCATGGTCCCATATCCAGATGGGTGAGCTATAGGCTCCATCTATGGAAATGTGAATAACCTAAAAACCCAATAAATCATTTTCCTTTAATTAATGAATCATTGATTTCTCAGGATGATCCTTATCCATAGATAAATCCTTATCCTCATTCATCTTCTATACCGAGTCCTTATTCACTATAATAGAAACTGAAACCCCAGAAGGACTAGCATCAGTTGTAATACTATCACTGAAATTTTTTAGTTTGTGTTTTTTGATTTCCCTTTTCAACCCATGTAAGTTTACAAACAAGAGATCATATTTCCTTATTAGAAAAATTATTCTAGGAATGGTCATGATTAAAGAAAATGATATAATAATAAATGAGTTTTTCATAAACCAATTATTGAAAAAACCATGATTACTATTAGGAATCTATATCATGTATGAAAGATCTTAAGAAACATCCATCTACTGCATAAAATGTAAGAATAAAAACTAATATTATTGAACAAATCGATTTCAAAAAATTAATTTGACATATTTATATTTTTTATACACTTAAAATTTATTAAAAAAAAATTCATGGTAATGGTCTTCTATTTAATTTTTTTAACTATATTAAACTATTATGTAGTATGTAATTCTACATTAGTTTTTTCAGTGATGAAATCTATAAAAAATATTTTTGTAAGGAAAATATACGGATACATTAAGTTATTTCATTCCCTCCATTAAAACAAATTTATCCTCCCAAATATAATTATTAAAAATAAATGAAACAGTTTATGGTATCCATAATATATACATGATTTTTTTAATTGATAATTATTTCATAGTGTCAATATATATTATATTACTAGGGAATTAATTTTTACCTCTTTATTGTAATAAAAATAATGTTGTGTTATTCTCAGAAAATTTGGGTTAAATACCTCTATATAATTTTAATAATTTTAGCTAGATACTTTTTAGTCAACATTGTATTAATATTTGATAAAGGGTTGATTTTTAGGTTTTATTTTCCTATCATGTAAACTATCTTGTATTCATTCTCAAGGGAGGCATGAAATGTTTAATATCAAATTATATTTGACTAAATAAACATTTATATGATATTATAGGATCCACATTCCTATTAAATATATTATAGTAGTGTTATATTATTAGGGTAGAATAATAATTCCACTATAATTATTTAATAATAATTAAGCATCTATTGGTTTGGTTGTATATTTTATGTGCATTGAAAACAAATTTGTATATTCGAGTGTGTACAAAAATATAATAATACAATACATATAGTTACTGAGGGGGAAATCAGAGTGTCTCACTACACATCATCATCCGATGACATTTCCATAGTTGTGGTTGTAGAAGAATACATTTTTCTCGAATGTTGTTGGTTCTTATCATCCTTGCTAGAAAAGGAATTTTGGAACTGAAATTACTAATGTACATGTTCAACATATTTTATACAATTAATAGAAAATATTAAAATATGATTTGTTCTTCTAATAATTCACTATTCACATGGTGCAGTTCTCTATTTGTCCACAATTTGTATCTCTCTAACCTATTTTAAAATTGATGAAAAATCATTCAGTTTCATCAAGATAGATTCCATTGTGATTATTTTTAAATTTTTATAAGAATGAAGTAAATTATTTTTTCTATTATTATCTTCATCACATGAACATTCATAAGACTACATCCTCCCCTTATTTGTTTTTTTGTAATCTCAACTTTTTTCAGGTCATTTTTCAGAATAATTTATTTCTAGTTGGAAATGATTAGATGGTATCTAAATCCATCTCCTACACCATTTTAATTCATATTAGTAAAATACCTATATTTTATAAGGAATTAATTTTTATCATGGATCCTTTTGAGTAAAACTATTACTAAAAAGAAAATAAATTATTCTATGTTAGAGAAAAATTAATAGCATAAGGTAATTATTGAAACATATGTATATTACCAATATAATTTCAAAATGAGAAACATTTTGAAAAAATTACATAATATATTTCATTCTAATTAACATTCAGTTATGTATGTGTTTCTTTAGAAATAATTTATTATACATATTATTATAATTCCTTAAGAAAATATATATATTGTAATGTCTCTTAAATATAATGTGATTCAATGACTAATATCACTAAGGAGTGTTATAAAATGTGTGAAGTTATCCCTAAATTTTTTTCACTAAGAAATGATTTAGATACCACCCAAAACAACATTATTAGAAGTATTACATAGAGGTGAATATTCATGGGATCCTATAACCACATACAATATCTAGACAAGGATCTTATTTTCATGAAAAAGACATAATATCTACTTTACTAAAATTTGATGATGTTTTCCATCACATAGACTAATCCTTAATATTCACCCCAAGTATTTTTTCTAAATTTAATTTATTCAAATCCATAATATATTAAATGATTCATTAAATAACCTAATTTCGTATATATTCTTATGAAATCATGATCATCTTTAACATTTGACCACTCAATTTATCCTCAACTAATATAAAAATGATTAAAGTGGTATAAAACATAGTCTAATAAAACCTATGATTCCCCACTAAAATTCACATATCAATTATTTGAATTACTGAAAATATTTAATTATAATTCAATCCAAATCACTTAAATGATTATGGTTCTAGAGAATTAGAGAAATAATAACTAAAAAAATATTGTTTATTTCATGTAATTGAATATTTTCCATTCATATAATAAGTCAATTAATACATAATATGAAGTTAATATCTCACACTAATTATATGCATAATTTATTAATTTTCACAGTTAATATATTTATTACATACATAACACTAGGAAAGTGAATCATTAGTAAGATTTTACCTCATAACATTATTAATTTTAAATGTAAGTGAAAATAATAATGGGTTATAGGTGAGAATATTTGGGTCATATGATTACAATAGTCATGAATAATCAAATAATACCCAAATAATAGTAGATCATAAAACATATGCCATATGATTTTACCATGTATTGAATAGGAAATGATTAAAATGAGTTTTAATATAATCTTTCACATAAATGAGGTAACAACTAAGTAATAAAAAAATAAAAACACTATATAATATACATTAGTATATTGATAAATCAACTTCATGGGTCACACACTTAATCCCTTTTATAATAGTCAAAATAATTTTAATTCTATATACACCACCTTCTGAAATCAAATACATTCACCCAAACATATGAACAACTAAATTTTTCACATCTATGCATATCTCAAGTATTTATACTGGTTCATTAGAGGGTCGTATTGGACCCCTCCCATCATTCATCCACACTCTCTTATGTCATATAAAATTAATCATTCATCATTTCATGATTAAACCACTGAAAAAAACCATTTCATTTATCATAATATAAATACCCATTAAAAATTAATTTTATATCCATTTCCAATTGAATAATATAAATAAAGCATAAGTAATTCAATAACTATTAATATAATGATGAAATAATTCAAATGAATCTATATCAAAATACATCGAGTAAAATATTTTGTAAATAACATCAAATCAAGATAATAAATCAGACATTATTCATAATATATAAAAAAATGTATAATGTATAGTCAATAATATTCCAAATCAATTTAAATAATGAATATAGGTTAGCACACATATTGTTAATAATAAGAAATATGGTATTAACCAAGGGAATAATTTTAATGAACATTATTTGTATTCACATAAGAATAAAAATAAATGAAATGGTCATGATGGATACTATATGTTATATAGATTTAATGATGCTCATTTGTGAAAACATAGGTGAAGAATCAACATATAGATAGAGGAGACTTTTAGATGAATACAAGAATATTACATTCAAAAATATGATGAAAATGAACATTTAAAATAAAACCATATCATCTAAGTATTAAAATAATGGATAAATAATATACTTTTTTTAAATGTTGAATCTTGGAAAAGAACATTCAAAATTACTGGAAATCCATTCTTGGGATAACATATTTAAAAAATGATTCATTTAATATATATTAATTAATTTCTAATCAATTAAGACATAATATTCCTTTCAAATTACATGTTTCAAATTATTGGATGGAATTATTTAGAGATATATGAAAATAATAGGTTTTAATAAAGCATGAATACTAGAATATAAATATTGATATAACTATTTTACATTGAGAAACATGGATGAGAAGATAATAAATGTGTATATGATTTTTAAACACATTTACTTCATGGAATTACTTTTAATGAAATCCAAAATCGTAAATATGGAAATATGATTTCAATTTGAAAAGTGGTGTTGAGAATTAATTGGATAAAATTACATACTTCATATTTTAATTCACAAAACAAAATTTGTGGGAATGAATATATGGATTTAGAAGAAAATATTCATTTGAAAAAAATATAGTTATTCTTAACAATGTTATATTTTTATTTATATTTTTTTCTAAAAAAAGATGTGGAAATTTATAAAAATATATATTTTACTAATAAAAATATAGGGAATACCATATAAAATACATAGTTCTGAGGATCAATGAATTTTTGTAATATATATTTATGAAAGAAAAACTATTACCAAATTTTTATGGAATTAGCTCGATGAGACCCTTATAACGTTATAAACATTCAAAATAAAACTCTTTGAAATATAAAATATCAAATTACATATTAAATACATTTTATAATGTGTGTATAATGACATAAAAATTAATTTAATTTGATACGATATTAAAAATTAATGGAGTTTAAAAATAACCATATCTCTTGATATTAAATTTGATACAGGATATCCACATGTTAATTCTTGAATTCAAATAAATTTCCTGAGTCTCCTATATAAAAAAACAACATAGTAACGTATTTAATAATTTTATTCATATCTATAACATTTTATAAAAAATATTTTTAATTATCCAATATTTTTATTATAATTATTTATCATATATTTTCTATTTGTGGTCTCATCTATCTAGATTGCTGTGAACTAGTTTCATAAAAAAGGTGTTTGTAATTATTCTCCCCCTTATAATATTCATTTATAGATAATATAATCAACATTAAGAGATACTATATATATAATTATCTTATCCTTTAACATTATTTATTTAGTTGTGAATCATAAAAATGGAATTACTGTCAAATTATTATGGTAGTGTTAAAAACAATTATATATTAATAAATAATAATACCCATAATATAAAAATTTAATAACCAAAATAATTATTTTATTATAAATGTATAAAAATTTTATTAATTATTCTCCAATATTAATCCATGATAGAGTTAAGTATCATTTTTTATGTATGTGTTTTGACTAATTGTAATATTAACATATCAAAATTTTATGTGTGTTTATGGATTTGAAATTATTTATTTTGATATTATAAAATTATAAAACATGTGTAATGATATTATTTAGATGTTTATAATTTATAATATATATTTTATTTTGATAAATATTTAAAATCAAGATTAAAATGAAATGTTTACTTCTTAGAGGTAGTAGACCATATATCATTCCATTAATGTTTCCATTTCCTAAGGAAAGATAATAAATATTGTGAATTATAATTTAACTATTAAAAATAATAATCATACCATATAGTTCAAAAATATTTTTCAATTATATCATTATAACATGTTAGTGGAGGTGGTAGTGGAGAAAATGTATTTTTACATGGAAGATGTAATCCATAAATGCATAAACAGATTTTTTTATATGTAGATGGGATGTAATAAATAAGGGATAATAAATTAATATAATAATACAATATTATAATTTTAATTTTAAATTAATTTTTTTATTATGATCACATAAAAACTATAAAACTCAAATAATATATCTTCTGCTAAAAATATGTATTTTATATTTCTATATTTGATTCAAATAAATTTGACTGGATATTAACCATACATAGAATAAAAAAATACAAAAAGAAATATTGGATCACATATATACCCATATAACATTTATGTTTTCTGTTTTATAGAATTAGTACATCTATTACATAAAAAATTATATATGTATGAAAAACTAGTTCATAATAATAAACATCATATCCCACTAAATTCTTAACATCTAGTAAACTTCTTAAAAAAATACTGAATTCATTTATTCATGACATAGGGAAAAAGAATGAATTTAGGGTGAGCTTAAATTAGCATTACGGTTATTCATAATCATAAACCACTGGATTTAATCATTGAGCATAAAATAAGAATAATTGAATGATTTAATAACAATATGGAATTACAAAACATTAAATAATTCATACCCATTAAAAATTGATCATATAATAAGTGGAATTGTATAAATATTTTAAAAAAGAATTATTTAAAAAATTCCTTAATAATGAGAATTGTGTTGTGAATCATAATAAATGATTCCTTAAAATACTCATAGAAATAATAAGTAACTTTTTTGGAATTTTTAAATATTACCTTCATAGAAAACATAAAAGAACCCTAAAAATATGAATAACAAATACAGTCAAATTCGTAAATAATTTCTCATAGAATATAATATTTACTGAATTCATTATAGAGATATAAAGAGATTATCTATAATCACGAGAAATATTGAGGTTACCCACTATTATGAGCTATATTATTTTAAACCATTATAACGATCTCTATCAGGATCACCGGTAATCATAAAAACATCCCAAGAATAATAATATAATCCTAACACATTAAAGATTTCAATTTTCAATATAAAATCACAATTCCTATTTCAAATATACATTGGCCTATATCCACAAGCCATTTATTTATTTTATAAAAAACCACTTTTTGGGAATGTGTGAACTGTACATAATGATCCCCAATAATACTGTATAAAAAAACAAACCCCACCCCACCATACCACATTCAACGTTCATAGTCTACATTCAAATTCCAAAAAAAAAACTCAAAACTCCACCAGTTCCACAACCATGTCATCCATCCATTTAAAATTTTGAAATACAAATAGACATTAAGTCATACCATCATCACATACTCGATTGCTAAACCACCTCGAGACCCTCACTGAAACCGAAGTGCTGGCCATCATATCGCTGGGAAATCCGTCCATAGTAAACCCTTGTCGCTGCTTGTGCATCATCCTCATCATTATAGGGCATCTCTAGAAACACACCATCCTCCCAAAAAAGAATCATAATCTCCACAGACCATCAGAAAATCCAACACATAAAATCACTGCAAGGAGAACAAGCTTTCACAGACAAACACCGAAAAATTCACTGAAAAAAATGGCTTCGAAGAAGAAACAGACAGCCAAAATCACTTTATCTTCACCCGTATCATACAAAAAGTCAACAAACTCTGGTCAATAAAAGAAACATAATTCACCACTGATAGAGGAGGGAACACTGAATAAAATTCAAAGAACCAAAAAAAAAATTGAAAGCTGAACCAAATGCCAAAAATACCAAAGTCATAGAGGAAGAGAAACTTACACCAGTAGTGCAATGAAAACTGTGGACAACCAAGCCCCACATCCCGAAGTCACAATATTACCACCACTTGAGGTTCGACTAGGAATGGCATCGAGGTGATTGAAGCCATAGTAGAGGTTTGAGCAGACAAGGGTTCCGATTATGAGGAAATTGAATCCTGATGCCAAACAGAACATGCCATCATGAGAGCGCCTCGATAAACCCTCAACTGAATAACCACAAATTCAAAAACCGTATTTGAACCTCCACTCCAGATATGACCTGGAGAGAAGTGAAGGAACTCATAGCCACAACTGGTATGAACAACCAGGGGTTCCTACAGCAATCAATCACGATAGTGGCATCAAAACATCCTGTTAGAGGGGAGGGGAAACACTAGAACCCTAGAGTGGCATCTAGATATAGTGTAATGCCTTGGTGAGAAAGAGTCCATTATCAGAAAAATATAATTCAAAACATGTTTTGGTATCACAGACTCCTAGAGGCCCCCCCCCAGCTGAAGTGCGCCCCACATTACCTAGCTACGAATTGGCTTTGAATTTCCATATTTATAATACAAACTGTTGTTTGAGACTAGTGGGACATGATCCTATGTCAGTTCCTATGGAGAGCGAGGGGTAAAACCAGTGGGTACCACTCGTCTAACACCCCATGGTAAAAAGTTTTGTTGTTAACCCCGACTCCTAGAGGTGGCCCCAAAATCCCAAGTGAATGCCACATTCCCCAGATAAGAATTGGCTTTGAATCACCCTGTTCGTAATACAAATAATTGTTCGAGCCTGGTGAGACTCAATCCTGTGCCAGATTGCATGCAGAGCGAGGGGTAAAACCAGCCAGTACCACTCAGATAACACCCCATGAGCACTATGGAAAAATAGATTCCATGATAATATCATAATCCATCCAATGAACGAATTATCATTATATCATTACAATATATCCCCATTGTATAATAGTTAATATTAGTGGATTTTTTCAATAATAAATAAAAAACCATAACAAGATCATTAGAAACATTGTTTAGTAAAAAAACCATTCCACATTGATAATATGTTTTAAAAATATTAAAATCAAAAAAGATTGTGCGAAAATAATTTTCTATGAAAATTAATGTGGAATATTATTATGGAATAAAAAATAAATTTATTGGTAGTTATTGTAGGAAAATCTATTAAAAAACATTTATTTGAATGTTCTTTAAAGAGATTCAAAAATGATTCACTTGAAAGAAATATGTAATTTCAATTTAAAATCAATTTTAAATGGTTAAAGATATTATAGATATATTTTTTAAATTAATTATAAAGAAATAAATTATGAAAATATGTAAAGGGAAATATTCTAGATATAGTATAATATAAAATATCAGTATCACTTATGAAAAAATATCATGTTTTTTATTTAATCAATATAGAAGAAAATGGAAAGTAAAATTATAAATGAAATTCACATCCATTGGAGAATAAATGATATTTTATTAAGAAAATATTATCATATTATTTCACTCATCGGTTCATTGAAAATAATAAATCTAGAAAGTAAATGAGATTGTTACATGAAGCTATTATTACATTAAAAACCATTAAATCAATTAATTGGAATGAAAAAATAGGATATGGAAGTGAAAATAACATGAATTTAATGAATTAATATCTTAAAATTCATTCATGAGTCATTGTATGATTCCAAAAAGGATATCATTTTGAACATTATAAATAAATTCACAGGAAAATGAGATTGAGTCAATAAAAACCCCTATTAAAATCATAATAATTAAAGAGATAATTTATACATTAAAATATTATGTAAACATATGTAAGTCCATATAAAATAATTTTAAATATATAATAAAACAATTTAGAGATCAATTCACAACTAATATAGGAATAACAATGTCAATGAATTATAATTACAACCCATTGATTGGAAAGTGAGTTAAGAAACCCCTTACTAGTTGGTAACATATAAGGAAACTACAATTGAATGAAGTCATATAAATTGAAATATAAAATACACCTATGATTGAATTATTCATCATATATAATATAAAATTGTAATTATATATGCTATATCAAATAATTTAGGTATATAATAATAATGTATACCTGAATGATGGGAAATTGAGTATGAATCCCTTACATTGAAAACATATGCACCATTTATGTCCTTTAACTCATATATAAAATAATATATAAATTATTTAAATAATTCAAAAACCTCTCTCTTTTAATTAATTTATATTTACACTATTTTTATTTAATAAAATTTAGTATAATCACATAACCAGTTATATCAACATTTGGTGTTTTGAGTATATTCGGTTCATAATTTCAAAATGTGTTCGATTTATCGAGTATGGTCAATATGGGCATTGTGACATAATATATATAATATTAATCCTGAAAATTTTATATTTTTATACATTAATTGTAATATTATAACTGGCCATGAAATATGGTTACAAAAAATGATTTTCCTTATAGTCATAGATGTTGTCATCCATAAGTACTCATGAATGACATTATCATTTTGATTAGATATAGCTGTAAAACCATATAGAATTTTTTAGATTCTTGACTAAAAATGATTTCATTATCATGATATATATATATATATATAATCCATCACTAGATTTATCCATGAAATGATGTGATGGAAAATGGGTTATATAAGTTCACGATGTGGTAGTCCGCATAATGAACAGTCAATGGGGTTTTCAAATTTTATTGAATAATTTGATAGAAATTATTTATTTTATTAAAATAAAAACATATTAGTGAATTTATGATTATTGTAAAATTACATCATCATTTTAAATAACATTTGTAATATTTATAATAAAAATAAAACTAGAACATTATATTAAAATCAATGCCACTTAATGTGACAGCCTATGTTGATTTTCACCTTAATCCATAGTTTCAGGCATGTTTCCCCAAAATATGCCAAATATAATTTAGTAATTTATCTTATTAATGTATTTTTATAATTATTCGTTGATCTAAAATTCTAAAATATTGTGGGGAATAGAGGATATTGTAGGTTCCCATTTGTTACTAAAGGGATATGTAGTCTTGGAAAGATAATGTATTCAATTAATATAAATTAATTTTATATCCCAATGGACTAAAAATGATAATAATTTTATATAATATCATATAAGTCTAAATAATTTATGTTGATATAATTTTGAAAAATTTATATGGGTTTATTCAACCTTATCTACTTGTTTTAACTACCATTAGTCCATTGGAGAATTATAGTGATATTAATTTTCGTTTCCCATTAGGGGTAAAAAGGATAATAACAAAAGAATAAGATTCCCATAACTAGACCATGGTTAATATTTTAATCCATATCCCATGCAATTGGCATATTATTTGGTTTTTATGAATATAAAAACTTTAAGTAAAATATTTTTTATAAATTTATATTTAAGTTATTTTTGGAATTGTAGAAATAATGATATTTGTATAACTCTTATAAAATGGTTATAAAATTGAATATATTAGAATAAATAACTCTTTGGTCTTAATAGAGTCATTAAATACTATTTATATAGTTTTGATATATCATATTAAACATTAAATTTTAATTTAACTCCTTTGTTAACCAATTTAATCCTTAATAATGGTTAGGACTATATCAAATTGAATGTGTTATAATTTATCATTAAAGATGAATATTAGAAAAATAATGAAAATATCATGGAACATTTTTACCATTTTTTCATAGTAGTCCTCTTCCTAGATTTAATGAATTTTAAAAAAATTAATAAAATATTATTTAAACTAAAATATAATTAATTTAATATTTGAATAAATTCATTAAGTTTGACATAGATGACATGAATATTGTAATGGATTTATAATATAAACCATTCACACATCACAAATAATTTATATTTATATATGAAATTTATATAATACAATCTATAGATCATATAATATACATTTATAGTTTTTTAAAATCATATTACTTATTTTTCTACAACATGCATATTCATTGTGTAAATATTGTATAACCCCCTAATATAACAATTTTATTAAATTTTTTTAAATAAATAGCCGTGATAAATTGAATTAAATTTTTTATAAACACTAATATTAATTGATTAAAATTTTCATTATCACAAAAAATGTTTTATTGATATTAAAATAATAAGGGTGATAGTTTTTACATTATCCATTACCTAAATATTATAAAGGTTATAATAAATTTAAAAAAATATATAAATGGTTATATTTTTGAAATATGGACGATATTGGGAGAAATAGCCTCATTTAAATATAATAAACAATGTTTTCGAGTGAAATTTAATCTTTATCAACCTAAATAGCCCATTTTACCTATAATGTGGTGTATAAAATGTAATACTATTACTATCAATAATGTAAAAAATATAAGGGGTAAAATTTCAGAATATTTATCTCCTAATTCAAAATATAGAATTAATCTTCTCTGATTAAATTTTTATATGTAAAAAACAATTAATTTTAGAAAATTATTAAAACAAAATGAATTAAATTTCACTATAAAATTTCACCTATAGTCCCAATAATAAATATTTTAAAAAGTTATGTAACATAATGATTAAAATGTAATTATCTTTATTATATCAAAATAATAAATACATATGTTAATTTGATTTCAATTATAATAAATAACGGTTCTTTTGAATTTAACTTATTTAATAAAATTAAATGACATTTTTTAAAAAATGTATATTATTTACTATTCAAAAACATACCAAACCATTAATAAAATCCAATCAATTCACCGAGAGATAATTTTGGAAATATTAATTAATAAATAATAAACTTTTATTAGTTTTAACAAAAATAATTACATAGCATTAATTATAGTATTCTCACTTAAAATGAAATAAAAAATGAAATTTATGAAAACATTATTTAAAAGAATAACATGAATTTACTATTCAAATCAGTTCTTGTTTTTAAGAACTTATCATTAAATCATTTATTATTAGGACCTTTATATATATATATATATATATATATATATTTCATAATTCTTTTAACAATATTCTTACCTACCAATTCATTGGCAATGTTATGAAAGTCACAAAATAATAATATATAGTGGTTTTTTAATGCTCTGTTTCAAAGTCCAAATATTCTATTAAAAAAAATGTTCTTCCAAAATCAGTAGATATAATAGTTTGGTTTATCTTTTTATGTTTATGACTATTAATAAAATTTATGGAGTATCTAATACTTACGTTGAGTTTCTGAACAACCTCTTGATTAAATCCATATAAATAAAGTTCTTTAGTTATTATATATGTAGCATGAGATTTCTGAAATTAATTGGAATTATACAAGAAGATAAATGGATATATTATAAGGGAATTTTCTAATGTAATTTTTAACATTTAATTGATGTAAGTAACACTATATTTATGCCTCAAAATAATCACTTTTTTTATACGAATAACTGATTAATTATATCATTAAATTAATCAGTGGTGAATGAGTCCAAAATATTTAAGTAATGTATTATGTGAATATTATGAGTCCATAAATCCCAAGATGTCTATTTATAATATTTATTTTAATAATTAATCATGTCATTTAAGGTTATATTTGAACCGTTAACTTTTTTACGATAGAAAATATATTTTAAAATATTAAAAACATCTATTAAAACCTATAAAATTACCCATCTTATAGAATTTATTTATGAAAAACATATATAGAACCATTGTTTTATCTAATTCAATAAATATATTAGATACAATTTCCTTTCATAATAATAAATTTTAAAAAATGGAATAATGTTTTTTCAAATATGTTAATTTCATCAATAATGTGTCATAATAATATTTGGCAATGATTCCTAAATGAATGAGTGATATAAATTTAAATATATATATGTGTGTGTTAAATTGTTAAATAATTTTATTTTTGAGAATATATTTTGATATTTGATCAGATAAAAATTTCAAAATATTAAAAAAAATTGTTTGTAAATAAAATATCTTCTATTATCTTGGTCATAAACATTATTAATAAAAATCACATTTTAAATTGACAAAATTATATTTCAATTAATAAATAATATGTTCATTTTTATCTAAAATTAAAAATCAATTATTAGTATTCTATGTCGATAAGTGATGAAAAATAATTTTTTTAAAGGTGAATAACTCAAATTCTAGGGTAATATATGAAATATGTTTCAAAAAAGTAAACATGTTTATTATATGTTCAACATTATATTTTTGAACTATTTATTTTATTCTATAGAGAATTTTTTTATAAAATAAATCATAAATATTTATTTCACTCAAGAATTATGATAGTTTAATTAAATCTCTAGTTTTATAAATATCTATATAACATATATTTTTACAAAAATATGCTAAATATTAATAATATAATAATATATATTATTAATTAAATAATTATGTTATTTTTTTCAAATTATAGATTTTTATAAATGTATCTTTTAAATCAAAATAGGATATATAAATAAAATTCATATATTGAAAATGTTTTCTTTAAATGCATTATGTGCGTTTAGTCCTATTTATGTTTCATTTTTAATTGAATATAATATATTAATTTATGAGAAAGATTTTATTATGTTTTAGTAATTTTAGTCATAAAATATATAAAAACAACATTATGATCAATGTTCCATGTGAAATAATCTATCAAAATTAACATTTTATTATGAAAAATATACAGTGAAATATAATGTTGTTACGATAACAATTTTTGTTGGCTGATTTTCAAAAATAATATTACTTTCAAGAAAAAATGAGAGACCTTTCATTAGACAACATAGATATAATCCTCATGGTTATTTAATGTTTCATCTATGATCCATGGTGTAAGGGTCTATAACGTAGTTGATTAACATTTTATGTATTGATATTTTGACCAACCATGACATGAGAAGTAAAATATTGTGACAATGTAAATGTATTGTGGCTACAGAAATGTAGGTGAGTTTAGTGAACATTATCATCATGTAATATTTATAGAGAGAATGAATATGTTATGTATATTTAGTTATTAAATTCAACATTATGTATAAATTTTTTTTAATTTGTGCTTAAGAAAATGTAATTTCATACACTATATTTAATTGTTTGATTTTGAAATAAAATCTCAAAATTATATCTCGTACGTTGTGTTGTATAAGGCCTAGAAATTTAAAATATTAATATAAATTTAGATGGTTCATTGATCTTTTGTCTTGAAATTATAATCACAATACTTCATTCTACAAAAAATAAATTAAAATTAACATTTGAAAATTGATATGTATTCATATCTATTTATTAAATAATTAAAAAAAACAAAAAACAATTCAAATATTTAGTGAATGGATATTTAAAAAATATTTTATAAGAGAGAATTTTTTTTTAACTTTCAAAAAAATATAAAATAATATATTCTACAATTTTTTTCGAGTTCATCCCACTTCATATGAATTTTATATCTTCGAATGTCAATAATTCGTGGTATGACTTGAAATATTTTCCTTATTTTAGAAATGATATAATGTAACACAAATTATAATATTTGAAAAATAATTTCAAAAAAATGAAATAATATTGGATAGAGATATTGAATAAGTTATATACTTTAATTATCTATTTATAATGTAAATTTAGTATACAGTACTCACGTAAGAGGGAATAAAAAATGTATATTTTATATTATCAAAACATGATGAACCAGAATTATCTATATATTAAATTTTATATGTATGATCTTGTGATTTACCTATCTTGGTTTTTGATCACATGAGTGGTCCTTTGGTAATATCTCTATGTTTTCACCTAGAGAACTACCTATTTCTATTAGAAAACAATAAGACTACAAAAAACCATTCACTAAGTCCCCTTCCTCTTTTGATGATGATTTTAAGGATAAAAACATGATGTGATGGTTAATACACATGGAATCTATCCTAAAAAGTGTATGTTTCCTCAGTGCAGTTGTCATTCTCACAATTCCAATTCAATATGTCCTATAGTGTGGTGAAATATTCATCTCTCATTCCATTATGACTTCTTGCTATGTTCGGCATTCCAGACATCTGGAAGCTCCACCCCATCCCATATGGTATTTCCCCAAGATTTTGTAATGTGATATTCATCCCGAATAGTTCCAAATATTAAATGATCTTATGGAAAATGTTTTAATTTACCACATCTATTAGATAACACAAATCATTCAACTAAACAGTATCAGTCCCAATAGTGGCATCCATGGATATTTATCCTCAATCTTTAACCTACATCTTTATGATCCAATAAACCAGGTTTAAGAGAAAAATATAATCAATTCATGGATGGTGGTATGAAATCCCCATTTTTCCTCATCTTCCACATTTCCCCTCCTAAAAATCATCCTCCCTATATGATACTCTCCTGATATTTTACCTCATCATCTTCTATTAATACCACATGACTTATCCTATATATTTTATGAAGAAACCCATTGATATTGTAATTCCATAGAATAAATTTTGAATTATCATTAAATGATATAATAGATTATATAGATTTTAATATTTAATCATTGATACATAAGACTCTCCTTTGATCTTTCATAGATAAAGTTTCTCTAAAGATGACTTTAGGATTTACAATGACTCTATGAGTGGTCCCTAGTGTAATCTAATTTCATGATTAGTTAAAAACATAAAAGTCTCCCAAGTATCTCATATTTTCAATTTAATGTATCTCCCTATGAAGTGGGGAAAGGATTATTTTTAATTTTTTTATATGAGTTTAGAAACATCGAATGTGTCATCAATTAACCATGAAACAACTCCAAAACATTTTTTTGGTGTAATCATCAAAGGTTAGTGAGAAATGGTGCTCTATGTTTTTCTAAATATTTCCCACAATGTTTGATGTAAACAATATATAAAGGAATTATATGGGGTAATTAATATGAATTAGAATTTTTCATCGACTAATGTGACTCATCATATCATATTGAATTCACATAAATGATACATAACGGTTGATCTAATTCCTAAACACAAGAAACAAATTCCATGACAAAGAATAATGTTTGCACTCACATGAGTACATCTATGATGGAATGAAACCATATTCTATAGAACACTTCTGGGAATTTGGTTTATCTATCCTATTTGACCTATATCGTAAATTTTATCCCTAATACTAATATTGGCCTTACATAATAAGAATCAAATATGAACTAGGATTCCTAGGTTAATGGACCTCAGAAAATACATAGCCCTAAATATCCTTTCCATGGGGATATTAAGGAATGTATTTATCATTTTCATTTAGTGTAAGTTAGGGTAAATATTATGAGTCCAGTTTAATTCTCAGATTTCAACATCCATTAATCATTTCTAGAATTTGGGTCTTCTTCACATCCCAATATACATTTGTAGTGTAATGGAAATTTATAATCATTAATCAATAAATTAAAATCCGTAAAACATGATAAAATTCATAATATATTATTCCAAAAAAGTCATTATGTAGGTGAAATGACATAATATATATTTAAAATATTCATAGTAGCTCTTTAATTTGGATCAAATGTAAAAATACATACAATAATGGTGTCCACACTACATCAAATATACCATTTTTGTGATGTTCATCTACAAAATCATCATAGGAATGGAAATACTAACATTAATATGTAAATTCGTCAGTAAAATTTCCACATGAATGAATTTCCACAAACATAATCCAAACTGAGATCCTTTTCATAATTTGTATATGGAATGTGTTGGTATAATAGGGTTGAAATTCGTAATAAATGGGAAATTCCCCACCAAAACATTATACAATGTGCTTTCATAATTACAAGAGATATTAGGTTATATACAATAATATTTTGACCAATAATTATGAAAATAAACTGATATAGATTATGTGAGTGTCTGAATCTATCCTAGAAAGATATATGGTACCCCTCCTTTAAATAATCCCTAAATCATTATATACCATCGCATAAATAACTATGTTGGTGGGGGAATATATTTCATGTAGTGTGTTATGCCAACCCAATATCTCATTGTTTTCCCCTTCAAAACATGAGTATGCTTATGGAATGATTTCAAACAACAACCAACATCAGCAATGAAAAACATTAAAATATAACCTATATCGACTACGTGTAGTGATAAACTCAATAATACCATGTTCAATGAATATTGGATTCCCTAATACATGAACCCAAGATTCCCTGTATGATGAGAACCTAATGTCTCAATTTTTTAACATTAAATGACCACCATCTTTTCTAGAATACCAATATTTATGTCCCACATCATATCTAATTGCCTCCCTATTCATGTTATAATAATCCTGACAATGAAACATAATTTTTTTTTTAAAATCATTGTAAACTATATAACTCAAATCATATAGATTCTAATCCCTATCTTCCAGTTGGGATTAAATGTTGAATATTTGTGGTTCAATAACAAAATCACATAAATTTAAAATCTCCATAAAGTGGAGTTATCTCTCAATCATAATAAAATTTCTATTGTAAAAAAATCCATATCACCATAACTTATCATGGACATAATTAGAAATTAAACCATTTTTATCTGGAAATGACATTAAAATAATAAAAGTTGTCACAAAAAAATATTACCTTTTCCAATACATATATTATGAGTGTATATGTATTTTTTTTATAGGAAGTACCTATAACTAGACATTATATGATAAGAAAATAAGATATTACCCCCCACTAAACCCAAAAAATGAGAATAATCCATAAGTGATGTTTGTATCTAAAACAACCCCTTTATTCATTATATATGGTACGATCCACTATGTAATGTAAATATTTGGATCCCCACATAATTAAATAGGATCCAAACTTTTTCTGTTGAGTTTATGCCACCTAATGTGAAATTCATGATATGAATTATATGATGATAATGAGAAGCCTATGGTATTTGTTTTAAATTTCCCCTCCCATAAAATATGTGAAAATCAGATGAATTTATTTTTTTATATATAACACGTATGATATTTTGTATGTGGAGATGACTAAGTGATATTCTCAGGATCTTCATTATACCCCTATATAATGTTACTAATATTCATATCATGTCTGAAAAGATTATGATTTATGTTATGAGAATCCAAGTAAGCCTTAGGAGAGAATATAATGTTTCATTTTGGGGCATGAATAAAATTACTCATGTGATGATATTGATAAGACTTTGTTAAAAATATGTGTTCCATGAAAAAATGAGACAAAAATTATGTAGGTGGTGTTAATAAGATCCCCTATATAAGTAACATAAGATTATATGGAACCTATAATGTGGTTCCCTACATGGTAAATACTAGATTGCCTGATTTACATTATTAGTGATGATATTTAGATAAAAAAACATGAAAATTTGATTTATTTTTTACAAAGACCTTATATCTTATAAAACAAGGGGGTTTTACCCTTCCATGTTAATGAGTGATGAAATTAAAGTATTTCCCATTTTATATGGAGTAAGAGATCTAATTTTGTTTACCACAGATTATATCAATGAGGAAACCTTAGACTAGGAAATGACATACATGGTGGAATTCATGGAATGAATGGTCAACATCCTATCATATAATTCTAATTATGTAGTTGGGTAATATATTGAATTTCTAAAATGATATACTATGTCTAATAGCATGCATGATACACCACATCAAGCTTAAGGGAATATGTAAATAATATTTATATGTTTTCTTTAAAACCTATCCAAATGAATAGTGGGAGTGAATATTATTTATAGAATTATAAAAATATGGTTTACACATTTATATTTAATTAATTTCGTTGTGAACAACTAATTATAAACTAATATAAAACACTTTTCATAATAAAATGATTTTTTTTCATAAAAAACTATTTAAATGTGAAAAAGTGTATTTTATACTAATAATTTAATAAATCACCTTTTTTGGGTTATATTATTGAAATATATTTGAAATATATTTAATATAAATTCAGAAATTAATTTTAAGTGTTTTATAGGCACTATATAAGAAAAAAATTCAAATTTCACACATAAAAGATGCATTTCTCAAAAAGGATGTTTAATCACCTTCTGATGGATACCCATGTTAAATATTTTTTGTTCACCTTTATAAAATATAATTGAAAAAATAAACTTATTATATATAATAGGATTATATAAATTTACTTTGGTTTATTTTTGTTATTTTTCAATATAAATCCATATTTTGTTTAATTATAAATAATACAAAATATTATTTCAATGCAGTTTTTTTGTCAAATTTATCTATAGTGTTATTTTTTGTATTTAAATGGATTTAAATTATAATAAAATATATATTTTTAACTTGATTTAATATACGTTATTATATTTAATTTCATATTTAAAATAGGTTTATAAACATTGTGGTCTTTTTGACGTTTTTACTTTAAAAACAGGTTTTTTGGTAAGATGACACCTTTCCCAAAAAACCAAGGCTCCTTTATTGAAAAAAAGTAGTATGAATGACATGAGTATAATAAAGGGATATTTAACATGATCCCTTTTTAGAAGGGGTATAATTTCATCATGAAACTGATCATAACATTGAAAATCAGCACCATTGACTCCTTTCTTCACAAGACCATCGACCACTGAGTTTCCGTCTCGATAAATATGTGTGCTTATGTGATCAATTGAGAAAAGGGAGTCCAAAAAATTACTCCACCAGTTATCATGATTCTAGGAAAGTTGAGACATATCCCTCCTTATATAATAATCAATAATGGAAGAATCTCTCTCAAGCCAAATATTATTCCATCCTTAATTCTTGGCTTCTTCCACCGCAACAATAACACCAAGCATCACTACCTCATGTGTAGAGTAAAATAAACTGGAACCACAAAATCATCCAAGAACCCCCCAAATTTGATCCCTAATCTAATAGTAACATCTTTATTTTTTTTAATAGTAACTTTAGTATTTTTCTATACAACAGTTATGGGTAAATCGAGTAATTAATGTCAAAAATAATATTCAATGAATTATAAAATTACTCTAAAACATGTCCTAATTTAATTTAATTAGGGTTTTTAACTAAAAGATTCCATGGGTGGATTTTTTTAGACCACTATTTTCCACAAGGATGATCTAATACATTTATAATATTATATTTAAACAAACAACAATTTTGTTACACTTTTATTTTTAACATGTAAAATATTTTTAATATGAATATATATTGGATATATGTTTTAATATAAATAGTAATATAAAATATAAAATATTTATATACATCATTGTAATTTATTTATAATTTTTTGTGATAACATAATTACCTTAAATTGTGATATAATGATGATTCTGTAATTGCTTAATTAATCAAATAATCATATAAATGATAATAAAAATACTTAAAAAAATTGAGATTATTAATGTCATCCACTAATTTTTATATACCATTTACATGTTATATATTTTATATAGTATATATTTATAATTTATCATGTTTTTACGTTATTTATAAACGTCATGTAATTAATGATGTCAGAAATTAACTTTATTTATATTTTAAAATAGTAATATAATATTAAATTATAGAGAATAAATAAAAATAAAAACAACAAAAAAATGTTGTTATAAGTATTAAAATATCACCAAAGATCCATTAAAAGAACTTATTAGTTTTTTTACGATTATATTGACCCACAATTTGTAAATTACTTGATATCACAGTAATAATTAAAACGGTAAAATAAGGGTTACAAAAAAATGATAAGGATTATAAAATTACAAAAAAAATGTATAAATTTTAATGGATTATTTTATTTATACCCTTACGCATCCTATATAATAATAACTCAATTTTTATCCATTTGTATGTGAACATTAATTTATATTAATTTTTTAATTTGAAGAATTCTCAAAGTGCCCATCCCAATCTTATAAAAGGGAAATACTTCTTATCAATTTTCTACACTTCATAAAAAATTTGGATCATCCAATATATAAATAGGTACCTTCCTATAATCCTTCCCCCATTCTATATGCATCAATGTGGGAAGAACACCATTCTTATAAGTGTTAAGGTTTTAATAAAAGGTGGGCATCTGAAGAAGAGGTACCGTTTTTAATTAAGTGTTTCTATTTTATTTCTTCTTCCTTTGCCATAAAATAATAAACCACTATGTTAAAATAATAACTCCATAATACTCAATATACTGACAAGTTATTATGTTAATATCATCTCATTAATACCTCTCCACTTCCATCAAATGGGAAAAGAATTAACCATTCATGTGTATGTGTGAAACAACACCTCCACAAAACGAAATAATTCATTTTCCATTAACACGTCTTAATATAGATTATAAATATGGAATTAATATTTAAATTATATATTCATGTCAAATATATAATTATAATATAATAATAAATATATTTCGTTCATACTTTCCTTGCACAAAAAAATAATAAAGTAGTTCGTCCATATGTGTGAACTATCACCTCCAGGAAATGATGTGATTAATTTTCAATAACATTGTTACATGAATAATATATTTAAAAAAATTAATATGATATTAAATTTTTTATGATATTTTTTAAGTATAAAATAATATTTACCATCATTCCATAACGATCAATGACTAATGCCATCATTACTCTTGTGTACGTAGGACGTACTGTCTTCGCTATGGTAAAAAATTTAAATTTTCATATCTATATGTAATATATATATATATTTAAAAGTATAATTAATTTATAAAAGTGATTATTATTTAAAAATATATTATGTAGTTGATGGACTTATGTCTTTTTTTTACTATTTACATCATTCAAATTTCATTTTGGACACATATACTGAATACCATCAAAACATACGACATGATCTTAAATAATTATTTAATTTCTATAAAGTGGTAATATGTGATAAATAAGTAATAATAAACATGAAAAATATTCTAAATCAATTAATCAATAAACCTATGATTATTATTTATGAAGATAAAGAACATACGTGTTGATTCAGACTCAATGTAATGAATTTTGTCTCAATCTCCTTTCATTGAGTCATTTCTTGATTATATGAATATTTATTATTCAATAAGTTTTATATAATGACCCTTTGAAATATTATAACCATATTTTTTTATCCATATGTGATTTACTATTTTTTAAATGTTCATGTGTCTAATGATTTAAATTTTCTATATGGGACATGAAACTTTGAATTTTTAATGATTTAATTGTAAAATATTTTTTTCCATGTCAAAATTCATGATATTATTTTACATATTTATTATTTAGATATAAAAGTATTTTATAGTAAATTTTAATTATATTTTTATTTCATTTAATGTTTTTAAAAAGGAATATTTTTACGATTTTTATATGGAACAATCTGACAAACTAAAAAATGATATTTTTCACACATAAGGCAACAAAAAGTTATCCTCTATCACGAGCAATATTTGAAATCTGTATTATCATAAAATAATTATTTTTTTTAAAACAAAAATAAACCCCTTATTCCCTTTTTGGGTATTTATTTATTTAATATGGGTTTGTAATTGGATTTATTATTTCAATATGTTAAATTCATTTCATGTGAATGAAAATGAAATTTTATGAATGAAACACAAAAAATTAAATATTTCATTTGTTATGATTATATAATGGTACTTGGATATTTTATGTTGGTGTATGTGAAAAAAACCATGAATAGGTGGTTATGTTATAACCTCTAATGAATTGGGTATGGAAGACGACAGTATGACTATTTCATTTGTAAGAGTGACATGTATAGTTGTCAACAAAATGGTTATTTAATTAATAAAGGTAATAATTATATGTACCAAGGTATATTTATGTATTTTCAATGATTTTTATGTGACTATGGAATTTTTTTATATTAAAAAAGTATAAAATAATCTTATTTTAAAAGGAAATTATTTAATATTCATTAAGGATAAATAAATTTCTTTATGATAATGTCTTCATGAATTTTTATGTTTATAAATGGAAAAAAGATTTCATTCTTTATATCCCATACTAATCATTTTATACTAATTATGAATTTGAAAATGTTTTTCATAGTTCAATATATTATTAATGCAAAAGAAAATTTAATGATGAAATTAATGAAGTTGTGTCTAAAAAAGAAGTCATTTTTTATTTTAAAATGAATTCCTTTGGTGAAAAAATGGATACTTAATAACGGTTTTCACACATATTGTATGGGTCTACATTATACGAGTTTTTCATAATTCTCTAAAACACTAAAATGAACATATAATCAAATGTGAATTCTAGTTCAAAAAAACTAGAATATGTGATTTTTAAGGTCGGGTCCATATATTTTTTATCCAAAATTATATTAGACATCATTTTAGATTAGTATATTTTCTTAAAAAGTGTCTATATCATCATGGGTTTATAATTTTATAGACGATCAAAATTTTAGTGTCTTATAAATTTTTTTATAGTTTATGTTAAATATTCTTATGAGATTAACCTTATTTTTTGAGAAATTTAATTTTTTATATAATTATTGGTTATAATTTTTTATGCATAATGAAATTAATGAGATAAAAATAGTTTTTAAAAAGTGTTATGGTTATATTTGGGTAATTTATCATATTTTTGGAATGTTATAAGAATTTTATTATTTTAGAAAAAATGACAACCCACGGGATGGGTGACAAGCTGTAGGATGGGTGACCACCCGTCGGTTTAAGCAAAGCCATTGAGATTGAAACCACAACCAAACAACGATAATGGTACATCATCTATCATCAACCTACATGAAGCTATGAGTTAGTATTACATTTTAATTTTTTTGATAAAAGAGATAATTGAATAGGAATAATTTTATTTTAGTAATATATTTTTCGTCAAACATATAACTTAGGGATTGGAAACTGGTTTGGTGATTATGTGATTAATGTTATTTTGGATGACATTTACTATTTTGGGAACCCTATATGATTAATGTATGTAGAATAGCACGAGATTTTATTTGAGAATTAAATTTTCAATTATAGTTTGTAAGAATATGTGATTTTATTATGAACATAATGTGATTCAGTTTATTTATAAAAATGATTAACATATCTTGGAGAATATGTGACTAAGTTAATTGTTTTTCGGTATCAGATATAAAAAATAATTGATTTAATTTGGATATAAATGTTAAAATTTATCTTCGAAAACTATTCTACTAAAATTCCTATGATATTTGGGATTCAACATTAATCACTAAATTTTTGATAAATTTTAAGGACGTTTATTTATTAAATCGTCTATTTTGATCATTGCATATTTATGTTGAATTTTATAGGTTGAATGAGTTTTTCACAATTTAAAGATTTTTCTATTTGAGGTATTATATTATCATGTACTAACCATCATATATTATCCTAATTTATAAATAAATGAGAAATATATTGTTAATATTTTTTGGATTATATGAATCCCTATAAGTTGATTCTAGTGCTTCATGTGTGAAAAAATCACACTGAAGACTCATTATTTTAAGAAAAATATGAGTTTGTGTGGAAAATTATTCAAAGGATGAATCATTAATTCTCATTTAAGTATGATTAATTATGTTGTAAGACCAAGTAGTAATATACTTGTAAAAATATATTAAAATTATCTGAAAATCATAACATTATTGATTCAGTTTTTTTCACAATGAAATTTTGACCTTTTAACCCTTAAAAATTTATTATTTTGTGCCGGTTAAATTTCAGTTGACTATGTTTTATATTACACTCCATCATAACATGATAGATATATTTTATTCCATATCTATGTTTTCTTACACAATACCCTTCTCTATGTTAAGTAGGGTGACCATTATTCTTCAATTTCTTTATTTTAATTTGATGTATCATTTATCCTTTTTCGGATGTGGGATTTCAATAAAGATATTAGGAAAAGTAAAAAAATCTAGTTTTAAACCCCAAGATTAAATTACTAGGACTCAATTTATTAACGGGGGGAGGATGTCACATCCTGAGTTTTTAAAAGGGAACACAATGTTCAATAGTATACATTGCACCCCACATCGAGCTTAAGAGAACATCAAGATGATATATAAATGTTAGTGTTAAAAACTATCCATTAGAATATTTGGAATAAATATTACTAAATGAACTATAATAATATAGTTTACACACATATATATAATTAATTATTATGTGATCAATTAATTTTAAATGAATATAAAACCCCTTTTTATAATAAAAAGAACGACTTTTAGAAAAAAATAATTAAATGCGAAAAGTGGAATTTCTACCAATACGTTACTAAATCACCCTTATAAGATTATATTTATGAAATATGTATTCAATATAGTAAATTTAATATTTTAAATTCATTTAATGTGTTTTTTGTCATTATATAAGAACAAATCCAATTTTACACATAAAAGATGTATTTCTCAATAAAGGCAGTTTTACCTCCTTTTGATGGTGGACGTATTGTAAATATGATTATTATTAAATTTATAAATTATACTTCAGAGAAAAAATATGCCTTATATAAAATAGGATTATAAAATTTTCTTTCATTTATGTTTTTATATTTTTAATTGAAGAATCAAATTTGGATGAATTATGAATAATAAAAATATCATTTCAACATTTATTTTCAATAAAATTTATCTATAGTGTTAAATTATTATTCTTAATGGTTTTAAAGTATAATTAAATAATTTTTATCAATAAATATATATTATTTAATTGGACTAAATTTTACATTGAAACTAAATATAATAACATTGAAAACATTTGAATGTTTTTTACTTTAAAAACTTGTTTCCTCGATCAATCAACGTGATTAATTTCAAAAAATTATTATCCACATATATGTTTTTAATTTGAAAAAATATACGTGGATGGTGGTAATAAGTATGTAATTTATGATCAAATAGGAAAAAATAATTTTTTGTTAATAGAAACTTTATTATTTTTTTACCATTCTAAGGGTAAACCGTGTAATTAAGGGTAAATATAATATTATATACATTATAAAATTATCACAAAACATGTCGTATATTAAGTCTATGAGACTTGTTTGACCAATACATAGTTGGGTCGATTGTGGGACCACATGGAGGCACATGGGTTACTTTAATAAATTTATAGTATTATATTTTAAGAAAATAATTTTTTTTATAGTTTTGTTTTTTATAGGTAAATTTTTTTAACAAGAGGATATATAGGTCATTTGTTACACTATAAATGGTCATTTAAAATATAAAATGTTTATGTAAATCATGGTAATTTATTTATAATTTTTAGTGATAATATAATTGCAATAAATGGTGACATATTGATGAGGCAATAATTATTTAATTAATGGAAAAATCAAAAAAAAAATGATTCTAAAAATAATAAAAATAATATAAATTGAGATAATTAATGTTATCTACAAATTTATTCGATAAAATTAACATGATATAGAATTTTTATATGATTTTACAGTAATTTATCATCTTGTTAATATATTTTAAAATGACATTTAATGAATTGTGTCAAAAATTGGAATTATTGATATTTTAAAATAATTAGTATTTTTTGAAATTATGTATAATTCCTAAAAATAAAACAAAAGACCAAATTATTTGGGTAAGTCATTAAATTTCATAACTGACTAATTTCTTGCTCTTTTTCATTTTTATTGCAATAATGGTAACCCAAAATGTGTGTATTACATGATGTAATGTTATGAATTAAAAGTGTAAAAGCAAGGATAAATAACACGATAAGTAATAAAAAAAATAAAAAATAGATAATTTTTATTATATTCTTTTATATATACTCATACTCATCATATATTATAAAAAACTCAATTTTGAGACATTTGGAATTGAAATTTGATTCATATTAATTTAATACTTTTAATAATTCTAAGAGTGTCCCCTCTCTTATAAAAGGGAACTACTTTTTAGGAATTCTTAAAATAGAAAAAATATTTGGTTCAGAAAATATCATCCAAAATACCTTCCTAGAATCCCTTCCCACATTCTGGAGGCATTAACTTTGGGATAACATCATCTTCAGAATTGTTAAGGTATTAATCAAAGGAGATCGTCCAAAGAAGATGTATAGTTTTTAATTATGTGTTTCTATTTAATTTTCTTCTTACATTTTCATAAAATATTATTACACCATGATGAAATAATAAATCCATTATCTTTAATATATTGATATTTTACTATGTTAATTTCATCAACTAAGTCCATCTTCACTTCCAACAGATGGTAAATGAATTAATCCTTCGTGCGTATGTGCCAACAATAACCTCCATGAACTAATATAATTCGTTTCCAATTACCATGTTTGAATAATGGTTTTAATTATTAATTAATATTTATAAATGATATTAATAAAATATTTATCATTATACTAGAATAATATATCAATTATTTTCATACTTTTTTTCACATTTGGATGATAATGTCGATTCTGAGTACATGTAAACTATCACCTCCATGATGAGATGTGATTCATTTTTAATCACCACATCAAATGAATAATATATATATATACACTTCATGATTAATTTGATATTAATTATAATATTATCAATCTTGAAATATAAAATAATATTTACCTTTTTCCATAATAATCAATGATAACTAGAAACATTACTCATATGTACATATAACATACCATCTCCATGATTTTTACCTAGTTTATTTATCATATCCATATGTAATGGATTTATTTAAAGGTAAATAAATTATATAAATGTTATTATTATTTCATGAATATTATTTGAGAGATAATGGATGTATGACCTCTTTGACTATTGGCATCATACAAATTTTATTTTGGATTCAAATGCCTAATATCATCACAACATCCGACATGAATATAAAAAATTAATTAATATTTATAACATTTTCATTAGTGATATAAAAAGAAATAATAATGTTGAAAATGTTTCTATGGAATGTAAATAATTATACTATGTTTTTTATTTAGGAAGTTAAAGAACATATGTGATAAATCATACTTAATGTAATATATTTCATCTCAATCTTCTTTCATTGAGGCATTCTATGACGCTATAAACCATTATTATATTATATGGTGTATATAAATCCCATTTTACATTTCATATACATATTTTATCTATTCACATGTAATTTAATATTTCATTAAATGTTCATGTGGATTATGATATAAATGTTCAATGTGGTATGGGGCTCCATGAATGATTAATGATTTAATTGTCAAATATTTTTATCCCTGTTAATATTACTGATATTATTTTAGATATTTATTATATCAATATGAAATTATTTTAAATTACATCCTATTATTATTTTTAATTTCATTCAATGCATTTAAAAAATTTTCTTTATTATATGTTTTATACGGAACATTTTTAATAATGAAAAATAGAATTTTTTTAGTGTATAAAGTGACAACAACATTTCCAATGTCCTAACCATTATATAATATTTGGACTCCTATAAAATAATGAATGATTTTTTTTTAAAAAAATGAACCCTTATTACATTTTGTTGTTATTTTAGTATTGAAATTGATTTTGAAATTAGAACGACAATTTAAATATATTGAAATTATTTATTATGAATTCCAATGAAATTTTACAAGTGAAATTACAAAAATATAATCTTATATCTTTTATTATAATATTATGATAATTGAACATTTGACTACTGGTTACATGATAGTCAAATTATGGGTGTATAGATTATAACCTCCAATTCATTGTGAATGAAATTTTACCGTATGGATATTCCTTTTGTAAGAGTAACCTGTATAGATGCTGACCACATGGTGATTCTGTTTATAAGAATAAAAAGTACATGTACAAAGGTAGATTTGTGTATTTTATAATCTTATAATGGGGTTTATGGTATTATTTTGATTAAAAAAATTAAAAAATGATATTATTCTAAAAATAAACTATTTACTATATATTAAAATTGAAAAATATTATGTTCTAATAATGTTTTCATGGGTTTTTATGTTTATCAAAAAAATGATGGTTTATTTTCTTATATCCCCTAATCTAATATATATGCTCATCCCATGTATTAATTGTTTTTCAAAGTAATTAATATTTGTAAGGGAATAGAAGTTTTCATGATCAATGGATGGAGGATGTGTATCAAAAAAGATTCATGTTTTATAATAAAGGGTTTTATTTGTTGGTAAAAATGGATACAATGTATAAGTGTCCAATTGAAATTTATGGGTCTATTTTTTATTTTATTTTTCCTAATAATATAAAAATCTAAACTAAAATGATCTTATAATTTTAATTATAGTTCAGAAATATTAAAATATGTAATGTTTAAAGTCATGTCCTTACAAGTTGGCACCATAATCAATGGTTTATAAGGCTACACATCACATTAAAGTAGGAAGGTGAGAGTTTAAAATGTTCAATACCATTCATTGGATGATGATATAATAATGTATTCCATAAAAAAATTAGAACAAAAAATAAATGTTTTATAAACCTATTTCTCGATGAAAATAAAAATATCATTTTTCAATTGATTATTATCATATTTCATTTCCATAAAATTATATTTCATCAATGTATAAGATGTATGTGTTATTTTACCTAATATTAGATATTGATTTAAGTAATACATGAATAATTATATATACTAAAAGACTACATATATTTGATTAATAGATTTCCTAAATCCATTATTATATTGGTAATTATTTATTAACGTGGTATTTATCCATGGTTTATTGACTTAATTTATTGACAAAATTTTATTTAGGGAAACAATAATAAATACAGTCTAATCCGATATCCCATGGGTAGTAAATGAAATTATTTTTCAAATTACATTTATAGTGAAATGGGAGATTTTTTTTAAAACCCAAATAGATTCCTTAAATACATATCCTATGTTATAAATATTATGATAATTTAAATGGACAGACCAACATTATTAACAAATCAAAAAAGCCATTAATTTTTTTCTATAATTATGAACTCCAAATATTAGAGAATATTTATATCCACTCAATATATAAAAATGGATCAACTTAATAGAAAAATTATTTTAGAGGTTTTATTAAATTATTTTTGGGAATATTATATTTCAAGAAAATAATATAGATGTAAAATATGGTTAACAGTTGGAATTAATCATGAATACAATTCCGAAGGTTGAATTTGAATGAATTAAGTATCAATAAATCTAAAAAATAATCATTAAAAACTATCATACATAATTTATTTATATGAAAATTGGGAGTGAATTTGGGAATACCTATGATAATTAAAATGAATCAGCAAAAAAATATATTAATATTTTAAAATTCATCTAGCTATGCTTTGGATTTTTTTTCTTACTTTATATAATGTATTATCAATTCATTATTTTTTAGAAAAATATATCTAAATAGACCAAGATATTCATGAAATTAAAAATTATGAAAAATTTGTTCCATGTGTTATTAAATTGGATATATTTTTTCATGATGGTATCACAGATAAGGTTATAAGAAAAAATGATGAAAATTCATATTATTGGACAAAATTACAGATGATATGGATTTAAGAACATGCAACTACACACATGTTATAAATATTGAAAGATCATCTACAAGAACCCGAATCATATTTTCAAGTATGATAATTATTTTTCTGGTCATTTTTTTTGAGAAAAAGAGGAAATTTTGGAAATTTTCATAGTACACATCATGGACTCGGTTACCGTCAGTAGCCGAGTGCTGGTCGTGTAGCGGCCATTCACACGGCTGTGTGGGGGTGACATGGAGGACACCTAATGTGGAGTATGGAAATGTTGAGTACACACCAAGTACTTTAAAAGTGTATGACATATTTTTTTTATTAAATGTACCGGGGTCACATCTGACAGAAAAAACACCCTAATCCATGGTCTAGTTCGTTTGAGAGAACCCGTACGACTGTGATTCTTCTTTGAGCCCCTGAGCCTCTATTTGATCTTTGATTCGACTACCGTCGATTGCATTAAGATCACCTCGGTAAGCTCTTCCTTCTTCTAGAGAATCATTTATTGATTCATCTTCATTTCTAAGTTATCTTCAGTTGAATTTGTTGACCGTTTTTTAGTTCTACGTTGTTCTTGGGAGATTAAAGCCTTGAGGGTCACTTATAGAGATCACCTAATGTCGAGATAGGTGGTTTGTACCATTCTGTTGAAATTCTTTTAGTTTTATGTGAAACGTTTCCCAATAACCATGAATGCGGTATTGCGCCTTTACCAATTAGACCTATTGATTTCCTGATATGATTATATGCTTGAGTAGATGACAATTGATTGTGAATAGGGTGAATTTTTGTTCTTGGAAATGTTTCACATGCATGTTTTCCCTGTAAGGACCATTCGATCTAGTTTGTCTGTTAGGCTGGTGTTACTTTCCCATGCCTAGTATTTTAAGATGGTTTGATTGTTCTTCTGTGATACTATAATGCTTTAGAATGCTAACCAAGTAGTTCATGAGTTGTACCTTGGTCGATACGTCCTACTACACTTCCTTGACTTACATAGGTCTGTGAGAACCTGGTGTATAGACCATAGGGAGAATGGACTTTGAGGGCTTCTCCAGAGTGTTTGTTTTATTTACGATGCAAGACCACATTGGGAATTGATGAGGAGTGCTTCCTCAGAGTATATGTAGTTCCTCAACGCGGGCCACAGGGGGTATAAAACGTTGAGTGCTTCCATTAAGAACATTTAGTACCATTACGAGACTATAGGGGGAATTTCTGGTGAGTGCTTCTACAGAGAGTCTATGCTTAAGATGAACCAGAGGGGTTAGACTAAGTGTATTGCCCAGAGGGTTTCTTTTACTTGTTTGGTAGGACCAGAGGGGATAGGATTTGTGTACTTCTTAGAGGGTTACGTATTTGTGTTTATCTGCTTGGTTAGATGTTGCTTGATATTTAAACTTAGAATTGTTTACTATTTCCTATACTTTTACCTACCATATACTCTTTGAATGCTAGGAACAGATCTCATGGTGGTTGACCACCGGGATTTAGTCTCAAAACCAATTTGGGCCTTTCTTTTGGTCAAAAACAGATTATATTATTGTTGTTATATACAAGGGAAAGATCCATTCTACTTTAGGTACTTGATTTTTTATGGAACTATAGAGCATGTGACCAAGTTATGGCTTGCGATTCTGAGGAGTTTATATGATTTATTTTTCACATAGCTTTAGCACTGTTGTATTCCAACATTGTGACTCATTTGAATGTTTTCCTAGACATATGTATAATGCATCATATTATATATGTTCTCCAGTTTATACTTTCAGTTTTCTGTGATTAATGGTGTATGTCACTATTTCTGCTTCCTCTCTTGTATGTATTTTTTACTTCTACTATGTACTCTTCCAACGAGGGAATAGTTTCCCCACTATCACTCACAAGGCCCTCACAGCTAGTCTGCAGCCTCTGGCATTCAGGGAAATGCACCTGAGGCCATGGGACCAACTGGGTACGGGGCACCTTTGGGTGGATTCCAGAACCAGGACGCTACAAAGTGGTATCAAAGGAATTGTTTTTTCTTGAATTACTATTTGAATCCTATAGTCAGGTATAGGAAAAAATATGTACTCTGTAATAATCTTTTCATGGGAGTAGCTAACCCGTGTATACGGAAAATCCATCCTTCCACGTTAATGAAATTTTCTAGTTTTGTATGTTTATGGTTCACTTGATTTTCACCGTTAGGTGGATCACATGTTTTGTGATGGTTATTATTTATGTTCTTGAGGTTCTATTTCAGTCCCAACCCAATGAGATGAGTTTATTCCATCTCATGCATCATATATGAACTTGCTATAAATCACATTTCATGCATTTTTCCATGCCATTAAGGGTGTATTAGTGATTGCATGTTATTGTGATAGATGATTTTCTATAAATTAATTCTTTTTTGATATTTTCCTTGATAAAGTACATAATTAATTATAGGGTATTGTTAGCATATGGTTTTATCTTAATGAATGCCAAACATTGGTTCTTGAGGTTTTATGGGCCCTCGTCGGCCGAAACGTGGTGGATCATTGACATTATTTCCTAGTTATACCATGTATAAGATTCCATACTTTGACTCTCAAAGAGTATGGCCCCTCATGGGTCATAATGTGTCACATTCAATATTTGTTCCAGTGTTTTTCTGGGTTCTAGGGAAGTTTATGAGGCTTACATTCCGTAAAAACCTATAATACCCACCATGTAATGTTATGAACATTCAATGTGTTATTCTGTTCGGGAGGAAACAATTTTTCTTATGTACACGCCGTGCAGTCTCTAACAATTTCATAGGCCAAGTGGGAAGAGACACAGGATAAGTAAATTCTTTTGGGAACACACTGTGTACCGATTGTGTAAGCTATGTGCTGCTGACCCTATGTCCGCTTGTGTGGCTAACAAAACACACTGATAAATCTTCGGTTATACACACCGTGTCAGGATTGAACATGATGTGTAGTGTAATCCTAGGAACCTGGCCATGTAGCTAACAACACGGGTCAGTGTAGTCTCTTCTTACACATGCCATGTCCACCTGGAACACACCGTGTAGAGTGAGCCATGTGTCAGGCCGTTTCACTAACATCACGGGCAGGTGAAGCTTGTCCAGTACATGTCGTGTCTACTATGAACAGTCCATGTAGTATTGTCTTAGGAGAACCGTGTGGCATAACCGTATAGAAGGACTCTAGTATAGAAATATAATTCAAGTACACATCATGTGTTAAGAAAAAAAAGCCATGTGTTTGGGGAGTTACATGTCCTAGGTTAGAAAAGGTGCACGCCCATGTGAATGACTTAATGGAAAATGCCGTGTAGGGTTTATACATACCGTGAAGCCATGTTTTGTAAAACATGAATGTTTCTTTCTCTTGATACCTTATTACACTTCTATGTTTTAGTCCCTCTTAATCATGATCTATGGTGTGCATGTGACCATGCAGTGTCATGCCACCGAGACGTACTCTAGTTGTCTGCCAGTTACATAGCGGTGATCAGCCGCCAGATACGGCTGACCTGGGACTTCCCGCAGATCCTCTTATTTTTCCCGTCTTGGCACGAGCAGTTAAACCTAGTACTGGTGCTTATGCATAGGTCAGGGAAGGATTCATGAGGATGATTAAGAATTTTCATGGAGCACCGCCTCCTGCCTTGTAAATGGTAGATTTGACGCGGGTTCTCCAGTAGTTGCATCCTCCAACTTTATCAGGGGATGGGGGACCTCAGGTTGAATAGTCATGGCTTGAAGCCATGCTAACGATCTTTGAGCATCTGGAGACGCCTCTATAGAGGAGTTTCAATATTTATACATATATGCCTCGGGACTCCACAAAGAGATGGTGGGATGTGATCTCATAGGTTGGACGCCAGTAGTTTATGCCATGGGATGAGTTTCAACGCATATTCAAATATTACATATATCAAGAGACCCTGAGGTCCGATTGAGCTCAAGATTTTATTTTTCTAGAGAAAGGTACTCTTTATGTTATGGAGTATTCCTCTTGCTTCACTGAGCTTCAGCACATTACACCCTTCTAAGGGGGCGATGAGTTGTTCCTAGAAAGGAAGTTCGAGGATTGTCTGAGGTACAACATCCGTTCACAGGTGAACATATTCAGGTTTAATTCCATCACTTCTACCGTCAACTAGGCACTAATCACAGAGCTCAATTTGAGGGATTCCATAGATGTGACCCATGGTGGATTGGCATATCGAGTTAGCATCCCTCATATTGAAAGTAGGAAGCACTACCGGGAGTCTTTGCATGGGGATCCAAGGAGGTGAGACACATCTTCAGGTAAACAGGTGGTATGATACTTGTGCGGAAAGAGCAGGCATATGAGGCCACACTACCTGAGAAACCCAGTGGAGTGTGGATATTGTGGGAAGATGGGTCACCTTTAGCGCTTCTATCAAATATTCTCACCAGCAGCTGGTGATATGGGTTCTTCTATGACTCCTCGTTCAGGAGCATCACCACCCATTTCTTAGTAGTTTGGGAACTAGAGTTCATTTGGAAGTTCAGGCCAATGTGGAGGTCGTGGCCGTTGTGGTCAGTTGCCCGTATTTCCGGGACAACAGAGTGGATCAGCTCGGAGTGGTCAGGCAGGGTCACAGGGCCATGGAGTAGGCCCAAACATTGCAGTGGAGCAGACCCAGCAGGCGTAGGATCCCACACCGTCTATAGTTAAAGGTACGATACTTGATTCCATATATTTATCTTCTACCCTTTTCAATACTGGGGCTTCCCATATATTTATATCAGTTTCTATTGTGGATAGCCTTGGGCTCTGCACTTTTCTTCTGCTGATATTTTGACACTAGACACTACATTGGGGACTAGAATGACTAGTGTGCGTCAGTGTAAGGAGTTCCCTCTCTGAGTAGGTGGATGTCACTTCCTATGGGACCTTTATTTCCTAGAGATGACAAGATATGATTTCATTTTTAGAATGGTCTGGCTAGTTCTCTTCCAGGAAATTTTAGATAGTTATTTCCGCAGGGTTAGTTACATATCACCAGAGGGTGGATTGTTTCGTCATAAGAGAGAGTGAGATGTCTAAGCGAGCAGATAAGTACCCGAGCATCATGGTTTTATAGGAGTAACAACCCATATTGCTATAATATATATGGATGATCAGGAGACTTCATAGTTAGACATTCCTCCAATGGAATATCATTTTAGAGACGTCTTTCTAGAATACTTTTCATGTTTTCCTCCCAAGAGTGAGGTAGAATTTTGATTGAGCTCAGGCTAGGAGTAGAACTAGTATCAATTACACCTTATTGGATGGCTACACCAGAGTTGCATGACCACAAGAAAAATTTGGAGGAGTTTCATGAAAAAGGTTGCATTTGACCCATTACCTCTCCTTGGGGTTCATCTTTCATGTTTTCGAAGAAGGTGGATGGAACACACATGCATTGTGTGGATTATCATACGTTGAACAAGTTGATGGGCAAGAACAGATATTCTTTACCATGGATTGATGATCTCTTTGATAATCTTCAAGGAGATTGGGTTTTCTTAAATAATGACTTCATATCTGGTTATCATCAGTTGCACATTAGACCATTATATATACATCTTACAGCCTTTCAGAGTATTTATGCTCTATACTAGTATATCGTTATGTCATTTGGTCTCAAAAATGTGCCTACATTATTCATGGAACTGATGAACCAAGTATTCCATCCATACTTGGATTCCTTCATGGTGGATTTCATGTATGATATCTTAGTGTACTCCCACACACAACATGAACATGTCACACATCTTGAGATCGTTTTTATTACACTGAGAGAACGTTAGTTATATGTTAAGCTCTCAAAATACCACTTTTGGATGGATCAGATTCACTTCTTGGATCATGTTATCTCAGAGATAAGAGTGTAAATAGTCCCAAAGAAAGTCAGAGCAGTAGTTTCCGGGGAGCAGCTGAAGAACTTCTTTGAGGTGTGATGTTTTCTAGGGCTTGCTGGATACTAAATACATTTCATTCGGGACTCTTCACGCTTATCAGCACCACAAATAAGTCTGACTAAGAACGGTGCAAAGTTCTTGTGGTTAGATTCTTGTGTGTCAGGCTTTCTATAGCTAAAGGGGTGGTTGAAATCAGCACTGATAATAGTCTTTCCAGATCTGATATACTGTGTACTGTGATGCTTCAGGTATCGGGTTATGAGCTATGCTTATTCATGGAGACGGATTCATTGCATATGGGTCTCGACTGTTGAGACCACGTGAGAGGAACTACCTGACACATGATCATGAGTTAGCAGCAGATGTTCATGCCTTACGCTATTGGATACATTGTCTTCTGTGAGAGAAATTTTGGGTTTCCACCAACCCGAGAAGTCTCAATTACATTTTCACTCATTGTGATCTGAATTTGAGGTGGCGAAGGTGGGTTGAGTGCCTTCAGTCCTTTCACTTTTAGCTTTCCTACATGTCTGGGAAAGGAAACGTGGTAGCTGATGCGTTGAGTAGGAGGACTCAGATACATGCTGTTTATGAGGCTAGCAGTGAGTGTCAGCTTATGGATCTATTCTATGACATGCATTTGGTGGTGCATGACAGATATGGGAAAACATTCCTTTCTTCTGTATTTGTTACATCTAATATTCTTTATCGATTATGAATGATATAGCTATTAGATTTGGAAGACCTAGTCTTGTAATAATGAGTGTCTGGAGAGGACCCTATTCATGGATGGACCATAGGCGAGGATGATATCTTTCATTTCCATGGGTTTTAATGGGTGGAATTAGACATACACGAGGAGCTGATGCATGACATTCAATTCATAGTTTGGTCATTTCATCCTAGTGTCACCAAGATTTATCGTGATCTACACCGTTAGTATTGGTGATGAGGTATGAAGAGAGACGTTGTAGGTTTCTTCATGGGGTGTTCCACCTGTTAGCAGGAGAAGTTAGAGCATCAACGACCAGTAGGGCTTTGGCAGTAGTTACCCATTCCATAGTGGAAGTGGAATGATGTCACGAAGGATTTCATGACAGGTTTTCCGAGGTCACGTCGAGGGAATGATTCAGTTTGGTTTTCATTGACAAACTAATGAAGGTTGCTCACCTCTTGCTGATAAAAGAGACCTTCAATGTTGATGAGTTGGGATGATTGTACATCTGTGAGATTGTACGTGTTCATGGAGTTCCACACTCCATCGTTTCATATATGGATGCAGGTTTTACTTCTTGGGTCTGGAAGAGGCTACTAAAAGGATTGGGTACACAGGTGCTTTTGAGTACAGCATACCACCCCCAGACTGATGACCGTTCCATGCGTATGATTCAGGTTCATGATGATATTCTATGGGAATGAATTATGGATTTAGGAGATTTTTGGGAGAATCATATACCTCTTGTGGTGTTTTCCTACAACAATTGTCTTCAAGAAACTAATCAGATGGCACCTTACGTGGCTTTGTACGACATACCATGCCGATCACCCATATGTTGGAGGGAGGAATGAGAGGTAGATTTATTGGGACATCTTCATGTTCAGGAGACCTCAGAGAAGGTAGATTATATTCATAAAAGGATGGCTACTGCAGAGTCTCAACAGAAGTATAATGTTGATCGGCAGAGACGGCCTCTAGAGTTCGAGGTCGGGGATATGTTTTTCCATTGTGTCAAACTGAGGTTGGGACACAAGAGGATTATGAGATAGGGTAAACTTTTTCCGACGTATTTCATGCCACTTGAGGCGTTGGATAGAGTTGATCCGGCTGCCTATCAGTTGCAGTTACCTCAGAGGTACCAGTCTATAAATGATGTCTTTCACATTTCTCAATTTTGAAGTTACTTCTCAGACCTGTCTCACATCTTCCTACTCAAGGAGGTTGAGTAGTAAGTGGATGCATCCTATAAGGATCATCCTATCCATATTTTATATTGAAGTACAATAGTTATTTGTGGCCAGTCAGTTCAATAGGTATGGGTGCATTGGAAGCACGGGCGAGTACATGACGAGACTTGGGAGAGGGAGGCAAATGTACGATCGCAGTGGCAAAAGTTGTTCGGGGTTTCTTCTTCTATGACACCTTGCTAGGGAAATTTAGGGATGAATTTCTTTATTGGGGGATGTTTGTAAGAACCAGGATCTTCTTTTCAGGTATGTTTTTCCTTTTCTGGTATTTTTTGATAAAAAGAGGAATTTCTAGAAATTTTCGATGTACACACCATGCACTTTATGAGTACACGATGTGTACTCAGTCACCACAGGTAGCTAGGTACTGTCCGTGTAGCGGCTCTGCACACGACCGTATAGGGGCGACATGGAGGCCACCTAAAGTGGTGTATGAAAGCAGCGAGTAAACACCATGTACATCAAAACTACACACAGTGTACTTTTTTCATTAAATGAACCATGGTAACGTCGGATAGACAGAACACCATACTTCTAGGTCTCTTTTGTCTGGGAGAACCTATATAGTCACGATTCATCTCCGATCCCCAGATCCTCCACTTTATCTCTGATTTAACCTCCATAGATTTCATTGGGATTGCCTCAGGCAGCTCTTCCTTCTTCTAGAGCATCATTTCTTGATTCCTCTTCTTTTCCATGTTATCATTGGTTGATTGTTTTTAGTTTTATTGTATTTCAATGGTGTTATTTGGTGATTCAAGCCTCGAGGTTCACTTATAGAGGTCTCCTAACATTGAGTTAGGAGGTTGGTGCATTTTTGTTGAAAGTATTTGTGTTTTATGTGAAACTTTTCCCAACACCCATGAATGGGTTATTTCACATTTACCATTTTAGTCCAATTTTATTCCTGCAATGATTGTATTCTTTTGTAGATGATAATTGATTGTGAATAGGGTATTTTTTGTGCTTTGGCTGTGTTTCCCATGCATGTTTTTTCTTGTTTTGACCAATGCGTCTAGTTTACCTGTTAGGCTGCAATTTACTTTCCTGTGAATAGTATTATATGATTGTGTGATTGTTGTTATGTGATGCTCTTATGTTGGAGAATGTTATCCATGTAGTTCATAAGGTTTACCTTGGCTGATACATGATGCTACACATGCTATACATACATAGGGATGTGAGAACCTGGTGTATAGATCATATAGATAATGGACATTGAGGGATTCTCTAGAGTGTCTATTTTATTTACAATGCGAGACCACAAGGGGAATTTACTATGAGTGCTTCCTCATAATGTCTATAGTTCCTTGACATAGGACAAATGGGGAATGGGACATTGAGTGCTTCCCCAGAGTTTCATTATTACCATTACAAGACTATAGGGGGAATTGGCGATGACTGTTTCCTCAGAGAGTCTAAGCTTAAGAAAAACCATAGGGATTAGACTGAGCATAATATCCATAGGGTTTCTTGTAATTCTTTGGTAGGAACAAAGGGGATAAGCTGCAGGTACTTCCCAAAGGGTTACATGTTTGTGTTTATATTAATGGTTATATATTTCGTGATATTGATACTATGGATTATTTACTATTTACTGTACTTTTACCTACCATAAACTCTCTAACTTCTTGGAATAGATCACATGGTGGTTGCCCACTATGATTTAGTCTCACACATCGTTTGTGCCATTATTTTGGCCCAAACAAATTATATTTTTGCAGGTATAACCAAGGGAAAGCACCCTTCAACATCAGGTACTTGATTTGTTGTGGAGCTGGAGAGCATGTGACCAAGCTATGACCTATGATGCGGAGGAGTTTATTTTCTTTTTTATCACATTGGTTTAGCACTGTCACATTCCATCATTGTGACTTATTTGGCTTTTTTCCTAGGCATTTGTATCATACATAATTTTATATATGTTGTACAGTTTATAGTTTCTGTTTTCTACTATTACTGGTTTATGTCATTATTACTACTTCCTCTCTAGTAAGTATTTGTTTACATCCACTGTATACTCTTCCAATGAGGGCATAGTTTCCTCACAATCACACCCAAGGCCCTCACTTCTAGTCAGCAGCCCTTGGTGTTCTGGAAAATTCACCTGAGGCCATGTGACCAACCAGTTACAGGGCGCCTCTGGGTGGCTGCTGGAACCGGGATGTTACAATATCATTGGGAAATACATTTTATGGAATAAAATAATTGATTCAAGTGTATAAAAGAGTGAATAAATAATATTTTTCTATATGGGATATGAATATTCTACTCAATGAAATGTGGGCAGTGATGGTTCCACTGAATGAAAAACATATTTTATAGATATTCAACTGTATGATTTTAGTTCACTATGAAAGCTATTACATGATATTGTGGGTCTTCAATGATAATCTACACTAAAATCCTTTATATCATAGAGAATATAAAATTTATTATAACATTCCCACTATTAAGGTGATGTAATAAATTAATGTTGACAAAGGTATACTCCAAATTAACTCTGAATTACTGGAACTAATATTTGAAATTTTATTAACTTTTCCATCATATCACCCATTTTAAATATATATATTAATTAAATTTCCCAAAACCATGAATTCATGTCCAAAAATATATTTTATCTCTATATATAGGTTTTATATAAATTACTAGGAGAATGAAATAACATTCTCTATCCCAAATCAAGCAATGATCCCATAAAAATTCATAAATAAATATGAATCCATTTTTGGAAAGTCATTTAAATATATTTATATTGATTACCAATGAAAAATGATATCATGATCACGGGGATGGGAAAATGAAAATTTCAACTGTAATGATATGCCTAATGTATTCAATAATACTATTGTATTTCTTAAGAATTTTTTCTATTCTCTCAAATCTTGTGGTAGAATCCTAATCAAAACTTATACCCTATCACATGAATATCTAAAAAAATACCTATATAATGTGTTGGATATAATAAAAGAAAAATAATATGATACTTTTAGTTATTTCCTAAAAAATTCTCACATTTTGTAGTGTATCTCTTTGGGGTTCACCATTTCTCATCATCATGATAATGATGGGGTTAGTACATATTAACATAGATTATTATAAGGTTATAAAAATCATTTTGTAAACATTTATCCCCTTTGACAGATTTATGAACTGTATGATCAATATCATAGTCTCCAATTCATATCAAAAATGATTTTAATTATAGATATCATAAAGTAAATTTAAGGATACAATATATTTAAAATAAATACTTCTACCTGTGTGTTATGAACTATGAGTTAATAGTTTCTCTTTTTATTAAAACCATCAAAAAACATCCTTTTCAAATTGATAAATACATTCATTAGATTCTACGTTGAAATTTTTTTGAAAGTCATTATTTATGATATTATTATATATTACATAATCAATGAAAAAGATAATGAGTATACATAGATTATGTTGTGGATATTAATGAAGGAGATATTTTCATTCATTATTTAACTATTATGGGGTTTGGGAAAATAATACCAGATTAATTAGTTATGCGATCATATTAAATGAATTTTAAATGCATTCATCATGGGAAAATGTATAGGAATGTTCCAAGACATCATTTTTCATAAATATCCATTGTTTTATATGATTTGTAGGTTACTATTTTGGATTTTTGTGAAATTATTCATGATTATTTATTCTAATAACTATGATTACATACACAATATAAATGTTCTACTTGTTGGATTAATGTAAAGATAACGTTGAGGATATAAATTAGTGGATAGTTACCACCCATGTACAAACACTGTACTTGAGATAATATGGTTTTGTGACATATCTTTTTTACATCATGTACAATTTTATTGTTTATTATTTTTATGAATGGTAATGTAATAACATATATTGTAATAAATATGAAGATTAATGTGAAAATAATATGTTTAATATGTTTTAGATTGAGACATATAGATATTTAGATTTAATATATGGAGATATTTAATATAAGTATAAAAATTTTAAATATAGGTTAATCACTATTTTTTAAACTAAATGTAAACATATAAATATTTAAAAAAATTTAAATAATTTTTGTTATAGATAATCTGAGAATTTTTTATATCAATACATTACCATTATTGGAAATCCTCATAGTATATTGAAACATGATACCCTTTAAATGAGTAGGATTCATAAAATCACCATGTCCATGAATATAAAAAATACAATAATGAAAAGTTCAATGTAATTACTTATATTAAACAAATCCAAAATGTATTTCAAACCATCTATCTATGATAAAATCATAGAGGTAAAAATATATTATTTAGAGCCATAAAATGAATTATAATATGAAATATATTATGAGTGTAATTTCTAAGTAGATGAATTCAATCAATATGAAAAAATAATATGGTTTCCATAAATAACAACGACAATTTTGGATACATGTTGATGATACATATAATTACTCATCCTATATCAAATAGTTGTTAAAATCTCAATTTTCACCAATATTGTGAATTTATATAGGTATTACAATAGTTCCATTGTATGTAAACTATAATACTATAGAGTTATAGAACTGCGAAAATGATGACCCTACTAAATATAGTAATGGTGATTTCATTAGTAAGGAAATTTTCATTGATAGTTAAAAAATATTTTTATAAAAAAATGATGGTAATGTAGAATAAATATTCATATTTTTTCTCCAAGATGTGTATGTTTTATTTCATTCCATAAGTCCTTTGGGACATTAAATAATGTGTATTTTGGTCATGTATTATAGGGCCTAAATGTCATTTAAGGGTTACAACTAAGCCCAACTTTAAATAAGACTATAATAATATAAAATAAAATTTTTTCTAAATAATCAACCAACACCAAACCAAGAATATAAAAGATGTATTAGGATCATCCAACACCCTTCTTGTGGGATAAAATAATGAAATTGATTCTAATGTACACATAAATTACATTGGACTTTTAGAAGAAATGGTGGATGATATAAATACATAGAGATGATGAAATGATTTACCATACCAAAATTGAAACATGAAAATATAAATATGTGTTTTTTCAAAGGTATTTGGAAGATATCATAATGAAACAACTCCATGTGGGTTATTGTAGTTCATCTCACAAAGATACCACATTTTATCATTGCACAATAATATTTCATGATCAATTGTGTTTAAATGATATATAACTAAAAGGTGGTGAATCTTTATGAGGTTCCGTGTTTAATTATATTTAATTTAAATCCAAAGTTCATCTTAAGAGTTAATAAATATCCTTGAACATTTTTTGGAAATTGAATTTAACATCATTGTAACCTATCATTCAATAATATATGGTCAATTTTAATGGACCATTTATAACCATAATTCATGTTGAGTTACTTAATGATTTATTTTAAAAGAGGATGGTAATATTATGTAAATCCAAACCCTAGTTACCCAAAGTTGTGCATTATTTTAATACATTGGCATTATACAAGGAAATCATGTCCTGAATGACTGGTCAGTTTAGTAGTCTTGGAACTAGATTACACACATAATCGTCACATTACATTTTCAAAAATAAAATACAACATAGATAGTTCTCTGATAATGCCATTATTTTATACTAGATTAAACCTAAATATCAATCATAATACACTTCATGGAAATCCTAGGAAAATAAAACATAAGAAAGGGGTGAGCTCAGATGCTCCATAAGGGTAAAACATTTATCGGAAGATAACATAAACAATAGGCATGATGGAAAATTGAAAAGACATGCCTTTACAAATAATAAACTTGAAAACTTTATGGTAGAAATATGTGCTGAGTAAATAACTCCATAATACAAAATTGTCATGGGTATTCTACTAGTCGAATAACTGCACGAACAATCAATATTATTTTCATAATGTGGGAATATATAATGGCAGACATTCTGAAACATTTTTTCAAGGCCTCATCCAAGATGTCTAAAAATGATTATAGCCTTGGCCAAAACAATATATCAAGTTGGGAATAGCCTTGGTCATTTCCACAGATAATTATCTCCTTAGACCTACTGATGCATCAAGGAGCTAGAGTGGTCTCCACATATCACTTACTCAATCAAATAAATTCATCACATGAAATGATTGAAACATAACATAAATATTCTTATTAAAAATATCATACGAATTGTGAATACATTATCAATAAACCATGAATGGTATAAAAAACACATCCATAATGAAAAATATCACAAAACATTCAGTATAATATGGTTGATTTGTAGAATAATAAATCAACACCAAATAAGATAATAATTCATCAATGGATATGGACATATATGAAAATGATTTGTAAAACTCTTTGAGAGAAATATCCTTTTTTCATGAAAACATTAAATTGTTACACAATTTAGAAAGACGAAATTTGAAGAAATTTTTGAATCATAGTGTCCCATACAAATTTTAATCTTTTTAATGGAATTAACAATTTAAAAACAGTCTTGTCAATATAAATAAGTCCGTAAAACCCCATTTTGAAAAGAAGGACCATAATGAGAATTATTTAGAAGAAGAAAAATTTAAAACATTAACAATGATGTTTTAATAAAATAATACCAGAAAAATAATCCCTTTGAAAACTCTTTTATGAAACATGGATAGGGATAAAACATATGTCCCAGTAAAAACATACCCTTAAACAATCTTGATTAATAGTGAAATAGAAGAATTAACCCTTACCTTGCACTTTCATTTGGTCGAGGGTACGTTTATCCTCATATATAATGATCATAGTATGTTATTAAATTTTACCAGAACCATATTAATATTTATTGCATCATATATGATTCATTTATGATTTTATACTAACCATTTAAAAATGATTTCCAAGTAAAATTAACTTTTTGGGTAATAATCGTTTTCTATATCGTCCATGTTTTAACTAGTTATTCTTGATCGTATCAATTTGATCATGGTTTAAATACTTAATAAATATAAAACTTGATTTATATATCATATATATTTTGTATATTTATATTTATAATAGATTGATATATGAAATGGAAGGCACTGTAAATTGAGACGGTAGGCCGTACACATGCATAAATGTTGTTTTCGTTATCATATCGTATTGAACAGAAGTTAGTGAATAAGATATATGTATGAATATACATATATTCATATAATTCTCCAATATCATTATTATTTCATATATTACATACTTATTAATAATATATATTTTTATAATCATTGTTGAATGGTGAATGTGGGAATGAATGTCATTGTGTCGTGGAGATGGTAATACGTATGTACGCACGAGTGACAATATCATTATATTGATGGTGAAATCATATTTAATTGGATAATATATCATATATCTAGAATCATTAACAAGTTATATTTATTATTTGCAACATTTATACTCATTATTATTGCAATCCAAATAATGAAGTGTTTGGATATCTAACTACACCACGACGTGGAGACGGTAAGCCATATGAATGCATGTATGGTGAATTTTTCATTTATAGGATTGATAGAATAATTAATATTTTTGTACCATATTTATAGTATCATCACAGTATGTAGGAGTTACTTGAGTTATTATTTGGGTATGGAAACAACAAAGAATGTGGAACTAGAAGAAGAAAAGAACTTGAAAGAAGGTGGTGAAATCTTTACCTTTTCTTCCGTTGTTTTACTTTGACTTGATCAAAAGGGATCCATTTTAGAGACCCAAGTTGACATACACAGACATTGCATTAATTTTTTGGAATACTTAATACATTACAAAAACAGATGCCCAAAGGCCGTATTAGTTTAGTGTCTTTGGAAACATAGTAAAAAATGTTCTAATCATTGTGAAAGTTATTCCCATTTTGTTTTCTAACCTAAAACCTATCATTACATCCAAGCGAAAAGAAAACAAAAAAAGATGGGATCAAATTATTATTAAGGGTAATCATGGAGAAAATAAAACAAACCATATAAATTTTAACATAAAAACAGGAACAGAAAGTTTAAACATCAAAATCATAAGTGGTGAAATAAATCTTGGTAGTACGTAAGGCATTGATCACAGAGGAACAATAATCATGATAAAATGAATGGTATTAAAACATGTAATTGTAGAAAACCATTTATCCCATGATTTTATTTCTATAGTAGGCAAGGCATTTCTTCCAAGACCATCATAGTGGACAAATTCCATTACTGAACTGGGTTTACCTGTCATTCCAGCCTTGTATTACTAAATTGTATTTACTTGTTGTTCCTTCCATGTTTATCTCATTAGATATAAATAATTACCCAATGAATTATAGGGATATATAGGTCCCACCAATCTCATAATTAAATCATTCTTTCATGTGCCACAAAAAAAACATAAATTATTCATCATAACCCAACGAATAAAATGGGTTTTATAAAAGTCATCCCATCATAACATAATCCATATAAAACAATGGATATTATATCATCATAAAAAAAATAAAACCATGTAAATCACCGAAGAAATTATACTTGAAAGATGACCATATTAAATAATGTCACCATGGATGGAAATGTGTTTTGATAAAACAAATGAAATGAATTCATGAGGAAAATAACCCTTCTTCATTCAAATCATTTTCTTTTCTCAAAATGACGTGAAATTTTAAAAGAAATTTTTTATAGAAAATAAACATGAAATCTTGTAGATTAAGAATTATTTAAATAAAGTTTTTTCAAATTATAGAAATCTGTTCACACCGTATAAGTTAAAAATAAATTCTCCTCGTACTTTTTTCGGAAAAGTCAAAAAAGTATCTCGTGTGGTAAACAAAAGAATGATTCCTTCTATACCACATAGTAAAATTCAAAAAGAGTTAAACACGAATTAAAAAATACATGGAAGAATATTAAAAACTTTATAAAAACATTTTTTATAAAACATGTATATGGATGATAATGATAACCTCAGTAAATACTTAAGAATAATCAATCTAAGGTAAGAATGAGATTTGAATAATTATCCCTTCCCAAATGTCCAATTTCTTTTGTACGTGTCCAAAACTCTAGTATAATGATTTAAATAAATCCTTTCACTTATTCAAGAATCATATTCATTTTTATGATTTCATATATGATTCACCTATGACTTTATATTTCCCATTCATTTGTTAATTCCATGTTAAAGCAACATTTTGGGTAATAATCGCTACATTTATCGCATGTGTTTGGACTTTTTTTCATGATATTATCATGCATTAATTACTTATATAATGTAAAACATGATATATATATCATATATACATTAATTATATATATAATAGATAGATAAATGAAATGAAATTCACCATTCATGGAGATGGTAGGTCGTACATACGCATGAACAATGGTTTCCTTTTCTTAGTGGATTGAATGGAAGTAAGTAGATGACATATAAATAAATATTGTGTCATAATTAGGTCATATATTTCATGATTATTTATTAAATATTCTTTAAAATCATTTTTTAATGTTTCACATGGAGAATGAATCTCATCGCGTCGTGGAGACTGTAATCTGTACGTACACATGAGTGATGATATCATTCTCATGACTGTGGAATTGTATAGAAGTGTATGGTGTATAATATTTCAGAATAAATCTCATTTTCAGTAATATTATTTATTTATTTTATATATCATTATACCCATCCATGTATTTTGGTGATGAAAAACAGATTACACCAGGACATGTAGACGGTAGGCCTTACGTATGCACACGTGGTGATTTCATTTTTCATAGGATGCATAAAAGATGGTATATGGTTGTTTCATATTCATAATAATAGATCGGTATACAAGTGATACTGCAGTTTTTACCCATGTGTGAAATAGCTCATATAGAGGAAGTAGAAGAAGAAATATATTTGAAAGAATCTATAAAGGATATTACCTCTACTTTGACGTGTCTCTTCTAATCCTCCTCTAAGGGCACTATGTATGGTTTTGGAAGAAGTCAAGGACCTCTAGTATGACTCTAAGAAAGTTGATAAAATAAATTGGAAGGTTTTTTCTGAGTTTTTAAGCTCAAAATAGTCTGAAAGGAGAGGGAGGGGGTATGCTTTTAAAAGAGAGGAGAGAGGCACTTTTTGAAACCTCAAAAATATTAATTTATAATAAAACCCAACCCCACTTAAAAAACTCAAAAATTACTCAACATAGAATATGAGATGATATAGGGTTTTAATATCATCAAAAATAAAAAAATAGACATTTTTGGAATTTATTTTAAACCTTATAATTTTGATTTATCCTTATTTAATCTATTTAATTTTATTCTATGTAATAATATTCAAAATTTGAAATTGTTATAAATACATAATTATGTGTTGTGAATTGTCCACAATCAGATACATTATAAAATTTTAGACCATATAATTTTCAATTTTTAATTTCTAAATATATTTGTGATTTTTGAACAGTTTAATAATATGTTATTTTTATAAAATACCAATACTGTCAATTTGGACACTATTCAATTATTAGAATTTAAATAAAATCCCTGGAAAAGATACTCTAGAACCAAAATATTCAATATATTTATAACATGTAATATCTATCTAAAAAATTCTTGGAGCAAATTAATTTGATCATATAATAATTATATTAATATTTTTAGTACCACTTATATGATATTATTATTAATAATATAATTACTACCACATTTTTGTATAATTGATTAATATACTTATTTGTGGCATAAAAATTTAAAATAAAATAATATGATTAAGATGAATCTAATAGAATTCATAAGAATTATTTTTGTTAAATTTATCTTTTAAAACACCCAACTTTTATAAGTTATCTTTATTAAATTATGAAGGTGACAACATTGATATCATTTAATATAAAATAATATAAATGACATAATCTATTTTATAATGCTTTTAATGGTTAAAAAGGAGACAATTGGATGATTATGGGTTATATATACTCGACCAATAATTTTTGGTCACGTGTTGGGTCTTTTGATGGGTAATATTATTTTAATAAAAACAATATTATTGATTTTTCACTAAATAAATAATTTCTGCATCATTAATATATATGTTATTAAAGATATTATATATTTCCTAAAAAATAAAAATAAATTACCATGATAAAGTAAAAAAATTATATTTCAAATGATTATTTATAATCGAATTTATATTTGTATTACATTATTTTAAAAATACATAATTTATTTAAAGTTTGAGTGAGACATATTTCACTTTCCATTAAATAAAATAAATCAATGGTCTTAATCTAATACAATTGGGTTCCAATAGATACCATTTCAACCCAAGTATATTTTAGGAAGAAATATAATCATCTAATTATATTATGGTAAGTGTCGGGGTAATTTTATAATAATATATTTACCCTTAATTGACTGATTTACCTTTAAATGTGGTAAATAAAATTTACCATAGTTACTATTAATAATGACTAAAAATAAAAGTATCATATTAACATAATTTGGTCATATTGATTCCAAATAGAGAATTAATTTTTCCAAATTCATGAAATATAAGTTAAAGTAAATTATTTTAAATTAATCCCGTTGTTGAAAAAAATTGCGTTTTAATTTAAAACATTGCAAAAGATAAAAAAAATTACATATGAATTCATTATAAATTTATTTCTAATGATATAAATTATATTAAATGGTAAAAATAAATTCTATTTATTCTTTAACAGAATATAATATAATAAATTAACCATATAAATTATCTCAATGAAAAGAGTGGTTTTTAATTAAAATTTAGTGATTTATTACTATTCATCAAAATATGAAGGTTATCTGAATAATGTCCAAAATTTATCCAATGTAAATTTTTATATCCTTATTAAAAATCAAAAGTTTAATTGGTAATATTTTACTTATAAACTTGTCAACCATTATATTTAAAATCGGTGCGCCGCCAAAAGGCGATCAAACTGCATTTTTTAAGTATTCTTATTTTACACAAAAAAAATATTTTGTTCTCATAAAATGTGGTATAATATGTCTAAAATGAATGATAATGTTATAAAATTCAAAATTTTGTCTATACTATTCATAACGGCTAGTTTATAATAATATTATAACAATATATCGTGGTTTAGAGAAATTTGATATTGCATACAACACATGCTATTGAGGAAGGTCACTCTTGCGTGAAACAGAAGCCAAGAATAGTGTTGTGTATAATACAAGATAATACAGTGTTGTGTATAGCACAATATAATCTTGGTGTAGCATATAACACAAGACATCATAGAAATTAAAAATAATATTTCTCATAAAATATTTTGGTGTTACATTCTACCCCACATAAAATGAATTTTTCCCCCGAAATTTGTCGGGTTATAAATCGTTTACTACTTGAATGTTTCTCTCATAGAAACCCTATTTGTAAACATAAATACTAAAAAATTATTTTAAAAAGGAATTCTTGAAATATAACGGTCACCTAAATAAACTCAGCACTAGGTTTACACATATGAGAATAAAGGTGAAAACATGGATATGGAAGATAAATTTAACCATCATGTTCTGATTGAGAGTGGTAGAGAACATGGCTATGAAAAATCCAACAATCAAAAAGCCATAATATTTTTATGATCTAAGGTTGCATCTGAATCATTGGATATGAGGTTATTATTAAAAAATTTTAGGTTTTCAAGATCATTTCCCTAAATTTGATGAATTTTATAATAAGGAGAAATACTTACCTGATTTCAGTGTAATATCATTGTTGGTCGTTCCATGAACAATTTCCACTTCATCATTTATTTAAATAAATGAAGTTGAATTCGTCACACTTGAAGTGTTAGAAAATCATGCGATATAATGATAGGTCATTCCATCTATCTCTATCACAAAAAGGATAACACAAGTTATTAAATATACATAAGTCCATCTACGGTGAGGATAATCATATATGGTTCCAAAAATTGACTTATAAATCATCTATCAAAACATTTAATAAATTGAAACTAATTCCTATAAATGAGTTTCTTCTTCTAGGCCAGTGGTAGATGATAATGGTCGGTCACACTTCGATTGTGGGTTGGATTCTTGAATCCTTGGCTGACGCGATGGGTTATCATCAGTCCTGCGGGTTGTCCTTTTTCTAAATTTATAGTACTATAACATTATAGAAATAAAAAAAATAGCCTTAAACAATACTATATGATTTCCAACTGAATCATTTTCAACCTTTAGGATTATCCAAAATACTTCTGTCCAATCTATCAGTACAAAGAATACGATTACCATAAAGGTCATATAACAAGCCTGTGAATACCATCATTTATCCCCATATATCACAACTTATATCTTATTGGTCAAATTCAAAATATTTTAAGGACTTCATCATTCATCCTATGAAAAAATGATAATAACATAAATTACTATAGAACCTTAGCGACAACATGAATTCCATCAATATTAATGTTTTCCATACACTAAATTTACCAATAATTTTATATACTCAAACCATTATTTCACTTTGTCATTTTATCAATCTTGATCTCATTAATACTATCAAACATCTCATTATCTCTTTACCCCTTCATTATGAGCATATCATCTACTTTCCAAAAATATTTCAATCTCTTTCCATGGTTACCAGTACCATATTATTAAGGAAAACTATAATAGACCATTATATAGATATTTCAATATACCATAAAAGTACCTCAAGAAAATGATTCTTGAATTCCAATACATAAGCCCTTCAATCCATCCTCTTCAATGATTGGAATAGAATAATATCTTCCTCGATTTTGATGTAACCTCTTAGTAAAGGGCATTGAGTTGGGTAATTCCCATGTTCACCATAGATAAGACATTTAACACCATAGCAGACTGTCACTCTATGCCCATTTTCCCCACACAGATAAATTCTACCACTCCATTGATGGTATTCATCAAGTTTCTTCTCTCCATCATTGTGATATGTAGAAATCTTAATCATTCTTCCTCAATGATCCTCACCATTTGAACATGCATAAAATTCTATCTTCCTATTATTTGATGACTTCGGAATACAACCAATGATCACCTTGTAAATCATATATTGCAATGAATGATTCGACATTATCATAATATCTTTCTCCCTAGGAATTACAATTTTTTTTATCATAGTAAACAATTTTTCCATTGGAATTAATGTTAACTGAATTCCTTCTCATTCCCTCCATTGAGAAAAAATTGAAATGATAGTGTATGAAACAATTAAAATAACGAGGAACCTCATAATCATAAAAATTCACTTATGGGATGACTAACTTAACAAACATTATTTAATCCATGACACATTCGGTTTAACCGAATTTATTCATGATCATCAACATAATTCTAGGACTTTAACCTATTAGTATTCCAAAACTTAGGGACATCACTAGACAGACATTAGAAATATCTCTAGGGATATGACTAATGTTTTCACATCCTAGATTCCAATGGATAACTAAACATTTACTTTGATACCAACTATAGAGACCCAAGCTTGACATACATATAAATTACATTACTTTTATGTAATACTTAACACATAACAAAAACATACACCCAAATACCGTATTAGTTTAGTTTCTTTGGAATCTCTGTACAAAATCATCTAATCATGTTGAAAGATCTTCCCCTTTTGTTTTCATACCTAAAATTGTTCATTATATCATGGGGAAAGGAAAACATAAAAAAGGGTGAGCTCAAATGCTCAGTAAGGTTAACCATGTAGAAAATAAAAAAACCATATAAATTAGAACTTAAAAACATGTACATAAAGTATAAACAACAAAATATTGAGATATGAAATAAATCATTGAAATACGTAAAGCATAGGTCATAAAGGAACATTAATCATGATAAAATTTCATGGGAATAAAACTTGTAATTGTGGAAAACCATTAAACACATGATTTGATTTCCATAGTATCCAAGACATTGGTGCCAAGACCATTATAGTGGAAAAATTCCATTCTTGACCGGTTTTACCTGTAGTTCTAGCCATGTATTAATGAACCATATTTACTTTCCATTCCATCCTTGTCTATATCATGAGATATAAATCATTTCCCAATGCATTGGAGGGAAATATAGGTCCCCCCATCTCATAATTAAATCATTCATTCATGTTCCACAAAATAAACATAAATCATTCATCCTAACCCATCGAATAAAATTTGTTTCATTAACATCATCCAATCATAACATGATCCATAAAAACAATGGATATAATTTCAACATAAAAAAAATAAAACCATGAAAATAATAGAGTCATTATACTTAAAACATAACCATATTAATGAATGTCATCGTATATGGAAAATATTTTTGATAAAACACTTGAAATGAATTCTTGAAGAAAATATCCTTTCTTCTTTCAAATAATTTTCTTTTCTCTATATGACGTGAAATTTTAAAATAAAATAATTATTATGATTATAAAATTAAATCTTGTAGAGGAATATTTATTTAAATAAGGCGTTATGATATTGTAAAAATCCGTTCAGGCCGTATAAGTTAAAAAACCTTCTCCTCATACTTTTTCCAGAAAAGTCAAAAAGTACCTCGTATGTTAAACAAAAGAAAGATTACTTCCATACCACATAGTAAAAGTAAAAATTTGGTAAATAAGACTTTAAACATACATGGAATAATAGTAAAAACTTTATGAAAACATTTTTTATAAAACATGGATATGGATGATAAATATAACCTCAGTAAATACATATGAAAAAATAATCTCGCATAAGAATGAGATTTGAATAATTACCCCTTCCCTTAGGTCCAATTTCTTTTATACGTGTCCGAAACTCCAATATAATGATTTAAATAATGTAATTTTCATTTTCAAGAATCATATTAATTTTTATGATATCATATATGATTCACATAACACTTTATATTACCCATTCATTTTCCAATCCATGTTGATGCAAGATTTTGGTTAATAATCGTTTCATTTATAATACGTGTCTGGACTTGTTGTTCTTGATATTATCATGATTTACTTACATCATGAATGTAAAAAATGATTTATATATCATATATCCAATCATTATTTATATATATAATAGATAGATAAATGAACCGAAATACACCGTTCATTGAGAGGGTAGGCCGTACATATTCATGAACGTTGTTTTCCATTACATATTGAGTTGAATGGAAGTAAGTAGATGACATATAAATAAATTAAGTATCATTATAATGTCATATATTTCATGATTATTCATTATATATAATTTATTATTATTCTTGAATGATTGACATGGAGAATAAATCTAATCACGTCTTGGAGATGGTAAACCGTACGTACGCACGAGCCCCGATATCATACCAGTGATTGTGGAATTGTATTGAAGTGTAGGTGTATAATATTTCAGAATAAATATCATTTTACAATAATCATATATAGTTATTTCTTCTATAATTATACCCATCCAAGTTGTTTGGTGATGAAAAACAGATTACACTATGACGTGGGGATGTGTAAAGACTTTGAATTTCCATGTAATTATTTATTAACTTTATAGGAATTTTACTGTCCGAAAAAATTTACGGTGTGTGATTCTGAGGACCGGGGTGCTCAAAATGAATTCTGAACATCATTTCTAGTATGTTTAGAAAAACCATGACCGAGATTTTGTAACTTTTAAACTATTTCTCAGAATTGAAATCTAAGGGCACCGTTGAACTTGTAGCACAATTATTTGCTTAAGGAGACCATCACCTTGACCGTAGTTGGTTGAGGGTGAAAGATAGATTTTTCTTTTTTTTGTGGAAATGAAAATTAAAATAAAATAAACATCTATTTTTTATTTTTTTGAAACCTCCCATGTGAATGTTATAAAGGTGGGGACCACCTGAAATAAAACCCCCATTTTGAAATTAATGTTAGAGATCACCCAAACCCTCTTTAATGGGAGAAACCCCTTTCAAATCCCAATTTATTTGTTATAGCCATCATAAATAAATTAAATGTGTCAACATTTAATTTATCCAACATAAATTAATCTACATAATTTAATAAATATCAGCACATCTTTTCTTTTGAGTATTGGTTGGAAAAGTGTGGAGAATTGGTAGAAAGCTGTGGAAAAATTCTACCTCTCCATGGAAGAACTTTTCCTCCAAACAAAGAACGCCATTGAAGAACATTCTTCAAAATCAAAAAAGAGGCCAACGCACGAGCCGACTTTGGAAGTGTGATTTCAGTGGAAAAAGACGATGGAACCTTCTTTTCATTCACCATTTCATCCTGAAACAAAATAACAAACCATAAATATAGGGTTTGATGTTTTTAATACATCCCTTACTTGTTCTTTTTGTTCTTCGTGATTCGAAAGTTGTGAACCGATAGCTACCACTCTAACGCGGAGGGTGTGGGCAAAACAAAAAAGAACCATCCTCTTCAAATTCCCTTGTGGGTTTTGATGAAATCATTGAGACTGAGGAATACAGAAAATGAAGGCCGACCACATTAAGGGGGCGGTGACGCGCGTCTGTGCCGCTCGACGAACAAGGGGTCACAGCTTGATCCGCGGCGACGAAGGTAGGATGGACAACTGAGTCGGGAAACAACGAAGGCGCAGTGTGAAACCGCTCCACATGGAGAGAAAGGTTGGCTATTCGGCCAGCCGTGTCATACCACCACACCACGACTGCCCCACCGCATAGCTATGCCCCGCCGCACTGCAGCCGCCTTGCCACACCTCAGACGCCCCGCCACACCGTGCCCCCCCCCCCCCCCCCGCCACAACGTGGCCACCCCACTCCGCAGGCTGCCTAGGTCAGGCTTCCTAGCGTGGGTCAGGCCAGACCCTGAGGGTCGGGCGGGCCCAAAAGGGTCTGGGTCGGCCGAGGCCGAGTCGGAGCAGGCCGGGTCGGGCGGTGTCGGTCCGACCTGGTCGGACCAGACCCTGACCACTTTCGACACTATACGTTTTTTTGGCCGTAATGTTGGAATCAAGAGTTATTTTGACGAACCTTCTACGGCGCCAGAAACCATATGGTGAGACAGTCGTTTTTGTATACCACACTTGAGATTTGGATAAAGTTGGGGTATGGTCAGGTTGGATTGAGTACGAATCCAATCAGGCCCTCAGAAATAAAAAGCTAATAACATATAGACTCGGTGTCCGATTGATGAACCGTTTATTGTGTTGAAACCCCTATAATAAGGTTCTTTGGGATACGTTTTTGTGGAACTTCATGGACGTTGGAGTATCGATCAGTGGTTTGAGAAGCGGACTCTCTCGGAGATGAGAAAGCTTAGTGTGGGTACCTGGTAGCTGGCTGTGACGATGTACTAGGATCCTCTATTGGTCTGATGATGTACTGACGATGTAATAGGATCCTATGTGGGTTTGACAATGTACTGATGACATAATAGTATCATGTCTAGGTCTGACGATGTACAAACGATGTACTCAGATCCTGTGTGGGTCTGATGATGTATCGACGATGTACTCGGATCCTGTGTGGGTCTGACGATGTACTGACGAGGTACTAGGATCCTGTGTGGGTCTGATGATGTACTGACGACGTACTAGGATCATGTGTGGGTCTAATGATGTACTAACAATGTACTAGGATCTTGTGTGGGTCTGAGAATGTACGAATGTTGTACCATCATCATGTGTGGGTCTGACGATTTATTAATGATGTACTAGGATCCTGTGTGGGGCTGACAATGTACTAAGATCCTGTGTGGTTCAGATGATGTACTAATATCCTATGTGGGTTAGACGATGTACTACGATCCTCGGTGGGTCTAATGATGATTTAGGATCATTTGTGGGTCTGCCTTTTAATAGAGTAAGATGAATTAATAGTTATATCTAATAATATCTACTATTGTACCTAAGTTATACCTGGTGTAAGTTGAGTCTGTACATGTGTGGTATTTTCCTTCATGGTAATACCTTCGTTGTATTATTCTATGTGGAATATGTTTGTGGTACATAACATCATGGTTTTCCTTCAATTGTGGAATAGTTGAGCTTTGATATTTTGAGTTGGACCATGTATTGAGATGGGTATACTTAATAACATAGGCATATGTATGGGAATATATCTAAGTAGTGTTGTTAGTTGATTTCATGATTTGAGGTTTATCCTTTGTGGTTTTTGTGAGACCTTGAGGGTCTCGGGGTCCCTATTGAGTATCGTTATACTCACCCCTACACAGGCTATGCCCGCACCCTGTTTTGTTTGGTGCAGACGATGAACACCGCTGACTGAGGACGAGGGTACCAGGACTGATGGTAGTTCATAGGTGGACCTTAGACATGTCATACCATAGAGATTAAGATTAAAGATTTGTACCTACCCTTCAGGTAGGATCATTGGTGGGTGTTCATAGGAACTGTTTAGTTTACTTGTACATTCGAGTTTCCCTTGTACTTCACAGTTAGGCTTGTATTCTGGTCCATTTTGATCACTATACAAACTCATTTTACTATTCAGTTTACCTTGTGTTCATATCCAGCTATGTGCATGGTTGTGTGTGTTTATTGGATATAAGGAAATGCCTTCATATTTTTTAGGGAATACACCTTCAGTGATAGTCTCCAGCCCCTGGCCTACGGAAGGCAGGTATGGGGTAGTCATGGCACATTCCCTAGGGGCGGGTCGTGACCAAATTGGTATCCAAGTAGTCAGTTCCACCATAGAACATATGACACTAATCTTTCTTTTATTTTCAATAGTTTTATGTGTAGTTAGTTTGGTTATCAGTTTAGGGAACCCAATGTTGGTACGGCGGCCGATGTATCCATACACCAGGACTATGACTTCTGAATAATGAATCAGTTCATTAAAGAACTGTTTTTTTGTGTGTTTTCAAGAGTTTTCTTTGTGATCTCTTTGAGTCATCTCACCAGGTATAACATATTGACAATGGCACACGTGTCTCTATTCAAGATACATCCACGCAGAGAGCCAGCTAGGGTTTCATGTATAGTATGCACTGATAACCCATCGAGCGGCGATTCCTCGGTGCAGGTCCCTCTTCCAGTGGAGGCACCAGTGATACTATTACCCATTAGGCCACCGATTCCACAAACCCTAAAAATAGAGGGATCATGCCACTTGAGCGTGTAGTATGAGTTCCAGTTCTAGAGGCCACCTAGGTTCATGGGAGAAAGGGTCCCACAGGAAGGTGAGGATTGGCTGGAGGCCATGGTGAGAGTCTTCCAGCTGGTAGGGACACCAGCTGATCTCAAGGTGATTCTTTTTTCCTATATTCTATAAGAAGATGTAGTCAGATGGTAGAGCTCGATTCTCCAAGTTCCCGACAAGGTGACACTTTTCTGGGAATTCTTGGAGAGCCTGTTTTGGGAAAAGTTTGTCCCAGTGACTCTTCGCGCAATACACATACATGAGCATCTTTATCTGCAGTAGGGAAACATGATTGTGGCTTAATACTCAGTGATGTTAACCAACATCTCAAATTAATCCACTAATATGGTACAAGACCCATTCTTCAGGCCCCAGACCTTTGAGCAGGGACTCAGGCTGGAGATCAGGACTTTGGTGATCTGACTCTGCATCCTAGTGCAGGTAGGGATGTTAGAGCGAGCCCTCTTAGTGGATAGTTTTCTTGCTGAGATGCCACTAACAGCGAGACCATCCACCAGTCTTCACGTAGAGGAGTCTTCTTCCACTGGAAGCAGAAAGATATCATAGAGTTCCAAGAGGACCCGACTTACATGTGGATGACCGCATAAATCTGGATTGGTTGTGTGGGGTACTGGAGACAAAGCCTATCATGAAAGGAATAAGCAATGATTCACATGTGGCGGGCAGGGTCACATGGCTCGTGATTGTCTGATCCACCATATGGAGGATCAAAATAAAATCTAAGGACTGGCCATGCAGAGATAGATGTTCAACCGAGGAGGTCCGTAGGGCGTAGGTGGATGTGGAAGAGGAGCTGGGTGTGTAGCTGGTGATTGGCGATGATTTGAGATGTTACCGCTACCACCACCTGGAGGTCCACCTCAACAACAAGGAGCAGGTTTATAGGGGTGAACTCAGTTCCAAGAAGCTGAGGCATATGACCTTGGCACATCAAAGATGATACGAGGTACGATATTTGTCTACTCCACCTTATATGCAGTACTTATTGACATAGGTCTCACTCATTATTTATTTCTACTTCCCTCATTCGGATCTCAGAGATTCCAACGGAGCCATTGGTTCAATCATTACGGCTATGTATTCCTATAAGATAGTATTTGATGATTAAGCATGAGTTTCGGCAGTGTGAGCTTACTCTAGGAGATGAGAGATTTGGCTGGGATCTTCTAGTAGCGATGTTGTGGCCTTAAGATGTCATCTTTGGTATGGACTGGTTATCTACAGTCCATGCTCAGATTGAATGTATTAGGAGAGAAGTGCAGAGTGTCCGCACAGATGGAACCAGGTATACCTTTATCGGTGAGAAGGGAGCCTTTTTAACACAGGATGGACTTACTCAGAGGAGAGTGCAGCCGATCAATCATCGGTTTTCAGGCCTAACCCTTAGAACAGTTGATGTGGAGAGTCTGAGCTATCCTGTAGTGGTGGACCAGTATGCAGATTTCCTTCCTGATGATGTTCTGAGTCTACCTCCTCATAGAGAGGTGGACTATTACATTTATTTGTACCCCAAGACGGAACCTATATCTACAACAACATATCAAATGGATCCCGTGGTTCTTCGTGAGTTAGGGGTACATTGGGAAGACTTACATGGGAAGGGATTCATTCAGCCTAGTGTTTTTCATTGGGGAGCCTGATTTTGTTCTCTAAGAAGGTGGATGGGAGCTTGTGACATTGTGGCTACTATCGGTGCCTGAACCAGGAGATTGTGAAGAACATGTACCCAATCATATGGATTGTCGACCTATTTGATCAGCTGAAGGGAGAACAATAGTTTTTGTAGATAGACCTTAGGTCAGGCTATCACCAGCTCAGAGTACGAGATGAGGATGTGCAGAAAACAACTTTCAGATGTTGGTACGACCACTAAGAGTAATTGGTTATGACATTCATCATAACCAAAACTCCAGTAGTGTTCATGGGACTCATGAACAAGATCTTTCAGGCTTACCTTGATTTCTCTATAATAGACTTAATCAATGACATTCTGATCTACTCGGCTACTAAGGGGGAGAATGCCTATCACTTGAAGATAGTTTTGGACACACTATGAGAGCACCATATTTATGGTAATCTCTCAAAGTTCCAGTTATATATATGAGAGGTTCACTTTCTAGGAAATGTCATTTTGGAGGCTGGAGTTGTAGTAGATCTATTGATGATTGAGGCAAGAGTTTCTTGAGAGCCACCCAAGAGTTTGACGGAGGTATAGAGTTTCTTGGGTTTTACTGGATACTAACAGAGGTTTGTTCTAGATTTTTCCGTATTTGTAGTACCTTTATCAGCATTGACGAAGAAGGGGAAACCTCCATTTTTTCAAAGAGATGCCATCGGAGTTTTCAGGGGCTAACGCAGAGGCTGACTAGTGCCACATCTTGAGTCTATCGGAGGAGGGCGTAAGGTATGTAGTCTACTGTGATGTATCAGAGACCGGAATTAGATGTGTCTTAATGCCAGATTGAGCAGTGATCGCATATGGTTCTCGACAGTTGAGACCGCATGAGAATATCTACACAATCCATGACCTAAAATCAGTAGCAGTGGTCTTTGCATTGAAGATGAGGTGACATTTCTTAATGGCCGAGTGTTTTACAGTCTACTCTGATAACAATATTCTAAGGTATATATTCTCGTCGAAGGAACTGAACCTTATACAATGACATTGGATTGATTTCCTCGAGGACTATGACTTCTAGATTGTCTATAATCACAGGAAGTGGAATGTTATAGTAGATGCACTCTGCCAGAGATCTGGTATACACCTTCTAGGTGATGCTACAGAGCAGTTGGCGGCTTTGCGGATATCCTCTACAGATCGAGATGGAGTATCTTTTCATCAGTCACATATAGTCACTCCCCCACTTCTTCAGTGATTTAGGGAGGCATAGAATGGGGACACTGAATACGAGGGTCGATGTGTTCAGATATCCACAGGATAGGCAACTGATGGATTTTTTGAAGGTGGGGAGCACATCATCCTCTTAGGGGATGTACCATGGTACCAATGTCACTTATGGAGGAATTGATGAGGGAGTTCCACACATCCCCTCTAACTATATATCCAAGAGTAGCCAATATGTACTAGGATCTCTGACGACAGCACTGGTGGACAAGAATGAAAAAAGCAGTAGTCGGGTTTTTCTCCTGGTGCCTCACTTGTCACAAAGTGAAGGCAAAGTATCAAGTACCATAAGGATTGGTTCAACCTCTAGAGGTCCCAGCGTAGAAGTGGTATGAGATATCTATAAGAATCATTATAGGACTTCCACGTACATTCATAGCACATGAATCAATCTGGTTGATTGTCCACCGACTCACCAAGTCGGCCCACTTCCTTCCGATCAGAGAGCAGGGTTCTGAATAGAGCTTGTGATGCCTCTATGTGAAAGATATTTTTGAGGATACATTGATTAACTTCAACGATTGTCTCTGATAGTGATACATGTTTGGCGTACCAGATATGGAAGGGGTTATAGGAGGCTTTCAAGAAAAATATTCATTTGATCACTGCCTTCCATCCTCATATGGATGTCCAGACGGAGTGAACCACTCAGACCCTCAAAGACATGTTGTGTGCTTCTATCCTCGACTACGATCACAGTCGAGAGGATCACTTTCCTTGGGAGGAGTTAGCATACAACAATATATATGACTACGCTATTGGTAGTTCACCTTTCGAGGCATTGTACGATTGACCTTCCATATCACCAATGTGATGGACTGACTCAAGAGAGTTAGCACTTGTGGCATCAGATATGGTATTGGCAACCACAAAGAAAGTATATATCATCATGGAGCGGATGAAGACTGTACAGAACATGAAGAAATCTTATGCCAATAGGAGACATAGACTTCGGGAGTTCATGGATAGCGACCATGTCTTTCTACGGGTCTCACATCGACTAGGTTTGCGGAGATTTGGCTGGGGCAGAAAGTAATCTATGGGGTTCATTGGAACCTTCCAGGTCCTCAACAGAGCTGTCGAGGTGGCTTACCGCATAGTAATTCCCCTCAGTTGCATCGGGTGCATGACGCCTTCCATGAATCTCAGCTGAGGAGATACATGCATGACCCTTCTCACATCTTTGACAACGATGAGCTGGAAGTCGATGATTGTGTGAAAATTACCGTGGATCTATTAGAGATTGAGGATCGACAGGAGCAGGACATTTGTCGGCGGGTGATACATATGGTGCGCATTCACTGTCAGCATGAGAGACTCCTGTAGAGCACATGGGATTGGGAGGGTCAGATTCATGCTCATTACCCCCACTTGTTTTCATAGTTTTGTGATGTGGCATTCAATGACAAAAATCCCTGAGGTGGGGAGAATGCAAAGACCCGAAATTTCCATGTATTTTTATTAATTATATGTGAATTTTACGAGGCTGTGAAAATTTACGGTGCATCATTCCATGGCCCGGTGTGCCTAGAATGAATTTATGAACATTTTTGGGTACGTTAAATGAGAATAGAAGCGGGATTTTTTAACTTTTAATCCAGCGCTCGGAATTGAAATCTGAGGGCACCCTTGAACATGAAGTGTTGGTATTCTCATAAATACACCTTCACCTCAACCACAATAGGTTGAGGGTGAAAGATAGATTTTGTGTTTTTCTTGGAAATTAACAATAAAATAAAATAAACATCTATTTTTTATTTTTTTGAAACCTCCCATGTGAATGTTATAAAGGTGGGGACCACCTAAACTAAAACCCCCATTTTTAAATTAATGATGGGGACCACCCAAACCATCTTTATTGGGAGAAACCCCTTTCAACTTCCCATTTTTTGGTGGGATCCAACTTAAATTATTTAAAAGTGTCAATATTTAATTATGCCATCATAAATTAATTTACATAATTTAATTTATATTGGAATCTATTTTCTTTTGAGTATAGGTTGGCGAGGTGTGGAGAATTGGGAGAAAGATGTGCAAAAATACTACCTCTCCAACAATGAACTTTTTATCCAAATTATGAATGCCATCTGTAACACCCGAGACTTTTATGAGAAATATTTTGTTTTTACATAAATCATCAAATGAATCTTTCACTACACACAACAATAGCTTGGCTTTCATTACACTCAATTGCAACCTTCCTTGATAGCTTGCGTCGTACGCAATACCGTGTTTCACTAGACAATGATATGCTATTAAAATATTATTAAAACTAACCGTTATGAATAGTAATACCCACTTTTTGAAATTTTTTAAATTTTATTTTTGAAAATGGACTTCATTTTTGGATTCGGAATATCGAAATTATACTAGGGTGAAATTTTGGTATTTTTCTGAAAACCTTCAATTTTTGATGAATAGTGAAAACACTAGGTTACTATTTTAAAACAGATTTTTTATTTAAATAATTATTTATTTAAATTTATTTTAGGTCAAAATTGATACATAATACCTATATAATTTCAATGAAATTCATTGGAGTCACTTTATAAAAATTTTATTGAACTTTTCACCGTCTTTTACCCACCTCCTAGGAGAATTTCCAAATTCACATAAAACGTAATTTTACCGCTTCTATGAGTGGAATTTAAAATGTCTGAGAGACATAGTAAATATCAAGGACTAAAATGTGGTTCAATGAGATGAAAATAAATTTTGGTGAATAGTACCTTTTTACTTTTTTTACCATGGTTAAAAGTAAATAGGGTAATTAAGGGTAAATATGATATTATTATTATCCTACCAAATGTAATAATTCTATTTTATAGTTATAATTCGACCAAAACAACCTTAGGAATAAAATATGACCATTTTGGCCCACGTGGATTAGATTAGGACATTTATTATTAATTTATTTAAAGAAGGGTTAAAATAGTTAAAATCAATGTTTATTAACTAAATCATTTTTAATATAGGGTTATACAAAAGATAAATTAGACTATAAATGTTAATTAGAAAGCAATAAATATTTCCTACATAAAGGTATTTTATTTGTAATTTTATACTTTAAATAAATAAATTTATTTATGACACAATAATGATGTAGTAATTATATTATTAATGAAATATTGACATAATTGATGTTATAAATACCCAAATAAATGTAATTTGAAACTTATTATGAAATCAGATTATTTTATATGTTAATATGACATGTTAGTATTGATTTAATTAACTTTTTTCGAACTAATATTTCTGTTATGATTTTCACAAAAATCAATTACCAAATAGTGTCAAAATTGACATCAAATAGTTTTTGAAACAAATATTATATTATTAATTTTTATTTTATGAAAAAAATATACGGATCGGGTAAATGACTTAGATAAGGAAATATATATTAATAATAACCAACTTGGGGTTCTTTTTTCTTGTTATAGTATGTTTATTAACCTTATAGTGTAAGAAAACAAGAAGAAATGGTAAAAGATAAATTATCTAACGTAAAGTTAAATCTAAATGATAAGGTAAAAATAGAAAGCTAAACTTGTCTAAATTTTATTGGATGAGATTATTTAGACCCATCCCCACCTTAGCTTCGAAATAAATCAATTTTGAGCTATTAAGAACTTAATATGACTTTATAATAAAATTATATTTTTAGTTTTTCCAAAGGTGCCCCTCACCCCCTTATAAAAGGGCACCTCCTCCCTCTCTTCCTCACACCACATTGAGCCTTCACGCTCAGCCAAAACCTGACAAATTATCTTCTTCACTTCCGTAGAAACATCCTAGAGGTTCTGGTCTTATTCAAAGAGAAATTTTAGTTCACTAAAACGAGGTCACAAAGAGGCGCTTCAAAGAAGAGGTAATGTCTGTTACCGATTCTTTCAACTTTATTTCTTCTTCCACTTCTTCTTCATTATTTGTTTCATTATGAAGTTATAAAATAAGTATCACTAATATAATGATATGTTAATATAATTATGAAAAACCCTATTTCACCATCTATCTATCCTACGGAAAACGAAATCACCGCGCGTGCGTACGTACAGAATACCGTCTCCATGCCGTGGTGTAATCTATTTTCCACCACCACATTATTTGGATGGGTATAATGGTGTAAATAATACCTATATATCATTATTGTAATATGATATTGATTCTGAAATATTATAAATACACTCCAATACAATTCCACGATCATGGGAACTATATCATCGCTCGTGCGTACATACGGAATACCGTCTCCACGATGTGATGCGACTCGTTCTATATGATTTTCATTGCATAATGATTACATAAATGAATTTAGTGAATAAATATGATATGTATTACACTAATACCATTCTTTAAATGAGGTATCTATAACCTAAAAATAAGAATAATAATTTATTCGACAAAACACGCATAAGAACAAAAAGAAATAAACACCCGAATAACAAGTAGCAATAAAATATTACTAATAAGATGCTAAGAATATGACCATATATGATATAATAAAAATAATAATGATATTGGAATAAGTAAATTACATTACTTAAATCATTATACAGGAGTTTTAGACACTTTTGAAGCCAATCGGACCTAATGTAAGGTAAAATCTCGCAATCTCAATTTTTATCCGAGAATGTTTATACATCAGAATTTACTGGGGAATAATTATCATCCACATCCATGTTTCCTCAATATGTAATATTATTTATATCGTAATACAATTTTTTAAATCCAATTTTACCCTTCGGTGAGATTTTAGTAAAACATATGAAATGAATCTTTTGTCGTTTTTCATATGAGGTACTTTTTGACTTTTCCGGCCAAAGTACGAGAAGAATGTTTTTTTAAATTATACGGCCTGAATGGATTTTTAGAACATTATTTCCATGAATAATTCTTTAGAAGTTTTCGAGTTTATTTTTAATCAAATTATTTTAGATTAAAATTGTATGACATGTTAACAAAGGAAAAATGTTTTTGAAGTAGAAAAGATATTTTTCTCAAAAATGGATTTCAAGTGTTTTATCAAAATAATTTTCCATATAATATAATATCGGGTTCTATTTCTATCCCTATTACTACATTGGATTGATTATACTGTGATGGAATTATGTTTATGAATTCCTTTATCTTATATGAATTGTTTTATGATGTCACGAGGTTTAAGAATCCCATTTTAATTATATGGGTTATGCAATGATGTATGATTTATGGTTTTGTGGAACACATAAGAATGGTATCATTATGAGATGGGTGGGACCTATATATCCCTCAAATGCATTGGGTAATGAGTTATATCTCATGAGATAGACATGGATGGAATGGCAGGTTAACCTGGTTCAGTGAAACATGACTGAAATAAGGAGTGAACTCGGTTCAGAAATGGACTTTATCCACTAAGATAGTCTTGGAAATGAGTCTTGAATACTAAGAAATGATTCTCTATGATTATGTGTATATACCAAAAATATTAATGTTTTAAGTTATTATTATTGGGATTACGTTTCACTACTATGATTTATCCCATGTTATAAAATTATGGTGTCTTTTGTAGGATAAGATTTTCAAAATGATATGTTCTTTTGAATATGATTTGATTGATATTTTTTTTACCCTTACTGAGCATTTGAGCTCACCCTTTTGTATGTTTTCTTTTCCCCAGGTTAGGAAGAAGGAAATTAGGTAGGATATTCCAAAAAGGGACTCTAGATATGATGAAATAAATGGGAGACAATGTAGACGATTTATAAACCTGTTGTTTATGTTTCCTAGTTTCCAAGGACACTATACCTATATGATCCTTTAATGGATTTTTTATATGTTGTAATAATTGTAATTCAGTTTTGAAGTATTAAAAATGTATGTAATGTATTGGTCATTATAGTTGGTATCAAAGGAATGGTATAGTAAACCTTTTGAAACTAGGATGTGAAAGCCTTAGTAAGAAACCTAAGGATATGTATAAGCATAGAACACAATCTTAGTGTTTTAAAAATGGCCATGAAAAACCTATGATAAGACCTTAAGTGTGAAAATTTATTCTTTATTATGTGTTTTTCTTATTATAATTAGTGTTTCTCACACTATTCTTCTTGGTTTTAGTCAATGGCTGGAACCCGAAGGAACCGTGTTAATGTGGAATGCGATGGGAAATGCAATGATTGTCCCCCTGAGAAACCAAACATTATGGGAGCTGGAATGAAAAATAATTTAGCCATGCTAACACAACTTTCTCAAGATATGAATCATTCAGGACTTCCAAACGTGCAATGGAAGGAGCAACATTCTGTTTAATCCTTCATGCGGCTGTGTCCACCCTCATTCAGCGGGTCTACCCATCCCTTAGTGGCTGAACAATGGATCAGTACTACGGAAATGATATTTTCAGTTCTTCAATGTTCTGAACAAGATAAAGTCATCTTAGTAGTTTATCGTTTGGAAGGTGAAGCTGATCAATGGTGGAATCTTATCTATAATATGAGGTAGAGGGATGAAATTGAGTCCATTGAATGAGAAAAGTTCAAGAACTTATTTTTCAATAAGTACTTCCCTCTTATTCTCTGAATAATGATGGAGATGGAGTTTCTTGAACTAAATCAAAAGGATGATGAATCTATTGGTACCTATGAAGAATGTTTTACAAAACATGCAAGGTACACTTATGGGATTATTATCCAACCTGAGAGTAAGATAGATCGATTCTTTAGTGGCTTAAAACAAAGTCTTCGAAGGGAGTTAGCCATATGGTACTTCAATAGTTATGTGGAAATTGTTCAATGTGCTCTCAAGGTTGAGATGAATAATGGAGTAACCCATCAGTCATATGTGTTTGATAAGAAGAGGAAAAATGAATTCAAAGGAAAATCTAAAGATCATTCTGAAAAGAAGACGAGTTTTCCCTTATGCTCAACGTGTGGAAAGAAACATGGAGGGAGTTGTCTTAAAGGGACAAGTAAATGTTTCAATTGTGAAAAGGAAGGTCATCGGGAATTTGAATGCCGCAATGATGGGAAGATGATGTCTAGTGATGTGAACAAAGAAAAGGCTACACAGAGTGCACCTCCTACACTTCAATGTTACATGTGCAAGGAAATGAGGTATTTTCCCAATCAATTCCCTAATACATGGGTTTTTGATGATGATCGACGTCAAAAAACTCTTAAGGATAAAGAAAAAAGAAAGTCACATGCAATTTCTTATCAGCGATGTGGAGTAGGATAACGAAGTGGTGAAAGGTACACTTACCATGCACTCTAAAGTAGAAAATGTTATATTTGATTTTGGTTCCACCCACGCTTTTATTTCTACAGAATTTTCTAAGTCTATCACTATATTACCTCAACAATTAGATGTTGAGTTTGCTGTGACAACCCCTAATGGCCCAACAGTCACATAAAAAGTTTATAATTCTTCTCCGATTGTTGTTTGTGGGAAAGTTCTTCCTGAAAATCTTGTGATCCTTCCTATAGTGGAATTTGATGTGATTCTTGGCATGGATTGGGTTTCTCTATATGGATATCATATCAATTGCCAAAGAAGGGAAGTCACATTTCATATTCCAGATCAATCTATGATTGTCTATTGATGCAAGGATGGACATAACCTTCCAGTAGAAATTTCTTCCATGTTGTGGGTCTTGATTCCACTAAATGAAGGTTATTTATCTCAAATGGTTGGTGAGAAACTCATGATTAAGAATATTCCCATTGTACGGGAGTTTTATGATGTCTTTCTGGAGGAATTTTCGTGTCTTCCACCAAATCGTGAAGTCAAGTTTTTTCAATAGAACTCGTATCGGGTGCTTTCCCTATTTCAAAGAAACCTTATAGAATGGCCCCAATTGAGTTGCCGGAATTGAAGAAGCAACTCCAAGAGAGTCTTTATAATGGATTAATATGCCCTAGTGCGTCACCTTGGGGAGCACCTATTCTGTTTGTTTAGAAGAATGATGGATCAATGAGACTCTGCATTGATTATCGAGAACTTAACAAGATCACTATCAAGAAAAAATACCCTCTCCCACGCATTGATGACTTATTTCACCAACTATGCGGAGCTCAATACTTTTCCAAGATTGATCATCATTCAGGGTATCATCAATTATGTGTTAAAAGGGAGTATATACTAAAGACGTCTATCCATACAAGGAATGGACACTATGAATTTATAGTGATGCCATTTGGTATTACTAATTCCCCTGCTATCTTCATGGATCTGATGAATAGAGTCTTTAGAGACTATCTTGATCACCTTGTGGTTGTCTTTATAGACGATATTCTTGTATATTCAAAGAGAAAGGAATAACATGAATATCACTTGAGAATTATATTGAAGACCCTGAGAAAGGAGAAGCTTTATGCCAAATTTACCAAGTATGAATTATGGCTTTAAAAATTTTCATTTTTGGGTCACATAATCTCAAAAGAGTGGATATCTATGGATCCAGCAAAAACAGAGGTTATCGAAAGATGGCCGAGACCGACAAAAATAACTGAGATCTAATGTTTTCTTGGTTTGGCTGGATATTATCGACGTTTTATGAAATATTTTTCACGATTATCTAATCCACACACCAAGATGACTTAGAAAATAGTTAAGTTTGTTTATATGGAGGAATGTGAATAGAATTTCAAGGAGTTGAAAATAAGGTTATCCAGTTCACCTGTAATCACACTTCCTTCTAGTGGAGAAAGGATTGTGATCTAAAATGATGCATCCAAGAAGGGGTTGGGGTGTGTTCTTATGAAAAATGATATGGTGATAGGTTATGACTCACGACAGTTAAAAATCCATGAGCAAAATTACCGAACTCATGATTTGGGGTTAGCTACGGTAATCTTTTAATTAAATATTTAGTGGTATTATCTTTATGGAGAATGGTGTGATATTTATACTGATCATAAAAGTTTAAAGTATATTTTCACACAAAAGGATCTGAATATGTTCCAAAGAAGATGGTTGGAGTTGATTAAGGATTATGACTGATCTATTCATTACCACCCTGGGAAAGAAAACAAGGTGGAAGATGCATTATGTCGACAAGACCATGCTAGCTTATCCATGATGAGGATCACAAAAGATCCAATATTTATGGATTTACAAAGGATGTATATTGGAATTATAATGAAAGGGGAAATATCGTATCTTTCTCAAATGAATGTTCAACCATATGTACATGTGAAGATTAAAGAGGTGCAGAAAGAAGATGTAGAGTTACAAAATATGGTGAGAAATGTTCCTGAATTCCACCTTGATTGTGATGGGATAATAAAGTTCAGGAATTGGGGTTGTGTTCCTCCAATCCCAGAATTAAATAAGGAGTTTCTGTATGAGGCTCATAGTTCTTCCTTATCTATTCATCCTAGAAGCACGAAGATGTATAGGGACATGAAAGAGTACTTCTGGTGGGATGGCATGAAAAGAGATGTTGCTGAATATGTCTCTCGATGCTTGGTTTGTCAGCAAGTTAAATCTGAGAGACAGAAGTCTAAGGGGATGTTACAACCATTACCCATACCTGAATGGAAAAGGGAAAACATAACTATGGGATTTGTCACCAGACTTCCTAAAACATCCAAAGGCAATAATGCTATCTGGGTCATAGTTGATCTTCATACAAAGTCTGCACACTTCATTTCTATTAGAGAGGATTTCTCTCTGGATTAGCTTACTAGGATATATGTAAAGGAAGTGGTAAGATTGCATGGAGTACCACTTTACATTATATCTGATCGGGATCCGAGGTTTATATCAATGTTCTCGTGAAGTCTTCAGCATACTCTAGATACAGAGTTGAGTTTCAGCACTGCTTATCATCCTCAGAAAGATGGTCAATCTGAGAGAACAATTCAAACTCTAGAAGATATGTTGAGAGCTTTATCTATAGATTTCAAAGGGGGTTGGGATCAACACCTACCTTTGGAAGAATTTCCTTATAATAATAGATTTCACTCCAGTATTCAGATGGCTCCTTATGATGCTCTCTATGGAAAGAAATGCAGGACTCCAACATACTGGGATAAATTTGGGGGAAAGAACGCTATTAGGACCTGATCTTGTTGATGAGATGGAAGAAAAGGTCAGATCTATTAAACAACACATTAGAGCTACTCATAATCGACAAAACAATTATGCCGACAACCGAAGAAAAGATCTATAGTTTGAAGTGGGTGATAAAGTGTTATTACGAATATCTACATGAAAGAGAGTAATGAGATTTGGAAAGAAGGGAAAGTCGAGCCCTAGATATATCGGTCTTTTCAAAATATTGGATCATGATGGGAAGGTAGCATACAGATTGGTGCTTCCACTTAATATCTCTCATGTTCACGATGTGTTCCATGTATCTCTCCTGAGAAAGCACATACCTAATCCTTCACATGTACTCAGCTCAGAAGTTGTACCACTAGAGAAAGATCTTTCTTATGAAGAATAGCCGATAAAGATTCTCGATCATATGAAAAATTCCTACGGAACAAGACCACTCTCTTGGTGAATGTTTTATGGAGGAACCACCAATTAGAAGAGGATACATGGGAGCTTGAGTATATGATAAGGGAGAGGTATCCTCATTTGTTTGTTACAAAGTGACGAATTTCGAAGGAGAAATTCATTTTAAGGGGGGTAGAATGTAACACCAGAGACTTTTATGAGAAATATTTTGTTTTTATATAAATAATAAAAGGAATTTTTCCGTACACACAACAATAGCTTTTCTTGCTTTACACGCAATCACAACCTTCCTCGATAGCTTGCGTCGTACGCAATACCGAGTTTCACTAGACAACGATATGATATTAAAATATTATTAAAACTAGCAATTATGAATAATAATACCCACTTTTTGAAAATTTGTAAATTTTATTTTTCAAAATGGACTTCATTTTTAGATTCGGAATATCGAAATTAGCCTAGGGTGAAATTTTGATATTTTTCCGAAAACATTCAATTTTTGATGAATAGTGAGAACACTGGGCTAATATTTAAAAACCAAATTTTTATTTAAATAATTATTTATTTAAAATTATTTTAGGTCAAAATTGATACGTAATACCTATATAAGTTCAATGAAATTAATTGGAGTCATTTTATAATAATTTTAGATATATAAAAATTGTATTGAACTTTTCACCATGTTTTACCCACCTCCTAAGAGAATTTCCAAATTCACATAAAACATAATTTTACCACTTATGTGAGAGTAATTTTGAAAATCCGAGAGACACGGCTAATATCAAGGACTAAAATGTGGTTCAATGAGATGAAAATAATTTTTGGTGAATAGTAACTCTTTACCTTTTTTTACCACGGTTAAAAGTAAATATGGTAATTAAGGGTAAAAATGATATTATAATTACCTTAACACATGTCCTAATTCTATTGGATAAGTGTAATTCTACCTAAATAAACCTTAGGAAAAAAATGACCATTTATCCCCACTTGGATTAGATTAGGACATTTATTATTAATTTATTTAATGAAGGGTTAAAATAGTAAAATTCAATGTTTAATAAATAAATCATTTTTAAAATAGGGTTATGCATAAGTTAAATTCGACTATAAATATTCATTAGAAAGATAAAAGGATTTCCTACATAATGGTTCTTTATTTTTAATTTTTAGACTTCAAATAATGTAATTTATTTATGACACAATGATTATTCAGTAATTATTTTATAAATAAAATATTTACATAATTGATGTTATTAATAACCAAATAAATGTAATTTGAGACTTTTTATGAATTCCAATAATTATATATGTTAATATGACATGTTAGTATTTATTTAATTAACTTTTTGCGACATAATATTTCTGTTATGATTTTCACAAAAATCAATTTCCAGATAGTTTCAAAATTGACATAAAATAGTTTTTAAAATAAAAATTTTATATTATTAATTGGTATTTTATTCCTAAAAATATAAGGATAAGCCAAATTACATATATAATGTTATATATATTAATTATAAACAACTTGGGGTTCGTTTGGATTGTTATAGTTTTTTTATTAACCTTATAGTGTATGAAAACAAGAAGACACAGTAAAAGTTAAATTATCTAACTTAAAGTTAAATCTAAATGATAAGGTTAAAATAGAAACCTAAACATGTCTAAATAATATTGGATGAGATTATTTCGACCCATACCCACCTTATATTATAAATAAATCAATATAGAGCTATTAAAAACCGAATATGACTTTATAATAAAATTATCTGTTTTGTTTTTCCAAAGGTGCCCCTCTCCTCCCTTATAAAAGGGAACCTCCTCCATCTCTTCCTCACACCACTTTGACCCTTCAAGATCGGAAAAACCCTAACAAATTATCTTCTCCACTTCCCTAGAAACATCCTAGAGGTCCTGGTATTATTTAAATACCAATTTTAGTGCCCTAAAAGGAGGTCTCAAAGAGGCACTTCAAAGAAGAGGTAATGTCTGTTACCGATTATTTCAACTTTATTTCTTTTTCCACTTCTTCTTCATTAGTTGTTTCATTATGAAGTAATAACATGAGTATCAATAATATACTGATATGTTATTATAAATATAAAACAACCCTATTTCACCATCTATCCATCCTACGGAAAACGAAATCACCGCGCGTGCGTACGTACAGAATACCGTCTCCACGCTATGGTGTAATCTATTTTCCACCACCACCTTACTTGGATGGGTATAATAGTGTAAATAATAACTATATATTATTATTGTAATGTGATATTTATTCTTAAATAGTATACATACACTCCAATACAATTCCACGATCATGGGAACGATATCATCGCTCCTGCGTACGTACGGAATACCGTCTCCGCGATGTGATGCGACTCGTTCAAAATGATTTCCATTGCATAATGATTACATAAATGAATTGAGTGAATAAATATGATATGTATTACACCAATACCATTCTGGAAATTAGGTATCTATAACCTAAAAAGAATAATAAGAATTTATTCGACAAAACACGCATAAGAACAAAAAGAAATAAACACCTGAATAACAAGTAGCAATGAAATATTACTAACAAGAAGCTAAGAATATGACCATGTATGATATCATAAAAATAAGTATGATTCTTGAATAAGTCAATGGAATTATTAAAATCATTATACAGGAGGTTCGGACACTTACGAAGAAAATCAGACCTAAGTTAAGGGAAAATCTCTCAATCTAAATTTTTATCCGAGATTGTTTATATACTTCAGAATTTACTGGGGAATAATTATCATCCAAATCCATGTTTCCATGATATGTAATATTATTTATATCCTACTAAAATTGTTTAAATACAATTTTACCCTTCGGTGAGTTTTTATTAAATGATATGAAAGGAATATTTTGTCGTTTTTCGTACGAGGTACTTTTTGACTTTTTCGGCCAAAGTACGAGAAGAATTTTTTTTAACATATATGGCCTGAATGGATTTTTAGAAAATTATTTCCATGAAGCTTCCTTTACAAGTTTTCAATTTTATTTTTAATCCAATTCTTTTAGATTAACATTGTATGACATGTTATGAAAGGAAAAATGTTTTTGAAGTAGAAAGGATATTTTCCTCAAGAATGGAGTTCAAGTGTTTTATAAAAATTATTTTCCATCTAAGCTAATATAGGGTTCTATTTCTATCCCTATTATTACATTGATTTGATTATGATGTGATGGAATTATTTTTATGAATTCCATTATCTTATATGAATTGTTTTATGATGTCACAAGGTTTAAGAATCCCATTTTTATCACATGGGTTATGCAATGATGTATGATTTATGATTTTGTGGCACACATAAGAATGGTATCATTATGAGATGGGTGGAAAATATATCTCCCTCCAATGCATTGGGTAATGATTTATATCTCATGAGATAGACAAGGATGGAACGTCATGTTAATCCGTTTCAGTGAAACAGGATTGAAATGAGGAGTGAACTCGGTTCAGAAATGGACTTTGTCCGCTGAGATAGTCTTGGCAATGAGTCTTGACTACTAAGAAATGATTCTCTATGATTATGTGTGTATTCCAAAAAGTTTCATGTTTTATGTTATGATTATTGGGATTACATTTCACTACTATGATTTATCCCATGTTATGAAATTATGATCTCTTTTCCAGGTTATGATTTCCAAAAAGATATGTTCTAATGAATATGATGTGATTGATATTTCTTTTGTTTACCCTTACTGAGCATTTGAGCTCACCCTTTTGTATGTTTTCTTTTCCCCAAGTCAGGAATAAGGTTATTAAGTAGGATATGCCAAAAATGGACTATAGATATGATGAAATTAAGGGGATAAAACGTAGATGATTTATGAACCAGTTGTTTATGTTTCACAGTTTCCAAAGACTCTATACCTATACGGTCCTTTCATGGTTTTGTTATATGTTGTAATAATTGTACTTCAATTATAAAGTATTAAAGATGTGTGTAATGTATGGGTCATTATACCATCGATTAATGTTCTTCGGAATCAAGAAATTAGATGATGAACAATCCGAGTTCGGAAGCATGATTGTGGAAGCAATGAACGTTGGTACATTCTTCGCCTTCACCATTTTCATCCCGAAACACAACAAAAAAACATCGATGTAGGGTTTGATGTTATAAATACCTCCCTTACTCATTCTTGATTTTCATTATGATTTAAAAGTTTTGAACCGCTTGCTACCTCTCTAACACAGAGGGTGCAGGTGAAATGAACATGGCCCAACCTCTCAAGAATACCATGTGGTTTTTGATGAAATCATTGCAATTAAGGAAGATTGTAAATGTAGGATGGCCGCACGATGGGGCAGAGGTGCACATCTGCACCTCTTGGTGAACAAGTGGTTGTGGCTTGTGCCGTGGAAAAAATGGGACGACGGCCAGCTGATATGGCCATCTATGAAGGCGAGACGTGTGACCGTGCCGCGAGGAGAGGACGGCTGGCCATCCAGCCTGCCATGACGGGCTGCCCTTCCACACCGCTGCCGGATCGCCCCACTGCGGCCGCCCTATGCGTGCCGGGCTAGGCCAAACCAAACCAAACCGAGTCAGTTTGGGTCGGTGCAACCGGGCCCAACTGGACCCAGACCAATTTTGATCCTATACATACTTTTGGCAGTAACTTTGGAACTAGGTGTTCATTTTACGAACTATCACCGGCACCAGAAAACTTAGGTCAAGATGGTCCTTTTAGAATACCCAACATGGTATTTGGATAAATTTGGTGTATGGTCGTGTTGGATCGAGCACGAATCCAACAGGGCCCTTAAAACTAAAATGCTAATAACTTACAGTCCAAGCATCCGAATGATGCACTGGCTACTGCGTTGAGACACCAATTACATGGCGGTCCTTTGGGATACTTCTTCATGAGACTTCGTGGCAGTTGGAGTATCGATCAGTAGCTTGAGGAGCGTATTCTCAGGGAGATGAGCCTGCTTAGTGCGGGTACACTGTAGCTAGTTTTGATGATGTACTAGGATCCTGTGTGGTTCTGACGATGTACTAGGATCTTGTGTGGGTCGCACGATGTACTGAAGAAGTATTAGGATCTTGTGTGGCTCTAATGATGTACTGATGACATACTAAGGTCACGTGTGGATATGAAAATGTACTGACAATGTACTAGAATATGTTGTGGTTATAATGATGTACTGACGATTTACTAGGATCATGTGTGGGTCAGACGATGTAAAAATGATATACTAGGATCCTGTCTGGGTCTGAGCATGTACTGACGATGTACTAGGATCCTGTTTGGATCTGACGATGTACTAATGATGTACTAGGATCCCATGTGGGTCTGATGATGTACTAACGATGTACTAGGATCTTGTGTGGTTCTAATGATGTACTAAGATCCTCTGTGGGTCTGATGATGATTTAGGATCCGACGTGGGTCATCCTCTTAATATACTAAGATGAATTTTTAGTTACATCTAATAATCTCTACTATTGTACCTAATTTATACCTAGTGTAAGATAAGTCCATACCTGTGTGGTATTTTCCTTCGTGGTAATACCTTGGTGGTATTATTCTATGTGGCGTACCTGTGTTGTACTTACTTTCATGGTTTTCCTTACTTTTTGGAACAGTTGAGCATTGGGATTTTGAGATGGACCCTTTATAGAGATGGGCATACTTGATAACTTAGGCATATGCAGGGGAATATAAGTATGATGGTTTGTTAGTTGATTTAATGTTGTGATGTTTATCCATTTTAGTTTATTGTGAGTCCTTTATGGTGTTTGGATCCCTAATGAGTGTCGTCATACTCACTTATATATGGGCTATTACCGCACCCTATTGTGTTTGGTGTAGACGACGAACATTCCTGACTAAGGATGAGGGTACCAAGACTTAATGTAGCTCATAGGTGGACCTTATATGAGGCGTATCGCAGAGAATACCATTCAGTAGTTGTACCTATCCTTCAGGGAGGATCCTTGGTGGGTGTTCATTGGAGTGGTTCAGTTTACTTGTACTTTCCATTTTCCCTTCTACTTTCTAGTTGGACTTGTATTCTGGCACCTTTTTCTTACTGTATGCACTCCTTTTACTATTCGGTTTACCTCATGTTTGTATCCAACTGTGTGATTGGTTATGTGTGTCTAAAATATATAAGGAAATACCAACCCAGTTTTTAGGGAATATGACTTCGGGGCTAGTCACCAGCCCCTAGCCTATGGAAGGCAGGCATGGGGTAGTCACGGCATGGGCCCCGGGGGACGGGTCGTGACAAGACTGTAGTCCGTACGTACGCACGCGTGGTGATTTCATTTTTCATAGGATGGATAGAATATTGAATATGGTTGTTTCATATTCATATTAACATATCACTATACAAGTGATATTGGAGTTATTACCTAACAATGAAACAACTCAAATAGATAATGTAGAAGAAGAAATAAGTTTGAATGAATCAGTTAAGGATACTACCTCCTCTACCACCTGCATTTTCTAAACCTCCTCTTAGGGCACAAAGTTTTGTATTTGAAGAAGTCCAAGACCTCTTGTTTGTCTCTAGGGATGTTGATAAGAGAAATGGGCAGGTTTTGGCCGACAATGAAATCTCAAAATGGTGAGAAGTGGAGAGGGAGGAGGTTATTTTTTTAAGAGAGGAGAAGGGAAATTTTAAAAACTTCAAAAATATTAATTTATAATTAAATTTAACCCCACATAAAAACCTCCAACATGACCCATATTTAAATATGAGATGAGATAGGGTTGTAATATCATCAAAAAATAAAATTTAGACATGTTTTGAATTTATTTTAAACCTTATCATTTTGATTTATCCTTATTTAAAATATTAGATTGTTTTTGTGGTAATGAAATTATAAATTATAAATTGTTATAAATACAAAATTATGAGTTTTGAATTGCCCATAATTATATACATTATGACATTTTATACCATATAATTTTAATTTTGTAATTTTAAAATATTTTTGTGATTTTTAAACAATTTAATAATATGTTATTTTTATAAAATAACAATAGTGTCAATTTTGACAGTATTCAATTATTTCTATTTAAATAAAATCCACACAAAAGATATGCTGGAACAAAAATATTTTATATATTCTTAACATGTCATATTTTTCTATAAAATTTGTGGAGCACATTAATTAGTTTGTATAATATTTATTTTAATATTTTTAAAAACATTTATTTGATATTTTTCTGAATATAATAATTACTACAACGTTTTTGTATAATTGTTTATTTTACTTATATGTTGTAAATAAATATGAAATAAAATACTATGATTAAAATAAATCTAATAGATTTTATAAGAAAACTTTATGTAATGTACATCTTCTAAGACACCCATCTTTTAAAATGTTATCCTTATTAAATTATGAAGGTGGAAACTTTGACATCATTTAAAATAAAATAATATAAATGTCATAATATCTTTTATATGTCTCTAAATGGTAAAAAAGTGGACACTTGGATTATTATGGGTTATATATACTCATCCAATAAGTATTGTTCAAGTGTTTGGAATTTTTATGGGTATTATTATTTTAATAAAAACTATATTATTTATTTTCCAATAAATAAATAATTTCTGCATCATTAATGTATAAGATATTAATGTAGTTATATATTTTTTGAAAATTAAAAATAAAATAGCATGATAAAGAAATAAATTTTTACATTTAAATGAGTATTTATAATCAAATTTATATTTTTTATAACTGTATATTAAAAATACTATAATTAATTAATGATTCAGTGAGACATATATCACTTTCCTTTAAATGAAATAAATTAATGGTCTTAATCTCATCCAATGGGTTCTAATAGAAACTATTTAAGCCCAAGTAAATATTAGGATGAAATATAATCATCCAATTATATTATGAAAAGTTTTAGGGTCATTTTATAATTTTATTTTTACCCTTAATTACATGATTTACCTTTAATTGTGGTAAATAAAATTTAACATAGTTACTATTTGTAATGTCTAAAAATAAAAGTAGCCTATTAAAATAATTTTGACCTACTGATTCAAAATCTAGAATCTATTTTTTCAAATTCGAGATAGAGAAGCTGTAGTAATTAATATAAAATCAATCATATTGTCGAAATAACGGTTTTTATTTAAAACATTACAAAATATTGAAATGTTTTTACCTATATATTCAATATTAAATTCATGCTAAGGACATAAATTATATTAAATGGTAAAAATATATTATATTAATTATTTAAAGACATTCAATATTATAATTTAACCATATAAATTATCTAAATGAAAATGTTAGTTTTTAAGTAAAATTTAGTGTATTTTCTCAATTCATCAAAATATAAAGGTTATCAGAATAATGTCAAACATTTATCCAATGTAAATTGGTGCACCACCAAAATGCGACAAAAATGATTTTTAAAAAAATAGTTGTTTTACGTGATTTGTTTTCATACCATGTTCTAGAATATGTGTAAGATGAATGATAATGTAATAAAATTTAAAATGTGGTTAATACCATTCATAACGGGTAGTTCAAAAAAATATTATAACAATATATCATTGTTAATGAAAATCAATATTGTGTATAACACACACTATTGAGGAAGGATGATCTTGTGTGCAACAGAAGCCAAGAAGAATGTTTCAAATACTAAATTTTGATATGGTGTTGCGTATAGTTCAGGCTAATCATGGTGTAGCGGACAACCCAAGACATCAAAGAAATTAAAAAGAATGTTTCTCATAAAATCTCAGGGTGTTACATCCATAGTTTGGATATATGATTAATGTAAAGACTCTAGGATAATGTGAGGGAAATTAGGAGGATATTTGGGTAGGGGTTAGCTGAGCCAAATTGTTTAGGATGTGTGATTTTGAGAGAAGGGGATGTGACCTTTTATAAGAGGGGTGAGGGTCACTTTAGGAAAAGATTAAAAGATTATTTTATTATAAAATCATTTTCGATTTATAATGGATCCAAATGAATTTATTTAGATCCTTGGGTGGTTTTTGGTTGAAATCCACTCAACCAATAGGTTTTAGACAAGTTTTGCTTACCATTTTAACCTTATCCTTTAGATTTAACTCTTACTTAAAAAGTTATCTTTTACCGCATCTTTGTGTATTCTAACACTATATTGATAATAAACATACTCTAAACTTCCAAGAGAACATAAAGTGGTTCATTAGTAGCATATATAATATTATTTAAGCCCTTTGTCCAATCCTTATATTTTTAAGATTATTATATCAACCCATAATATTGTATTTGTCTAAAAAATTAATTTATGTCAATTTTGACACTATTTAGTATTTGGTTTTTTGGGAAAGTAATCAAAAATTTATTACCTCGAAAAAATACATTAAATCAATTCTAACCTAACATATTCACCTAAAAATTCATGAATAGAATCAGAACATTAAAATTATATTTATTTTAACATTTACAATACCATTTATTTGACTATTTCATTAATAAAGTAATTACTACATCATCATTGTTTCATAAATAAATTTAATTATATAATGTCTACAAATTATAAACAAAATATTAATATGTAGGAAATATTATTATATTTATAACGAGTATTTATAGTCGAAACAATAATTTATATAACCCCATGTAAAAAATGTTTTACTAAAAGATATATGTTTATTTCATTTTTTCCTTTAATTTAAATTAATTAATATTAAGTGTCATTATCACTCTCAAGTGGCTCCATGGAGTCCCAAAATAGTCAGAAAGATTCCCATGATCAGACATGTATCATAAAAAGGGAATATACCACATGTTAGGATAATTTAATATAATTATAATATTGTTTGTGTTTTCTAATTTACATGATTTACTCTTTAACCATGGTAAATAAAATATTTACTAAAGTAAAAATTAATAATTTCTAAAAATAAAATCTACTTATTTAAAAAAATTTGACCTCCTAATTCCAAATACCGAATCCATTTTTTCATATTCAATACACATATGTGACAGAATGTAATTTAAAATTATTTCCCATTGTTAAAACAGAAACTTGTTTTTATGAAATAATAACTATCAAAAGATTGTCACTTGTTTATGCCCAGTTTAAATGTGAAATTATAAAAAATTACCTAAAATATATTAAATGATAAAAATATAGTCCACAAACACTTTATAACCAATCAAATTTATAATTTAACACTATAAATTATTTCAATTAAAAAGTAGTTTTTAATAAAAATTTAGTATTTTTTCATTATTCATCAAAAATATGGATGTTATTAGAAAAGTACCAAAAATTTATCAAAAATAAATTTTTATTTCACTCTTATAAAGTATAATTTAATTTCACAAAATTGAATATATAAATGTGTCAAATATTTTATTTAAAAAGGGTCCTCCATTAAAAGGCAGAAAAACTACATTTTTTTTTGAAAAATACCTCTTTTATCTTAACAATTGAATATTTCTTAAATTATTCCTAATAAACAAAAACGAATAATGTTAAAATTATATAGGATATATAAAATTTAAAATTTGGTTAATACTATTCATATCCTCTTTTTTTTTGATCGACTAGTTTGGTAAGTCATTATTCGCCCGAACTCGGTGTTGTGTGTAGCACAAGTTATTGAAATACATTGAATAGATAAAATACTATAAAATATTGGGGTGTTACAATCTCCACTCCTTAAATACATTTCATCCTCTATATTTTAAATTGTTTTTTAAATAAATGGATTAAATAGGAAAATACCTTTGTGGAAAACCCATATCAAGAATTGGGTTAATAATGTTTACTCTGAATAAAAGGGAAAGGAAATGAAAATGTCACCAAAAAATTATTATATTGATTAGAAGAAAATTGGTGGTAATTAGAGACACATCATTGGAGAAAAATGTAAATGTTCATAGGGAGTGATTTAGGCCATCAATCAGAAATAACTGTAGAATTGGGGGCCTCAAAGCCCTCAATCTATGATGATATTAAATGTCATTAGTTCAAAATAACATAAGGTATTAGGATAACACATTTTTTGTTTTAAGATCCCTTCCCTAATGTTTAAGAATTAATTTATTCGTAGAATAAGAGGAAAAGAATACTTGACATGTATAGTTCCATCCTTCAACTAAATAATACCACAAACTTATATTTCACTCCAAAAGATAATATAATTAAAAAATATTTTATTTATCCAAATTGTAAAGTTTTTCAAAAAGATTAATCAGTAATTCATATATTATCCCATTTTAAAATACTAAATTATAAAAACCAGGACCTCACTTGGGCCTGTTGTTGGTGATGCACCCCTGTTTCCCTATTGTTCCGAGTTCAAGACTCGCGACCTTACCGGACCTGATGGGTTATCTCCTGACCCTCTGGTTTTCCTTTTTATAACAATCCAGAAAAAATATTAAGAAGTTTTTTTCACCTTAAACAAAAATATCCAATGTTTAACATAATTCAACCAACCATTTGAATTATCGAAAATACTTCTGTCCAAATGCATAGTAAAAAATTTATAAGGAAGGTAAACAAAGTGAAGATACTTTCTTCCATGTAAAAAAATGTGAATAACTTCACCACGTATTCTTTTAAAACATGGTAACACCCTGAATTTCCATAAAACATTATTGATTACATTCATTCTCCCTTATTCCTTATAGAATACTGGATATACTCCTTTTATCCAAAAATGTTTTAAACTCCAATAATTATGGAATATACAAATCATTAATCAGTTTCAAGGTAGTCAATAATATCGAATTTATTTAACCAAATCAATCATATATTATTCCAAAATCACTACTTTATTATCAGAACCATATTTTTTTATCATTCTTTCAACCATATATTTTAAAAAAAAATTAACCCCCTATTGGGTCACTTTTCTTTGTTCCCCACAATCTCATGTCCTTAATAATATATTACTGTAGTATAATACATTCATACTCTTTAATTATTATAACATGTACATCATTAATATAATACTCAAATGAAACTATACTTTAATAACAACATAAAAAATCTAATCATTCCTCTTCATATTCGGTATTATCATGAAATTACTACAATCTAATAGCAACATTTATCGTATACTGTGATGATTTGAACATTGATTCACATAGTGTACCAACTCCTGGAAGATGAAGCATTGTATATTTGAAACATTTTTTATATTTTCAATCACGTACTTGGCGTCCTATTCCTCGACACTTATAACAAACTCTCATTCAATTCAAGCGTTTACCAAGGTAATTCTTTCCACAGTTATCACATATGAGAAAATATTTTATTCAACTCTTCCCTTTTTCTATCTTTCTCTATACCATCCTTTTGTTTTCTTTATTCCCTTTAAATCCATATGATGTAGGGAATTATAAACTTATCTTATTAACACTTGATACTATTTATTTATATGAATAGAATACGTGGGAGGCTATTTCCCTTCTAAATGATGGATTAAGACTGTGAAATATATGACCCTTCCTACCATTTGGATCATGTATATTGCTGGATTTCATATTCCTTATTATGGGTGCCATTTATAAATGACGACACACACTAGGTTAGATCATCGCATACTGCATAATGAAAAAACAAGAAAAATTCTCAACGTTAATTGAATATTTTCACACATCTAGTCTTATAATCATAAAAATGGTTTTTTTCAAGAATATTTACTCATATATCCTATATAAGGGATTGGAAATAAATTAAGAATTATCATGAGAATATCCACTAATAGTGTTGTAACCAAGAGTGTAGCAAGGCCCATTTTCATGTACCAGGATACCCCAGGTCAAGCTCGAATCTCCATGTCGAGGTTTTCACTCCTAGGTACATCTGTTCCAGAACCGCCTCTACCAGATTGTATCCAGACAAGGATGCATTGCTTGTAAATCCCACATAATATCTACATTTTTAATTTTTGAATGCTCTTATATACTAATACTCAATGTATATCTTAGAGTAATGTTCACTAATCATAGTTTATTTAAATCTATTTCCAAGTTTGTTGCTAAAATTCTTCTGAAACAATCTGTAATGTCACAACCCTAGTTACCGAGAGTCAGTGCATTATTTTAATACATTGACATGATACAAGGAAATCATGTTCTGAAATAATGATCAGTTTAGTAGACTTAGAAATAGATTACATACATCAACTTTACATTACAATTTCAGACAAAATATACAGCATAAATAGTTCTTTGAGAACACTATTATTAATTATTAGTTTAACCCTATATAACAATCATAATACACTTCATGGAAATCCTTGGAAATTAAAACATAAGAAAGGGGTGAGATCATATTCTTAGTAAGGGTAAAAAATTTAGCAGAAGATAACATTAACAATAGCCATGGTTAATTATTGAAAACACATTCCTTTAAAAATAAGAAACATGAACACTTTATGGAAGAAATATGAGTTGAGTAAATAATTCCATAATAAATCATAGTCATGGGTATTATATTAGTTGAATAACCACGTGAACCTTCAATATTATTTTCATAATGAGGGAATGTATAATGCCAGAAACTCTGAAACATTTTGTCAAGGCCTCGACCAAGACGTCTAAAAATTATTAAGGCCTCATCCAAAACAATATATCAAATTAGGAAAGCCCTCATCCAAATCCACATCTAATTGTCTCTTGAGACCTAAAAATGCATCAAGGAGCTATAGCAGGCTCCACCCATCACATACAATGTCCAATACATTCCTTATATGAAAAGGTTGAAACATAACATAAACATTCATATTAAAAATATGAAATGAAATCTCAATACTTTATCTGTGAATCATGAAAGGTATAAGTATAACACATCTATAGTCAAATAAATAACAAAACATTCAACACAATATGGAATATTTTTATCATAATAAATCAACTTCAAATAATTTTAAAACACATCAAAGGATGTTGACATAGATAAAAATTATTTGTCAAACTATTTGAGAGAAATATTCATTTTTCATTAAAACATTTAAAAATCACACAATTTAGAATAGAACACATTTATATACATTTTTTAATCAATGTTCCCAATTCTACTTTGAATCTTCTGAATGGAATTAACATTTTTAAAAAATTCATGTCAATATAAAAAAATCATTAAAACCATTTTGAAAACATGGACTTTAAAGGGAATGATTTAAAAGAATAAATATTTAATACATTTAAAATGATGTTTTAATAAAAGAGTCCCATATACTAAATCCATTTGAGAACACTTTTATGAAACATGGAAATGGATAATAAATATGTCCCGGTAAAAATATTCTCATAAAAAATCTCGAATAATAATGAGATTCATGAATTAACCCTTACCTTGAACTTTCCTTTGGTCGATAGTACGTTTAAGCTCTTGAATAATGACCATAATATGTTATTAAATCATAACAGAATCATATTCATATTTATTATATCATACATTATTCATTTACAACATTATAATACCAATTTAATAATGATTTCCATGATTAATAAACATTTTTTGTAATAATCACTTTCTTTATCTTACATGTTTTATCTTGTTAATCCAAAATAGTTTTATCCACCATAATTATTTTTACTATAATAAATAATAGATTTTGAAAATGGTTCTATTACTAATCTAAAAATAATTACCAAAGTGATGTAAAATATTTTATAACAAAAAATATATTTTTCTTTATTTTTTCATGAATCCTATGTATAGATTTTAAAAATAATAAATTTTTAGTTTTAGAATAAATTAAATTACATTTAATTTTATTATTAGATAATATTCGTCACTCAGAATAAGAAAACTATTGAATTTCATTGTCTATTAATGATATTATATTAAATAATTTTATTCAAAAACTCTCCCCTCCAAATATTATTACCCCTCCCAATAACAAATAATGTTACTTTAAAAAATCATTTAATTTAAAATTATTTTAACATATTCTACTTATTTATACACTTAGGTATTGTTGAGTTATTCAAATATCACACCATTTTAGGCCTTCAAGTTATTACTCCCTTCTTAATGGGTAATCGTTAAAAAATGATAACTCTTAATTCCTTTAGGAAAATTTATCATTTAATATTCTCATACTCAAAATTAATATTTAACCCTTATAAAATAAATTTTAATAAGTCTAAATTATTTTAATGTCATTATGAAACTATATAATTTGTATAAAAAATTTCTGTTAAATATATTTTTCATTCACCTATTTTATCTTGTCTTGTTATGGTTAGTTTTACTACTTATGAGGGAATTTTCTATTTTCCAATAATCACTTTCATTAAGGATAGTTACTACAGCACAGACACACACACGTACACACACTGGTGTGTGTGTTTGTGTAAATTTTTTCGTGAATTATTGGATATTTTCTTCTCATAAAACTATTTAAATATAATATGAAAAATAATAGAATCATGGGGAATTTATATTATGCAGTAAGAGAATGTGGATTTCCCATCATAGAGAGGAAATTTATCCACCATAGTTATCCTCATATAATAAAGTATATTACATTTGAATGAATCCATGTAGAGTTTTAGTTCTTGGGTTACTTGTTATGCAATGACAAGAGATATATTTTCATGAAGGGAAAGACCATTCTATATTTATGATCAATTTAGAAAAATGTTTTTGGGAATTCTCAATGTTTTAGAGTTCATTACATAATACTAAGAAGGACACAATAGGATAATTTTGTGGCAGGCTACTGAAGTCTTATAATATGATTTTACCATGATGGGGGGGATCATGGATCAAGAGATGAACAAGACCCATGATGGAAATCAGTTATATATTGATCACATAAAATTTTTGATGTTTTCCCATAATGAGGTCATTTTTACTTTAACATATGATAATAAGATATTTTAATGATTCTCAGTTATTGGTATATATTATCACATATTCCTCATTGATTTATGATAGTTTTAATAATGATATATTTTAAAAACTATATTATAACTTAGTTTTATGATACCAAAGCTCACGATTCCTTTTAAATTGAATAGAATTAGATAATAATTTATGTAATTACATAAGAAAGTTTTACTGATTTTTTAAGAGTAAAAATATATTAATTTTACAATAATTAATAAAAAAATTGATTAAATTAATTATTGGACACATTGAGATTATCAGAATAATTTAAGGAGATAAATTCCCATATAAAAGAGATTAATGAAATTCAATACAATAAATTAAATCATTATTTAATATTTGGATTCTACATATAGAGAATAATTGTGATACAATAAGAGAAAATTAATTAATTTATAGTGATTGAATTTTTGAGTTTAAAATCATTATTATGTTTGGATTCTACATATAGAGAATAATTGTGATACAATGAGAGACAATTAATTAAGTTATAGTGATTGAATTTTTGAGTTCGAAATCATTATTATGTTTGTAAAAATATAGGGAAAATGAGTCTGTTCTGATTTTTTTGAACAAGATATTCAATTATAGAATATTTAGTAATATTTTAAATTGTTAGTGCATTATACATCGACATGGCCTAATGTGGTTGAATCAAGTATTTTTAATTTGGTCACTTTTTTATTTTTATTTTATTTTATTCATTATATCAAAATGATGTGATATTTAATTATCCACAACATACGATCATTGGGAAGGGATTTTTAAAATTTAAGAAAATTACTTACCCAATGAATCATTGAATATATTCTTTATATATGACCAAAACGTTGTATCAGAGTCCATGGATCAATTAAAAGGATTTTTTATTCATTAGAATCCATGTGATTTATTGTTAATCAAAATATATCTCTTCAAATTAACCAAAACAAATTTTATCATTTTTACGATTTAGATGAAACACCACTTAAATTTATTGAATGGATTTACATTAAATAGTAGTGAGTATCCACATATGGATGATATTATATTTAAATTTTTTAACTCATTATTGTCTTTATTTTTTAACTCACTTATAGGGCCTCTCTAGTGGATTTAATTTCATTTCAAGAATACTTGTTAGCTATATTGAATGGTATTTTACATTATTAAAATTTTTTATTCTATTTTAATAAAATTTTTTAGAATTAGAAATAATATATATTGTTATTGTGAATACCAATTAATTACTCATGTCTATAAAATATTGTTACATGTTTTTATGTGTTTTCAAACCTTAATTTTAGTATATAATGATTAGATCTCATCATGGGTTTTTTCATATTGTTTTGGAACATTTTTTATGGATTATGGTCTTATGAATTCATGGTGTATAGTTTGAAAAACCATATATCCAAATCACGAAACATTTCTTATAGCCCATTTAGGGGTAAATTGTTTTCACTTAGTTAGAAAAACATTGACACAATACCATGGTGCCTATAAAGAAGGGGTCTCAGACTTGTCACATAGCTAAACTAACCACGCAACCCAAACATGATGGTCTTATAGTGGATCTATTTGGGGTGCCAAAATAGGCACATATTTAGAACTAAATGTCTGACATAACCCTCAAACCCATGTGAATGATAATTAAATCCTTGAAAATATTATTTTAAATCCAAACCCCTTAATGAAACCCAATACCCTTCCACTTGAACATGATATGTTCCATTATCTATTTTTATCCCTATAGAGGAATTTTGGTCTTCCCAACATTATTTCATAATGATCAAAGATACAATCCAGGATTTGATCCTATTTTGGTGAGTGATTGTCTTCTGGATATTTCATATCACTTATTCACCTAATTCATTATTCCTAGAGGTTATTATAGCCTTAATTATTGTTGGAACTATAATGGTTAACATGGAATTATGGTATTATGGTATTATTTATCCTCTCATGATCCATCTTCCTAGATACATTGATCACCATTTTAGGTGAACTATCTCAGATTAGTAGAGGTTGGATCATAACATTCTGTCCATATAGGTGTTTTTATCCATTCCCTACATCTTGTAATTCATTTTCTTGATAATTCATAACTACTTGTTTATTAATTTCTAGAAGATGTTCTATAAAATTTCCCATAGAATTCCTTGTAATAGATTCCATAAAAATTTTCTCTATAAATTTATTGTGGAATGAATTCAATGGCTATGATCTTAATCTATATCACTCTTTTTTGAACTGTTTAATGACTTTATTGGTCTGTTTTATTTTCATAGATATTTTTAAACATGATTTGATAAAATTTAGGGAATTGGCCTCATTTTTTATTCATAAATAGGCATTAATTGATTAGAATGGAAGGAGTTGAACAATTTTTTTTTTATAAAAAGTATCAGCAGATTTAATTTTTTAAATTAAAAAGTGACATATATGAATTATTTTACCCTTTATTTATTGGGAATTACTTGATTACTTTAAATATGAAATTTTTCTACTTGGTGGGATAGTGTAAACCCATATATTTAAATTTATTCCAAACCATTTAAATTATAAAACATCCTTGGAATTCATTAGTGATTCATTGATTAAAATTAATGTTTTAATGGAATTCTAGTAATATTATGTTCATCATTTAATGGAATAAGGTATGATTAACCTCTAGAATTTGGAATTATATAAATGGTTTTGAATTTAATTAATTATACTTGATGGCCTAAATGGAACTTTAAAATGATATTCTCCTATGATAATACCTAAATTTAACTTATTTTAATTTTATACATCCAATTATTAGATCTGGATAGGGTAATATTTACATTGAAAAAGTCTTGGGGTGAGTGTGTTATAGGATTTGAGGGAATGTTACCATTATAGAAATATTACGGTCTTGATCCCTTGGATTTATTAATAAGGATCCTCATGTGATACTCATAACTTCATTATCATGAGAAATTATTTTTAGTATTTATTAGAAATGTAGTAGATAAATGGGTACATGTAGATATATGATTCATTTGTGGAAACAAAACTCATATAGGGGATTCATATTGAACATTAGAGGTTCAGGATACAGTTTTTTTCCAAGAATGTGGGTTTGTGTGGAACTAGTTTTCTTGAGAACCCATGAGATAAGATATCAAAAAAGTTATTATTCAGAAAGATTTTTGATTATCTTTTCAATGGTGGAATCAATATAGTACCAATGTAGTACCCATGGAACAATTAAATTGATAATAATTATTTGATAATGTTCATTTACACTACTTGGAAATAGATTTTTCTTTATTTATTCAATAATATTGTTGATTGATTACTTTTCTACATTTATTAATTCTCTTAATTGATTTCACTTACAAATTGATTAATTCTATTGATTAGTCAATTTATCAATATTTTTCACCATGAATATATTTTATTTAATAATTTTTATTGATATCATATTAGGTTCATATTCTAATATTTTCATGACTATTTGTCTTTGTATTATAAACTGGTCATAAATAAATTTTAGTAAAATTTTTGGTATTAAAATGATGAAATTTAATTTTTTACAGAATTGGTTTGACAAATTAATTATTTTTACATAAAACCACCCATTAAAAATTTTAATTTCACTCGCTTTGTTATAATATTACATTAAAATATTTTACATACCTTATGAAGAAATTGAATAAACTCATTGGTGGAATCCTACCATGCTCTTTAGTTCACACCCAACTAGTATCTTTCATTGTTTTCTGACATTATGATCTCATATAAGAATTGTGTACTCTTTTAATCCATTTTGGGTCTATGATAGGTTTAATAAGTGACAAATTCATGGAACATGAATGTTACTTGTGTAACCCCAGGAAATTGATACATATGTGTGCCATACGTGTAAGGGTTGGTGTCCTCAGAACCAACTGTTTTGTACATTGATTACATGAATGTTCACTTATTATATATTATTAATTGTTTTGCATTAATATAATATAATAATGTCCTGGAATATTTTTTGCATTGATAAGGTCATAGAAGATCACCGCTATGATGAGAACCGTGAAATACTATAACAATATTCTTAAATAAAGTTCTGTGGTTGGATGACATACTATGATAGGACACATAGTATATAGACTGTCATGTGTGAGTACTCATAAGAAGAAGAGACTCTCTCTCATGGAATTCAAACATGGTAATCTCCAAGATGAGAGATAATGAGAACAGACTCGCCAGTACTAATTCTACATGTCTTGGTGTCATTAGATATTGGTATCTGTGAGCGTGTGTAATTTTCCTTAGACTGGAAGATTATCATTACCTCATGTCATGACTCACACACTTAGATTTACTGATGAAAACCGTCATGAAGACAGTTGGCGGAAAGTAGGGTATGTTGGGTGCGTCATAAGTGACATGTTGTTAATGGACAAGTTGATGAAGGAATTTTTCCTTCCATTTATCGAAGTTGATATCTCATCCCTTTGATTGAAATAAAAATATCACATTAAATTCGATGGCCATGGTCTAAATGAAGAGTTTATTTTAGGTTTTCAAAGAACGACAGATCAAGAATATAGGTTTATGAAACTTCCATGAAACCTACTTGATGAGATATTGAGACAAAGGAATTAAATTACACAATAAGTGTTCGTATGTGGTGATACGTCAATGCACCATCAACTTCTTTCTCTTGGGTTCTGTGACCCATTGCTAGATAGTAATCCTGGAATTTAGGCAAGCCCGCCTAATGCCAACGAGAAAGAGGCCTTGAGGGTAACACACTAACTGTATCCAAGTATCTCAAGTTTAATAAAGATTATTCTCGTACGTGGTTTAATAATTAATCAAGGAATCCTAAGTTGTTTTAAATGATGGAGGAAAAATAAAATAAAAAAATTACACACCGCGTATTATTAAATGTACACGCTGTGTAGTTTTATTTTGGAAAGGAAATGAATAAATGAAACCAAGATATACATGCTGTGTACATTTAATGTACATGTCGTGTAGTTTTCAATGAGAAAAACGTACACACCATGTATTTATTATTACATGCAGTGTAGTTTTTCCAGTTGGGATTTTGAGGATATAATATCGTTTTATTAAACGAAATTTATTATAATCAATGTGAGTGCATGTTAAGGAATTAATTATTCGACATGGGGGTTTTTAATAAGAGTTCATGAAATAAATGAAACGCGTAACACATTTATTTTTTGTCATAACTCTACAACCTCAAACTCGATTATAAATATCCTCACAACCCCAACTCTTTTCCTACACAAGAGAATAGTTGTGCACAACATATCTGGATAATTATTTCAAGGACGAAAGAACGTCTTCCCCCAAGAACACTCTCATGAACGAGAGAGATCCTCTTCCATCGGATCAAGACGATCTAAGGCGGACAACACAGGTAAAGGAATCTCCAAGCTAGCACCCAGAGAATCCTTTGGGGACGTCCAGAGATACGAGGTACACGTGTGGATCACCGCTAGAGGGAGTCTACACTTGGTTTTTGTGATGCATTGACGGATCACATCGAAAACGTGATGAAGAACATCAACGAAGAAAGAACAACCAAAAGGTATTTCTTTATAATTAATTAAATTAATTATAATCAACCTGTAACGATCCTTGTTTGTGTTTCCAGGAAAAACCATCTTCTTTGTCTTTTTCTGTGATTCGATCCGTGGAGACTGGCATTTATCGTCATATTGATCCCGGATTGATCATTGTTAATGAAAAAAAGCCAAATGGGCACATCCACCAACGTGCTTTCACTGCGCCCGGAACCTTCAAATGGTATCAGAGCGAGGTTACATCGTTGATTATAGTTATTTAATTTTCGTTGATAATTTACGGATTTATATTTTATTTAATTAAAAATATATTGTTCTATTGATTTGAATAAATGAGATCTATTCTCCCTCCTTCGTTTCTCAATTCATATCACAGAAACAACTTTTTAATTTAAATTTTGATTTATATAAAAACGAGGAATTCATCCAGGGGAGTTTCTATTTCTGTCTGTACGACATGGGATTACACGGCGTGTAATTAAAACTACACGCCGTGTACTTAGGTTCAATGAAACGGCACTGGTCTACCAAACCACATAGTGTGAATTGATTATGCCTAAGTTTTAATCACACCGTGTTTACCATAATTGAACGACACATGGGAACTGGAATACACGGTGTGTATCTTGGAAAAACACGATGTGTAGTTCGATATAGTCTAGGTGAAACCGTGTACAAGGAGAAGCTATGTTCCACGTACATGGGATTTCCAAGCCGGATACCGCGTAACAAGGAAGTATACTCCTTGTATGACTCATCTACACACCGTGTACTCCAAAATTTCCAAGTATAGAAAACACGCCAATGCCCCTGGCGTGTACTTTGGAAATAATGTGAAAATAAATACACACCGTGTAAATATAAACTACATTCAGTGTACTTTTTAGAAATGGAATTTCACCAGGTTTCCTCCAATGTACGAAGACTCGTACAAGGAATATGGATGAGAAGAATCTCAAGTAAATTCCTAATGTAATTTAAGATAAATAATTGATAAATTATAAGATCATAATTAATTGAATTCGAGCGCGAATTATCTTAAATGAAAGGGCGATTAAAAGATTTTGAATTCTAAATATGCTTAATTGTCGTTGTATGCTGTGGATGATGATTAGCTTGACCAAAGACCCTTTGTATGTGTATGGTTTTATCTAAATTTATTTAATTTAAATTTGTTTCCCTACGAGCCTTCTTCCAATAAAATGTAGGGTATGCGTGCCCATGGTTTCTTTAATGTAAACCCATGTAATGGAGGATCTCCCAAGCCAGAGGAGATGGTTCAAATGTCAAAGCCGAGGCGAAACCGACCGAAGAAGATAGATAGGTGGACAGGTGAGCTGCAAAAAACAATCCAACAGGTTTAAGGTATTTTCCCTAGGTCAGGTTTAGAATACCAAAACCGCTAGATAAGCTAAACAATAGAAGCTCATGATCATGCCATCTTATTTTATTTCTGTCTGATTTCATGGTTTATTTATTATGTATGTGTTTTTGCGATAACATAATTAATAAAATGAAGAAGCATGAAAGATGGAATAAAATAAAAATCGGACTATGCGTAAACATTATCAGAACATGGTTAAACACTTAAGAAAGCATCACTTAATATTAACAAGCATGCGATAATGAGAAACTACGCATACAAAAATAAAATCCCTAAATACCATATTATGTCAGACCAAGCCTTTCGTTACCTGATTAAGGGAAAGACTCAATAAAACTATGTGTTTGACCAACCCTTGATGGGACACTTACTTTTATAAAGGAAGCCCTTATGAAAGGTTTCGGGTTGACATTAAGATATTACATCAAGATAAGTAGCCCTTGCTAAACTTGGTGTAATATTGGATACAATAGATGAGGAAATCCATGTCAGGATTTCAGGATTGGGGAGTCCACTCAATAGATCAAGGAACTATAAGCTCACAGTTGGCAAAGACCTGCCTGTCTAAATACCTTCAAATATCTTGAACAACCCTTATTGGGGTTATGCGAAGGGAAATATGGATCCTTGCCACTAGAATGTCAAAGCAACTGGAAATTCCGATTTCAATGGTGAGGGCCATTGGGACTTGATAAAATAGTGGGAGAATTAATTAATTTATTTTTTCTCATAAAAAAATAACAAGAAAGTACTGATAATTCTGCTCTTTTAATTTGTATAATCAAACTAAAAAACTCATCAACCAAATTTTCTCTACGATTAATACTGGATAAAGCCAATATCCTCACCAACAGTAACTTTCTGGAATGGTTTAGGCGCCTTCGGGTTATCCTACACCATGAACGAATGTTTTATGTGCTGGAGTCCTAACTTCCTGATTCTCATACCCCAGGGGTGAGTGATGAAGATTTCCTGGTCTATGATCAACATTTGAACGATGCTCTCAACGTTCAATGTTTGATGCTATCATCGATGTCTAGTGATCTTATGAAGTCTCATGAAGACATGGATGCCTATAGCATGCTCGAGCACCTACGTGGTCTATACCAGGGGAGAGCAAGACAAGAAAGGTTTTAGATCTCCAAGGATCTATTTAAGAGCATGCTTGGAGAGGGTTCCCTAGCCGGACCTCATGAATCCAAGCTCAATGGCTATATTGAGCGCATGGAGGTTCTAGGGTTTAAACTCCGTGAAGAACTGGGTACCGATCTTATTCATGCACCACTCCCCCAGAGCTTCTCAAACGTTGTCATGAACTTCAATATGAACAACATTGAGAAGTCTCTGTCTGATCTTCTAATCCTCATTTGCTAAGTGGACACTGACATGAAGCATGAGAATCCTTCTGTCCTCATGGTGAATTAAGGGAATGGTAAGGCAAAGATCATTAAGCCCAATGCATCTTCAACACCTTCCAAGAAAAGTAAGCTCAATGGGGGAGGCAAAGGAACAAGATGCAATTTGTTTTTCATGTGGCAAGAAGGGCCACTGGAAGAAAAACTCCACCCTGCCAAGGAAGCAAGGGGAAGCTTCAGGTGTGTTTGTTATCGAATTCAATCTATCTATTTATACTAATTGGGTATTAGATACTGCTTGTGGTGCTCACATCTTTATCCAAATAGATTATCCAAGTAGATTCAGGAAGATTGATCGAGGGGCGGTAGATCTACAAGCAGCCAACGGAGCCAGACTTTCTGTTGTAGCTGTCGGGGACACCACCTCACATTGCCTATTGGGATGGCCTTGGTTTTGAAATGATGTTATTATGTACCCTCTGTGACCAAAAACATTATTTCAGTATCCATATTAGTTACCTATGGATTCATCTTCAATATTGGAAGTGGATGTTTCTATTTTTATAAAGATAGGATTTGTTTTGGTAGGGAACATTTATATAATGGCCTTTATGTGTTAGACTACACAAACCAAGTAATGGCAATCGATAACAAATTTAATTCACATGACTCATACCACACCCAACTTTGGCATCACCGGCTAGGTCATGTCAATGAGAAAGGTTTGAAAAAATTACATCAAGATGGGTATTTAGATTCTTTCGAACTAAAACCACTTAGTGTATGTCTTGCATGTCTACAAGGAAAAATGACCAAAGCCTCATTTAGTGGGAAAGGTGAAAGTGGTAAAGAGCTTCTAGAATTAGTTCACACAGATGTGTGTGGACCATTTCCAGTTGAATCAAGGGTTGGGTTCTTGTACTTCATAACTTTAACTGATGATTTTAGTAGATATGGATATATCTATTTATTGAGGTATAAGTCAGATTCTTTTGATCGGTTCAAAGAATACAAGAATGAAGTTGATAACTAGCTTGGTAAGAAGATTAAGATACTCCGCTCAGACAGAGGAGGATAATATCTTAATTAGGACTTCATTGATATCTTACGGGAGTTTGGGATTCTATCTAAACTCACTCCTCCTTACACACCGCAGTGGAATGGTGTAAGTGAACGGAAGAACCGCACCCTGTTGGACCTGGTGAGATCAATTATTAGTCATGCATGTCATCCATTATCATTTTTGGGATATGCATTACAAACAGCAGTGTGCATAATAAACCAAGTACCAACTAAATTGTTAAATGGTATTCCATACGAGTTATGGAGTGGACGCAAAGCCATGTTATCGAATTTACATGTGTGGGGTAGAAAAGCATTTGTTAAGGCCTCTTCAGGTAACAAACATGCGCCCCGAGGCACAAAGTGTATCTTTATAGGATATCCCAAGGAAACAAGGGGATATTACCTATACAACCCCTCAATCAAAAAGGTTACAGTGGCATGACATGCCATATTCCTTGAGAGGGGGAAAATCTCCAAAAGAGATAGTGTGAGCGAGATAGAATTCGATGAAGTAGAGGCTCAAGATAAACATGATTTGGTACAAGAACAGATTCCAAAATGCTCCGTGGAAGAACAATCTGTTCCAGAGACACAAGAACTGTGTAGGAGCATGAGATAGGTGAGGGAACCAGAATGATATGGTTTTCTTGTCACTGAGGATGGTGACACATTATTGGTTGAAAATAATGATCCTATTACCTACAAGGAAGAAGTTAAAGGCATAGAAGTTGCCATGTGGAATGAAGCCATATGTTCTGAAATGGATTCCATGTACCAAACCATGTCTGGATTTTGGTAGATCCTCCTATTGATGTAAATCTTATTGATAATAAATGGGTATTCAAGAAGAAACTGGACATGGAGGGGCAAGTCAGAATCTATAAGGCACGACTAGTTGCAAAAGGTTTTAGACAATGTCACGAAATTGACTATGATGATACCTATTCCCCGGTTGTGATGCTGAAATCCATCAGATTCCTATTGGCCATTGCTGCTTACCATGACTATGAAATTTGGAAAATGGATGTCAAAACAGCTTTCCATAATGGGAACCTCCAGGAAGATGTCTACATGACACAACCTGATGGGTTTGTGACTCCAAAGGATGCCAACAAGGTATGCAAGTTACAGAAATCCATTTATGGATTAAAGCAAGCATCCAGGTCATGGAACATTTGTTTTGATGAAGCTATTACAGAATTTGGCTTTTTTATGAATGAATGTCAGCCTTGTGTCTACAGAAGGTTTATTGGAAGTGAAATCATTATCATAATAGTATATGTTGATGACATATTGCTAATTGGAAATGAAGTACCTATCTTATAGTCAGTTAAGGCATGGTTTCAGAAATGCATCTCCATGAAAGACTTGGGCGAGGCGACATATATTCTTGGGATCAAGATCCATCATGATAGATCCAAGAGAATCCTAGGCCTAAGTCAAAGTACATACATTGACAAGATACTGAAGAGATTCAGTATGGAATAGTCCAAGAGGGGATTATTGCTACTATCACATGGCATTCATCTATCCAAGAAAATGTGTCCTCAGACACATGAGGAAATAAAGAGGATGGCAAGTATCCCTTACGCATTCTCGATTGGGTCAGTCATGTATGTTATGATATGTACGAGGCTAGATATTTCTTACTCATTAAGTGCGGTAGGCAGATAACAAGATGATCTAGGAGACCACCATTGGATGGCAGTCAAGACTATCCTTAAGTATCTGAGGATTCCTAAGGATATGTTCCTGGTTTATGGAAGAGATGAGGAAATAGTCATCAGAGGACATGTAGATGCTAGATTCCACACTGATCAAGATGACATGAAGTCGCAGACTGGATACATCTTCAGTTTGAATGGAGGTGTAGTGAGCCGGAAGAGCTCAAAACAAAGTGTGGTTGCAGATTCTATATCGGAGTCCACGTATATTCCATCTTCTGAGGCAGCTAAAGAAGTATTATGGATGCGATGATTCGTCCATGAGATGGATGTTGTACCGAGAAGTAAAGATCCTATCACACTCTATTGTGATAATACTGTAGCGGTGTCACTTGCAAAAGAGACAAGGTCACACCAGCAGACAAAGCACATACTTCGGAAGTATCATCTCTTGAGGGATTTTACTCAGTGAGGTGAAGTTGAAGTGAGAAGTATTTCCATGGAAGAAAACATGGCAGAACCATTGACTAAATCCTTGACATAGAAGAAACATGATCATCATCTGAGGTCTAGCAGACTAAAATTCGTAGGCAGTTGGCTCTAGCCCATGTGGGAGTTTGTAAGGGTTGGTGTCCTCAGAACCAACTATTTTGTACTTTGATTACATGAATGTACACTTATTATATATTGTTCATTGTTCTGCATAACTATAATATAATAATGTCCGGGAATATTTGTTACATTAATAGGGTCATAGTAGATCCCCGCTATGATGAGAACCTTGAAATGCTATAACAATATTCTTAAATAATGTTCTGCGGTTGGATTACATACTATGATAGGACACATAGTATACAGAACATCATGTGCGAGTACTCGTAAGAAGATGAGACTCTCTCTCATGGAGTTCGCACTTGGTAATGTCCAAGATGGGAGATTATGAGAACAGACCCACCAGTAGTAATTCTGCATGTCTTGGTGTTATTGGATATTGCTATCTATGAGAGTGTGTAATGGTATTTAGACTGGAAGATTATAATTAACTCATGTCATGACTCGCGCACATAGATTTACTGACGAAAACCGTCACGCATAAAGTTGGCAGAAAGTAGGGTACATTGGGTGCGTCACGAGTGACATGTTGTTAATGGATAAGTCGATGAAGGATTTTTCCCTTCCATTTATGGAAGTTGATATCTCGACCCTTTGATTGAAATAAAACTGTCGCATTAAATTCCATGGCCATGGTGTAAATGAATAGTTTATTTTAGGTACTCAAAGAACGACGAATCAATCATATTGGTTTATGACACTTCCACGAAACCTGTTTGATGAGATATTGAGAAAAAGGGATTAAATTACACAATAAGCCTTCGTATGAGGTGATACGTCAATGCGACGTCAAATTCTTTCTCTTGGTTGCCTTGACCCGTTGCTAGAAAGTAATCGTGGACTTTAGGCAAGCCCGCCTAATGCCAAAGATAAAGAGGCCTAGAGGGTGACACACTATGTGTATCCAAGTATCTCAATTTGAATAAAATTATTCCCGTACATGGTTTAATAATTATTCAAGGAAGCCTAAGTTGTTTTAAATGACGGAGGAAAAATAAAATAAAACAAGTACACACCGGGTATTATTAAATGTTAATGCCGTGTAGTTTTATTTTGGAAAGGAAATGAATAAATGAAAACAAGATATACACGCCGTGTACATTTAATGTACACACCATGTAGTTTTTAATGAAAAACAAGTACACTCCATGTATTTATTATTAAACGCCGTGTATTTTTTCCAGTCGGGATTTGGAGGATATAATATTGTTTCCTTAAATGATATTTATTATAATCAGCGTGAGCGCATTTCAAGGAATTATTTATTCGACATGGGGGTTTTCAATAAGAGTTAATGAAATAAATGAAACACGGAACGCATTTATTTATTTTCATAACTCTATAACCTCAAAATCGATTATAAATATCCTCACAACCCTAACTCTTTTCCTACATAAGAGAATCGTTGTGCACAACATATCTGGAGAATTATTTCAAGGCCGAAAGAGCCTCTTCCTCCAGGAACGCTCTCAAGACCGATATAGATCCTCTTCTATCGGATCAAGGCGATCTAAGGTGGACAACGCAAGCAAAATATTCTTCACGCTAGAACCCGTAGAATCCTTTGGTGACGTCCAGAGATACGAGGTACACATGTGGATCCCCACTAGAGAGAGTCTACACATGGTTTCTGCGATGCAACGACGGATCACATCGACAATGTGATCAAGAAAATCAACGAAGAAAGAACAACCAAAAGGTATTTCTTTATAATTAATTAAATTAATTATAATCAACCTATAACGATCCTTATTTGTGGTTCTGGGAGAAACTATCTTCAATGTCTTTTTTCTGTGATTCGATCCGTGGAGACTGGCGTTTATCGTCGTATTGATCCCGGATTGATCATTGCTAATGAAAAAAGGCCAAGTGGCCACATCCACCCTGAAGTGCAGTGTGTTGCATTTGTTGTCAATTATGTATGTTGTTGTCAAAAGGTGACATGGAATGGATGGATGTCAAGGAGTTTCAATATGTGAATGACAAAGGATGTGATGGTGTTGGTGATGAATGGAGAATGGCCATGGTACTAAGATGAATTTCACTTAGGAGATTCACTAAGTGGCATAGGAGGAAATGGTTGAAACATTCTCCATACGATATCAGACGATTGTAGAACTGATCTTAATGTTTCAATACTTGTATCAAGATGATAGTAAGTTTCACCACTTGAAGAATGGATGATGATAGAGCATCATCATCAAATCAGACGATTGTTGATCTGATCTTTAAGTTTCAATAACTTGTATCAAGAGGATACAATGTCACACCATTGTTTGAAGACCATGCATTGTCATAACAATGCATGAGAAGATGAAGATGATCCATCCACAATCACTGAGTGGATGGTGTGGATTAATGAAGACCATGCACTATCTCTTAGTGCATGATGAATTGAAGATGATCCAACTTGATTTCTGATTGGATCATTGAAGAATGTTGAAGAATTATTTGATTAAGGAGATCGGTTGAAGAAAGAACCTTCTAATTTCACTCCTAAGTAAAGATTAAATCCTTAAGAGGAATGGAGGAATTATTAAGAAGAATAGAAGAATAAGAATAGAGAAGGATGAAGTGGCTTGGAATTTCTAACTTGGGGAACTTTGTTTTTAAACAAAGTACTTGATATGTACTCAGCCAAAAGATAGACACCAAGGGCCAGCCTTAAGGGTTCAACCCATGGAACATGTGGGACTAGGTCACCACGCCCAAGGGGATCCCATGGGGCCAGCCCGAGAGAATCTGGGGCCGTGTATAAGCCCCGAGGCCACGCGGTGATGAAGCACACACAGCCTAGGTGCCAGAGCACATTCCCGTGTGTGCGCATGGTGGGCGCCAGTGGCACGCCTGAGTGGCAGGTGTGGGCGCAAGAGCGCGCCCGCAGAGAACACGGTGCGGGGCGACAACGTAGAGGGAGAAGATACAATTGAGGAGAGGCTGGGAGCGCGAGTTTGATAAACCGCAGATAAAAAGCGGGCCGAATTGATGTGGGACGCGAGATTTTTCCGCGGAGCGAATCCTGGCTGATCGATTGATCTCGCGCCAGATCTCGACCGCACGATCGATCCCACGCGAGATCTTCTAATTGCGGTCGTCCGATGTCTTTCAAACTCCAGATCCGATGGTTGAGGAGTCGTCCTCTACCTTGATCTTGACCGAGGCACCCCACAAAGACGCCGCTGAACCAGTGGCCCTCCGATGATGAATTTCGAGTGTCCGGCCACCTCCGATCGAAGTAAAGGCTCTACCCTGATCTTCTGGCCCTACTGAACATATCCATGTATAAATATGGGCATGCATGCAACGTATGGGAAATTTCGAAGAAGGAAAAAGCAAACAGAAGGTGTGAGGCCTTGTGTGGTTTATGTCTTTGCATGATTCGGCTTAAACAGAAGGCATGCACACATTCTAAAACGCATGCACGTGGGGAAGGCTGAAAAATAAAGAACCTGCGTGAAACAGAGGAGGAAATCAAGATTTGAAGAATCTTCAAAACCCGAGAATTTCGGGAATTCGGATTTATATCCCGCGGAAGATACGAGCCATCCCTCTGCCTATAAAAAGAGAGGCCAAGGCTCTGAATTCGCTGGCTGAAAAACGTGGAAGACCTGTGAGTGCCTTTGTGCCTCACGAAGTAGAAGCCCCGCGCACACTTGCGCAGCTGAAGAACTCAAGGCCACCCGAGGTCCCGAAGGAGAACCCTGCGTGCATCCCTTTCATGACAGGAAGAGCTCTCTCTGCCTGCATACTTGCGCGACAGGAGTAGCTTGCGCGACCCGCGGCTGCCCCATGCACCGAGACCTTACACACCTTGCACCTTGTGCTTGTGCATTTGAAGAAGGCAGTGGGGTGTTGCACCTTTCACACCCGAGGACTTGCGCGCTACCTTGTGCACCCAAGTGCTTGCACGACAGAAGATATGTTGGCCGCACCACTTGCACGACTTCTTTAGTGTTCGGGTGGAATAGTGGAGGAATGCCGAGCCCTTGCACCCTTTGTGTGCCATGTGAAGAAGAAGAACCTACGGGTGTTCTGTGTGCACCAAGTGAAGACCACACCCATTAACTGTGTGTGCAAAGTGGGAGGCTGTAGCCCTTGTGGGTGCACACTTTGAAGAACAAACTAAAAGAACACTAAAGTGTGTGTGTGCAACAAGTAGAGGAGGAGGCCAACTCATGTGTGTGCTAATGTGAAACAAGTGTGTGCTAAGAGACAAGGAGGCCGAAGCCTAAGTTTGTGGAAAGTGGTTGTGCACACTTAGAAGAAGAAGAAGACCCACACTAAAGTAGAACACACTTTAAAGTGTGTAAACAAAAAGAACAAAGATTGTGAAGGAGGAATAAAGGTGTGTGCTAAAAAGTGTTACACCCTTTGAGGGTTTATTGCACCAAGGAGAAAAGAAAGGGGAGTACATGCTTACATGCATGCACGTGCACACGTGAATAAATCTTAAATCAGTGAGTGTGTATTTTGAGGAGTCCAAGACCAAGAGTTCTTGAAGATATTTGAGAAGCCATGATAACAGTGCATGAAGAGGTAGTGATTCCATGCACTCAGTGCATGAAGTGAGACTGAAGCCAAGCTAAAGTGAAAGATATTATTTGGCTGAGTTTTCAGTAGTTGAGCAAGACCAACTAACCTTATCAGAGGTTGTTGAAGTTTCTTGAAGTGAGAAGCCAGGTCATCCTGAGAAGAAGGAGATAAAGCCTAAGCAAGACGAGAAGACCTGATCAACTCAAGTGATCAGAAGTGAAGAGCAAGGCCAGCAGCCTTTATCCCAGGCTGCTGAAGATACTTGAAGAGCTGAACAAGATGAAGAGCTACTCGTGCGACTCGAGAAGCCATGAGAAGCCCCCTATGAGACTCAGGGTGGAAGAAGTCTTCAGTGGGATTCTCAAGCAGGCAAGTGGGACTCTGGTAACACTGTGGGATGTAGAATAAAGACCCTCCTGTGGGACTCAGGAGAGATACAGTGGGAATCTTTATCGACCATTGTAATACTAACAGATTTTAATGGGAGAAACCATGTTGGGGCATATAACCAACATGGCAAGGACGTAGGCCTTTGGGGCTGAACCTTGTAAATCCTTGTGTCCAGTGCCTTTACATTTACTGCATCATTCGTGGAAAGGTGAGAGATACAATAAGAGTGGATCGAGTCTTTAACCATCCATAGAGGTTTAATTGATAAAGAATCAATTAGTAAAAAGTTTAAAGGGATCACTGATTCACCCCCTCCCCCTCTTAGGGATTCACACTGATCTGGGCACTTTCATTGGTATCAGAGCGAAGGTTAACTGTAAAAGATCCAAGGGAGTCTTTATGAAGTGCAGATTTGAAGAAGTGAGTGAATACCCTCAAATGGAGATATCTGCCAAGACTCTGAAAAACAGGAAGAAGAAACAGGCAAAGAAGATGAACAAAGCCTGTCCTAGCTGTGATGAAGTTGGTACAATGAATGATCTTCAAAATGAACTCAAATATCTTCAGAAGACAGTCCCCAAGGAAGTGGCAATGTGTATTACTACTGGCATCCTTGATCTTCAAGAAGAAAAATTATAGCTAGAAGAAGAAGCCAATGCAATGGAAGATCAGTTGGCAAAAAGGGTTGGCATAACCACCACTCTCAGAAATCTGGTGAATGCTAAGGATGAAACAGTTTCTCTTTGCAATGAAAGATATGAAGATACTTGTGATGAATTGAAAAGAAGCCTTTCTGACAAAGAATTCTTTAAGACAATGGTCAAAGAAGTTTTCCATGCACTGGAAAAATTGAACAGAGTATCAATGGTTGTCAAATATGCTCAACTAGAAGACAAAGTCAAAAGGGTGAAGGAGCTGGACAATTCATTACTAGAAATAAAAAAGGTGCATGAAGACCAGATAAAGCAGCTGGAAGAGAAATGGGAAGGAAGGCTATGAACTATTGAGGATGAGAAGAACTCCCTTAATATGAAATGCTTAGAACTGGAGGTGATATTGAAAAACCAGCAATCACCCAAAGCCAAATCCTCCTTGTCAGCTGAAAGGAGAAATGTTGCTAATCAAGTATGCATTGAGCAGGATGATTCTAAAAGAAAGACATCCTCTAATAAAAGGGAAACAACTTCTAAAAAGAAGGTACCATCCATCCCATCTTGTACTCATGTTTCTAAAGGTGTTTCCACAAAAAGTACAGGATGGAAGAATAACAATGATCAAGAATGGATGTAGAAGATGAAGAAAGAGAGATCTCCTGAAACAACACAGCAATTCAAGAGAAATTCCCAACAACAAGAAGGACTCAAGAGGTCAAGATTTGTGGGTCAGTGCTGGTGTTGTAATATGTATGGGTACTGTGAAAAGGATTGTTGGTACAATCCACTGAATGTCAATGCACAAAGGAAGCCCATGCCAAGGTGGATCAAGCCAGAAGGAAAGAGGCAACATCCACGGGTCTAGAGACATCTGTTTACTGAAAATAGATTTGGATTTCTTGATAACATCTGGGATGTTTGCAAAAGTGGTAAAAAAGATACATGTCAATCAACAACTGTATCCAGAGCTCAAAAGAAGAAAAGATCATAGAACCTGGCTCAGAAAGAATCAATGGGAAGAAAGCAGAAGAAAGCTGAAAAAGCTCCCAATAAGATTTTATAAAAGGAAGATAAGTCCTTGTATTTGAAATCCAAGAAGGGTGATGCATCTAGAAGGACCACCAAGAAGAAAACATGCTTCTACTGTGGAAAGAAATGACATATCATGGATCTTTGTAAACAAGCCATGAAATTCAATAGAGGCAGACTGGACTCAAACAGACAATCAATCCAGATGAAGCAGAAGGGATTGGTTGAAAACAAGTTGCCTAAGAAATGTAGCTTGAAAGCATCAAAGGACCCATGTGGAATATCCAGAACTGAAGCCACACTTCCAAGTGACTTACTAGTCATATGGCCAAATCAGTTGCAACTGGCCAAAGATCTGTAAAGAGCTGAAGATGAAGTTCTGGAAATTGCTAAGGAAAAAGGGAAGAAGAAGATTTCACATGAAGATGTGTTCCACACCACCACAAAAATCATTGAAGATCAAATGTGCAAGTGTGAAGAATGGTGAAAATTGGACATCTCGGTTGAGAGAATATTCTCAACCTTGTTGTTCACATTGATGAACCAAGGAGGTTCCATCTTATTCCCTAATCACTAGTATATACATGTGCTTATATTTTAGGGAATTGAAGATGATGATCATTCTCAAATTGAGAATGGTATGGACAGAATGGAGTGCACCCCTTAAGGGGGAGCTGATCTGAAGAAGATGATCTTTTGTGATTCATATCATCTTGTGAAGAATGAAGGTATTCCAATAACACTTTCATCCCATGTTTCTTAATTGTATTTAATATGTCAATTAAGGGGGAGTGTTTGATTGAAGACAAAAGGATGAAAGGGGGAGCTTTATCTTTTCACCGGAACTTTCTAATGAGTTTGGTGCAGTATGTGCAGGATTTAGCAATTCATTGATATATCTGAAAAATTTCTAACCCCTTGAAGCATGATCTCACATGTACAGTGCATTTTGGACAGCATTTATTTCCTTGGTTACATCACTCTTGTTTTCTACACCGAGTTAGCCCACGTTGACTTAGATTTGATCTACTAGAGGTTCTTTGCTAAAGAGAACATGTGACATCATCCCTCTCTTAGTGATTTTGAAGAAAATGATTTTCTAAGGGAGGAAGAGATTTTTGAAAGTGAACCACACCACATCTTTGCATTTTATTTCCAATAAGGGGGAGAAAAGATTGGCACACATATTGACCCATTCATATGTGCTGAAGAAGTGTATTGACAACAAATACAATGGGGGATATTGAAGTGCACTGTGTTGCATTTGTTGTCAATTATGTATGTTGTTGTCAAAATGTTACATGGAATGGATGGATGTCAAGGAGTTTCAATATGTGAATGAAAAAGGATGTGATGGTGTTGGTGATGAATGGAGAATGGCCATGGTACTAAGATTAATGTCACTTAGGAGATTCACAAAGTGGTATAGGAGGTAATGGTTGAAACATTCTCATTACGATATCAGACGATTGTAGAACTGATCTTAATGTTTCAATACTTGTATCAAGATGATACTAAGTTACACCACTTGAAGAATGGATGATGATGGAGCATCATCATGAAATCAGATGATTGTTGAGCTGATCTTTAAGTTTCAAGAACTTGTATCAAGAGGATGCAATGTCACACCATTGTTTGAAGACCATGCATTATCATAACAATTCATGAGGATATGAAGATGATCCTTCCACAATCACTGAGTGGATGATGTGGATTAATGAAGACCATGCACTATCTCTTAGTGTATGATGAATTGATGATGATCCAACTTGATTTCTGATTGGATCATTGAAGAATGTTGAAGAATTATTTGATTAAGGAGCTCGGTTGAAGAAAGAACCATCTAATTTCACTCCTAAGTAAAGATTAAATCCTTAAGAGGAGTAGAGGAATTATTAAGAAGAATAGAAGAAGAAAAATAGAGAAGGAAGAAGTGGCTTGGAATTTCTAACTTGGGGAACATTGTTTTTAAACAAAGTACTTGATATGTACTCAGCCAAAAGATAGACACCAAGGGCCATCCTTAAGGGTTCAACCCAAGGCACATGTAGGACTAGGTCACCACTCCCAAGGGGATCCCATGGGGCCAGCCCGAGAGAAGCCGGGGCCGTGTATAAGCCACGAGGCCACGCGGTGATGAAGCCCACGCAGCCTGGGCGCCAGAGCACACGCCAGTGTGTGTGCATGGTGGGCGCCAGTGGCGCGCCCGAGTGGCAGGGGTGGGCGTAAGAGCACGCCCGCATAGAACACGGTGCGGGGCGACAACATAGAGGGAGAAGATGCAATTGAGGAGAGGCTGGGAGCGCGAGTTTGATAAACCGCGGAGAAAAAGCGGGCCGATTCGATGTGGGATGCGGGATTTTACCACGGAGCGAATCCTGGCCGCTTGATCGATCGCGCACCAGATCTCGACCGCACGATCGATCCCGCGCTAGATCTTCGGATCGAGGTCGTCCGATGTCTTTCAAACTCCAGATCCGACGGTTGAGGAGTCTTCCTCTACATCGATCTCGACCGAGGCACCCCACGAAGCCGCCGTTGAACCAGTGGCCCTCCGATGATGAATTTCGAGTGTCCGGCCACCTCCGATCGAAGTAAAGGCTCTATCATGATCATCTGGCCCTACTGAACATATCCATGTATAAATATGGGCATGCATGCAATGTATGGGAAATTTTGAAGAAGGCCAAAGCAAACCGAAGGTGCGAGGCCTTGTGTGGTTTATGTCTTTGCATGATTCGTCTTAAACAGAAGGCATGCACACGTTCTAAAATGCATACACGTGGGGAAGGCTGAAAAATAAAGAACCTGCGTGAAACAGAGGAGAAAATCAATATTTGAAGAATCTTGAAAACCTGAGAATTTCGGGAATTCGGATTTATATCCCACGGAAGATATGAGGCATCCCTCTGCCTAAAAAAGAGAGGCCGAGGCTCTGAATTCGCTGGCTAAAAAACTTGGAAGACCCGTGAGTGCCCTTGTGCCTCGCGAAGTAGAAGCCCCATGCACAATTGCGCGGATGAAGAACTTAGGGCCACCCGAGGTCCTGAAGGAGAACGCTGCGTGCATCCCTAGCGTGACAGGAAGAGCTCTCTCTGCCTGCATACTTGTGCGGCAGGAGTAGCTTGCGCGACCCGTGGCTGCCCCTTGCACCGAGACCTTGCACGCCTTGCACCTTGTGCTTGTGCGTTTGAAGAAGGCAGTGGGGTGTTGCACCTTGCACACCCGAGGACTTGCACGCTGCCTTGTGCACCCAAGTGCTTGCACGACAGAAGAGAAGTTGGCCGCACCCCTTGCGCGACTTCTTTAGTGTTCGGGTGGAATAGTGGAGGAAGGCCGAGCCCTTGAACCCTTTGTGTGCCAAGTGAAGAAGAAGAACCTACGGGTGTTGTGTGTGAACCAAGTAAAGACCACACCCATTAAGTGTGTGTGCAAAGTGGGAGGTCGTATCCCTTGTGGGTGCACACTTTGAAGAACAAACTAAAAGAACACTAAAGTTTGTGTGCGCAACAAGTAGAAGAGGAGGCCAACTCATGTGTGTGCTAAAGTGAAACAAGTGTGTGCTAAGAGACAAGGAGGCCCAAGACTAAGTTTGTGCAAAGTGGTTGTGCACACTTAGAAGAAGAAGAAGACCCACACTAAAGTAGAACACACTTTAAAGTGTTTAAACAAAATGAACAAAGAGTGTGAAGGAGGAACAAAGGTGTGTGCTAAAAAGTGTTACACCCTTTGAGGGTTTATTGCACCAAGGAGAAAAGAAAGGGGAGTGCATGGTTACATGCATGCACGTGCACACGTGAATATAGCTTAAATCAGTGAGTGTGCATTTTGAGGAGTCCAAGACCAAGAGGTCTTGAAGAGATTTGAGAAGCCATGCTATCAGTGCATGAAGAGGCAGTGATGCCATGCACTCAGTGCATGAAGTGAGACTGAAGCCAAGCTGATGTGAAAGATATTATTCGGCTGAGTTTTCAGTAGTTGAGAAAGACCAACTAACCTTATCAGAGGTTGTTGAAGTTTCTTGAAGATAGAAGCTATGTCATCCTGAGAAGAAGGAGATAAAGCCTGAGCAAGACGAGAAGACCTGATCAACTCAAGTGATCAGAAGTGAAGAGCAAGGCCAGCAGCCTTTATCCCAGGCTGCTGAAGATACTTGAAGAGCTGAACAAGAAGAAGAGCTACTCATGAGACTCGAGAAGCCAGGAGAATCCCCTTGTGAGACTCAGGGTGGAAAAAGTCTTCAGTGGGATTCTGGAGCAGGCTAGTGCGACTCTGGTAACACTGTGGGATGCATTATAAAGACCCTCCTATGGGACTCAGGAGAGATACAGTGGGACTCTGTATCGACCATTGTAATACTAACAGATTATAATGGGAGAAACCATGTTGGGGCGTATGACCAACATGGCAAGGACGTAGGCCTTTGGTGCAGAACCTTGTAAATCCTTGTGTCCAGTGCCTTTACATTTACTGCATCATTCGTGGAAAGGTGAGAGATACAAGAAGAGTGGATCGAGGCTTTAACCACCCATAGAGGTTTAATTGATAAAGAATCAATTAGTAAAATGTTTAAAGGGATCACTGATTCACCCCCTCCCCCTCTCAGTGATTCACACTGATCCGGGAACTTCACATCCACGTGCTTCCGCTGCGCCCGAAACCTTCAATACAAACATAAAAAAACATAATTAATTTCATCATAGCAAAAATAATCTATCAGAAATAAAAAAGGCTCAATAAAAATTCTTAAAACATTAACCTTATAATCAATCTTTAGAAAAAATATGGATATTATAATTAGAATATATTCCAATTAAATCATAGTATTATATAATGGATGGTAGAATATATGGACAATTTACTTATAAAATAACTAAAATTACATTTAGAAAATAAGAATAGTTTTTTTTTGTTTTTTTGTAACATTTAAAAAAAATTCCCTTCCATAATAGGAATAATAATTTTTTTTAAATCTATGGAAACATATTATGGTTTTTTAATTACAATTAACTGTCCTATTTTTTGTAAAATGTTTTTGATCTATAAATTTATAAATAACTATTTTTATGTTTTTCAATGAAGAGAATCATAGGTGATAGGGAAAACATTTAAAAATTTTCATTTACTCATTTGTAAATAATGACTACTTTATTTTAAAATACCACTACCACAAACAAATATATAGATAAAAATATGTATAGTGTAATATAGAAAACATTGAAATGGAGGTGAATGATTTCAAAATAAATTAATAGAAATATTGATAAAATTTATAAAAAACATCATTCAATTTTTATGAGAATAAATGATTAGAAAATAGAAACAATAAATGAAAAACTCATAAATAACCACAGGAGAATAAAATTTATATGGATAGTAAATGATTGTAAATAATATTTCAAAAAATAAAAAATTTATAACAATAAATACCAATAAAAGTGAGATTGTACCACAAACCCTTATACATATAATAACTCGTGGAATAGAGAAGAATTTATGGATATGTAAATCCGAATATTTTATTGAAAATAATCATAAATTTTTTTATCATAATTATATAAATCACAAAAATTAATTAAGGTGGGGAATATAGATAATAAATCAATTAAGGGAAATTGATTCGAGGACACACTTATAATATTTGTATCCAATGACACAGAAGCTTAATAGGGGAAAAAAATTAGAAGGATTGTTTTAAATTTATAATTTGATTAATTTAATATAAAAAATATTTGGATATATATGAACTATGACATATTAGATTTTTTATTGTGATAATAGGGATAATTTTGTATACCCTTTCCAAAAAGGTGGTCTCTTCTTTTTGAGAGACAACCGGATTGAAATCGATAATTGAATAGAATTGTACTATAATTTTGATTTGGATGGATAACCTCCTAGGATGATTCCTATGGTGTTTGAGAGTGAAAAGAACCCACAAAATAAGGAAAATTAGTTTTCTTGTGGAAAAAATCATTGGTATAATGGAACACTCGAGTTTGTGTGAAATACCCTATGATTTTATGATATTTTAATAAAATTAATAACATTTATATCCTATGATAAACACAACCCCAATTCTAAATAAACAATAATATATTACAACATTATAAAAAACATGATATATTTGAATAAGTATTTTGAATAATGAAATAATGAAATGAATGAATAAAACATTTAGATAAAGGAAATATATTTTTAGTAAAGTCATTATATTCATTAAAAATACATTTTTATTTAAAAATGTTCAATTATTATTTTTTTATAAAATAATGTAATAAAATATATGCAATTATTGATGATTTGTTTTAAAAAAATAAAATAAAATTTTAAATCAAAATTTTAAAACTATTATATAGTTATATAATGTTATATTTATGAATAAATAATTTATTGATAAATATTTAATAATTCTATTATTATTAAAAACCCTCTCTTACAATAAATCAGTTATGAATTTTCATTTAAATAAAATACTTTATTAGCTAAATTAGTTCATTAAAATTTTTAACAATACAATTATGGTAATAGTAATTATTTTTATATTGTATTTTGGTTTGTAAAACTTTTAAATTTCAATTGCCTTTTTTTTCAAGAAAACTGCTATTAATTAAGTTTATAGGCTAATTTGAAAATAAATTATAACAATAATATGATTTGAATAATGAAAAATTTATTCCATATTTAGAATCATTAAGATAATATTTTTTGGAGAGTTCAATTTTGTTATACTTCGTTATGAATAGTAACATTGGTAAATACATCTCAATCAAGTTTAGGATAAACATGTGAAATCTAGTTAAATCTTTTTAAGGACATAAATTTGGAAGAAAACATTTAATTATACAAATTTGTGGATGTATTTCTTATATTTTTATCCATTTACAAAATATATGTTCACTAGGTATCATTTGGAATTGATTATTTACATTCTATTAATTTAGTAAAGTAAAAATTAAGGAATGTCAATCTCTTGAATTTAATATCTCTAAAATTATTACATAAGGTAAAAAAGGTGATATGTTCCACTTTAAATAAATATTTAAAATATGATTTTAATCATTTATTATGGAAATATATTATTAAATCTTAATGATGATATAATTATAATAAATTCTTTCATAATATCTATTCATTTCATTTGAATATAGTAAATAAATCATTTCAATGATAGTAATAAAATCATAATGATACTTTTACTGGATTAATTATTTTTTGCTATTAATTTAATAGAAGAATAAAAAAAATGATGTTATAATTGTATATTCAAAATCTTTTTAAGTCGTCATATCTTTAATGAAAAAATAAATTAATTCTATCAAAATTTACATTAAGTGTATAATTTGACAAATAATATTTCAGTAAATTATTATAAGTAAAAAAATATCTAAAGAGGAGAATTAGGATAATAAATAGTAAAAAATTTCATCCCATGACTATTTATGATCCAATTATTTTTTATATGTAATATTATAAACTATTAATTTCTAAAAATCCATTACCACAACTTTTTATTGAATTTCTTATAGAAGGGGTAAAAATTAATAATGTAAAATATGATATAGAAACCCATATAAATTTAATTATTTGATAATATTTACGCTATACAATATTTCTAAATTAGTTAAATGATATTTGGAATCACTATACGTGTGAAATTAATTAATTATATTTAAATATATTAAGTAACTCCATATACGTAGTTTCCCTCCCTTGTAAAAGGGCACCCATTCTCCCTTTTCTTTTCACTACATTAGGAATATAGAATGAATAAAACTAACCCATTTTCTTATAAAGTACCTTAAAATATAATTATAGTTTATAGTATTCATAAAATATAAATCCATTAGTCCTTAGTAATGGATGTAAAAGAGGACAACATAATAAGAGGTAATCATTTTACCTAAAATATTTCAATGTATTTTTCATATAAATAATATAATTATATGTTATTAATCATGAAATAATTTCTTAATTATACTAAATATAATAAAATATTATGATTAATTTACTATAATTATCCAACATATATTACATCAAATCTTATTTAAATGTATCGCTCGTGTGTACATGTGAATTAACACATCCTGGTAAAAACACAACTGAATTTTTAACACAATATTTCATTGATAGTTTTATTATTGAACTATTGTTTATTTATTATATTAAAGATATAATTATTCATTCTTATTGTAATATCATATCAACTGTATTATATTCACTTATATTTGGAAAAAAAATCATTTCTTGTGCATACACGTGGACTACAATGTCGACAAAGTGATTTAATTTTATTTCATTTCCACATTACATGGATTATAATAATTATATATTTAATGAAAATATACTAAATATATGATATAATAATGATTATATAAAATTTAATTATTATTTAGTATTCCATTATTCCATCCATTGAATCTTGTAAATTACATTCATGGGTGCATACATCCTATTATCTTAATAAGACGTGAAATTAATTTTTCTATATCTATATATATATATATGGAAAATATATTATATTATTATTAATATTCATAATATAATGTAATAGTTTTCAATTTCTAGGAACAAGGACAGTTAACCCTAACAAACATAATAAATGAAGTATTTATTAATATGAATATTATTTTTAATAAAAAATAATATAAAAATAATGACATGTTGTTATAAATAAATCATATCTGGTATTATATATATTATAATTATATTGGAATAATTTTATAATGAATAAATATTTATTATACATGATTTAGAACATGTTTAATGAAATCGGTGACTAGAGGTAAGGGATGGATGTCTCAATCACATTTTATTCACGGTTGATCTGTCTTAAATATCCATTATGGATATTATGTTATTATTATTTGATAAATCTCAATAATATTTCATATATACTAAAAATTTATAGGAAATACATTTTCTAGTATCATTTTTCTCAATTTTTTTTCTCATTATACCAAAGGAATTTTATTACGTAATGAGGATTGTGTTTTTATTTTTAGTTTTAAGTCGTTTTTGTGCCTATATATTAATTAAAATGATTTAATATATGATTTTTATTATTAATAAATTAATGATAAAATAAATCATCACATATTTTTTTCTTTTTTTCATCATGTTTCAAAAGAATTATCCTGTCAATTTCAAAATGATATTGTTTATTTTTTACAAAAAATGTGAATGATATTTTTTAATCATACATGGTGTGGAAAAAAATTCCTTCCATCATGAACACTAAATTTCTAAAAATTCATTTAAAAGTTTCTATTTTTATATTAAAAGAATTTGATTTTAATAATATTTTTAAATATATAATAATTTATTAAATTAATTCCAAAATGAAAATGGAATTTTCCACAATAAATATTCTGGTAAAAATATATTGAATTTTAAATAAAGAAAACATCATTTTATATTAATTATTACCTAAAAATATTGTTATACATGTATTCTATAATGAATTTTTTTATATTTTTTATTATTATCATGAATATTTTTTTCAAAACAAATTATCATCAATTAATTATTCTATGATAAAATAATAAAATATATACGAAATCTATTTTCAATCATTGGGATATGTTATAATTATATGATAAATGATTTATGATATTATGAAAAAAAATATGTATGGTTTTGATTATGTAATGGGTGTGACTAAAATTATGTATACCTCTAATTAATTTGGTAATGTTTTATGTCTCAAAATATAAATATTTCATTCCCGATGATATTTCATGTTCACATTTGGAAAAAGATGATATGCTTGAACCTCTATGGGAAACTTGTAATGATTCCTGATCTGTTGTGATATAGGAATCCTATTTCATTTACTAATAATCAATGAATTGATAGAATCTTTATTCAAAAATAAAAAAATTAAAATTTTTCTATGCCTATGATGGTGAAACATTATTGTTGCATGTTTTAATGATTTTAATTTGAACATATGGTTCATGATTGAATTTAAATTACTCCCCAATCTTACGATTCATGTATTTTTAAAATATATTTCTATATAATGACTCATAATTATTGAATATGAAGGATTGGGAATTTTCTTTGTATATTATAGTCACGATATTATACCGTTATTGTTATGAATTTAGATAAACATCAATTTATATATATCATTTTTACCCTTAGTAATAATATTAACTCCCTCTTTCATCTATTTCCATTCCCTAAGATATTAAGAAACATCCAATGATGGGTATGCCCAAATGGGTAAAAATTTAGAATTATATTATGAGAGATAATGGATTATGTACCAATATTTTATGTGTTGGTATATAGTCTTCAAATACAATAATAATTTTTTATTATGATGTTGAATATAATGATATATAGTACATTTTTATAAAAAATTATGTGATACTTATATAAAACATATCATAGGTATATATAGTTTTTTTATCAATGTTTAGTTAATCTTTTTATATTTCACAAATAGAAATTTATATATTTTGATACATCAATTTTGATGGTATCCTTTTGAAAATTGTAAATTAGGATGGGATACAATAACAAATAAATTTTAGAAAAAGGGTATTTCAAAAGGATCTTTTTGTGATAGAGATTAGGAATAAAAAATTATGATTTAAGGGTGGCGCATTAAAAAAATAAAAAATTATGTAAAATTATTCTTTTAGTTTTGATAAAATAGGATTAATATTACTAAAAATATTTTGCGATAGAAGGAAATGCACATTATAAATAATATATTTTTATAGAGATCCTACTTTGTCACAAAATAACAGTTTTATTAATTTTTTTAAAATTAATATAAAAATATGATGAACTAAAAAAAATTTCAAATGTATCTATATGTATGTTTACATAAAAATCAATATCCTTATTACACATAATTAGTTTATCCAAAACTCATTTTAATATATTATTCAGCAATATATATCACCAATCCCTGTATAGGTAATAGATAATTGAGAGGAACAGATGGAGGGAACTCGATCCATATACAAATGCACAAGTCATCCTATGTACTTTATGATCTAATAATTTTTCCTCCCTCCATATATGTTGATGCTACTAATAATCTCTACATAGGCTCTATATGACATCATTTTGACCTGAAAAATCTCTTCATACTCGGGGGATGACGGTGATGACTTTTGAAGAGTTCCCATTGAGATGGATTATTGATGTGGAAGAGTTCCAAAATAACTAAGAGGCTTTAATAATTATCATATGTGAGCCACTCATCCTTTCATGATACAATACATTGTCACCTATTGATAGAGAATATATTTTCAATAATTTAATGTTGAATTTAATTTTTTTAAATCCCACCAAATGGTCACATTATTATAAATTTCCAATGATTATGATATTGGTGGTATTTGGGGCTTAATATTAATAATGTCCCATTTCAGATTTTTATCTGTTTGAAATTAGTTTTTTTATATTCACCATAACATTTTCATCATTATTCAAAATTGAAAAATTATTTCTTTTAGATATTTTATACATCCAGGGATTCATTTCATCATTCTTGACTAAAAGCCGAATTGACCACATGGAAGCTCAAAAGAAACTCACAAGTTGGAACCTGAAAACTATTTATAGATCTTTAGATTTTTGGTGTGGGGTCCATATCTCGTTCATTGTGGGGACAATTTATATGAAATTTAGTGGGCGGACATGCAATAAGTTTTGAGCCATGATTCAGGAAGGATTGAATGAATTAGTTTTCCATTTTATTTTCATCAAAGCATTCTAATCTAGAGTTTTGTGAATTGGAGAGCCTGACTTGATTGAATATATTGTCAGCATAAAATGGGAATAACACTCGGAATACTTGTCCAAATACTTTTAAATTTTGAGTAGAGGTAGAAATGATAATAATGAAAAAACATAAATAATATTTAAACTCTTCATAATGTCATTTAATGGGGCTTCAATGTGTCATATTTTGGGTAATAAATTCGTCCGAAAAAGGTGGGGAGCTCATCCCACTCAAAGCATCTCATTCCATCCCACTCTTTCTATGACAACACAGAGGAGAACTTTTTGGTGTTTTCTTTTTT